>CM066322.1:146184823-147399823 GCA_033807775.1 Saussurea involucrata | reverse complement strand
CCAAGAAAGATTCCATCATTAGCCTTAGGATCAAACTTTCCAATGGCATCTCTGTTGTTCAGTATGAAACACTGACATCCAAAGATGTGAAGAAAGCTAATTGAAGGCTTTCTCCCATGAAAAAGTTCATAGGCTGTTTTATTAAATATTTTGACTATCACCGACCTGTTTTACGTAAAACAAGCAGTGTTGACAGCTTCTGCCCAAAACTGAGTAGGCAGGTGAGAATCGCTGAGCATTGAACGTGCAGCTTCAATAATAGTTCTATTTCTTCTTTCAGCGACTCCGTTTTGTTGCGGTGTTCTCACTGAAGAAAAGTTGTGAGAAATACCCTTACTCTCAAAGAAGGAATCAAGAGAACTGTTTTTGGAATTCAGTCCCATGATCACTCCTTATTGAGCGAACGATCAAATTGTTCAGGGTTTCCATCTTCCGAACAAAGGTGATGAGTTCTTCAGGGGTGTCACTCTTAGAACGGAGAAACATAACCCATGTATAGCGAGAGAATTCATCAACTATGACCAGCGTATATTTCTTTCCAGCGATGGATTATTTGTTAGCAGGGCCAAACAAATCCTTATGGAGAAGTTGTAGAGGAGATGATACTGAGGAAACTTCCTTTGACTTAAAGCTTGCTTTGGTATGCTTGCCTTTCTCACACGCTGAACATAAGGACTCTTTAGCGTATGAGTGCTGCGGTAGACCAGTGACTAACTCTTTTGAAGAGAGAGTATTCAGTGTCTTGAAGTTTAGATGAGAGAGCCTCTTATGCCATAACTAGTTGACATCAGAAGAGGCTTTTGAGAAGAAACAGGAGTTCTCAGTGGTTGTTGAGTCCATGTTTATTACATAAACATTTTCCAAAAGATAACCGCTGAGAGCTATCTTCTCCTTTTTGTCAGCGACAAAGCAGGATTCCTTAGTAAAGATTACTTTGTTATCCTTGTCGTAAAGTTGACTGATGCTTAGAAGATTATGCTTCAGCCCTTCAACATATGCGACTCTTCTGAAGGTTGTTGTACCATTAGATAGTACACCAAACCCTCGGGTATGTCCTTTTCCATTTCCACCGAAAGTTACAGAGGGACCCTTCTCTTCCTTGTAATCAGAGAGCAGGCTTTTCTTTCCAGTCATGTGTCTTGAGCATCCGCTATCGAGATACCAGATACCCTTCTTAACCTGCATACAAAGGAAGATTAGTTTTTCTTGGGTACCCACTTAACCATGTGTACACACTTGTCAGTGGGGTTAGAAGAAGAGGTGGAAGGTTCAGCAGTCTTCGCAGCATTTGAAGATTCAGCTTTGTCGGTCTTCACTTTGGTTAATTTCTTAACCTCAGTGGTCTTCTTTGCCTTGGGGGCAATGATCTTCACCTTAGCTATCTTTTCAGCTTTGGTGGCTGTGGGGCACTTACTAGCAATATGATCAGTAAGTCAACAGTGATAACATTTCCTATAACTAAAAATAGTTCTAGGACCATTTGAATGCTGAGCTTTTGATTTTGAATTAGAAGGACCAGCACCAAGTAAGTTATTGGCTTTTGAAATGGAAGGAACATTTAATTCTTCGGATTTCTTACCAATGATTTCCACTTTGATTCTAGGAGTAGATCGCTGAATAGATCCACGCTGAATAAATCCAGAGATCTTATTCTTTGAATAAGAGGGATAAGTCACTGAAGCTTTAGAAGCGTTCAGCTTTGGTACAGAGGTACCCTTCTGAGGATTTTGGTTAAAAGCAATTCCTTTACCTTTGTTTTTAAAGACTGAGGTAGGTTTTGGATAAATAACTTTTTCTTTACCTTTAGAGGTTAAGGTAGAGATTTCCTCAGGGATAGGCGGTTTAGAAGAGGAACACTGAGAGGATGAAGTATCAGCGACTGGGGATACGAAAGTTCCAAATAAGAGCATGGAACGATCAGTGGTTGGTTCTAGAGTATCAGCTTTGTAACCAAAACCACGTTTATCACTCAGGGGAATTTGAGACTTAATTATCTCAGTGATCTTTGTTGAGGAATTATACCATCCATCAACAATATCTTTTTCAGCTTTTAATGCAGCGATAGCTTCTTCGCGCTCGATTTTGACTAGCTGATTTAGGTGAACTTGATCTTTAAAATCTTCTTCAATTTTAGAAAGATTTTCTATTTGAAGGTGACAGTTTTTAAGCTGTTCAGCGAGATCAAGGTTTTGATTTTCAACTACAGTTTTGCCATTCATGGCTTCATATAAACTTCTAGTCAAGAGATCGATCTTTCGAAGACTATCAGCTTCATCAATATTTGCAATATTGGTAAAGAAGGAATGTGATACCTGAGTTGCAGAGGTTAAAGTAGAGGGAATGTCAGAGTTGTCTTCCTCATCTTCAAGTTTGGCCATGAGACATAGATTGGCTTCATCATCATCTTCAGAGTCAGATGATTCTTCTTCGTCAGAGGCAACCCAATCATAGTCAGCCATGAGGCATTTGCCTTTCTTCTTAAAGGTTTTCATCTTTGCATACCTTTCTTTCAGCTTTTTATATTTTTCATCTCTATTCCTTGGAATAAACTTTTTCTTGGGAAAAGCTGAGGGTCTAGAGGCTTTCTTTGACCTACACTCGTTAGCAAAATGTCCTATCTTTTCACAGGTATAGCAAGTAGCAGTAGCCTTATCAATAGTGGTTGATGATCTTGGCTTGTCAGTAATAGCAAGAGGTTTGTTCTTCTTGAAATTACTCTTTCTAGCAAATCTCCTGAACTTATTAGCCAGGAATGCCAGAGTTTCATCATTATCTGAAACGTCAGAGTCTGATGATCTTTCAGAGTTAGTTTCCAACTCAGCGACAGTGATAGTCGATCGCTGAGTGGAAGGTGACTCTGAGATTAAAGCAGCAGGGGTGCTTTTGGAATCTTTTACAAGATTTTTCTTAAGATGACTCGATTGCTCATGATTCAGCATCGTGCCATATAAGGTAGAAAGGGTCATTGATTTTAGATCCTTTGACAACTTGAGACACATAGAATAACTGTCCCAGCTTTCAGGTAAACATTCTAGAAACTTTGTCAGCACTTCAAAGTTAAAATATTCCTTACCAATGGTTTTTAGATCTATTATTAAGCAATTAAAACGTTGGTGAACTTCAGAGAGAGTCTCATTCTTACCACAAATGAAACTTTCATGTTGTCTTACCAGGTTGATCTTTCGAGAGTCCTGGACTTCAGCAGTACCTTCATACTGAACACATATTGTGTCCCACATGGCTTTTGAGGATTTCAGGTTCATGACGGAATGGTAGACTTCGTCAGGAAGAGCCATGGATAGTATGGATCTGGCTTTTGTGTCGATAGCCACTTTCTTCTTATCTTCGTCAGTCCATGTATGAATTTCTTTGGGTACCAGCCTTTCTGGAATAGCAGGTCTATTCTCAGCGGCAGGTACTGCGGCATCAATTCTTACAGGAATGAATGGGCCGTTTTCAGGCATAGTAGGGTCTACACCTTCTAGGAAGAGAGTCATCCTATTTTTCCATAGATTAAAATTATCTCTGGAGAATCTAGGGGGATTTGCAAGAGAACCATTGTTGATATAATTTGTGTTTGTGTTGGTAGCCATATTCAGAAATAGCAAGGAAGAGAAAATCTTAGTATAGATTAGATCTTGTTTATGAGATTAAACAAATCCCCTCTGATACCACTTGTTGGTCCCGAAGGGCTATACAATTGTGTAGAAGGGGGGGGGGGGGGGGGGTTGAATACAAACACACAGATTTTACTTTTCTAAATTGTTTATTGATAAATCATTAACAATTTACAGCTTGTTGCGGAAACAAGATTAAGGATAAACCTAATCTTAACAAGTCTTGAGAAACACTAAGTTTCTTGCACTAGAAAGAGTTAAAGAAATTACGAATAATAACTTAACAATAAGAAATAAGAAGATGGTTCGAGCACACTTCAAAACTGAAGTTAGGATCTTCTTATATACTGCATGCATTTAATGCATGGCAGTATGGCTTTACACGTGGCAACAGCTGAGTGGTTGCATGTCATTGACCTTTGTAGACAACCTTAGTAGCTGCATGGTGCACAGTGTAGAATCAGAGTTGTTGTACGATTACAGACAAAAGGGATGTCCGTTCTGACAGTTCGTACGGAGACGTGCAAGGGAGGTAAGACAATAGTAACATGCAGGGAGACTTCATGATCAGCTTTCGTTGAGTCAGATCTTTATCAGCGAATGATAAAGTTCAGCGATTGCTGAAGTCTTCTACTTGATACTTCACGTTAAATGGACAGGTCTTGCTTCGCTGATATCCGCATCAGTTAATGAGTAGACTTGTCGCTGGTTCTTGAGCTTGATCTTCGTCTTCAGCGTAGAACTTTGGTTGACGTAAAACTTGTCTTCAGGGATCATAAGTAAACAACTAATTTATCAGCGATCTTCTTATAGACTGAACAGGCTCAGAGCTATATGATGACAAACAGTGTTCGATGAATATCTAATCTAAAGAGTGAGAGTTCCTATCAGCGGTAGTGTAAAGTCTTAGTACTTATCAGCGATAGTGAAACTCTGATACATATTGTTTACTTACAATTTTCACTAAGTGTTTAAGAGAGGGTCATTATCAAATCACTGAGGGGTTGGATCAACAGAATCAGAAGCAATCACTTGAGCCCCGGTGGTATCAAAGATGTCGTCTATCTCTTCTTTGATCTGAATAGTTGTTGTCTCTGGCTCTTCCTCAGAATCAATGTAAATGTAGTCGTTCAGCATATTATCAGCCATCCTTTCCTCTTCTGTTCTATTGTCAACAACCTAAGGCTTTTCAACCCTGGTTATGACATCAGCTAGAACTGTATCATCATCAACCTGGACCACATCTATTTCCTGTCCACTTGCCCCCTCTGCCCCCTCTGTTGATGTTGCCTGATCTGATCTACCAACGTTTTCAGCGTTTGCACCACTGGATTCTCCAACTTTGGACCTCTTCTCCCCCTCATGTTGATCAGGGTCATCCTGATCATCATGTCTACGTCTTTTGGAGCCTTGAGCCTGAACACCACATGCCTGTTCGACCACTGTGATTCTTTCAGATAAGGATTGGTATCCGGTAAGCATGGCTTGGGTCATTTCCTTGATGGAGTTGTACAGAGTTTGGAAGTCTGTGCTGGTGGGTAATCGGGTTTGGGATTCAGATTGTTGTCGGAGCAAACCTACCAATTCGACTTCTTCATTGGTATTGGAGTCCCCTTGGGCGAGTAAATGGGCTAACAACTCTGATTTGAGCTGATGGGTAGGAATTTTATATAACGGTTGTGATGGTGGTGGTTGAGATCTGGGTGGGGAATTGGATGGTTGATTCTGTGGAGTTACTGAAGATTCTGCTATCTCTTTTCCTTTCACCGCCCAGCTAACTTCATTTGCAAGTCTGTCAATCGTCACTTGCATTGCCTGACGGTGTTGCTTGTAGGATGTGTTGATCGAGGCCAATGCTGCACTTAGAAGCGGTAGAGTGATGTAGTTAGGGGGCGGGCCTAGCATAGCAACAACCTGTTCAAGTGGCATATTAGGGAAAATTGATCTAACGGCCGAACCACTTAGGTTTTTGGTTAAAGTATCAGTTGTTACAACTGTACTGCCTGTGTTCAAAGCTGGCATAGTGTAATCAATGACAGGTCTTCCACCCGATCCTCGTGGGGCACCAACGAATGGCGGCCTCACTCTAGGTGTTCCGGTTGGGGCACGAAAACCCACAACTTGTTGAAATTCCAGCGCTCGTGTCCTAGGAAAGGTAGTTCTTCCAAAAGGCACTAGACTCGATGTGCGTGGAATAAAGTTCGGTGGCTGGGGCAGGAGCCTACCTTGTTCAATACCAGCAAACACCGAATGTGTTGCCGATAGCGTTTATGCTTGATCCCCTGTGCAGAATGAAACATCGGCTTGTCGAGAAGCCGATGAGTGGCTAAGTGGGGTTGTATACTGCATGGCTGGGTCCACCATGTCTTGTTAAATTCGCAACAGCGACGAATGCTCGATGGCAGTGGATGTGGCTACCCGGCTGAGAACGGTTTGGGGAGGATCGGTAGTTACAACTTTGTCCGACCCATTATCAGTCTCTCCCAATTCTTTTATTCCCGTCTCTCGGCTCACATCAATATTTTCTACTATAACTCCCTTTTCCCTCCTTATGACTCCAGTATCGCCGAAGAGTCCGATGTTCCAGGTGGAATCAGCATCGGAACTCTCTACATGCGGTTTCCGACCTACATGTCTTAGAATTAAATCAGCATCAGGATCATGGTCGATGTCGGAGTCTGAGTTACCATCATCATCCTTTCTGGGTTGGGTTGATGCTTCATCTTCGGAAGAAGAAGCAGATGGTACATAATCAGCATCGTCGGCGGAGTTCCATGATAGATCATCAGCAAAGACTTGGACTCTGGTAGCTTGTGTAGCTCTAGAAGTAGATGCCTGACCAGCAGTCCTCACCACATTCCCTACTCTCTTTCTTACAGTTCTCCTCACCTCTCCCTGTTCAGGAACCCTATGTTCCTGAACCTGCTCGACATTTTGACCCACACCGCCTAATTAGGTGGCACTGTGGGTGGGTCCCTTCGGTTCTGGCTGGACCATCAGTGCATTCTCTAAACTATATTGTCTAACTACCACAGACTGCTGGTCGGCATAAGCTAGAACAGTTTCGGGTATCACAACAATGTGGGCAAAGTTGATTTGAGCTGGCATCTTCAGGAAGTGCATCCATTGGCTCGGGCCTTGGACTGCGTTGGGTCGTCTCGGGATTTCCTGAATGTCTTCCATGATCTGATGAATGATGATCTGGAAGAATCTCTGATAGGGCATGAAATTACATTTCTTGATTGGTCTGGTCTTGTCCTCGACTAACTCTATGAGTTCGTTCCATAGAATGATAGCATAATCTATGCGACAGTTGAAGGTGACAGCATGGAACATCGTGAGAGTTGCTAGGTTGCATTTGTCAAGGCCGGTGTGTTTTGAGGTCATACAATGGTTGATCACTGAGCATAGAGTGTACCAGACTGGTGGTAGGAACTTTCTTTTGAACTTAGACGAACTGGTAAGAACTGGGTTGTTCGGGTCTTGATAACCCAAACTTCGAATGTCGGCAAATAATTGTTCTTCCGAAACCATGTCTTCAAAGTCAGGGCTGTAAGGTAGGTCTAAGGCTCGTCGGAGTCGCTTAAGGGTAAGTCGAACATCGAAATGATCGACCTTGGCAGTAAAATGCTGACCTCGTCTGTGTACTCGATGAAATCGCAGTGTATGCCAAAACTGCTGCAAATATATAACTGGAACGGTAATTACCTTAGAGAGAGTTGTGCGAAGAGGATGGCCACGGATGATCTACAGGATGATGCGGTGGTCAAAATCAACATTGAGGTCCAAGTGATGATTGTTGTCAGCAAGGGCAAGATGAAGACTCCTTGGAAGAAGTTCCTCATCTAGGTCACGGGCATTCACCGACGGATGCGACGATCGGTGAGACGGAATCACGTTGTTCTCGTCAGAAGAGTGACCATCATTGTGTGCCATCTGAATAGTAACAAATCAGTACAGGGTTAGTAGTGGATTTTTTTTAATCCTAAGTACTGGGGTTATCGCAATAAACATCAAGAGGATATCGCAACTGAGGTTTATCGCAACAAATGGCTTGCGACAAAATGTTATCGCAACAAATGACTTGCGATAAACAGGAGTGTGAGAGGGTTGCGACATAGACGAACTGGAAGAACAGTATGTCTTGCGATAAAGATGAACACGATGCATAAACCCTAAGTGTCCAAGCCCAGATTCTAATTTTCGCATAAAATCAAGTCGAAACCTACTCTACTGTGTTCGCAAAGCAGACAGGAGTATCTCCCTATCATTTTTATTTATTAACTAAAACATACACATTGATTAAAATGTAGAATATGAATAGACAGATATGAATATCGATATAATAACCCTAAAATAGATTATAGATAATGATTGAACGAATGAAATTGATTAAAAACAATGGAATACTAACCTGGAAGTGGTGCTGAACGAAATGCAATCAAACTGAACACGAAAATCTCGAAAATGTACCGATTTGCACTTAGAGCTTAAGAGAAGTTTGAGATTTTGGAATGAGATAAAAGATTCAAAACCCATCGTATTTATAGGGAATTGAGATAGAGGACACATGGCATCAGATGATTGGTCCAACGTTTGACCAACCACAGTGTCAGTTTATCACAAGAAAGAGGTTGCGATAAACCAACATGTTGTCGCAAGAGGCAAGTTGCGAGGACATGTATGAGATTTAATCACAACAGTGAGTTGTGACAAATCACTGTTCACTACCTTTTATCGCAAGCAACGGTTGCGACAAAGCATCTTTCAGATTTAATCACAACAGGAGGTTGCGATAAAACACTGTTCATTTTGTTATCGCAAGTAGTGTGTTGCGATAACATGAACACTTAGACATTTTTCAAAAAGATTTTTCAAGAAATTCACGAAGATTTTATCACATTGGAAGATGTCCAACTTCCAATTGATTAAGCACTCAAGGTTTTAAACAAGGTTTTCACTCCCCCTTAAATGATGCATAGATTTGAAAATTTGTTTTTCATCATTTAAGAGTTAGTGTTCAAACAGATTGGAATACTTAGCTTGTGTTCTCCAAATAACAGTCACATGCCATCTGCACTTACAAGATATGTCAGTTATGCACACTCCCCCTATTCTTGTGCATATAATCTGTACTATACTCCCCCTGAGACCATGAACACATCTTGTGCAAATACATATATTATAACAAATCACAGATAAGGTATATAAGAGAAAAGAAAATAACAAGTTGAATAAATATTTAAAGTACAACAGAATCATGAAAGCTTAAATAACATATATTGAGAATAGAATATGATGAAAATTTGAGTGTATCAATATAGATACAATATCTAGATTAAGATTCAAATATTTCCATCTATTATATGATCAATATAAGAAGGTTAAACTTTCATATTCAACATGCCAAACTTGGATACTAAGAAATTAAAGCGTTTTTCATCCAAGGCTTTTGTGAAAAGATCAGCAAGTTGATACTCAGTTGTAACAAAGTATAGTTCAATTGTTCATTTCTCTACGTGATCTTTAATGAAATGATACGTGATGTCGATATGCTTAGTCTTGGTGTGTTGGACAGGATTAGCAGATATGACAATCACGCTTTTACTGTCACAGTAGATGGGGATCTTCTCATATTTGAACCCGTAGTCCAAGAGTTGGGTCTTCATCCACAGTACTTGTGAACAACAACTGGCCGCGGCTACATATTCTGCCTCCGCAGTTGATGTTGAAACACAATTCTGCTTCTTAGATGACCAGCTCACGAGCTTGTCTCCCAAAAACTGTACATGCCCCGATGTGCTCTTTCTGTCCAGCATGCTTCCTCCAAGATCCGCGTCTGAGTATGCATTGAGTTTGTATCTGGTTCCCTTGGGATACCACAGTCCGAGATACGGTGTTCCCTTCAAATAGCGAAAGATCTCTTGACAGCGCCGATGTGTGATTCCTTAGGTTTAGCCTGAAATCTTGCACACAGATATGTTGCAAACATTATATCTGGACGACTTGCAGTAAGATACATTAGTGACCCTATCACTCCTCTATAATCCTTAACATCAACATCAATACTATCAGGATCTGGACCGATCATAGATCCTGGAGCCATAGGCGTACCAATTGATGTACAATTTTCCATCTTGAATTTCTTCAAAATATCAAACACGTACTTCGATTGATTGATGAAGATTCCTGTTGAGAATTGTTTGACTTGTAATCCGAGAAATAAATTAATCTCTCCCATCATACTCATCTGAAACATGGTCATCATAATGTTAGAAAACCATGTGCATAGTGCAGGGTTAGTCGAACAAAAAATAATGTCATCAACGTAAATCTGTACTAAAAGAATTTCACCTTCCTCACGCAAAGTAAAAACAGTTGTGTCAATTTTACCTTTTCAAAGCCGGATCCTAGTAGAAAGGTAGATAAGACTTCGTACCAGGCACGTGGGGCTTGTTTGAGACCATAAAGAGCTTTGTCAAGGATGTACACATGGTCTGGTTTATCTTTGTCCACAAATCCTTCTGGTTGAGACACGTATACTTCCTCCTTCAGAACACCGTTCAAGAATGCAGTCTTCACGTCCATTTGATAGACAGTGAAGTTCTTGTAGGCGGTAAAAGATAGGAACATCCGAATTGCCTCTAATCGAGCAACCGGTGTGTACGTCTCGACGTAGTCTATATCCTCCTGTTGCCGATACCCTTTTGCTACTAGCCTTGCTTTGTTTCTCACAATTATGCCGTCTTCATTTTTCTTGTTTTTTAGGACCCACTTAGTACCAATGACTGTTTTACCCTTGGGTCTTGGAACAAATCTCCACACCTTCAGAGTTTCAAATTGATTCAGCTCTTCTTGCATCGCAATTAGCCAATTTGGATCTTCTAAGGCTTGTTGAACTATTGATGGCTCAACTTGACTTAGAAAGAGCGCGTATAGAACTTCTTTTACGGTTGCAGATCTGGTCTTTACTGGTTCAGACACTTCACCAATCACTTGATCTACTAGGTGACTGCGTGTCCACTTCTTAGAGTGTGGATGCAGAGAAATAACATCTAGATTGGGATCTACTAGGGTAGGATCTTTATCAAAGTTCAACTTGATCGTCAATGTTGGTTCCAGTTGTGAGGCTGGTTGGTTGTCAGAAGTGACAATTGGCACTGCCTCAGGAACTCCTTTAGTTGATTTTTTAGGAATGTTCTCAGTACCCTAATCATTGACATTTGAAGTTGTACCCGATGAAGAAGCACCATTCGTAGATACTTGTTGTCTTGCTTGTGTATATGTCATGATTGTGTTCCTTGGAGAAGATACAGGAGTTGTTGCACCAGTATTGGATGATGTCGGTACCGATGAAGGCCCTGACATTGTAGCTTGTACTGGAGGTGTACCAACTTGATTCCTATCATTTACACACGAAGACGATTTATTACTTCCAAAGAAATCATCATAGAAATGTTCAAACAAAATATCAAGTTCATTAGGAGTAGAGTTAGATGTAGAAGCTTGATCTTTGCTTGACTTAGTCGTCATTGGACGGATTTGTCCAGACGCTAGTATGCCGGATATTACGGGTTCTGTACTGTTTTGCATAGAAGCCATTTCCCCAGTCTCATCGAATTTGACATTTATGCTTTCCATCACAATTCTAGAGGATTTGAGATAGACTCTGTACGCCTTTGAGGTTGACGAGTATCCGATGAAAACGCCCTCTTTTCCTCTTATCCTTTAGGAGATTTTAATGAAGTTCGGGTAGAGGGTGAGAGGCATGTGTTTGTGTTTAATTCTCACTCGATGACGATATTTAATTCAATTATAAGAAGCGGAGTTATTCGATATCCCACTTGGTGGGTATAACTTTACAAGGTCCAACAAATGGGCGTATAAAATGAGCAAGTTGGATAGGTTCTTGGTGTCAAATGAGATTGTGAAGATCATGCCTAATACTAGTGGTCTAATACTTGATCGTAAATTGTCGGACCACCGTCGGATTCTCCTAAAGGAACCGATTGTTGACTTTGGGCCAACTCCTTTTCGTATGTTCCATTCTTGGTTTGGTATAGACGATTTTGTCCAAATTGTGGAAGATTCAGGGAAGTTGGAAGGACTAGGTGATATGCATGTGATGATTGCTTAAAAAACTACAATTTTTGAAATGTAATATTAAAAAATGGATTCGTGAGAAAAGGAAGTTCGAAAAAGAAAAAGTAAAGATGTTCATCAAAGGACTATTAAAGAGATTGACAACCGCATGGTCAATGTGTGGCTTCTGGTCTGGAGGTTGAGATGTGGGTTCAACCCTTGAAAACGTTCGGTGACATGGAACATGTTAGGTTCTTGACTTGGTGCAAAAATAAAAAATTCGGTGGGTGTTAAAGGACACGAAAATTCGAAATTATTTCATGCGATTTTTAGTAAAAAAGTAAACGTAATATGCAATTGGAGAGATTTTGGTGGATTGTAAAGCCCGTGTCCCGGTATGGTTTTAAAAATTCTTAATGTATTTATTTTATTATCGTTTAAAGTGTGATTCATTAACGGAAGTTGTCAAGGGAGGGACCTCGAATGTTACACGTGGCAACCTTGCTTATCTTTTTGTATATGACGAAAAACCAGGGACCGGAAATGCCAAGGGTGGGAAATGAGGGGTGTTTGGTGGTTTTGATACATAAGTTGTTGCACCAGTATTAGATGATGTCGGTATCGATGAAGGCCCTGACATTGTAGCTTGTACTGGAGGTGTACCAACTTGATTCCTATCATTTACACACGAAGACGATTTATTACTTCCAAAGAAATCATCATAGAAATGTTCAAACAAAATATCAAGTTCATTAGGAGTAGAGTTAGATGTAGAAGCTTGATCTTTGCTTGACTTAGTCGTCATTGGACGGATTTGTCCAGACGCTAGTATGCCGGATATTACGGGTTTTGTACTGTTTTGCATAGAAGCCATTTCCCCAGTCTCATCGAATTTGACATTTATGCTTTCCATCACAATTCTAGAGGATTTGAGATAGACTCTGTACGCCTTTGAGGTTGACGAGTATCCGATGAAAACGCCCTCTTTTCCTCTTATCCTTTAGGAGATTTTAATGAAGTTCGGGTAGAGGGTGAGAGGCATGTGTTTGTGTTTAATTCTCACTCGATGACGATATTTAATTCAATTATAAGAAGCGGAGTTATTCGATATCCCACTTGGTGGGTATAACTTTACAAGGTCCAACAAATGGGCGTATAAAATGAGCAAGTTGGATAGGTTCTTGGTGTCAAATGAGATTGTGAAGATCATGCCTAATACTAGTGGTCTAATACTTGATCGTAAATTGTCGGACCACCGTCGGATTCTCCTAAAGGAACCGATTGTTGACTTTGGGCCAACTCCTTTTCGTATGTTCCATTCTTGGTTTGGTATAGACGATTTTGTCCAAATTGTGGAAGATTCAGGGAAGTTGGAAGGACTAGGTGATATGCATGTGATGATTGCTTAAAAAACTACAATTTTTGAAATGTAATATTAAAAAATGGATTCGTGAGAAAAGGAAGTTCGAAAAAGAAAAAGTAAAGATGTTCATCAAAGGACTATTAAAGAGATTGACAACCGCATGGTCAATGTGTGGCTTCTGGTCTGGAGGTTGAGATGTGGGTTCAACCCTTGAAAACGTTCGATGACATGGAACATGTTAGGTTCTTGACTTGGTGCAAAAATAAAAAATTCAGTGGGTGTTAAAGGACACGAAAATTCGAAATTCTTTCATGCGATTTTTAGTAAAAAAGTAAACGTAATATGCAATTGGAGAGATTTTGGTGGATTGTAAAGCCTGTGTCCCGGTATGGTTTTAAAAATTCTTAATGTATTTATTTTATTCTCGTTTAAAGTGTGATTCATTAACGGAAGTTGTCAAGGGAGGGACCTCGAATGTTACACGTGGCAACCTTGCTTATCTTTTTGTTTATGACGAAAAACCAGGGACCGGAAATGCCAAGGGTGGGAAATGAGGGGTGTTTGGTGGTTTTGAACGGCTAAGGAAAAGGGGACCGACCCCCCCCCCCCTCTTCCTCTTCTCGTCGGTTTCCAAACAGCATCAACAAACAGCCCTTTTGTTTTTGTTCTTTTCTTTTCTTCATTGTTTCATTTGGCCAAGAGAGAGGGTGATCGTGAGTGTGAGAAGCCAAGAGAGGAAGAAAGTGAGGGAGTTAGGGAGAAAACGTGAGAGAGAGAAGTCGCCGGAGAAACGCCGCCACGGTCGCCGGAAAACCACCGGTGTCAACGTCCTTCGTCGGAGAGGTCGAGAAGAAGGGATTTCAGGCACGGTTGCGAGTCATCGTTGTAAGGTATGGTTCTCGTTATGTTTCTGTTTTCGTTTTTGGTTTCCGGCGAAAGGGCAGCGGCAGCGCCGCCGCCGCGCGCCGCCACTGTGGTGGCTGGGTGTCGGGTGGTGGTGGTGGTGTGAGTCATATATGTGCATGCGGTAAGGTGATCGAGAGAGTATGGATTTCACGGTGGTTTGCGGCTCGTTTTATTTGTTTCGTCGAAGGACCGCCGCCGGCCGCCGCCGGCCGCCACCGGCGACCACCACTGCCGGAGGTGGCAGTGGGTGGTGCGTGGCTGTGACCTGTTAATAATCATAGAGCCCTTTAAGTCGTGACTTAATCGATTAAGCCGATTCGATAAAACCGTCGTTTTCTTTATAATCATCATTTCATGAGAATAATTGTTCAGTCACTGTTTTTGCGACGGCCATAACTTTTCCGTCATAACTCCGATTGAGCCGAAACTGGCGCCCACGGTTCAAGTTCGGGGTCGGTCACGTTTTCCGTGTTCTAGCGGAAAACTGGTTCGGCCTCTAGCTAGGAGAAAAAGTGGTTGCAAGTTCGGTGATTCGTCATTTCATGGGAAAAATTCGGGAATCTTCCTTGGTCTTGCGAAAGCCATAACATTTTACTCGTAATTCGTTGGCGTGAAATTGGCGTGAAATTGGTGCCCAAAGTTCCCAAATTGAGTTGGGAAGGTTTTTCGTGTTTTGCCGAAAATCTGTTTAAGCATGTAGCTAGGGCGAAGTTGCCATGTTGTACTGAAAGGTCCGGGTGTTCGCTGTTCTGCGAATCATTCTTGTAAAATCCATAGTAAATTATAGAAAAATCGTTAGGACGCGTGCGATACGTCCCTGAAATCGTAAGACTTAGAACTTCGTAATTATGGATTTTGATTTCTGTATTTATCAGTTTTAAGGGGGTAAAACAGGTCCCGAACAGACCCGTATTTGTAAATAAAAAGCTGGAATATTTAGTCTTTTGAAAGCGAGTAAACGTGTTATGGGTCGGGACTCTCCTTTGACTTTTTATACGTATTTAGGTGGGAAAAAGTGAAGAAGATTGCCGTGTCGGTGTTGCGATTCATGAGCACATTGCTTAGCCTTGAGGTGAGTTCTCTCACCACGTAGTTAGGAATTTCATGCATGTTGTTCTTGGGTGTTACGTGTTATTACGTGTATTTATGTGCTTACATGAATTAGTTGGGACGTGATAATTGGTTACGAATTGTTGAATTCTTAAGTGGAATATTTATGCATGTGTACACCTCGGTGGGACTGAGGGGCTCGGTGGGACCGAGGGCTCGGTGGGACTGAGCTAGTACAATTACCTTTACTCGGTGGGACCGAGGGCTCGGTGGGACTGAGCTTGTATTAATACATTTGGTGCACTCAGTGGGACCGAGGTCTGTATTTATATAATAATTAATTGGTGGCTTGTATCTATGGTGTTAGTGATGTGGCCTACATGCGAGTAGGGGCGATGTGTGTGGGGTTGCTACCTACGTGTGTGGTTGGATTCACTAAGCGTTTAGCTTACCCTTTCCCAATATGTTGTGATTTCAGGTGCGGGCGGCAGTCGGGCGTGACCGTACACACATCAAGCGCAGAGTATCAATGATTGTTAAATTTTCACTTTCGACCCCTTTGAATTTAATTATATAATTTTCCGCTGCATAAACTTTTTTTGACGGTTTGAGTCAACGACGTTAATTTCAATTAAGACATGAATTACTAGATTATGGTTGTTTTATAATGAAATGTATGTTTTAAAAATTTTAAATTTCCTTGTAATTTTTGGGACGTTACAACTTGGTATCAGAGCACGGCTTGAGTGAATCAAGCACATCTCGGTGTGTTTGGTCTCAAGTTGCGGCTAAGATATCTTTAAATTCTTTTACCAAAATTTTTGTTTTTAAATGAAAAGAGAAAACCCGTTTGGAAGACGGTGATCGTGGGCGCAGTGTGTACAGTCAGCCGACGCCAACTGGGAAGGTAAGGAACTTAGTGTATTTATCGCTTTTCAGGTATAGTGTATGCATGCTAGATTGCTTATGTGAACTGTATGGTACCGTATGCTGGTTTTATCGCTTATAGGAACTCATGCTAGCTTTGATAGGTTGTTAAGCGAATGCACTCTAGGTTGTATGCAGTAGGAACTGAATAGCCTTAGAATATTAGATTTAGTTCTATTGCGCAGCTCTTGTTTGAGTCCAACCGTTCTAGGATAGAATCTCTTATTCGAACGTCTATCTGGTTTTACACTGTATACGACCGTGCATTCACGAGGCGACTCGCCAGGGTGAGTGGGGTTTCCGTGTTAGCAAGGGATAGTGGGTGATATGACCATTCTAGGGAGTTAGGAAAGGTGTTTGTATGGGCTGGATTGGCTATATGTGTTTATTGGTGGTAATCAACTACTTGAATGTCCCGGGACAGGACTCGAAACGAGTAAGGATAGGTGTGAAGGGTAGTAGTAGAGCTCCTACTATCTGAAGCACAGGATCCATGCTTGAGTCGGGGAGAGTCACGAGGAAGCCAAGGAGTGGAGTATGAGCGTGGTAGGGTGAGTTATATGTGCTTATAGATCTCTGAAATTTCTCTTTCTAGAATGGTCAATACTAGAAGGAACAACGCGGCGGAGCCGCGAGCCGAGACGGGGATTACGAAGGAGCGTATTAGGGAACAGATTGCTACTGATGTTTCCCACGCGATCGGGGACGCGATCCCCGAGATCATCACCGCTATTCGAGAGGAGGTGGTGATCCTACTGGAGGAGCGTATTGCAGCTATTCCACTGCCTGCGGAGGGTCATCTCCGTAACCGTGAGTTCCAGTACCGGGATCTCTCCGCCTGTTCCCCGCCAGAGTTTAAGGGAGACCCGGATCCGATTACCAGCTTGCGATGGGTATCTGACATGGAGTTCGCCTTTTTGACCAGTGGCTGCCCGGACAACCTAAAGGTCCGTTTTGCAGTAAATCTACTTCGTGACGGCGCGAAGGATTGGTGCGCCACGGCATTGACGCCTGCCGAGCGCACTACTTTGACTTGGGACGAGTTTGTCACTCGTTTCCGTGCGGAGTATGTACCGCCAGTAGAGATGGAACGAATCGCTAAAGAATTCCTAGAGCTCACACAGACAACAGAGACGATAAAAGAGATGAACAGGAAATTTACCGAGATGGCATTATTCTGTCCCCAGTATGCCCCTCGGAAGAGATGAAGATGTCAAGGTATAAAGATATGTTACGCACGGATATCTGAGAATTTGTTAGCACGACACAGTATACTTCATTATCCGCCATGATGGACGCCGCTCGAAGGAGGGAGCTTGAGCTGGAGACCCAAGCTAAGAAGCGGAAGGCGGCACCGCCAGTGACGCCCATCTCGGCAGTGCCGAAGCGTTCGAGGTTCACAGGTACGCGCATGGGTTCTAGGAGTGGCGGGTTTAAGCCCCGTGATACCGGAGCAAGGAGAATGAAGGGGTGTTTTAAGTGTGGTCAACCCGGTCACCTTAGCCGGGATTGTAAGACGCCGTTAATGGTCTGTTTCAACTGTAATCAGACGGGCCACGTAAGGGCCAACTGTCCTAGAGCAGGGGTAACTGCTGGGGGTGGAGCTCAGAGGGTGCCTGGGAATGCCCCGTTGCGTATTACTGATGGTCGAGCTGGTCAGCCAGGGGCAGGAGCGGCCCGAGGTAGAGTTCACCAGTTGACGGTGGATGAGGCACAGGCGACGCCTAAAGTGGTTACAGGTATATCCCTTACTTCTTTCCTTTTGTCTTTCCCTTCCATGTCATGTAGTTATTTGTGGTTGAATTATATGTTAGGTACATTCCTAGTTAACTCGGTGCCTGCAGTTGTGATGTTTGATAGTGGGGCTACTCACTCTTTTGTGTCTCGCACTTTTAGCAAGGGTTTAGGCCGAGTTGTAGGACGATTGAGTTATCCTCTGGTTGTTGAGGTGGCTGATGATAGAACCTTGACGGTCACAGACGTGTTTCGCGGGTGCACCTTAGAGATCTCAGGGGTGAGGTTTCCCATTGACCTGATCCCGATTGCTATGCGGGAGCTTTGTGTGATTGTGGGCATGGATTGGATGGATAAGTTCGACGCGGAGATCGTTTGCCGTCACAAGCAAGTGCGAGTTCGAACCCCAAGCGGGGGAGAACTATTAGTGCAGGGAGATTCGTTTAGACGGTCTACGGCCATATGTTCGGCTGCGAGAGCTCAGAGGTACCTTCAGCATAGTGGGCAAGGATTTTTAGCATACGTGATAGACACGAGGGTTGGGGAAGCGAAGAAGTCTGCGGAAGACGTACCTGTGGTACGGGAGTTCACCGACGTGTTTCCCGAGGAATTGCCGGGGATACCTCCCGAACGACAGGTAGAGTTTCGCATCGATCTGATCCCGGGTGCGGCTCCGGTGGCCAACGCACCCTACCGCCTGGCTCCACCGGAAATGAAAGAACTGTACGCCCAGCTGCAAGAACTACTCGAAAAGGAGTTCATTAGACCGAGTTGTTCGCCGTGGGGAGCACCTATCTTATTCGTGAAGAAGAAGGATGGATCACAACGGATGTGCATAGACTACCGAGAGCTGAATAAGCTTACGGTAAAGAATCGTTATCCTTTGCCAAGGATTGACGATTTGTTCGACCAGCTTCAGGGGGCCTCATGGTTCTCCAAGATTGATCTACGGTCGGGGTACCACCAGATGCGGGTCAGGAGTGAGGACACGGAAAAGACGGCTTTCCGTACGCGATACAGTCATTACGAGTTTGTGGTGATGCCTTTTGGACTCACCAATGCACCTGCAGCGTTCATGGACCTCATGAACCGAGTGTGTAGTCCGATGTTGGACCGTTCGGTGATTGTGTTCATCGATGACATTCTGGTGTATTCGAAGACCAAGGAGGAGCACGAGATGCATCTTCGAGAAGTGTTGGAAGTATTGAGGTGAGAGAAGTTATACGCTAAGTTTTCCAAGTGCGAATTCTGGTTACGAGAGGTCCAGTTCCTAGGACATGTCGCGAATTCTGGTTAAGATTGCAGCTGTGATGCGGTGGGAGGTGCCGAAGACTCCTACTGAGGTGCGAAGCTTTCTGGGATTAGCGGGGTATTATCGAAGGTTTATTCAGGATTTCTCTAAGATCGCGTTACCCATGACGCGATTGACAAAGAAATCTGCGGCTTTCAGTTGGGGTAAGGAACAACAAAAGGCGTTCGAGGAGCTACGCAGGCGGTTGTGTGAGGCTCCTGTGTTAACCTTGCCCGAGGGCATGGAGGATTTGGTAGTATATTGTGACGCCACACATCAGGGTTTGGGTGTCGTGCTTATGCAGCGCGGTAAGGTCATAGCCTACGCTTCTAGACAGCTGAAGCCTCACGAAGCAAATTACCCGACTCATGACCTGGAGTTGGGAGCGGTAGTGTTTGCCCTTAAAATTTGGAGGCACTATCTCTATGGTGTCAAGTGTACGATCTACACTGACCATAAGAGCCTCAAGCACTTGATGGATCAGCAGAACCTTAATATGCATCAGCGAAGGTGGCTCGATGTGGTTAAGGATTATGATTGCGAGATACTTTACCACCCGGGTAAGGCGAACGTGGTCGCGGACGCACTCAGCCGACATCCGGTCGGTGAGCCACTGAGGGGTTATTGTCAGCGATTGACAGTGGTTACATCTATCCTGGAGTCGATAGGAAGCGCTCAAAAGGTGGCTGTCTTGGAGGAAAATGCAAAGCGGGAAAGAGTGTCGGGGGAAATCTCGAATTTTGTTCGTGATAGTCGGGGGTTGTTAACTCGACATGGTAGGGTTTGGGTTCCATTCATCGGTGGGAACCGGCAGGTACTAATGGATGAGGCGCATAAGTCCAAGTTCTCGATTCACCCGCGGGCTACAAAGATGTACAGGGACTTGCGCGAAGGTTACTGGTGGCCCGGCATGAAGCGGGATGTTGCTAGGTGTGTTGAGGTATGTATGACCTGTCGGAAGGTCAAGGCGGAACATCAACGACCTCACGGGAAATTGCAACCGTTGGAGGTCCCGGTTTGGAAATGGGAAGAGATTACTATGGACTTCATAACGAAACTCACAAGGACTCCCCGTGGGAACGATGCCATTTGGGTGATCGTTGACCGTCTGACCAAGAGTGCACACTTCTTGGCCATCAGGGAGAGATCCTCGGCGGAGAAGCTTGCGGAGGTGTTTGTGCGTGAGATCGTGGCCAGGCACAGGGTGCCAGTTTTGATTGTCTCCGACAGGGATACTCGTTTTACCTCTCGGTTTTAGGAGAAGTTCCAGTCGGAGATGGGTACACGGTTACACTTTAGCACGGCCTTTCATCCACAGACGGACGGACAGAGCGAGCGAACCATTCAGACCCTCGAGGATATGCTTCGATCTTGTGTCATCGATTTTGGAGGTAGTTGGGATCAGTACCTACCTTTGGCGGAATTTTCCTACAACAACAGCGACCACTCTAGTATTGGCATGCCGCCATACGAGTTGTTGTACGGTAGAAAATGCAGGACGCCCGTTTGTTGGGAGAGGTTGGGCATCGGGTGTTAGGGAGTACTGACATCGTGTTGAAGACGACCGAGACAATTCAGATGGTGCGGGACCGTTTGGTTACTGCACAGAGTCGGCAGAAGAGCTACGCCGACAAAAGGCGATCCGACTTGGAGTTTCAGGTGGGTGATTATGTATTGTTGAAGGTTTCACCCTGGAAAGGGGTGATCCGGTTTCGTAAGCGGGGGAAGCTAGGGCCTCGTTATATTGGGCCTTACCGGATCATCGCCCGCGTGGGGAAAGTGGCTTACCGGTTGGAGCTACCGGAGGAACTGAACTTGATTCACAACACCTTCCACGTTTCACAATTGCGGAAGTGTGTGATGGATGAGTCTGCAGTAGTACCGCTCGAAGATATTCAGATCGACGAGCGGCTTAATTACGTGGAAAAGCCAGTTGCTATTCTTGACAGGAGGACGAGAACCTCGCGGAACAGGGTCGTTGGTTTGGTGAAGGTTCAATGGAGACACCGAAAGGGTTCCGAGTGGACTTGGGAACCTGAAGCGGAGATGCGAGAGAATTATCCGGAGCTGTTTGCGGGTGTAGACTTCGGGGACGAAGTCTAATTCAAGCGGGGGAGAGTTGTAAAGCCCGTGTCCCGGTATGGTTTTAAAAATTCTTAATGTATTTATTTTATTATCGTTTAAAGTGTGATTCATTAACGGAAGTTGTCAAGGGAGGGACCTCGAATGTTACACGTGGCAACCTTGCTTATCTTTTTGTTTATGACGAAAAACCAGGGACCGGAAATTCCAAGGGTGGGAAATGAGGGGTGTTTGGTGGTTTTGAACGGCTAAGGAAAATGGGACCGACCCCCCCCCCCCCCCCTCTTCCTCTTCTTGTCGGTTTCCAAACAGCATCAACAAACAGCCCTTTTGTTTTTGTTCTTTTCTTTTCTTCATTGTTTCATTTGGCCAAGAGAGAGGGTGATCGTGAGTGTAAGAAGCCGATAGAGGAAGAAAGTGAGGGAGTTAGGGAGAAAACGTGAGAGAGAGAAGTCGCCGGAGAAACGACGCCACAGTCGCCGGAAAACCACCGGTGTCAACGTCCTTCGTCGGAGAGGTCGAGAAGAAGGGATTTCAGGCACGGTTGCGAGTCGTTGTAAGGTATGGTTCTCGTTATGTTTCTGTTTTCGTTTTTGGTTTCCGGCGAAAGGGCAGCGGCAGCGCCGCCGCCGCGCGCCGCCACTGTGGTGGCTGGGTGTCGGGTGGTGGTGGTGGTGTGAGTCATATATGTGCATGCGGTAAGGTGATCGAGAGAGTAGGGATTTCACGGTGGTTTGCGGCTCGTTTTATTTGTTTCGTCGAAGGACCGCCGCCGGCCGCCACCGGCGACCACCACTGCCGGAGGTGGCAGTGGGTGGTGCGTGGCTGTGACCTGTTAATAATCATAGAGCCCTTTAAGTCGTGACTTAATCGATTAAGCCGATTCGATAAAACCATCGTTTTCTTTATAATCATCATTTCATGAGAATAATTGTTCAGTCACTGTTTTTGCGACGGCCATAACGTTTCCGTCATAACTCCGATTGAGCCGAAACTGGCGCCCACGGTTCAAGTTCGGGGTTGGTCACGTTTTCCGTGTTCTAGCGGAAAACTGGTTCGGCCTCTAGCTAGGAGAAAAAGTGGTCGCAAGTTCGGTGATTCGTCATTTCATGGGAAAAATTCTGGAATCTGCCTTGGTCTTGCGAAAGCCATAACATTTTACTCGTAATTCGTTTTGGCGTGAAATTGGTGCCCAAAGTTCCCAAATTGAGTTGGGAAGGTTTTTCGTGTTTTGCCGAAAATCTGTTTAAGCCTGTAGCTAGGGCGAAGTTGCCATGTTGTACTGAAAGGTCCGGGTGTTCGCTGTTCTGCGAATCATTCTTGTAAAATCCATAGTAAATTATAGAAAAATCGTTAGGACGCGTGCGATACGTCCCTGAAATCGTAAGACTTAGAACTTCGTAATTATGGATTTTGATTTCTGTATTTATCAGTTTTAAGGGGGTAAAACAGGTCCCGAACAGACCCGTATTTGTAAATAAAAAGCTGGAATATTTAGTCTTTTGAAAGCGAGTAAACGTGTTATGGGTCGGGACTTTCCTTTGACTTTTTATACGTATTTAGGTGGGAAAAAAGTGAAGAAGATTGCCGTGTCGGTGTTGCGATTCGTGAGCACATTGCTTAGCCTTGAGGTGAGTTCTCTCACCACGTAGTTAGGAATTTCATGCATGTTGTTCTTGGGTGTTACGTGTTATTACGTGTATTTATGTGCTTACATGAATTAGTTGGGACGTGATAATTAGTTACGAATTGTTGAATTCTTAAGTGGAATATTTATGCCAGTGTACACCTCGGTGGGACTGAGGGGCTCGGTGGGACCGAGGGCTCGGTGGGACTGAGCTAGTACAATTACCTTTACTCGGTGGGACCGAGGGCTCGGTGGGACTGAGCTTGTTTTAATACATTTGGTGTACTCGGTGGGACCGAGGTCTGTATTTATATAATAATTAATTGGTGGCTTGTATCTATGGTGTTAGTGATGTGGCCTACATGCGAGTAGGGGCGATGTGCGTGGGGTTGCTACCTACGTGTGTGGTTGGATTCACTAAGCGTTTAGCTTACCCTTTCCCAATATGTTGTGATTTCAGGTGCGGGCGGCAGTCGGACGTGACCGTACACACATCAAGCGCAGAGTATCAAAGATTGTTAAATTTTCACTTTCGACCCCTTTGAATTTAATTATATAATTTTCCGTTGCATAAACTTTGTTTGACGGTTTGAGTCAACGACGTTAATTTCAATTAAGACATGAATTACTAGATTATGGTTGTTTTATAATGAAATGTATGTTTTAAAAATTTTAAATTTCCTTGTAATTTTTGGGACATTACATGGATGGAGAATGGGCTACGGATCCATCTAAGATTGAAAATAAATTATTTGCTCATTTTTGGTGTTGGTTCGTGTTCGTGAAAGGGGATCAACTTTATTTTCATTTCGAGTTTCCAACACGAATTTCGAGGGAACAATCTTCTTTCATTAAAGCCAATTTTTCAAGAGAGGAAATTAAGAAGGTAGTTTGGGATTATGGAGTTGACAATGGTTTTATGTTTAAGATCTTCAATAAATTTTGGTATTTGGTGGAAGAAGATGTTGTGTGGCTTGTTTCTAACTTTTCCGATACGAGCTCCATTCCTAAAGGTTATAATCCCTCTTTTATTGCTCTTATCCCTAAAGTGCAAGGATCAAAATTTGTCAAAGACTATATACCTATTAGCTTAATCGGGTGCCAAATACAAAATCATTGACAAACTTTTGGCTAACCGGTTATGTTGTATTATTGGTGCGATAGTTAGTAATAAGGGTCATCAAATTTTTTATGGTTCCCTTAATTTAAATGAGGTGGTTGCATGGTACAAGAAGCATAAGAAGACTCTTATGGTTTTAGGGTTGATTTTGAAGAAGCTTACGATTCTTTGCACTACAAAACAAAAGGCTTATTTCCGACAGAAAAATCCATCGGAAATCCCTCGGTGATGGGCGGATCCGTCGGTGAATGGCTATCGCAAAATATTTCGTAGGGAATTGACTTTCCGATAGATTTCCGACGAATATTAGCGATGGATTTCCGACAACCACATTTAGCGACGGATCACTGTGGGTTCACCGACGGCAATGTTAAATTATTATGTAGAAATTACTTATACATAAACTATTCGCCTTTAAAAAAGTTCGAAAGGTTTTAAATTTTATATTCACCTTTCAGTTTTTATAATATAAACATATTCTATTCATTTTTGACACATAAAATGACAATTTGAAAGGTTTGGAACTTTATGAGTAAATTATGGATTTGGTTCGTAATTTACTCGAACCTTATTTTCTTCTTCCATGTGAACGGATCAAGATTGAAAACACAGTGAATTTTAACTTAATTGGGCTTGATGGGCTTTAGTGGCCCTTAATGAACTCTAACGGGCCTTAATGGGTCGTATTGGACTCATTGACTGCTAATTAACCTAACTGGGTCTTCGTGTGATTCAGTGGCTTTTAGTTAACTATATTGACATTTTATGGTCTTCAATGGATCTCAATAAACTATATTGGTATTGATGGGTTGTATTGGACTCAGTGGTTTTAATGAACGCTATCGGGCATGTATGTACGTATGTATATGTATGTAGTATGATTTATGTGATGGATATATGTATGCACGTATGTGGATATACGTATGTATGCATATAATGGATATATGTATATAGATGTACGTATGTGATGTTTTAAGTGGCACTTAATGAAACTCGTATTGATATATTTTTTAAGATATAATTATAACCAACCCATCTCTAGCTTTCTCAAAACCGTAAATTAAAATCGAGAAATACAATCAACAGAATAAAGAACCGATTAAAGCTTGATAGATCCATTAAGGCCCAATGAAAACCTTTAAAGGCTAATAGAACCGATTAAAGGCCAGTATAATTGATTAAAGCCTAATAGATCCATTAAAGCTCAATGAAACCCTTTAAACCCTTTCAGTGGCTTTAATGAATTGTATTGAGTCTTCATGCGTATTAATGGATACTTTAAAGAACTTGATTGGGATTTATTGGGTCTACACGAGCTTTAGTGGCTATAATAGGTCGTATTAGACTAGGTTGTTGTTGTTGAACTTTATTGACTCTTAATGAACTATATTTGGTCTTCATGGGATTTGATGACTATTAACAACCGTGATGGACCTTGATGGGTCGTACAGAACTATCTTGGGCCTTGATGGATCACATACACTTATATGTCTATGATATATACATATATATATACATATGAGTAGATCTGACCGGTTAATGGTCCTTGACGAATCATATATGACTCAATGGTTGTTAATAAATCTTATTGGGCCTTTGTGGGATTGAGTGACTCTTAATGATTGATCGGGCCTCGATGGATTCCAATTACTCTTAGTGAACTACAATGATCCTTGAAGAATCATATTTGACTCAGTGGTGGTTAATGGACTGTATGGGCCATTATGAGCTTGAGTGACTTTTAATGAATTTGATATGTCCTTGATGGATTCAAATAACTCTTAATGAACTATAATGGTCCTTGATGTATCTGACTCAATGGTTGTTAATGAACCTTATTGAGCCTTTACGGGCTTGAGTGAACCTTAATGACGAATTACCGACGGACTATTTATTTTTTATTTAAATAATAAGTTTAAAAAAAATTAAATAATCCGCTGGTTATTTAATTTTTATTTTTTTTGTTTTTCACATAATTAATCTATTGGAAATCCGTCGCTAATTACCGACGGATACTTTATTTTTTGTTTTTTTTAAATTGAATCCGTCGACTTTTCGTCGGTAATTTTCGACGGATTGTGATATTTTATCGGAAATATGATATTTTCTAGTAGTGTTGCGTTGGGATTATCTTGATCTCGTGCTTGAGAAAATGAGATTTGGCATTAAACGGGGAAGGTGGATTCATGGTTGCTTAATTAATTTAACGAACTCGGTTTTAGTAAAAGGTTAGCCAACAAATGAATTTGATACCCAAAGTGGGGTTGAAACAAAGTGACCCATTGTATCCATTTCTTTTCATTTTGGCAATGGAAGGGATTAATGTGACTATGAATGAAGCGATTAAGAAAGACTTGTTTCGGGGAGTGCGGGTTGGTAATGGTCAGTACCATCTTTCTCATCTTTTTTACGCGAATGATGCAATCTTTCTTGGGGAGTGGTTGCATCAAAATCCTAAGAATATTTGTGAGTTCCAGATCCATCCAACGAACAATAAGAAATCAATATATAAGAATCAAGTCGTTATGATTTCAACTGGTCATCCAATTTGCTTTCAATATGCAGAGTGTTTACAATACGATTAGGAAAGCTAAAATGACAACTAGCCTAAAACAAAGGCTAAAGAAAACATTATATACTAATGGGCCCGTGGCAACAAGCCCACGACCCGTTCACTAATAAGGCTCAAAATAAAGAATTAACATTTAGCCCTTGAACTTCTATTCAACCAAATATTGCCCTAACAATCTCCCCCTTTGAATCGAAGTTCGAGTTCGCGCCAGTTATCAACATATCTATTTCGGAGCGCAAAGTGTACCTCGAACATTCGGATGGATCGGCGGTAGTCGATGCAGTCTTCAATCACTTCTAATGCTTCCCGAGCAGTTGTTTCATTCGGATTGGGAACATACGAATACATTTTGTTTTCGGACTCGTGAGTGATGATTTTTCGAAAAGCATCTTGAACTTTGAAGAGCGTGCCATCGCAGAATCTGTCGACCTGGCTGAAGCGGAGAAACTTCTTTTCGTTCTGATCGTTGATGTAGACTATCCCAAATTCTGGTTCCAGAAGCAATACGTTCTCGGGATACATCTTCAGTTCGGTCGCTTTCAGATTCGGCTTTATCAGGTTTACCTTCTTTGCTCTGTTCTCGATTGCCATTTGGAAGTCTGTAAGATAGGACATCATAATTGTACGGACTAGGAATCGACGAACAGCTTCGAGCACTTTGGTTACTTGAAGCGGTCAGATGGTTCTGGTTCGGAGGTCTTTCAGTATAGCATAGAAGTCGAACGGTCGAAGGTTCTTGAAGTCAGCTTCGGAAAATCGCCATTCATTTCCGTCTTCTCGTCGGACGGTGAAAACGGGAAACATAACTTTAAGAATTCTACTTGTTTGGACGTTGAGCACTTCGGTGATCTTGTGCTATGTTCGGACTTGGCTAACTGGCAGACACCGCTTCATTGCGTTTATGTACTGACTTTGGTATTCCGGGTCGGAACTGTAAATACCAAGGCAAAAAGAAGGCTCGATATTGCGTAACCTGTGAACGAACATCTTTTTCAGTGATTCCTCCAGGTGAGGAATAAGTATCGTGATCTTCTCCCATCGGATTTGTTGCTGTTGAGGAGGAGGAACATCAGAAGCTATCGGTAGTTGAGGAGATGTCAAATTTGTAGCTGTTGAAGTTTCGGGTCTTGTAGAAGTCTCGGTGGCTTTAGCAGAGTGAACGGGTGTACCATAAAGGTTTTGCAGCAGAAACTGGTCGTAGTCAACATTATCGTCTTCATCAGTAGGGAAGATCAGGTTTACCTGGAGATTTACAACACTGGCGGCTTTTTCGTACCATGCATTTTCGGTCTCCGGGTCGATCTCGGTGTCTGGATCTATCATATTGAGAGCAGGCCTATCTGATGTATCAAAGGTGACCAATTCTTGTATTGTTCCCTCAGGCTTTTTAACCGTCGGGTCTTCGTCATTGGAGATGTCCATATCAATTTCCATCTCACCTAAACTCAACTCGGCTTCGGGTTCGGTTTCGGTTGCAGTTGCCGCAGTTGAAGGTTCCGGTTGAACCACGGTTGTTTCAGGGATGATTGGAGCGGACTCGGACAAGCGTAGTCTCTTGTTCTCCCCCTCACGGTGATCAGGATCGGTGATTTTGTTAACAAACTCTTTGTGCTGAATTTGAAGAGCAGAACATTGATAAATAATTTATGCTTTCTTATTCATACACTGATCAAGCTGTGTTTGAAGTTCAGATATCTGGGCCCTTAAGTCCTTAGGTGCTATTGAAAGATTTTTGCATTTTTCTTTTAAATTAGCATTTTCAGACTTATATTTCTCAGTTATGCGCTTTTGAACATCTAGCTTTTCAGATAGTGGTCTAATCTCAAGCAGTTGTTCATCAGAGGTGGCCTTGAAGGAATCTACCCGTTCAGCGGGAGAGTGATAGCCCATAAAATCATCAGCACCATCAGATCGTTTTCATCATCAGAACGACCCAACCAGTAGTCGTCTTCAACAAGTAAAGCTTCTCCAGCTTCCTTCTGTTCTATCAATGCAAGCTTCGCCTTGTAATAGTGGGAATTCTTTACAACAGGCATCCGACAATCTTTCGCAAAATGACCAAGCTTCCCGCAGTTATAACAAGTCACGGGTTCGTCTTTCTTTTTGCGGTCATCTTTCTCCGTCTTTTCTTTCTTGTCAGACTGGTCGGGCTCATCAGCTTTCTTCTTTCCTTCATATATGTCCTTATAATCAAGGCGCTTGTTGGAGGAAGTGGAGTAGTGCTGATTATTAGATGTCGGCTTCTTATAGAACTTTTGTTGGAAGGATTTGGAGAGCAGGGCCATTGCTTTCTTAATGGCAGCTACTTCAGAATCAGAATCACTGTCTTCTTTTTCTTCAGGTTCTGACTCAGACTCGCTTTGCTTTTGGGCACGTTTGGAGTGACGGCCAGAAGATTTCCCTCGTTTGGAAGACATGAGTGCTAGAGGATCAGCAGCTGGCTTTGAAGCAGCCTTCTTTTCGTTCAGAATTTCCATTACTTCATCTTCGTCTTGAAGAAGCATCTCATACAACTCATGGATGCCGACTTTCTCCATTAAGTGATTGTGCTTGACGTGGGATGCGAATACTTTCCACTCAGGCGGGAGGTTGTTGAGAAACTTCAGAGCATTCTCCGTGTTAGACCAAGTGATCGGGTTCTTGTGAAGCTCATTGAGAAGGAGACAGAAGCGTTCATAGGTTTGAGAAGGGGATTTGCCGGTGCGCTGCTTAAACCCATCGAACTTGGTTATGGAGTTGTTGATCTTCAATTGATTCCCGACTTCGCTGCCGCGCATCATCTTCTCCTCCTGATCCCATATGCCCTTAGCTGTCTTTTTGTAGCTGTCGATGGCTGTATAGATCGTGTTTGGCAGAGCTTGAACAAGGTACCTTTTAGCATGCTTTTCTCCCTCAATCATGCCTCTTTCGTCATCAGTCATCTCTGAGACCGTCTTTTTCTCGACACGAGCTTCAGCGTTTGTAGTTGCTGGTATGGTCTTCGTCGGTTCAGGAATTGGCCCATCTCTTAGAGCTCTCCAGATATACTCGAAGTTGTCCTTTGATTCGATGAAGATTATGAATCTGTCCCGCCACTGGCTGTACTCACCTTGGTAGAGGCAAGGTGGTTTGGAATCGGTGCCGATGGCAAGAGCGTCGCGTGAAGACATCTTTAGTTGCACTGGAGTGATCGTTAGACGATTGGTTCGATTCAAAGTTGTTGATCCAAACCCTCAGTGATTTGATAGTGACCCTCTCTTATACTTGGTGAAAATTGTAAGTAAACAATATGTATCAGAGTTTAACTATCGCTGATAAGTACTAAGATCTTACAGTACCGCTGATAGGAATTCTCACTCTTTAGATTAAACATTCAGCGAAACTGTTCACCATAATACTCTGAGTCTGTTCAGTACTTATGGTGATCGCTAATAAGTTAGTTGTTTACTTATGATCCCTGAAGACAAGTTTCACGTTAACATAGGTTCTACGCTGAAGTCGAAGATCAAGCTCAAGAACCAGCGACAAGTCTCCTAATGAACTGATGCGGATCAGCGAAGACTCAGATTTGTCCACTCAACGTGAAGTATCAAGTACAAGACTTTAGCTATCGCTGAACTCTATCATTCGCTGATAAAGAATGATAGATCGCTGAATCAACGAAAAGCTGATCATGAAGTCCTCTGTACAAAGTACTTTTGTCTAAACCACCCTTGCACGTCTCCGTACGATATGTCAGAAAAAGAACCACCTTATTGTCTGAATTCGTACAACCACTCTGATACTACACTGTTCAAACATGCGGCTACTAAGGTTGTCAACAAAGGTCAATGACATGCAACCAATCAGCTGCTGCCACGTGTAAAGTGTAAACTGCAATGCATTAAATGCATGCAGTATATAAGAAGAAGAACTCACTTCATTTTGAAGTAACTTGCTAACTCTGGACAAGTTCATCCTTCTTATCTTGAGATAGGTTATTATTAGTAATTTCCTTCTCTTTCTTAGTGCAAGAAACTTAGTGTTCCAACTTGTTTAGATTTAGGTTTATACTTAATCTTGTTTCCGCAACAAGTTGTAAATTGTTAATGATTTATCAATAAACAATTTAGAAAAGTAAAATCTGTGTGTTTGTATTCAACCCCCCCCCCCTTCTACAAACTTGTATAGCCCTTCGGGACCAACAAGTGGTATCAGAGCAGATTTGTTTAATCTCATAAACAAGATCTAATCTATACTAAGATTTCTCTTCCTTGCTATTTCTGAAAATGGCTACCAACACAAACACAAATTATATCGACAATGGTTCTCTTGCAAAACCCCCTAGATTCTCCAGAGATAATTTTAATCTATGGAAAAATAGGATGACTCTCTTCCTAGAAGGTGTAGACCCTACTATGCCTTATTATCTTGAAAACGGCCCATTTATTCCTGTAAGAATTGATGCCACAGTACCAGCCACTGAGAATAGACCTGTTATTCCAGAAAGGCTGGTACCCAAAGAAGTTCATACATGGACTGACGAAGATAAGAAGAAAGTGGCTATCGACACCAAAGCCAGATCCATACTATCCATGGCTCTTTCGGACGAAGTCTACCATTCCGTCATGAACCTGAAATCCTCAAAAGCCATGTAGGACACAATCTGTGTTCAGTATGAAGGTACTGCTGAAGTCCAGGACTCTCGAAAGATCAACCTGGTAAGACAGTATGAAAGTTTCATTTGTGGTAAGATTGAGACTCTCTCTGAAGTTCACCAACGTTTTAATTGCTTAATAATTGATCTGAAAACTGTTGGTAAGGAATATTCTAACTTTGAAGTGCTGACAAAGTTTCTAGAATGTTTACCTGAAAGCTGGGACAGTTATTCCATGTGTCTCAAGCTGTCAAAGGATCTAAGATCAATGACCCTTGCTACCTTATATGGCACGATGCTGAATCATGAGCAATCAAGGCATCTTAAGAAGAATCTTGTGAAAGATTCCAAAAGCACCCTTGTTGCTTTAATCTCAGAGGAACCCTCTACTTAGTGACCCTCGGTCACTATCACTGAGTTAGAGAGTAACTCTAAAAGGTCATCAGATTCTGACTCTTCAGATGATGATGAATCTTTGGCTCTCCTAACTAAAAAGTTCAGGAGATTCGCCAAAAAGAAAATGTTCAGAAAGAACAAACCTCTTTCTATAACCGATAAGCCAAGATCATCAACTCCTGTTGATAAGGCTACTGCTACTTGTTTTAACTGCGAAAAGACTGGACATTTCGCAAACGAGTGCAGGTCTAAGAAAGTATCGAGAAACTCAGCGTTTCCCAAGAAATCCTTTATTCCCAGGAATAAAGATGACAAATATGCAAAGCTGAAAGAAAAATATGCGAAGCTGAAAAGCTTCAAGAAGAAAGGCAAAGGCCTGATGGTTTACGATTGGGCTGCTTCTGAAGAAGAAGAATCATCATCTGACTCTGAGGATGATGAAGCCAATCTCTGTCTTATGGCAAAGATTGAAGATGAGGAAGAAAGTTCAGACATTCCCTCTACTTCAACCTCTGCAATTCAGGTATCACCTTCCTTCTTTACAAATATTGCAAATATTGATGAAGCTGATAGTCTCCGTAAAATCGATCTCTTGACTAGAAGTTTATATGAAGCCATGAATGGCAAAACAATAGTTGAAAATCAAAACCTTGATCTCGCTGAACAGCTTAAAAACTGTCACCTTCAAATAGAAAAGCTTTCTAAAATTGAAGAAGATTTTAAAGATCAAGTACATTTAAATCAGCTAGTCAAAATCGAACGAGCAAAAGCTATAGCTGCATTGAAAGCTGAAAAAGCTACTGTTGAAGGATGGTGTAATTCTTCAACAAAGATCATTGAGATAATTAAGTCTCAGATACCCCTGAGTGATAAACGTGGTCTCGGTTACAAATATGAAACTCAAGAACCAACCATTGATCGTTCCATGCTCTTATTTGGAACTTTCGTATCCTCAGTCGCTGATACTTCATCCTCTCAGTGTTCCTCGTCCAGACCACCTATCCCTGAGGAAATTTCTACCTCTTCAAAAGGTAAATAAAAAATGGTTTATCCAAAACCTACCTCTGTCTTTAAATATAAAGGTAAAGGAATTGCTTTTAACCAAAATCCTCAGAAGGGTACTTTAGTACCAAAGCTGAATGCTTCTAAAGCTTTAGTGATTTATTCCTCTGGATCAAGGAATCAGATCTCTGGATCTACTCAGCGTGGGTCTATTCAGCGATCTACTCCTAGACTCAGAGTGGATGTCCTTGGTAAGAAATCTGAAGAACTAAGCGTTCCTCCCATTTCAAAAGCCAAAAGCTTATTTGGTGCTGGTCCTTCTAATTCTAAATCAAAAGCTCAGCATTCAAATAGTCCTATAACTACTTTTAGATATAGGAAATGTTATCACTGTGGACTCACTGATCATATTGCTAGTAAGTGCCCCACAACCACCAAAGCTGAAAAGATAGCTAAGGTGAAGATTGCCCCCAAGGCAAAGAAGACCACTGAGGTTAAGAAATTAACCAAAGTGAAGACTGACAAAGCTGAATCTTCAAATGCTGCGAAGATTGCTAAACCTTCCATTCCAACTACTTCCACTGACAAACGTATACACATGGTTAAGTGGGTACCCAAGAAGAACTAATCTTCCTTTGTGATGCAGGTTCAGAAGGGTATCTGGTATCTCGATAGCGGATGCTCTAGACACATGACTGGAAAGAAAAGTCTGCTCGCTGAATACAAGGAAGAGAAGGGTCCCTCTGTGACTTTCGGTGGAAATGGAAAAGGACATACCCGAGGGTTTGGTGTACTCTCAAATGGTACAACCACCTTCAGAAGAGTCGCATATGTTGAAGGGCTGAAGCATAATCTTTTAAGCATCAGTCAGCTGTGTGACAAGGATAACAAAGTGATTTTCACTAAGGAATCCTGCTTTGTCACTGACAAAAAGGAGAAGATAGCTATCAGCGGTTATCGTTTGGAAAATGTCTATGTAATAAACATGGACTCAACCACCACTGAGAACTCTTGTTTCTTCTCAAAAGCCTCATCTGATGTCAACTGGCTATGGCATAAGAGGCTCTCTCATCTGAATTTCAAGACACTGAACACTCTTTCTTCAAAAGAGTTAGTCTCCTCAGTGTCATCTCCCCTACAACTGCTCCATATGGATTTGTTTGGGCCTGTTAACAAACAATCCATCGCTGGAAAGAAATATACACTGGTCATAGTTGATGAATTCTCTCGTTATACATGGGTTATGTTTCTCCGTTCCAAGAGTGACACCCCTGAAGAACTCATCACCTTTGTTCGAAAGATGGAAACCCTGAACAATTTGACCGTTCGCTCAATAAGGAGTGATCATGGGACTGAATTCAAAAACAGTTCTCTTGATTCCTTCTTTGAGAGTAAGGGTATTTCTCACAACTTTTCATCAGTGAGAACACCACAACAAAATGGAGTCGCTGAAAGAAGAAATAGAACAATTATTGAAGCTGCACGTTCAATGCTCGGCGATTGTCAACTGCCTACTCAGTTTTGGGCAGAAGCTGTCAACACCGCTTGTTTTACGCAAAACATGTCGCTGATAGTTAAAAGATTCAATAAAACATCCTATGAACTTTTTCATGGGAGAAAGCCTTCAATCAGCTTTCTTCACGTCTTTGGATGTCAGTGTTTCATACTGAACAACAGAGATGCCCTTGGAAGGTTTGACCCTAAGGCTGATAATGGAATCTTTCTTGGATACTCCTCAGTCTCCAAAGCCTTCAGAGTCTTCAATCGAAGAAGATAAAATATTGAAGAAACAATTCACGTCACGTTTGACGAATCCCGTTCAGCGAACTCTAAACCGTCCGCCGATACTGAAGAACTGAATCAATGGATGTTTTCTCATCTTGGTGATTCAAAATATATTCCCACTCCTCGTGCTCATACAGTTGAAGATGATGGTCCTACTATCATTCCAAATATGCAGAATAGTGAAGTTGAAACATCATGGGTCTCAGCTGTTCCTATAAACACTATACCTGCTTCTGAACCAAATGTCTCAGACATTCCATCTACTTCTCAGCAATCAGTTAATATAATGACCACTGCATCCATTCCTCTCTTGGCTGATACTCTAGACGTCGCTGAAGCTTCATCTTCAGCTCCTCCAATTCAGGTTGAGTCAGCGTCTCACGCTCCAGCTCAGCGATGGACTGTAAATCACCCAATTGATCAAATTCTTGGTGATCCAAACGCTGGTATTCAGACTCGACGAAGTGCAGGTAATATTTGTTTATTTGTTAATTTTATTTCTCTAACTGAACCAAAAAAGTAGATGATGCCCTCAAAGATCCAAACTGGGTCAGCGCCATGCAAGAAGAGCTGACTGAATTCGAAAGAAACAAAGTTTGGAAGCTTGTTCGAAGACCAACTGACAAAACAGTGATAGGCACTAAATGGGTCTATCGAAACAAGTTGGACGAACATGGAACTGTAACCCGCAACAAGGCTCGACTTGTTGCTCAGGGATACAGACAAGAGGAAGGTATAGACTACGACGAAACATTTGCTCCAGTAGCAAGATTAGAATCTATTCATCTATTCTTAGCATACGCTGTACACAAAGACTTCAAAGTATATCAGATGGATGTTAAGTCAGCGTTTCTAAATGGAAAGCTGAATTAAGAAGTCTATGTGGAACAACCTCCAGGATTCTCGGATCCTAAGCGTCCAGGTTATGTTTATAAACTGGATAAGGCACTTTATGGCTTAAAGCAAGCTCCACGTGCATGGTATGACACTCTTTCTACTTATCTCCATATTGAACAATTTGAGCGAGGTAAAATCGACAAAACTCTATTTTTCAGGAAAGTAAAAGGTCATATCATTCTTGTTCAGATTAATGTTGATGACATTATATTTGGCTCTACTAACCTTGATCTTTGTACTCGTTTTGCTGATAGAATGAAAGATGAGAATAAGATGAGCATGATGGGTGAACTAACATATTTCCTTGGTCTTCAGATAAAGCAAAATGAAAAAGGAACTTTCATTAATCAGGGAAAGTATGTTAAAGATATGCTGAAGAAATTCGACTTAACTGAAAGTTCAGCTATGAAAACCCCTATGGCACCACCGCTGACACTTGATAAGGATACTAAGGGTGTTCATGTTAATGTCACGCTGTACCGTGGGATGATCGGCTCTCTTTTGTATCTTACAGCTAGCCGACCCGATATTATGTATGCAACATGTTTGTGTGCACGATATCAAGCTGAACCTAAGATATCTCATATGAAAGCTGTAAAGCGAAGTTTTCGATATCTTAAGGGTACAGCGAATCTAGGTCTTTGGTATCCCAAAGACTCAGGATTCGATCTAATCGCCTATTCAGATAGTGATTTTGCAGGTTGCAGAATGGATAGGAAAAGCACCACAGGAGGATGTCAGCTCCTGGGTGGAAAGCTGGTAAGTTGGACAAGTAAAAAGCAAAACTCAGTGTCCACCTCCACAGCTGAAGCTGAGTATGTAGCCGCTGGAAGCTGTTGTTCTTAGTTCTTGTGGATGAGAAATCAACTACTGGACTATGACCTTCAGCTCTCAAATATTCCAATCTATTGCGACAGCACAAGTGCCATCGCTATAGCAAATAATCCAGTGCTACACTCAAAGACAAAACACATCGAAATCAGGTATCACTTTATCAGAGATCATGTGATGAATGGTGATATAGAACTTCACTTTATCCCAACTGATTATCAGTTAGCTGATCTGTTCACCAAACCTCTTGATGAGACAAGGTTCAACTTTCTCATCAGCGAGCTTGGAATGCTGAATTTTGAAGAGTAAAATTTTCAGCGATTCACATTTGATCAGCAATAGGATAAAATCAGCTTGTATAACCCACTCTATCATCTTCTCTCTAAATAAACGTGATTCACTGATATCAAGGTATGTTTCTCTCTCTGACAATCGCATGTAAATGCAAGATGTCAAAATAAATTACATCGCTGAATATCTCTTCCTTATCAGTGATACTTTGAAATTTCTAAAACCAACACTGATATTTCTATTCAGTGCTTCATGTTTTCAAAAGTGTCCCTGAGTTTTTCAAAACCTCAGAGACATCCAAGAATATGAAAGGACAGTTGTGACGTCATTACAACGGATAAGCCTCGACACGTCTTTCTTTCTGATACACGTTTGCACGTTTCGTTTACTCGCCAATCAAATGCAAACACGTGTCCGTGTCATGATGAAAATCTTTTGCCGCTCAAGATTTTCTCTCTCTCTAATCTCTATATAAACTTATTCTGGGTTTATATTTTTCTTTTACGCGAAGTTCTTCTCCAAGCTAAGAAAAAGAATTTACTGTTGCATTTGTGCTCTCAAGTTTTTCAAGAACTTCATCTTCTTCAACGAACCAGGTTAATAATTCTTTTATTCTACCTGTTTCTCCAAACTTGTTAATGATCTTCTCTTTGTTTTCACAAGATCAAACAAAAGAACTCTTTTAAAATGAAATCATTTCTTTCATGGTTTTATGAACACAACCTTTCATGGTTGTTCTTCAAGTTTAAAACGCAAAATCTTAAACTTGTTCGTCATATGTTTTTCTAGAATCCCAATCTTTAAAGAAAACTGGAAAACAAGATTTTTTTTTGGGTTTGCATTTCGTCTTTCAAAAACAAGAAAAACCCTAATCTTCATTAAGATATTTTGTCTAAATGAAATGGACAAAATTCGAACCATCTTATTGGAAAATCTTTCCACAATTAAGATTATTCTTATTTGTTAATCTTTGGTTGAACTGATAATACAAAAAATGGCATCTTCTGACATTCCCAAGAACACCATCGCTGAGAACATTGCTGCTGATGATACTACTGAGGAAGTGGAAATCCTCAAGGCTCCTCAGGTCACGTTCTCTCTTGACAAACTGGATTGGACCAAAGTAAATAACCTCTATGCGCTTCTCGAGTTTCCTCCTCGAAAGCAAGTCACACATCTAGATGATGCTGTGAAATTCCTGAAGAACTGTTCCATCTCCACAGCCCTGACCATAACACCTCCTGCACATCAGCTACTGCTATCCCAATTCTAGTACTCTGCCAGACACTCTCAGCTACCTTCAGCCAAAGACCCCTAAAAAATAATTGACTGCATCCTCTGCGACACTGACTATGGCACAATGAAGATTACACTTGTCGTCATTCGCAAAGCCCTCAGTCTTCCCATCGCAACCAAAGAAAAACACTTCGTTCCCCTCCTTGACCACAAGAAAAACTCAGACAGGGAAGCCATCATTGCATTCTTCGATGCAATGGGCTATGTATGGGAAACTGGGAGGGACAAGAAGCCCGAGAAGAAGTTGACCCTCATCAAGAAATCCAAAATGCCCAGCGAGATGAATTTCATCTTCGCTCATTTAATCAGCTGCATGACTGCCAAATCCGGCTCCTCTGACCAAGCAGCTCAGCCTCAGCAAGCAATGGGATGTGCATTGCTGAAAGGTCTACATATAGACTGGGCATCGATTATCTATGATGACCTGTTACTCAGAGTGGACTCCGTCGCTGACAGATCTCCATGGGTTCCCTATCCTCGATTCATCAGCGCCGTATTCCAAAAAGGCCTGAAGGACAGCTACCCAACAGAGGGTGACCTGAAACTCTCTCAGGTCGGTCCTAAGGTGCTCGACTTCAAACCGGTGGAAAACGAGATACGTCTTTCTACTCTTTTAACTCTTCTAAACCCTACTTCTTCTACTTCTGCAGCTCCTTCAGCGGACAAACCCACCGCTGATACCCCAGCTGCAATCTCCATTCCTTCTCTTAAAAGGAAACACTCTGACACCCAACTTGGTTCCAAAAGAACTAAGAAAACAAAGGAGCAACCCCAGCAATCTATTGCTAAAGACTCCTCGGCTCCTCTTGTTGGGCTGAAGGAAAGTTCAGTGGTACGCTCTGCCACAGCTGAACAAGCCACCCACTCTATCCCAACTTCAACGTCTCCAAACGCTGAGGTTACAAACTTGGAATCTACCTAACATCCTTCAGTCTCTCGAAAGACTGATGAAGCGATTCTCAGCGAATCCAACGCTGAACTCAGTACCCAACCTCCATTCTTATCCTTCGCTTCTCCCTCTACTCATTTGGACTCCACTCCAGTTATCACTGAAGCACTTGTCATTCCTCCAGAAGCTAAAGAAAATACTCTTCAAGGAGTGATGGGCATAGGACCTGCAGAGATGACCATACGTCCACGCACTTTAGCTGACGACATGGAACTTTTCTCAAGAACCCGAGATTTTGATGAATTCACCAATCCTCCTGCAGGTATACACCAACCCCTATACACTGTTACTAAACCCCAAACTTCTGAGCTTTCCTCTGTTCACAAGTTCTTATATGTTACAGGTCCTAATCTGAGAGACATCAACGCCTGTTAGCCCCATGATCATCAACAATTCAAGTATTAGAGAGAGATTGGATCAAAGAAGTCATCCTCATATTAGATTTAAGCCTTTGAGTTCAATATGGATGACTTTCTCTCTATATGCTCTAGCCCTCTCTCTCTCTCTCTCTACATTTTAGCTCTTAATCTAGTGCACACTAACAAATGAACTATCTAACACATTATATAGTCCAACTATTACAAGGCCCAAGCCCATTTAGCTTAAAGCCCAAGCCCAAATACAAAATACAAGGCTTTACAAAACTTTCACAAATTAGGACAATTTTAGTGTCCTAACATTCTCCCCCTAAAGTTTTGTAAAGCAAATCATCTTCAAGTCTTTAGCTCCTCTCCCCCTTGATTTTCTTGAAAAAACTTTAGCGTTGCTTTACTTCACATGTAGTCTAGGCTCCCCCTTAAAAGTAGCTTTTACTCTTCTTGTTATCAACTTTGAAAAACCGGATTCGATGTGCACCATAACCCCGACTAAGTGCACGAAAAGCATCTCTAGTATGTAGAAACTCGACCTCGTTCCGATAAGCCCACAAGAAAAATAACGAGCGAGTTATGAAATTGAAGAAGGTTTTCGATGCTCATGATGCTCCATAATTCTTATTTTGAGGGGGAGCAAGGTTATTCATTAAGGAGGAGATTGTTAGTGATACTACGAGACTCGACTGAAATTGAAGATGGTTTTCGATGATCATGATGCTCACTTTCATCGAAAAAGGGGGAGAAATGTTGAACTCAATTTCATGTCAAAGAATCTTTCAAGTCAAAGACTCTTTCAAGTCAAAGACTCGAGAACAAGAAGATTCTGTCTCAAGATAGAAAAAGGGGGAGAATTCTTTTTCAAGAGTTTAAGAAAAATCGATTGATCATCCCGTTATCTCTTTTTCTTAAACTTGTGCGACATTGTGAACACCATTACTGAAGCAAGAATTTCTCAAATCAAATAAAGAAAAGGGGGAGAGTTCTTCAAGAGTTTAAGAAAAATCGATTGATCATTTTGTGATCTCTTTTTCTTAAATTTGGGCTTATCTGTACTAAAATGCCTTATGTGAAGAAACAAGCTCTCCTAGTCGAAGAAAGAAAATCTTCGTCAGTTTCCCGTCTGAAGATTTTGTGACGATTTGACTTTGACAAACCTTGATAAAGACCGAAGTTTTGAAGATTCAAGAAGCCGAAATCTGCTGTTCTCAAATGTTTAAATCTTGAATCCAAGGGGGAGATTGTTAGGACAAATATGTCTTCAAGATTTAATCTTGATTAATAGAGTCAAAGTCAATGTATATTGTGATAGTGGAAGTCAAACTTAGCTTAATGTCTTGTATAGATCTTAGGTATAAATAGCTTAGTTTAGACTTATCTTGCAACACTGGAGATAACACTTTAGAGCATAACTCATATCTTGTAATATTGAGAGCCGACATAATAAGATCTACTTTTTCTCTCTACTCTCTCTCTAGAATTTCTCTCTAATCTTGATAGATCTTGGATTAACAACGCCTCTCTGAAGATATTAGAGACGAAGCTGACAGGTCTCACAACAACTCTTTCCGACAACTCTTCAGCTGTAACAAACGCTGGAGAGAATCTTACAAAGCTGACAACTATCGTCGAAAAGAATGCCTCCAAAGCTGACTTGGAGAAGGTTGATAAATCACTCACCGACTTCGCCAAAGTTCTCACTGATATCTACACAGACTACCTTGACATCAAGAAATCAGTTGACACCATGTCCAGCGAAGTCACGACGCTGAAGACATCGGTTGGCAAACTCGAAGGTGACATGTCTGCTGTAAAGACTGATGTCAGCTCCGTCAAGACTGACATGAGTTCTGTGAAGACTGATGTCAATACGATGAAGAATGACATCACTTCTATGAACACTTTGTTGCAGCAGATCCTAACCAACACGACCGCCCCTTCACCTGCCCCTGCACCTCCATCTTTTACTACGGCGGATCGTGCTGAACTCGTGAAGATCAATCCTGGTATTTCTGGTCTAGAAACCAGATTATCAGCAATTGAAATCTGTGTGGGGATCCCTGGCCAAGAAGACAGGGAAACAACACAAGCTGCGGAATCATCACATTCCTCCCCCACTCATCATGAAAAAGAGGGGGAGAAGAGCGCTGAAGACCTTTCCCATGATGAATCTATCAGGGGAGAGAAGACTGAAGACCTCACCTTTACTGAAGAAGGTGAGAAGACAATTGAAGGTGAGATGAACACCCTGAGGGAACCGAGAAGCTTACCTCTGTATCTGAGGGGGAGCAACTCAAAGAAGAAGCAGAAGAAACTGAGTCTGAAGCTGAAGATGAAGAAGCCATCGACTTGTCTGATGATGAACCATCCTCTTCTCCAAAGAATGATGATGATGAAGATGATGATGATGATGACTCTTTTATCGTCAAGCCTGCTCAGAGAACTAAAGATCTTCAAGGGATTCTGATAAATGAACCTACAGGGGAGCGGGCAAAGACAAAGCCATCAGCATCTGAAGCTGACAAGGGCAAAGGAAAAAGTGTCGCTGAAGATGAAAATCTGATGATCTTGCTTAAAAAGCCGGTTTGTCAGGTACATTAACCTCTTCCTTACTCCACATCCCTCCTCTATACACTTTATCAGTTCTACACTCTCCAAACCTCCATACACTTTATCCCACTCTTTATCTCTCTGTTCTACCCATGTTCTTACTTGTAAGATCGTTGTGTTTCAGCTAGTCCTCTCCCCTGTTTGAGGATATCGCTGAAGTTCCTACAGCTGCGACTTCACCAACAATAATCCCAGCTCCCAACGTTGAAGAAATAATCCCGGTCTTAGATTTGATCTCTGAGACTGATGAACCTGAAGAACAGATGCTCTCTCACAAAAACAGACCTTCCTTGGCTCCTCAAAAGCTAAGTGAAGAGGATCAAGAAAAGAGAGATGAAATGATCAAGAGACTCGAAGATCAGCGAATCATTCTGAAGCGTGATCAACTTCCTTCGGTTCCTCCAAAGTTCAGAGTTTCCCAAAAGGAATACAAGGAACACCTCAGAGCTGAACGCCTAATCGCTAAAATAAGGGAAGTTGAAGAAAAAAACAGAGAATGCGCCATCCAACTTACTCAACGATCAGTAAAAGACCCCAAGCTGAAAAGAGCTCCCATTGATGTTCAACGTCAGCTATGGGATGATACTCAAAAGATCGTTAGAGAAAAGACTAAGGTCTCTGATACGACTTTGGAATGGGCTAAACAAATGTTGACCTATCGATCTAGACCATCCAAAATCATCAAAGTAAACATCAGAGGAAGACTGTACGCAGACGTTCCTGTTGTTGAAGTGGATGTCTACAGAGAAGACAAAACCAAGCAAACCTTCTATGCTGCTACCTTAGAAAAGTTTGGTCTCTCTGAATGGTTAGAAACGAAATTAGCCATTCAGGGATCGCGCTCAAAGTTCAAAAGCCATGTCGAGAAGATCTTAAACAAACAGATCGACCTGGTTTCTTCTGTTGTGGATATTTCTCCTTCTACTCTTCTTCCTCAACAAAGAAAAGTCTCTGCTAAGGAAAAGAAAGTCTCAGACTCAGGTCCTCCTATACAGAATGAAACAGGTATTGGTTTCTCTCGTGCGGAAGTTCTTGGCCCTGATGCTGATCTCTCAGCGCTTGACACCTCCCTACCACCTTGAGAAACTTTCATTCCTGGCACAGTTGTAAGTGATCCTTATGGTATATTCTTTCTAGACTACGAAGGAAACCATCACTTTCAACGTATCTCTGAGCTCCACATCGCTCCCATCGAACAACTCAGAGATCTCATACACTGGTGTGAAGTCAGACGCGACATTAAAGCTAGACACCTGAAGCCCTTGATTTTTGAAGAAGCTCTGAAGAAAAAGAATCAATGAGTAGATGTCCCTGACTGGATGATTCCCACATCAAAGACCCTCGATGAACTTCTCATCAAGGAAGAACCTTTTGACGGATAGGATCGCCTTGTAATTCTTTCTATCCTTATCTGTCTACATCTTTTGTACTTGTAATTTTATTCGTTGTACTTGTAATTTTTCCACTTCCCTCTGTAATCTTTACAAAGTTTAAATAAAAATTTCAGCGAACGTACTTTACTCCATCAGTACAGAAAAGATCCCAGAAAACAGTAAAAGGGACAAATATTTTATGAGTTCTTTTTATCCTTATGTTTTCATTAAATAGCAATTTTCTCTGTTGCTATGTCATAATCAAATAGGGGGAGATTGTTGATCCAAACCCTCAGTGATTTGATAATGACCCTCTCTTATACTTGGTGAAAATTGTAAGTAAACAATATGTATCAGAGTTTCACTATCGCTGATAAGTACTAAGATTTACAGTACCGCTGATAGGAACTCTCACTCTTTAGATTAAACATTCAGCAAAAACTGTTCACTATAATACTCTGAGTCTGTTCAGTACTTATGGTGATCGCTAATAAGTTAGTTGTTTACTTAAGATCCCTGAAGACAAGTTTCACGTTAACATAGGTTCTACGCTGAAGTCGAAGATCAAGCTCAAGAACCAGCGACAATTCTCCTAATGAACTGATGCGGATCAGCGAAGACTCAGATTTGTCCACTCAACGTGAAGTATCAAGTACAAGACTTTAGCTATCGCTGAACTCTATCATTCGCTGATAAAGAATGATAGATCGCTGAATCAATGAAAAGCTGATCATGAAGTCCTCTGTACAAAGTACTTTTGTCTAAACCACCCTTGCACGTCTCCGTACGATATGTCAGAAAAAGAACCTCCTTATTGTCTGAATTTGTACAACCACTCTGATACTACACTGTTCAAACATGCGGCTACTAAGGTTGTCAACAAAGGTCAATGACATGCAACCAATCAGCTGCTGCCACGTGTAAAGTGTAAACTGCAATGCATTAAATGCATGTAGTATATAAGAAGAAGAACTCACTTCATTTTGAAGTAACTTGCTAACTTTGGACAAGTTCATCCTTCTTATCTTGAGATAGGTTATTATTAGTAATTTCCTTCTCTTTCTTAGTGCAAGAAACTTAGTGTTCCAACTTGTTTAGATTTAGGTTTATCCTTAATCTTGTTTCCGCAACAAGCTGTAAATTGTTAATGATTTATTAATAAACAATTTAGAAAAGTAAAATCTGTGTGTTTGTATTCAACCCCCCCCCCCCCTTCTACAAACTTGTATAGCCCTTCGGGACCAACAAAAGTGATAACCTAACGCAAGACACTACGAGTGATATCCTAACTCAGGTTCTACGAATGATTTGTACTAGAAACAGGTAAGAATTCAACAGAACAGAACTTATCGGATAGGAATCCGGATGTGATGTCTGATCTGGAAGTGTCCGGATCAGATTGAGTGAAAAACAAATCAAATCACAGAAGTGTCCGGATAAGCAAGAATTTCCGGATGAACTGAGGTTTTCGGATAACAATAGGTTACCGAAAAGTCTTAGTTTACCGGAAAGATGTTACTTACCGAATAAAATATTAGAACTGAACTTACCGGATGAAAATAGTTTCCGAATGATATGCTTTCCGGATGAATTGCTTACCGGATGAATTGGGTATCCGGAAAGAATCAACTTGACCGGAAACTTTGAGTTGTCCGGATAAAATAGGTTACCGGAAACTTTGGGTTTCCGGAACAATTGTATCCGGAAAGATTTAGAAATAGTGAACTTACCCGAAAAGTTGTGTGGTACCCGGAAAGAATTAAGGATGTTCCGGAAAGTTGAGTGGTATCCGGATACTACGGCTGGTTGTCCGGATACTGCGGCTGGAGTTGGAATTGCGACTAGAATTCGATTAGAGTTGCCCAAAAACTTTCCTGAAATATTAGATACTTTCCAAAATAGCAAAATAACAATACCCAATTCGAATTTTCAAGCAAAAAACACTAATTTGATAGGTAAAAATATGAACTTTCAAGAAAAGAGGCTAAAACTCAAGAAATTTGATTTTGCTTAAAAACTAGTAGGATGATCGAATTAAGTCACGATAACTTGCAGAATTACTTATAATGACAATGCTAACAAGATGCAATAAACGAGAACAAGTAATTTTTGCAGAATCAAAATATGGATTTCAAAACAAGGACACAACCGTATGATCAGAAAACTTACCAGAATTCAAAAAGAACACTTTGAATCGATTTGTCCGTCTGCTCTGATACCAATTGTGAGTTCCAGATCTGTGCAACGAACAATAAGAAATCAATATATAAAAATCAAGTCGTTATGATTTCAACTGGTCATCCAATTTGCTTTCAATATGCAGAGTGTTTACAATACGATTAGGAAAGCTAAAATGACAACTAGCCTAAAACAAAAGCTAAACAAAACATTATATACTAATGGGCCTGTGGCAACAAGCCCACGGCCCGTTCACTAATAAGGCTCAAAATAAAGAATTAATATTTAGCCCTTGAACTTCTATTCAACCAAATATTGCCCTAACAATATTATTCGTATTCTTAGATGTTTTTTTCCTAGTCTCGGGACTTAAAATTAATCTCCTCAAGAGTAGGATTTTTGGAGTTGGTTTCGACTTCCATGAGGTAACGGAAGTTGTGTCGTTAGTAGGATGTGCTCATTCGAAATTGCCTTTTTACTATCTAGGATTACCTGTTGGCGAAAATATGTTCAAGCTTCAAGAATGGTAGGTGGTGATTGACAAGTCCCATGCCAAATTGTCGAATTGAAAGGTTAAAACATTGTTTGTGGGTGATCAAATCGATGTTGAGGAGTCTCCCGACGTATTCCTATACTTATTGGTTATCAGAAAGTTTTCCAAGATAGATTGATTTTTGTTAGTTGGATAGGATTTTCCAAGATAGATTGATTTTTGTTAGTTGGATAGGATCTCATATATAGCCTATTTAGGTTATGAAATTTGTGGCCTCTTTTGAGAGAATGAGTGGGTCAAATGTGGTTAATCCTTTCTTGGGGAATTATTTTATGGATATTTGGATTAGGGTGTAATTGCTTAGTCATTCTGGTAGTTTCATTTTGTTACTTTTAAAGTTTTGGAATTCTTCCAGTTTTCACGTTATGGTTAAGAGGACTACCGTGATCAAAGTCTTGTCTTCGTTCCTGTATGTTGGACTACCACATTGGTTAAATTATTCTTCTCGATATATGTAAGAATTCAGTTCTTTCATCTAAAACTCTTTTAGAAAATAATAGAAGTATCGCATAATTTAACGCGATATATCTCGATTTTTTTTATCTTTGTTGATTTTATAATACAGTTTTGTGTGATTTTAAGAAAGAGATAATCGTTTTATAAATTTGCTTAATATATATTTTTATTTAAATATAACTTAGATTTAATAATGATGTAGTTTGTTTTAGGTTTAATAATATAATTTTCTTTATAAAAAAGATAGTTAAGTATTCTGATTATCCTAATTATATTTTACTTTCTTTATATTTGAAATGTGATTTTTATTCTGTACTTGATTATGTTTATCAAGTAGTTATGAACTCAAACATCCAATTTTAAAAAGTTGTACTCATGCATCAATTATTTGTGAAGTTGAAATTAAGTAAGGTAGCATTAAATAGTAGTAGTACATAATGCTTAAAAAGTTGTTTTCAAAACTTTAAACTAGAAGCTTTAAAATATATTATAAGTGGAAGAAGGGAGGGGATTCTCGAACGCGGAAAAGGATCCAATAACTTCGAAAGAATTGAACGAGGAGTCGTATGAGGTGAAACTCTCATGTACGGTGAGGATGACGTCAAGTCATCATGCCCCTTATGCCCTGGGCGACACACGTGCTATAATGGCCGGGACAAAGGGTCGCGATCCGTGAGGTTGACCTAACTTCAAAAACCCATACTTTTTTTTCACTCTGATAGTATCGTAGATTGCGTCAATGCAGAGGAAATGAATGCATTTGTATACTATTAAATTCCATGTGAAGTTAAGTCAAAGCCATCGTTAATCATTGGTCATGAAGACGTATTCTCAAAATACTTATATCTATTGTGTGACAATAGAAGCATGATTTGGTAATACGCCAATATAAATAAATTAATAAGGTTTAACATATTTTTTAGAGCTATTTAAAACTTTAAACTCCGTATACATTATTTTATCAAATGTTTTTTTTTTCAAATTATGAAAACATATAACACTATCCAACTCAATTTTTTCTATTAACTTGATATCAATTTTCAATTTTGAAAACAACGTTATATTAATATTAAAAACGATAAGAAAATGATCAATTATTTTGAAATAAATTTAGTAAAATAAAAAAATTGAATGAAATAATAATTAGAAACAAACATGAATTATTGACAATTATTTGATTAGGTATGGGTCACAAAATCAGATCCCACACTTGGCATCATCTGAGTGGAGAAATTATGGAGCGTGTGATTACTGATATGATATTAATTAATTAATTAATTAATTAATTAAAATGCCATGGGCTTTGCTCTATAAATACCCTAATTGCTTCGTGCCTCTTTCCAGTAATCAAACTGAATATTTAAAACAAAGTATTTCGTTACTTGACTATTCGATCGGAAGAACAAAAAGAAACACGAGGAATTGAGGATGAAGGTATGTTATTCGTTTCGTTTTCAAAGCCAGCAACAACAGGTTAAATACATCTTTGTGACCTGTAAAAACAACAACAACAACAGGTTAATGCTATATAAATTTGGGAAAAAACCTAAAAAAACTCAATAAACTATCTGATTTTAAATGATTAAGTCCTTGATTTTTTTTAACAAATAAAATCTTTACAATTTTTCCTAAAACGTTAACAAATAAAATCTTTACACTTTTCCCTAAAAAATTAATAAATAAACCTTTAAACTTTTTCCTAAGTTTTTTTAACCCAATAAGTTCTTGAATAACATTTTTTGAATAAACAAAATAATGAACTTAATTTTGAAAAAATAAATTTGAAACTTTTTTTGAACAAAAAATATACAATTCCTCTCACCAACAACAGAGTAAAATGAGCCAGAGAATCGGTAATGAAAATAGTTTAATTTTTCTCTATTTAATTTGGTCATTTAATTTGTTGTCATTAAAGGATTAGTTTGTTTTTTGTTCAAAAATAAGTTTCGGATTTATTTGTTCAAAATTAAGTTCATAAATTTGTTTTTCAAAAAAGTTTGGAATTTCTTTTTTACAAAAATTCAAGAATATATTTGGTAAAAAAATTAGCAAAAATTATGTATTTAACAAGTTTTAGAAAGTTTAAGAGTTTTTTCATTTAAAAAAAATAGTTTAAGGACTTAACCATTTAAAATCGAATAATTTATTGGGTTTTTTCCGACTTTTTCCTTTGTATAAAGACAAACTATATTCAGATGAATGGGTCAAGTAACTCTAGTTTGATCTTAAAAGAATAAATATAATTTTAATTTATGATTGTTTTCTAGGGTGATCAAGGGACAATGATGTAACAGCCTGCACTACCAAATGGAATATTATTACTATGAGCTTACCGGGTTTGTTTTACTTTTATTCATATGTGTTAACTGGGCTAACCGTCGCCGCCACCTGGAGAAGCTCAGGTGTCTACCACCTGGGCCCACACCCTGGCCGGTGGTCGGAAACATCTTTCAGCTCGGCTTTGTAAAGGTACCTCACGAATCATTCGCTCAACTGGCTCGTATTCATGGTCCCAACATCATGACCCTTTGGCTCGGCTCCATGTGCACAGTGGTCATCTCTTCCAACGAGGCGGCGCGTGAGATGTTCAAGAACCATGATGTGGTGCTCGCTGGTCGCAAGATCTACGAGTGCATGAAAGGGGACTTTGGAGACGAGTTGGGGTCCATGATAACCGCACAATACGGCCCAAAATGGCGAATGTTGAGAAGACTATGTAACACAGAATTCTTCTTAAACAGCCGCTTAGATGCCACTTCTGGGGTCCGCCATAGATGCATCGATAAAATGGTGCAATCTATGCATGATGCTAGTGGCAATGGTGCTAATAGCATCGATGTGGGTAGGTTTTTTTTCTTGATGGCGTTTAATTTGATTGGAAACTTGATGTTTTCGAAGGATCTTTTGGATTCAAAGTCGAAGAAAGGAGCAAGGTTCTTTTATCATACTGGAAAGGTGATGGAATATGGTGGAAAACCTAACGTGGCTGATTTTATACCGTTTTTTAAGCGGTTTGATCCGCAAGGAATTAGGAAAAACATGCAATTTCATGTGCGTAAAGCTTTTCGTATAGCGGGAGGATTCATTGAAGAACGAATGAACGGCTCAGAAGAGAAGGTCGATAGTAGAAGCAAAGATTTCTTGGATGTGCTCTTGGAGTTTCGTGGGGATGGTGTCGAAGAACCCTCTATGTTGTCTTCGACATCCATCAATATTATCGTGTTCGTAAGTCTTTCAAAAAAAATTAAAATCTCCAAAAACAATTATGCCTAATTCAAACATCTTCTGGATTTTGTTGAATTTTACATTAATTATATTACTTGAATATTAGAAAATATATAACAAAAGTGCTTTTCTCTCTATTTCCATTTAATTAGTTTATTAGTTCCTTTGATGATTTTATCAAAATGGAGTTTTTAAAAAACTCTTCAAATTTAGAGAAAATTCCACCATATGTCATACTCATTTTTTCTTCAATTTGAGAAAATTTCATAGAAACCGTTGGAAAAAAATAAGCATAATACTCGAAAAAACTTCATTTTCTATATTTTGAAATAAGCTCTTGGAGATGATCATGTATATATGAGAATTGAATAATCTTTCAATATGTTTCAAAGTTATTTTATTTTGTCATCAAATTATTGGCCAATTTTTATCAATATAGTCTAAATCTAGAATCATTGCCTCAAACAATGGTACATATATAGGGAATCAATCATGCACAGTTTGAAGATCAAAACCATCATTTTTATGCAAAAGAAATCTCTTACATATACAACCTCACAAAAGAATTCGGAAACTAAACTATTAGTAAAGTTGTGATTATCACAAAAAAACAAAAAAATCATCAGAGAAAATTGAATATTTTTCATTCAATTTATTTTTGTACCGAAACAACACCTTATAAACCACAAAGATGGTGGCGTATACGTAGTGGTTAAGGTCATGGGGATGTGGTGGAATATCCCATCTGCCCAGGGTACAAATCCAGACGTATACAACAATTGTGGCCACCGAGTTTAATGAGGGCTGATGTCTTGCAGTCATAATTTGCTAAGGGATTAGTCTAGGTATTGGCTAGGAAACCCTTCCAAAAAAACACCTTATAATCCAAAAAAAGAACAGATTAAAGTGACTGTGTCTATATTTTGAGTCTTGTCCCATGTGCCTAAATGAATTTATAACAGGAGATGTTCACTGCGGGGACTGATACTACTACAAGCACATTAGAATGGGCGATGGCTGAACTGCTCCATAACCCTCATATTTGCGAAAAGTTAGTAACAGAATTGAGAAACACCATTTCCCCTAACGAAAAGCTTGAAGAGAAGCACATCGACCATCTTCCTTACCTCAAAGCTGTGATCAAAGAAACGCTAAGGCTTCACCCACCGCTCCCTTTCTTAGTCCCACACATGGCAATGCAATCATGCCAAATGTTGGGGTACAATATCCCAAAGGAAACCCAAGTGTTGGTGAATGTATGGGCTATTGGGCGTGATCCAACGACATGGGAAGACGCATTGGAGTTCAAGCCGGATAGGTTCTTGGAAAGGGACAAGATGGTCGACTACAAGGGGCAACATTTTGAATTTATACCATTTGGTTCAGGGCGAAGGATGTGTCCTGCTATACCACTCGTCTCAAGACTGCTTCCAATGGCTTTGGGTTCGGTTTTGCATAAGTTTGATTGGATTTTGGGCGATGGGGTTCAGGCAAAGGAGCTCGATATGAGTGAAAGAATGGGTATAACTCTTAGGAAAGCTATTCCTTTGAAGGCTATACCCGTTCCATACGAAAGATAGGAGTTGGAGATGGTGTGAATGATTGTAAGCGAAATCTTTATCATGTATGAATTGAAGTATTGAAAAAGAAAGGGAAAAAAGAGTGAGTATTGTAACAATTTAGTAAATAAAATGGTACATCATTTAACATTAAGGGTTATATGTGAGTTTGATGACATTGTTGAGTCTTCAAAAATTGTTAGGGAGATTTATGAAAAAATAAAATACTTGGTGGACAAATTGTATAAAAATAGAAGTTATCAATGGGTAATCCACCATTCGGTTGTGATGTCCTTTCATTTGTGCCATGGTTTGATTCTTCGTGCTAGGAATTGGGTTGAGGTGCCACTTAACATAATTCACGATATTCCAAAGTTGGAGCTTTAATTTGCATTTAACTACGGGTTGAGGTTATGCTTCAAGTTGAGGAGACCATCGTACATGGATACGAATCGTAATGCATGGTTCACCTCAATTGGATTATAGGTAATATTGCAATCTTAAGGATTTTGATTAAACCAAAAAGTTACACTATACTAATAAACAATAGTGTGGGATTCGGATTTTGATGCAATGTTGTAGTACTTTTGAACAATAGCCTATATATATAGACCTATACTATAATTCTAACATTATTGAGATAATAAAATCTTAATAAGCATATTGAATTGTGTTGGTACCGAGATGGGATAGGGATGACTTAAAACAATGAGTTTGTAAGAGGGGAAGTTTGAATTGAAACACATTATTTTCAGATGGGATAGATTGTAAACTACAAAACAATTGACTATCATCAATAGAAATTCCGTCGTTAAAAGTTGGTTCCATCGATAATACGTCGGCGAAAGTCGCGAAATAAAAGCCGTGGGATATGGTATCACCAACGGATCCATCGGTAATCGGTCGGAATGACGGATTTCGGCCGTCGATAATATTCTCCAGTGATAATCATTTCTTTTATAGTGGTACTTACCTCAACATCTTCAAATACAAATACAAGCTTGTGTTTATAGGTGTCACATTTGATGCTCCTTACTAAGTCTCTAAACTAACCGAACGGTACGTTCAGCGAACCGTTCGGCGGAAAGTTCGTTTATGTTCGTTTGTTTAATAAATGAACGAACATGAACACATTTTCTTGTTCGTTTAGTTAAATGAACGGACATGAACAATAGTCTCGTTCGTTCGTTAATATTCGTTTACGTTCGTTTATGTTTGTTTACATTTGGTTTTATATATAAACATGTTTATCTAGTATGACATTAATATGTAAATTCATTAAGTAAATTAATTTTTAAGAATTCCTTTTTATACCTAATAAGTTAACCTGATTTTTCATTTTGTTATTATATTTTTTACGAACGAAATGATGAGTAACAGTGGTTATTTTTTGTTCATTTGGTTTCGTTCGTTTATGTTCGTTTGTTTACGTTCGTTTATCTTCATTTAAGTTAGTTCGTGTATGTTCGTTTAAGTTCGCTCGTTTACGTTTGTTTAGATCTTAATGAACGAACATAAACGAACAAACAAATTTTCTTAACGAACGAACATGAACACAAAAAATTTCTTTCGTTTATCGTTCGTGTTCGTTCGTTTGTTTGGTTAAGTTAAATAAACAAAAACGAACAAGCCTCTGTTCGTATACGTTGGTTTCGTTTACAACCCTACTCCTTACTATGTCTATCTATGTGTTCCGATTCATTTGTCAGAAACGCTTGTCCTTGTCACGTCAGTGCACCGTCTTTAAGATCGTTGACATGTAGTAGAGTAAACTACTAAAGATAGCTTTTTAATAAGTTTAGGGGCATAAAAGGGGGAGGGTTTAACCTTTTCTCTAAATAGTCTTGTAAGAGCATCTCCAACAGCTTCCCCATTTTGGAGAAAATAAAAAAAATGGGGATTTTGGGTTGTTTTTTTGCTCCAACAGCTTCCCAAAATGGAGAAAGTAGAAGAGAGAAGGGGTTTTTCTCCAAATATGGAGTTAACCCCAAAAATGATTACTTATTGAGAGCACCAATAGGAATCATTGAAAAATGATATTTGGAGAGAGATATAATATTTTAATAGATAAATACAATATTTTAATATTATAATCATTGTTTTTTCTCCAAAATGGGGAATCTGTTGAAGATGAGTGTAATTTTTTTTAGGGATTTTGACATTTGGTTCTCCATTTTGGAGAAATTTTGGGGAAGCTGTTGGAGATGCTCTAGTATGTTAGAAATGAACAATCTAGTTTCTCACTTAATATAGCCATTTAAGTTATTTTATATTGGCAACTAATTGACGTAACTTTTATCAGTTAATAACTTTTATCACCTAACTAGCTAGTTTTTTTTTTAAGCATCAATTTTATTACCAATACACCTTTGTACAAAATACACATAACCAGCACTACAAGGCCACCTAACAAACAAGCAGGAAACAAAATATAGACAGAAGGATTAGACATCAACCAGCACTACCAAACAGCCTTACGGCTGAATCCAATCAGCGCAGCTGAATAAGAAAAGCTCCCATACTGAGCAGCCCTTGATCCAGCAGCAGTAGACCAGCACCAAACTCAACAGCTTAACCAAATCAGCCCTTTGCAAAATGGAATCGATCCTCTACAACCCCGAATCAGACACGCATCCTCTTGACGAAGCGCTCAAGCCGGTTGCGAAACCCAGGCTGTCCAATCCAGTTTTCTATCGTGTAGTTTGCCTGTTGGTTTGCAAGCCACAAACCATACAGCGGAGCCAAACAGCCCCTGCCCGCAGTGGCGGACTGAGTAAGGACTGGTAGGGGTCCTGCCCCCCAACCAGGCCATGTCCAGACAAGGTAAAAAAAGAAATTTAGATGCTATTTTATAAGAAGTATTGGACTGGGCCCCAACAATCTTGATTTGAGGCCCCAAGGTAAGGTAGCTCTCGGCCTCTCGCTTAGTCTCAACCACGCTTTGGAGTTTGGAACCAGTCGATTGTTGCAATTTGCAAACGAAATTCGAACAGTGAACTCAGTGCCCTACTGCCCTAGTGCCTTGCTCATCTGCTTAAGTGCTTAACCTCTCAACCTCTGCGTGACTGCACCTGCGCCTGAGCCGGCTGAGCGAACTCAGTCCTCACGGGTCACGGCGGACTGCTCACGGCTGCACCTTCTCTTCTGTTTTGGTACAACTCACCGCCTCACTTGGTAAAAAACTAAAAACCAATCCTTTTTAATTTTTACTCTCAGTCTTGAATACCTGATAGTTGGTATTTGTGAAATAGTATTTGCCTATTTGGTAATTGTTAGGTTAAATGGTTAATATTTGTTGTTTTTTTTGAATTTGGTATTTGGACATTTGGTAATTTGTTAGGTTAATGTTTGTTGGTATTTTTGAATTTGGTATTTGGTAATTTGTTAGGTTAATTGTTAACACTTAGGGGCCGTTTACCACACACTTATCTGGGTAAACGCTTACCAAATCACATTACCTACCGGATTGATATGGCAAGGATCAAAAATTTTACTTGGTAAGAGCGAATGAAAGGACCGGGAGTCTTACCCCGGTAACTGATGACGACGTCTCTTACCACGGTTAGCGTTTGTCAGGTGAATTGTTGTATGTGAAACCGTTTTGGCGGACTAAAATCTTACCCGGTAAGTAGGTGATAGTGTTATTTTCACCGGTAAACGCTTACCCGGGTAAACATTTGGTAAACGACCCCTTAACTATTGGTATTGCTAGAACAAAAGGAAAGATTTTATAAACGTAAAGCATCAACATCCGAATCAAGTTAAATTGGGCCCCCTACTATAATACTTTCTGGATCCGCCACTGCCTGCCCATATTCAGCAGCGACCCTCCAGCAAGTCACGAACAGCACCCACGAACCGAATCAATTACATACCTTCTGCGCATGACTCTACCGCCCGAATCGGACTAACTTCCCATGACCGCACCAGCACGAGTCTGCCACCCAACCGCAGCCTCTCACGGACAATTTGTTGGATCGTTCAGCCACTTCGTCCAGTCCAACTTGCGTTCTCCACTTCGTCGGCCGATCCACTCGAAGCATGAACGCTGCAGCTCTAAGAACCTGCCATCAAGCTTCCTTTTGTCACCTTTGAACACCGTTTGATTGCGATGTACCCAAACCAGGTAGGCCAAGCACCATACAGTCTCTGTCCAGATCTTGCTTCGCGATTCATTCCCTGCCAAACAACCTATTTCTATAAGATCTTCCAACGAAGAAGCATTCCTTTCTCCGAGGTTCCACCAACGGAACACCAGTTTCCATACCGTTGAGACCTCGTGACATTGAACCAATACATGGTTCACCGTCTCCGTCTCACACGTCGGACAAAGTATCGAATCGATATCGATGCCCATTCTCTCTGGAACCGCTCTACAAGGAACCCTTCCTTGCTTAGCCTTCCAAAAGAAGATGCACACTTTCTTAGGAACCCACTTTGACCACTCGGTTTCTTCGTAGTTTCCCCTAAGTACCGCCAACCGTTCATCGATTAGCTCCTTAAGGTCTTGCACCGAGAACTTCCCCTCATCCCCCCAACCACCTCACACCATCCGTTACCTCTACTTTCGGTTTCCACCCCATAAGAACTTCCCTCAATTCCACCAACTCTCCCGCTTCCCTTCCCCTCGGCTCCCTCCTCCAACTTCACTTCCACTCCCACTCACCTTCCACCCATTCCCCCTTATCGGCTATGGATTCCTCTTTGTTGGCATCAAGTTGATAAGGTCGTCTAAATCTCTCACTCAAAGGAGCATCTCCCATCCACCTATCCAACCAAAATCTCGTCTCATCCCCTCTCCCCACCTCTCTCCCAAATAGCGCCTTGAAGTCTATGCCCACTTTCTCCAATTCCTTTCCTACACCAATGATGTTCCCCCACACCGACCGACCCCCTCTTATCGACCATCCCATACTACCAATCCCCCCCTCTTTCCCATATAGACTCTTAATTACCTTTGCCCAAAGAGCGTCCCTCTCCGTTGCGAGCCTCCACCACCATTTACCCAACAACCCCTAATTTGACAATTGTAAACTTCCTATGTTAAGCCCCCCTCGTTTGAAGTTCCGCACCACCCTCTCCCATTTAACCCAAGCCACCCCCCCCCCCCCTTTTTGAGTTTAACCCATTCCCCCCACCCTAAAAAAACCGACTCCTCACACTCTCAAGCTCACGAATCACTCCTCTCGGGGCACGAAAGAGCGAGAAAAAGTACAAAGAAAGACTACCAAGTACCGCTTTTACCAAGGTAAGTCGCCCACCAAACGAAATCATCTTCGCCTTCCAAGCCGCCAACTTCTTCTCCATTTTCTTTATCGCTTCTTTCCAACTCTCTACTTTATGCATATCTCTTCCTACCGGGAGTCCGAGGTACATAAATAGCAACTCCCCAAAACCGCACCCTAGGCTAGACGCCCACATTCGTATTTCCTCGACCTCCACCCCCACCCCGTACAACTTACTTTTGCTAAAGTTAACCATTAACCCCGACGCCACTTGGAAGCAATGCAAGATTTTCATGAGATTTTTAGCATTGTCAATGCTCCACTTGCCAAAGAAGATCACGTCGTCGTTGGAGGTGTGACAATATAATGTCGTCTTTACCCACCTTCACACCTTCAAACATACCTTTTTTACTTGCTTCCAACATGAGGATGTTTAGGCACTCCACCACCACTAAGAATAGGAACGGTGTTGTAACATCCCAGGCTAACCGTACCAGATATTGTCCGCTTTGTCCGCACACCTGGACTCACGGTTTTAAAACGCGTCTAATAGGGGAGGTATCAAGTCCCTCTTATAAGGCAACCTTAGTTCTCCTCCCCAACCAATGTGGGATCTTACAATCCACCCCCCTCGGGAGCCCAGCGTCCTCGCTGGCACACCAGTCCGGAACCTGGCTCTGATACCATCTGTAACATCCCAGGCCAACCGTACCAGATATTGTCCGCTTTGTCCGCACACCTGGACTCACGGTTTTAAAACGCGTCTGATAGGGGAGGTATCAAGTTCCTATTATAAGGCAACCTTTGTTCCCCTCCCCAACCAATGTGGGATCTTACAATCTACCCCCCTTGGGAGCCCAGCGTCCTCGCTGGCACACCAGTTCGGTTCTCGGCTCTGATACCATCTGTAACATCCCAGGCCAACCGTACCAAATATTGTCCGCTTTGTCCGCACACCTGGACTCACGGTTTTAAAACGCGTCTGATAGGGGAGGTGTGTGGACAAAGCGGACAATATCTGGTACGGTTGGCCTGGGATGTTACAGATGGTATCAGAGCCGGGAACCGGACTGGTGTGCCAGCGAGGACGCTGGGCTCCCAAGGGGGGTGGATTGTAAGATCCCACATTGGTTGGGGAGGGGAACAAATGTTGCCTTATAAGAGGAACTTGATACCGCCCCTATCAGACGCGTTTTAAAACCGTGAGTTCAGGTGTGTGGACAAAGCGGACAATATCTGGTATGGTTGGTCTGGGATGTTACAGATGGTATCAGAGCCGAGAACCGAACTGGTGTGCCAGCGAGGACGCTGGGCTCCCAAGGGGGGTGGATTGTAAGATCCCACATTGGTTGGGGAGGGGAACAAAGGTTGCCTTATAATAGGAACTTGATACCTCCCCTATCAGACGCGTTTTAAAACCGTGAGTCCAGGTGTGCGGACAAAGCGGACAATATCTGGTACGGTTGGCCTGGGATGTTACAGGTGTCATGGGATCGCCTTGCCTAAGTCCCTTCTCCGTTTGGAATTATCGCGTCGGAGACTCATTGACTAAAACCGAGACCGAGGAAGAAACCAAACAAGATTTTACCCATTTACACCATCTCTTACCAAAACCCATCGAGGATAAAGTGTCTAGGAGGAATGGCCACTCCACACTATCGTACGCTTTTTCGAAATCCACCTTAAAAAGCATTCCTTTCTTCTTCGACCTCCGGATGAACTCCACCGTTTCATTTTCAATCAACACCCCGTCTAAGATGAATCTACCTTTGATAAACGCCGCTTGAGTTTCGCCAATAATTTTCCCCATCACCTTCTAGGTAGTTTATTAGACAACAACTAGTTTATCTGTTAGTTCGTAAAACATAGCCTAAAGCTAGAATGATTGCCTCAAAGCATGGTGTATAATGCATCAATCATGAAGAGTCTCAAGATCACAACCATCATTTTTATGCAAAAATGAAATGGATTTAGGCATATACAACCTGATAGAAGAATCTGACAAATAAAATGTGTGCAAAGTTGTGATTGTCACTAATTAAAAAAATCATCATAGAAAAAGAATATTTTCGTTCGATTTGATTTTGTTCCTTTTAAAGTTACTATCACAAGCGTATTGGTTGTATAATTAGCGTAAGGGTCGATTACAGGGAGACAATAGTCTAAACATAGGTCCATTTAAAATTATGACTAGATAATGTGAATGAAACTTTGATTTGGGATTTTCAATAATAAAAATAAACTAAAAATAAACCAAGTGGTAAAAAACAAGAAAATTTAAACTAAAGACTCAATTGTACACTTAATTATAAAATAACGTTGGATCTAGACTCTCCAAATTAAATGGGGCATCCTATATATAGTTGATTATTGATTCACTAAGGTAACACTTTCCACATGATCATGAACGTAAGACTCTCTCAAGATAAATTAGCCTTCCTAACTAAGTGAATTGACTGCTTTCGTGACAACCGATTCAACTAGAAACATTAGCCATTATGCAATGGTAAAACATTCCACAACCACTAGTAGAAGACGAGCTTTCATACACGGTTGTTTGGGGTTTCATACACGGTTTTTCAACCGTGTGTAAGTCTAGTGTGTGTTAAAGTGATGATCTTGGTACACGGTTCTAAAACCGTTTAGAAAAGTTGGTCTTCACACACGATTCTAAAATCGTTTAAAAAAATTGCTAATAACCGTGTATAATGAAGCGCGTATGAAGTTATTTATTTAGTAGTGAACTCTGTTAAAAGGTAAAGAATTATATTTCCAATCTTGTCATTTACTAATTTATGTTAATTGTAATGTTTCAGATATGTGAGGGGGTTAATTGTAGAAAAGATAAAGCTGGTTTAATGTTGTTGAACAAAGTGAAAGTGCAAGGGTTGTCTCTTCATTTCCTTATGAAGTCAAAGGGTAGCGGAGCAAGAAACTTACAAGTCAAGGGGGCTAAAGTGAAACATTTGTAGATATTATATAAATGAATTACAGCTTACTATTCAGACTAATTCTCTTCATTTTCTTTTCTCGTTTATCAACCGATTCTCTCTTACTCTCTAGAAATAGTTTACATTCTGTTCTAGTTCTTAGAGACTATAATTTTTTGTATTCTGAATGTTTCAAGTGTTATTAAATCATTGTTATTAGATTTGTTGATTAAACGATTTGTAGATGGTATCAGAGCCTTGTGCTCGATCTGTTCTTTGACTGTGAAGAACCTCAAATCTCATCAACGAATCTATTTCTCATTCTTCTATTCGGTGAGTTAGATCATCGTGTTTATCTTTCTGTTGTAGTTTCGGTGTTCTTTAAGAAAAGAAGATTTTAATATCGATCTGAGAAATTTTTCTCAAATCTGTGGTGGTTTAAAGAAAAGTAGCTTATAATATCGATATGAGGAAATTTTCTCAGATCTGTGGTTACTTTGACGCTATCACTTCATCTATGTGTTTGATCCATCTTTTAAATCTGTTATAGTTGAACTATTTTACTGATTGGTGTTTATCTAACTGATTTGGTTAACAAAAAACATTTTCTCAAATCTATTTAGGTTTTCACGATTCTTTTGAAAGTGTTTCGACTATTCTGATTTCTGTGTTTTTTTCACTCTATAAGTGAAAGGTATATCTAAATAGATCCATTTCTTCTCATTGAGAGTGTTTTTTTGTCGACATCACTCATATGTTCTTAATCCTTTTCTGGATCTGAACGTCGTATGGTCGTCATAAAATTCTTCTTTCATGATCGCTCTTAGTGAGTGTGATTAGAGCATTGTTCTTGGTATTATCCATTACTGTTTTTCTTAGATCCATATGTGATTTGCATGGATCTGTAGTTCTTGGTATTATCCATTACTGTTTTTCTTAGATCTATATGTGATTTGCATCGATCTGTAGTTCTTGGTGTTATCTTGTACGTTTTCTTTTAGATTCGTATAAGACCTATCTAGATCTGTTGTTTCTACCATACCTTGTATAAAATTGTTTGACAACTTACAGATCTATTCTTATCCAGACATATTTGGTTGATCCAATAATAGATCTATTCATATTTTGTTAGATCTGTATGGTTGCTGTTAATGATCTTGTATATCTTAGCTATTTTGATTATTTCATTAAATGTATATAATCAGCTGAGGATCTGAGATTCTTTTCTCGTGAAGCTAGAGCTGTTTTTTGATCAGATATGTCACATCATCATCTGTAGTTCTTTTGTGATTGTTAAACTCCAGATTCGGTTAAGGTCCAAATACGTTGAGCTTATTTGGAGTATTATTTTCTCTCCGCTCACTGTTTGGAGCCTTCTCTCCTCTGGATGTGTTTTGTTTTGTTCAGGTGTAGTTCCTAGTCTCTATTTCAGAGACATATTTGGTTACATTCCGCTGTGATATTCTAACAAGAACATCTGTAAGTTGATCCTGTTTTTCACTCGATTGTTGCTGACCGCACTGTAAGTTCTCTTCTTCCCTATTCTCGTGTGTGGTCCTATCTCATCTCACTTCTTCTTGGTAACTAGAAGACTGACTTGACCTACCATTACAAGTGGCAAGGAATCATGTCGCATAAGTCTTCTAGGTTTTACCTTGTGTGTTTTGGTGTTTACCTGCCGTTATCATGACTGCTGGAGAGGGAGAAGGGTCCAAAAATCATGTGGAGCAATCTCTGATTGCTAAACTTGATTTTGGTGACCCTCTTTACCTCCACCCAAGTGATACTTAGGTGTTTCTATCATGAATATAAAGCTAAATGGTACTGAGAATTATAAGGTGTGGTCGTGTGCTATGATTATGGCTTTAGAAACCAAAAATAAATTGGGTTTCATAAATGGAACTGTATCTCGTCCAACTGAAAATGAGATTTTAGATAAACAGTGAGACAGATGCAACTATGTGGTTTTGTCTTAGATTCTTAGCTCTATTTCTGATGAGCTGTTTGTTAGTCAAATTTTTCAAGGGTTGCTTCTGAAGTTTGGGATGAACTTAAAGAGACTTATGATAAAATAGATGGATCTGCGACTTTTAATTTGCATCAGAAAATAAATTCATTAAGTCAAAATGGTACACCAGTTTCTGAATACTATCATAAACTCAACTCTCTTTGGAAACAGTTTGATGCCTTGGTAAAGTTGCCTACATGTCCGTGTAATGCAGCCCATGAGTTTTCAAAACATTCTCAACTGTTGAAACTAATGCAATTTTTTATGGGTTTAGATGATATGTACATTAATGTGAGAAGTAACATATTAAGGTCTGATCCTCTTCCCTCAGTTAAAACTGCCTTCTCCTTAGTATCAAGAGAAGAGTCACACCGAGGTGTGCCTCGCACTTCTTCTGATACTAAGGCTCAGACATCTGCTTTTTTTGGAAAGCTTCTAATAATAATAATAAAGCAATCAGGAAAACCTAATTTGCAATGTAAACATTGTGGTTTGAATGGCCACACTATTGAGAGATGTTTCAAATTAATTGGTTTTCCAAAAGACTTTCAGTTTACGAAAAATAAAACCAATCAACCTGCCAAGTCCTTTAATAGCAGTGCAATCACTGCTGATGGCAACTGTGATCCCAGATCTAATCAAGTAACAATGTAAACCTCCATGATTTTCATTAGAATTAGAGAAAGAATACAAGATTTGTTGGTCCCGAAGGGCTATACAAGTTTGTAGAAGGGGGGTTGAATACAAACACCCAGATTTTACTTTTCTAAATTGTTTATTGATAAATCATTAACAATTTACAGCTTGTTGCGGAAACAAGATTAAGGATAAATCCTAAATCTAAACAAGTTGGAAAACTAAGTTTCTTGCACTAAGAAAGAAAAGGAAATTACTAATAATAACCTATCTCAAGATAAGAAGGATGAACTTGTCCAGAGTTAGCAAGTTACTTCAAAATGAAGTGAGTTCATCTTCTTATATACTGCATGCATTTAATGCATGGCAGTATATACTTTACACGTGGCAGCAGCTGATTGGTTGCATGTCATTGACCTTTGTTGACAACCTTAATAGCCTCATGTTTGAACAGTGTAGTATCAAAGAGGTTGTACGATTTCAGACAATAAGGAGGTTCTTTTCTGACATATCGTACGGAGTCGTGCAAGGGTGGTTGAGACAAAAGTACTTTGTACGGAAGACTTAATGATCAGCTTTTCGATGATTCAGCGATCTATCATTTCATATCAGCGAATGATAGAGTTCAGCGATAGCTAAAGTCTTGTACTTGATACTTCACGTTGATTGGACAAATCTGAGTCTTCGCTGATCCGCATCAGTTCATTAAGAGACTTGTCGCTGGTTCTTGAGCTTGATCTTCGACTTCAGCGTAGAACCTATGTTGACGTGAAACTTGTCTTCAGAGATTATAAGTAAACAACTAACTATCAGTGATCACCATAAATACTGAACAGACTCAGAGTATTATGGTGAACAGTTTCGCTGAATGTTTAATCTAAAGAGCGAGAGTTCCTATCAGCGGTACTGTTAGATCTTAGTACTTATCAGCGATAGTGAAACTCTGATACATATTGTTTACTTACAATTTTCACTAAGTATATAAGAGAGGGTCATTATCAAATCACTGAGGGGTTGGATCAACAATCTCCCCCTATTTGATTATGACATAGCAACAGAGAAAATTGCTATATAATGAAAACATAAGGATAAGAAGAACTCATAAAATATTTGTCCCTTTTTACTGTTTTCTGGGATCTTTTCTGTACTGATGGAGTAAAGTACGTTCGCTGAATTTTTTTTTTAAACTTTGTAAAGATTACAGAGGGAAGTGGAAAAATTACAAGTACAGCGAATAAAATTACAAGTACAAAAGATGTAGATAGATAAGGATAGAAAGAATTACAAGGCGATCCTATCCGTCAAAAGGTTCTTCCTTAATGAGTTGTTCATCAAGGTTCATTGATGTGGCAATAATCCAATCAGGGACATCTGCTCCTTGATTCTTTTTCTTCAGAGCTTCTTCAAAAATCAAGGGCTTCAGGTGTCTAGCTTTGATGTCGCGTCTGACTTCACACCAGTATAAGAGATCTCTGAGTTGTTCGATGGGAGCGATGTGGAGCTCAGAGATACGTTGAAAGTGATGGTTTCCATCGTAGTCTAGAAAGAATATACCATATGGATCACTTACAACTGTGCCAGGAATGAAAGTTTTTCCAGGTGGTAGGGAGGTGTCAAGCGCTGAGAGATCAGCATCAGGGCCAAGAACTTCAGCATGAGAGAAACCAATACCTGTTTCATTCCGTATAGGAGGACCTGAATCAGAGACTTTCTTTTCCTTAGCAGAGACTTTTCTTTGTTGAGGAGGAAGAGTAGGAGGAATATCCACAGCAGAAGAAAGCAGGTCGATCTGTTTGTTTAAGATCTTCTCGACATGGCTTTTGAACTTTGAGCGCGATCCCTGAATGGCTAATTTCGTTTCTAACCATTCAGAGAGATCAAACTTTTCTAAGGTAGCAGCATAGAAAGTTTGCTTGGTTTTGTCTTCTCTGTAGACATCCACTTCAACAACAGGAACGTCGGCGTACAATCTTCCTCTGATGTTTACTTTGATGATTTTGGATGGTCTAGATCGATAGGTCAGCATTTGTTTAGCCCATTCCAAAGTCGTATCAGAGACCTTAGTCTTTTCTCTAACGATCTCTTGAGCATCATCCCATAGCTGACGTTGAACATCAATGGGAACTCTTTTCAGCTTGGGGTCTTTTATTGATCGTTGAGTAAGCTTGATGGCGTATTCTCTGTCTTTTTCTTCAGCTTCCTTTCTTTCAGCGATTAGGCGTTCAGCTCTGAGGTGTTCCTTGTATTCCTTTTGGGAAATTCTGAACTTTGGAGGAACGGTAGGAAGTTGATCACGCTTTAGAATGATTCGCTGATCTTCGAGTCTCTTGATCATTGCATCTCTCTTTTCTTGATCCTCTTCACTTAGCTTTTGAGGAGCCAAGGAAGGTCTATTTTTGTGAGAGAGAGTCTGTTCTTCAGGTTCATCAGTCTCAGAGATCAAATCCAAGACTGGGATTATTTCTTCAACGTTGAGAGCTGGGATTATTGTTGAAGTCGCAGCTGTAGGAACTTCAGCGATATCCTCAAACATGGGAGAGGACTAGCTGAAACGCAGCGATTTTACAAGTAAGAACTTGTGTAGAACAGAGAGAGAAAGAATGGGATAGTGTATGTAGGTTTGCGGAGGTAGAGAACTGATAAAGTGTATAGAGGAGGGATGTGGAGTAAGGAGTTAGTGTACCTGACAAACCGGCTTTTTAAGCAAGATCGTCAGATTTTCATCTTCAGTGACACCTTTTCCTTTGCCTTTATCAGCTTCAGATGCCGATGGCTTTGTCTTTGTCCGCTCCCCTGAAGGTTCATTTATCAGAATCCCTTTAAGAGCTTTAGTTCTCTGAGCAGGCTTGACGATAAAAGAGTCATCATCATCATCTTCATCATCATCATTTTTCGGAGAAGAGGATGGTTCATCATCAGACAAGTCGATAGATTCTTCATCTTCAGCTTCAGACTCAGTTTCTTCGGCTTCTTCTTCGAGTTGCTCCCCCTCAGATACAGAGGCGAGCTTCTCGGTTCCCTCATGGTGTTCATCTCCCTGAGGTCCAGCGGCTACTTCAGCTTCAATTGTCTTCTCACCCTCTTCAGTGAAGGTGAGGTCTTCGGTCTTCTCTCCCCTGATAGATTCATCATGGGAAAAGTCTTCAGCGCTCTTGGAAGGGTCTTCAGCGCTCTTCTCCCCCTCCTTTTCATGATGACTGGGGGAGGAATGAGATGATTCAGCAGCTGTGGTTTTCTCCCTATCTTCTTGGCTAGGAACCCCGACATAAGTCTCAATCGTTGATAATCTGGTTTGAAGAGCAGAAATACCATTATGATTTTGACGAGTTCAGCACGATCTGCCGGAGTAAAATGCTCAGGTGCAGGAGCAGGGGCAGGTGCAGGGGCGGTTGTGTTGGTCAGGATCTGCTTCAACAAGTTCTGAATTGAAGAGATGTCATTCTTCATCGTGTTGACATCAGTCTTCACAGAACTCATATCAGTTTTTACTGAACTGACATCAGCCTTTACAGCATACATATCACCTTCGAGTGTGCCAACCGATGTCTTCAGTGTTGTGACTTCGCTGGACATGGTGTCAACTGATTTCTTGATGTCGAGGTAGTCTGTGTAGATGTCAGCGAGAACTTTGGCAAAGTCGCCCAGTCTGTGTAGATTTATCAACCTTCTCCACGTCAGCTTTGGAGGCATTCTTTCCGACTTCGGTTGTAAGCTTTAAAAGATTTTCTCCAGCGGTTGTTACAGCTGAAGAGTTGCCGGAAAGAGTAGACGTGAGACCTGGCATCTTTGTCTCTACTGTCTTCAGAGACGCGTTGATGTCTCCCAAATTAGGACCTGTAACATATAAAAACTTGTGAACAGAGGAAAGCTCAGAAGTTTGGGGTTTAGTAACAGTGTTTAGGGGTTGTTGTATACTTGCCGAAGGATTGATGAATTCATCAAAATCTCGATGGCCTGAGAAATGTTCCATATCGTCTGCGAGAGAACCTGAACGTATGATCATCTCTGCAAGTCCTACTTCCGTCGTTCCTTTAGCTTCTGGAGGAATGATAGGTGCATCAGTGATAACTGGAGTTGTGTCCAAATGAGTGGAGGGAGAAGCGAAGGATAAGAATGGAGGTTGGTTACTGAGTTCAGCGTTGGATTCGCTGAGAATCACTTCATCGGTCTTTTGAGAGACTGAGGGCGGTTGGGTAGTTTCCAAGTTTGTAACCTCAGCGTTTGGAGACGCTGAAGTCGGGATAGAGTGGGTGGCTTGTTCAACTGTGGCAGAGCGTACCACTGAACTTTCCTTCAGTCCAACAAGAGGAGCTGAGGAGTCTTTAGTAATAGATTGCTGTGGTTGCTCCTTGGTTTTCTTAGTTCTTTTGGAACCAAGTTGGGTGTCAGAATGTTTCCTTTTAAGAGGAATGGAGGTTGCAGCTGGGGTATCAGCGGTGGGTTTGTCCGCTGAAGGAGCTGCAGAAGTAGAAGAAGTAGAAGGATTTAGAAGAGTTAAGAGTGTAGAAAGACGTACCTCATTCGCCACTGGTTTGAAGTCGAGTATCTTAGGGCCAACCTGAGAAAGTTTCAGGTCACCCTCTTGAGGATAGTTGTCCTTCAGGCCTTTTTGGAATATGGCGCTGATGAATCGAGGATATGGAACCCATGGAGGTCTGTCAGCAACGGTGTCCACTCTGAGTACCAGGTCATCATAGATAATCGATGCCCAGTCTATATGTAGACCTTTCAGCAATGCATATCCCATTGCTTGCTGAGGCTTAGCGGCTTGGTCAGAGGAGCCGCTCTTGGAAGTCATGCAGCAGATCACATGGGCGAAGATGAAATTCATCTCGCTGGGCATTTTTGATTTCTTGATAATGGTCAGCTTCTTCTCGGGCTTCATGTCCCTTCCAGTTTCCCATACATAGCCCATTGCATCGAAGAATGCAATGATGGCTTCCCTGTCTGAGTTTTTCTTGGGGTCAGGGAGGGGAACGAAGGGTTTTTCTTTGGTTGCGATGGGAAGGCTGAGGGCTTTGCGAATGATGGCAGGGGTGATCTTCATGGTGCCATATTCGATATCGCATAGGATGCAGTCAATTGTTTTGGAGGGGTCTTTGGCTGATGGTAGCTGTGAGTGTCTGGCAGAGTACCATAATTGTGATAGCAAAAGCTGATGTGCAGGAGGTGTTATGGTCAGGGCTGTGGAGATGCAGCAATTCTTCAGGAAGTTCACATCATCAACTAGATGTGTGACTTGCTTTCGAGGAGGAAACTCGAGAAGCGCATAGAGGTTATTTACCTTAGTCCAATCCAGTTTTTCACGAGAGAACTTGACCTGAGGAGCCTTGAGGATGTCCACTTCCTCAGCAGTATCATCAGCAGCAGAGTTCTCAGCGATGGTGTTCTTGGGAATGTCAGAAGATGGCATTTTCTGTATTATCAGTTCAACCAAAGATTAACAAATTAGAATAATCTTAATGTGGAAAGATTTTCCAATAAGATGGTTCGAATTTTGTCCATTTCATTCAGACAAAATGTCTTAATGAAGATTAGGGTTTTTCTTGTTTTTGAAAAAAAACGAAATGCACACCCAATAAAAAAAATCTTGTTTTCCAGTTTCCTTTTAAGATTGGGATTCTGGAAAAACCCATGTGTGAAGAACAAGTTTAAGATTTTTGCATTTAAACTTGAAGAACAACCATGAAATGGTTGTGTTCATAAAAACCATGAAAGAAAATGATTTCATTTTTAAGAAGTTCTTTTGTTTGATCTTGTTAAAACAATGAGAATATCATAAACAAGTTATTTGCATTTGGTAAATAATAAGAACATATTAACCTTTGATGTTTGAAGAAGATGAACAGTTGTTCTTGAGAAATTCGAGAGCAAAATGCAATAGTGAATTCTTTCTTTGCTTGGAGGATAAGTTCGCGTAAAAGAGGAATATAAACCAAGAAATTGTTTATATATAGAGAGATTAGAAAGAGAAAATCTTGAGCGGGAAAAGATTTTCATCATGACACGGACACGTGTTTGCATTTGATTGGCGAGTAAACGAAACGTGCAAACGTGTGTCAGAAAGAAGAACGTGTCGGGGCTAATCCGTTGCAATGACGTCACAACTGTCCTTTCATATTCTTGGTTGTCTCTGAGGTTTTGAAAACTCAGGGACACTTTTGAAAACATGAAGCACTGAATAGAAATATCAGTGTTGGTTTTAGAAATTTCAAAATATCGCTGATAAGGAAGAGATATTCAGCGATGTGATTTGTTTTGAAATCTTGCATTTGCATGCGATTTGTCAGAGAGAGAAAAACATACCTTGATATCAGTGAATCAAGTTTATTCAGAGAGAAGATGATAGAATGGGTTATACAAGTTGATTTTATCCTATCGCTGATCAAATGTGAACCGCTGAAGATTTTACTCTTCAAAGTTCAGCATTCCAAGCTCGCTGATGAGAAAGTTGAATCTTGTCTCATCAAGAGGTTTGGTGAACAGATCAGCTAACTGATAATTAGTTGGGATAAAGTGAAGTTCTATATCACCATTCATCTCATGATCTCTGATAAAGTGATACCTGATTTCGATGTGTTTTGTCTTTGAGTGTAGCACTGGATTATTGGCTATAGCGATGGCACTTGGGCTGTCGCAATAGATTGGAATATTTGAGAGCTGAAGGTCATAGTCCATGTAACAACCCGCATTTAAAATATCCAAATAACATAAAATTCATAACAAATTTTTCACATTAGGTCCCCAAGGTCTGACTAAAGAAAGTAAGAAATTCAGTACAAACTTTTTCAATTAAAATTACAAAACAACTGATTGTCTATTTTATAATCACAAAACGCATCCCTAACTTCATGATGATAATCTTCACAAAAGCTATCCAACAAGTACTCAATCTACTTGTTCTTACTGGAACCATCACCTGGAATACAAAGTTTTGAAAACAGAAAATGAGGGTTAGACCTAAGGGTCTAGTGAGTAAATCCCTACATTTGGAAATCATTAAAATTCATTTATATAAAACATTTCTTTATATAAATACACATATATTGTACGTAAATTAATACCTGTGTCATTTCACCTTATCCCTCCACCAATGGCCAATATCAATTGGTTGCGAGCCAATTTAACACACCGGTCCAAAGCCCGACCACGTATTATATTTTCATATAATACTCACGTAATTATAATATCCCATTATAATCACTCACGTATGACATATTCATACACTTATCACAATTCGTTATTCACATATTGTATTCCAGTGAAATACTTTTTTAAAATAAAACTCACCTGATCAGTTTATCAGCAAAAGCTTTCTCAAGTTTATATCACGTATTTCCACCCTTCACAGAATCTGAAATTTCACAAAATAACAGGTATTTCTTCTTAAAACTGAACTTAGAAAATCCTCGACTAAAGTCGCAACCCATTAAAATATAATAAAAATCGCAATGAACAGTACCAAGTCGCAACCTCTTACTGCGACTTCACCCCGAAATCGCAACCCACTATTGCGACTCCATCCTAAGTCGCAATCAACTACTGCGATTCCAAACTCAAATCGCAACCAACTGCTGCGATTCCAAGCCAAGTCGCAAACGACCATTGCGACTTCATAACCAAGTCGCAACCAACTATTGCGACTTCGATGAATATCGCAGTCGTCCATTGCGACTTCGATGAATGTCGCAGTCGTCCATTGCGACTTCGATGAATGTCTCAGTCCACTGTTCATCCTAAAACCCAGATTTTGCAGTTTTATACTATGCCTGGTACTGATAATTTGCAGATATGTTTAAGACTATATACATATCCTAACCTTAAGTTTAGATTTTCCAAAACATCTCTAAAACATCAAAACTCACTTCAAACCTCATGAAAAACTTCCTATACATAAAAGTAAAGATTGTATGGATTAATACCTTGGTTCTCTTGGATAATTTCCTAAACCTTGCTGCAGATTCTTCTGATTCCTTTTCCTTCTTAACTTTCTATGATTTCTCTCTTTTCTCTCTTTTCTTCTTCACGTAAAACACACACATACACCAAAATACTTAAGATATTCTTTTTGTTAACTAAAAGTGAAGACTTCATCTTCAATTTGAAGTGTTAAAGGCGGTGGTGGTAGAAATGTTTGGCAAAAAGACCAAACCCACCCTAAGCTTATCTCAATTGGCAATAAATACCCCTAAACTTCCAATTAAAAATTAAAACTTACCCCTTAACTCCTAACTCCATAAAATACTAAAATAAAGACTTATAAAAATCCCAAATTTAAATTAGATAAATTACCTGGTTATTACAACATCTCCCCCTTAAAAGAATTCCGTCCCGGAATTCAGTTAAGAGAACAGATGAGGGTATTTGGTTCTCATCTCCGATTCTGATTCCCATGTCGCATCCTGACCTCGATGATGTTTCCACTGAACTTCTACCTGCCTGATTTCTTTATTCCTTAATACTTTAACCTTGTGATCAACTATAGCTTCTGGTTCCTCCACATAGTTCAGCTTTTCATCAACCTGGATATTCGGTAGAGAGACTGCCTGATCTGATGTCACCAAACACTTTCGAAAATTCGATACATGGAACGCGTTGTGAATTCTGCTTAATTCTGGCGGAAGATTCAATCTGTAAGCTACTTCACCAATTCTTTCCGTGATTTCAAATGGCCCGATATACCTTAGACTTAGTTTACCTTGTTTTCCAAATCGAATGACCCCTTTCCAAGGTGAGACTTTCAACATTACAAAGTCCCCAACCTGAAACTCTAACGGTTTCCGCCGTCGATCAGCATAGCTTTTCTGTCTGTCTTGAGCTGTTTTCAATCTATCCCGAATCTGAGTAATCTTATCCGCCGTTAACTGTACTATTTCTGGCCCGGCTAACTGCTTCTCTCCTACTTCATTCCAACACAAAGGCGTTCGGCATTTTCTACCATACAGTACTTCAAACGGTGACGCCTGAATGCTAGAATGATAACTGTTGTTGTAGGCGAATTCTATCAAAGGCAGATGTTTATCCCATGATCCCCCAAAATCAACTATACAAGCCCGAAGCATATCCTCTAAAGTTTGGATTGTTCTTTCACTCTGCCCGTCAGTCTGTGGATGATATGTTGTGCTCAACTTTATCCGTGTTCCCATCTCTTTTTGAAAGCTTCTCCAGAATCTAGAAGTAAAACGACTATCTCGATCAGAAATAATTGAAATTGGTACTCCATGTCGAGTTACTATTTCATTAATGTACAACTTAGCTAAACGTTCCAAAGAGTCAGTTTCTTTTATCGGCAAGAAATGAGCAGACTTCGTCAATCTATCCACAATCACCCAAATAGAATCGAATCCCTTTGAAGTTCTTGGCAACTTAGTAATGAAATCAGTAGTGATCTGATCCCATTTCCACATTGGTATATCTAGTCGTTGTAACTGACCAAACGGTTTCTAATGCTCAATCGTTACTTTCTTGCATGCAGTACAATCTTCTACATATTTAGCAACACTTCTCTTCATTCCCGACCACCAATAGAATTGTTTCAAATCCCTATACATTTTATTTGTACCTGGATGAATAGAAAATCGAGATTGATGAGCTTCTTGTAGTACACGATCCCGTAATCCACCCAAACGAGGTACCCAAATTCTGTTTCCCATACACAACAACCCACGGTCATCTTTCCCAAGCAATGCTGATATCCCAACCAACCGTTCAGATTTCAAACTTTCTTCTTGATAAGCATCTATTTGGCATTTCAATAATTCGTCAAAAATATTTGGAAGCAGTTCAGCTCGAAGAGATATCGCTTTTATCGTTCCACTCCTTTCTTGACGACTTAGCGCATCTGCCACCACGTTCGCCTTCCCGGGGTGATAAAGGATTTCACAATCATAATCATTTACCAATTCCAACCACCTTCTTTGCCTCATATTCAGTTCCTTCTGATCGAAAAGATGTTGGAGACTCTTGTGGTCCGTGAAAATTTGACATTTAGAACCATAAAGATAATGCCTCCAAATCTTTAAGGCGAAGACAACTGCTGCAAGCTCCATATCATGGGTAGGATATTGCCTTTCGTGATCCTTTAATTGACGCGAAGCATAGGCAATCACCTTTCCACGTTGCATGAGTACACATCCCAAACCCAGCTTAGAGGCATCACTGTAGACCACAAAATCATCGGAACCTTCGGGCAATGCTAATATCGGCGCGCTGCAGAGTTTCTCCTTTAATATCCTGAAGGCCTCATCCTGTTCTGCTTTCCATTAAAATTTTAAATTCTTCCGAGTCAGCTTGGTCAACGGCGTTGCGATTCGAGAAAAGTCTTTTATAAACTTCCGATAGTATCCAGCTAGACCCAGAAAACTTCGTACTTCGGTTGCCGTCTTTGGCGGTTCCCAATTTTCAATTGCTTCCACTTTTGCTGGATCAACTTGTATACCCTTCTCTGAAACTACATGCCCCAAAAACTGAACTTCCCGCAACCAGAATTCACATTTAGAGAACTTAGCGTACAACTTTTCTTTCTTCAATAACTCCAATATCAAACGAAGATGTTGCGCATGATCCTCTTTGGATCGGGAATAAATAAGTATATCATCGATAAACACAATGACAAATTTATCGAGATAAGGCTTACATACCCGATTCATCAAATCCATAAAAGCGGCTGGAGCATTCGTCAATCCAAAAGGCATTACCAAAAATTCGTAGTGGCCGTATCTTGTGCGAAAAGTAGTCTTTAAAACATCCTCCTCCTTAACCTTCAACTGATGGTATCCAGATCTGAGATCAATCTTTGAGAAGTAACAAGCTCCAACTAATTGATCAAAAAGGTCATCAATTCTTGGGAGTGGATACTTGTTCTTGATCGTGCGCTTGTTCAGCTCCTGGTAATCGATACACATTCTCATTGAACCGTCTTTCTTCTTCACAAATAAAACTGGTGCACCCCACGGCGAAGAGCTAGGTCTGATGAAGCCCTTATCAGATAAATCTTGAAGCTGTGACATCATTTCTTTCATTTCTGGTGGTGATAATCTGTACGGCGCACGAGCGATGGGATTGGCTCCAGGTTCCAGGTCTATTCCAAATTCTACTTGCCTAACAGGAGGAAGACTATTCAAGTCTTCAGGAAAAACTTCTGGGTATTCACTAACAATGGAAATATCTTCCAGCTTACACTTTTCAGGCCTACTATCTATCACATAGGCTAGATAACTAGAGCAGCCCTTATTAACACATTTACGGGCTTTTACCATAGATATAAGACTGGACTGATGATTCTTACGATCTCCATAAATCACTACTGATCTCTTATCAGGTAAAACGACATTGATTATTTTCTTATCACAAACTATATTAGCCTGATTCTCAACTAGCCAATCCATTCCTACTACCACATCAAATTCAATCAAAGCTATAGGAAACAGTTGTATCGGTACTCCACATCCCTCTATATTTATCATACAACGATCAAAAACCTCTTTAACTGCCACTTGGTTATCATTTGCGGTGTCTACTAATAAAGCATGTTTTAACATTTTAGGCTCTAAATGCATGTGAGCAGCAAAGGAGGGAGACACAAAAGATCGGTTTGCACCGGAATCAAATAACACTTTAGCACGCGTGGAGTTTATGAAAAATGTACCTGTGACCACATCCGGAGTTTCTTCCGCCTCTTTAGCTGTCATTTGGAACGTACGACCCCTCGTTCTCGGCGGTTCTATTCTTGGGACCACTGGTCTAGTAATGGCTGGTTTCCCCGATGTACCCCCGGATTGTATTCTACCCCGCGGACAATCTGATTGGAGGTGATCCGGAGAATTGCACAAAAAGCAAAATCGTGTTACTCGGCAATCTTTAACAACATGACCTGTTTTCCCACACTTAAAACAAACCCTCGACTCTACTTGACAATTTCCCTGATGGTAACGATTACACCTTGGACATGGTCTTTCTGTTGGTCGAAATGACGGACGGTTGTCAAACCTCTGAAATCTAGGTTTCCTCGAATCCTGTGGTGGTCCTTCCCATTTTCTTTTCCCTAAGCTCTTATCACCAGTATCTCTTTTATTATCTCTTTCCACATTCTCGGCAGCATCCACCGCAGCTGTAAAAGTATTTGGCCCTGTGGCAGTCACCAATCTTCGAACCTCGGAATTCAACCCATAAATAAACCTCTCCATTTTCATCTTTTCTGTAGCAACATAATATCCTGCAAAACGAGACTTCTCCAAAAATCGTGCAGTATAATCTCTAACCGACAGATTTCCTTGTTGTAGATTCATGAATTCTTCTTCTAACTGTCTGACAGCAGCTTGTGGACAGAAGTGCGTCGTGAAAGCTAATACAAATTCCTCCCATGCAAAAGTAGTATAAACATCCGTTCCTCTTGATTCTATATGAGCCTCCCACCAATACAGAGCTTCCCCTTTCAGCGTCGTAGCTCCATAAAGCACTTTGTCTTCTTCAGCACATTTAAACGTCTTGAAGATGGCCTCTATTTCTTTCAGCCACCTCATCGCCTTTACTGGATCCCGATCTCCTGAATATGTAGGGGGCTTACAACTAAGAAACATTTTATAGTCGCACCTTTTCATCACTGGTAGAACAGTAGAGGTAAGTGGTATCTCCACTTCATGTTCCGGATCTGGTCTTTCAGTTTCATTAAGACGATTACGTTCGAACATGGCTTGTATGCTATCCTGTAATCTCCCCATTTCAGCAGTCAGATCATCTCGTGTAACAAACTCTGTACCATGCTGTTGTGTTCTACCTCCAGTTCGGCCTCCTGTTCCTCTTCTGGTTCTACCTCTACCACGATCTCCTCCTCTTCCCCTGTTCCTAATGGTGGATTCTCTCCACTTGAATTCCTTCCTCTTCCCTGATTCCCTTGTCTGGTACCACTCGCCATTCTGTGGATTCAAACAGAGTTAATATACACATAAGCACATACCCCATATAACAAGATATTCCAGTTCAACATGTACCTGTAAGATCATAATTACACTGGCCTGGTGTAATTTGAAATTACCTTACATGATGTTCCTTCTACCTTTTATACTTAATATCCACATGTTCTTCACATGCAGTTTAAGTCTAGGTACAGATACTAATACCTAAATCCCTTAAACTAGGGCTCTGATACCATCTGTAACAACCCGCATTTAAAATATCCAAATAACATAAAATTCATAACAAATTTTTCACATTAGGTCCCCAAGGTCTGACTAAAGAAAGTAAGAAATTCAGTACAAACTTTTTCAATTAAAATTACAAAACAACTGATTGTCTATTTTATAATCACAAAACGCATCCCTAACTTCATGATGATAATCTTCACAAAAGCTATCCAACAAGTACTCAATCTACTTGTTCTTACTGGAACCATCACCTGGAATACAAAGTTTTGAAAACAGAAAATGAGGGTTAGACCTAAGGGTCTAGTGAGTAAATCCCTACATTTGGAAATCATTAAAATTCATTTATATAAAACATTTCTTTATATAAATACACATATATTGTACGTAAATTAATACCTGTCTCATTTCACCTTATCCCTCCACCAATGGCCAATATCAATTGGTTGCGAGCCAATTTAACACACCGGTCCAAAGCCCGGCCACGTATTATATTTTCATATAATACTCACGTAATTATAATATCCCATTATAATCACTCACGTATGACATATTCATACACTTATCACAATTCGTTATTCACATATTGTATTCCAGTGGAATACTTTTTTAAAATAAAACTCACCTGATCAGTTTATCAGCAAAAGCTTTCTCAAGTTTATATCACGTATTTCCACCCTTCACAGAATCTGAAATTTCACAAAATAACAGGTATTTCTTCTTAAAACTGAACTTAGAAAATCCTCGACTAAAGTCGCAACCCATTAAAATATAATAAAAATCGCAATGAACAGTACCAAGTCGCAACCTCTTACTGCGACTTCACCCCGAAATCGCAACCCACTATTGCGACTCCATCCTAAGTCGCAATCAACTACTGCGATTCCAAATTCAAATCGCAACCAACTGCTGCGATTCCAAGCCAAGTCGCAAACGACCATTGCGACTTCATAACCAAGTCGCAACCAACTATTGCGACTTCGATGAATATCGCAGTCGTCCATTGCGACTTCGATGAATGTCGCAGTCGTCCATTGCGACTTCGGAGGTAGGCTAGACGCCTCAGTCTTTGTCTCGTTCCCACTTTTAGAGCGTCCCTCCGACGTAGTATTAATCTGATTTTCCAGCAATACTTGCAGAGTCTCTGTCAATTTGCCCATCTCAGCCGTAAACTTTTCCTCAGTTACAAACGCTTGGTTCCGGTCCATCCTTGGACTTTTCGGTTGACTCCCTCCTCCTACCGAGGCTGTACTCTCCTGATGGAGTGGTTCACGCACTTCCGATGCCCCTACACTGATAGCCCGACGGGTAGCCGGCGCTTTCTTACTTCCTCGCATCGCTACACCAGCTCCCTCCGCCTGAGTGGCAACTCGCCGTGGCGGTCTTCCCCGCCCCCTCCCATGGCCTCCACCTCTCCCACGGGTGGTCGTCGGCCTTGGGGGTACAACCGACCCATTTTCCATGAGGATTTCCTCATATACCGCTACCGACCTACTTCTCAGGATCCTTTCAGACATTCTCGCTTACTGTAACATGCCAAAAATAAACGATTTTAGACGATAGACCCAGGATAATAAGGCAAATTAAGCACATACATGTACCCGTAAATTCGCAATTACACTGGCCAGGTGTAATCCCGAACTTACCTTACATGACTGTCCTCGCTACCCTATTAGTCCTATGTCAGGCATAGTGCTCTCCTAACGCTTTCCTAATTCTCAGTTGAGATTTCTACACCTTCAGTTTAAGTCTAGGCCCTTCCGGTCACCTAAATCCCTTAAACTATGGCTCTGATACCAATTGTAACAACCCAACATAAAAGAAAACTTAACATAGCATTAAATATAAAACATCCCAAAAAGGGTCCCAAATTTCTCAGATACCATTGTCTCAAAAACTAGGTTGGCGGAAACAACCTATACACAACTGAGAATAAATAGAAATCTAAAAGATAACTAGGACTAACTATTGTCTAACAGCATCCTCTCCTTAGCTCTTGTCGTTACCCTTACTAGAGACTCATATTACCGTCTTCCCAGAAAAGGTTTAGTTATGGAAAAGTGAGGGTTAGACCATGAGGTCTAGTGAGCTCCCTCGAGAAGCAACAGTTCAATAAATATTTAAAGCATTTCAAAACATTCATATATAACAACTTTAACAAGCTTTCAAAAACCACCACGCATGTAAATGGCACACGGAGGCCACTCAGAAGTGACAACGTGTCAGCCTCACACTGCCTTACTGGGTCACACATCCCATGGCATAAACGGGACACACACCCCGGTATGAGCACTGGCAGGCCACACCCCCCCGACTTAGCCAATTTACATCTAACAACAATGTTTGCAAACATCTCAAATAAATTTCCATACTTGCATTTTCGTAAATAAAACATATCATTTTTTTATTCACTAACTTACTTCAGAAACATGTATAAACACACAATTTAGTTAGAAAAACTCACCTGTCTTTCTTGCTTCGAAACTTCTCACTTGGGCTTCAAACTCCTAGGTGGAACACCTATAAATTTCAAAGAGGATAAGAGTGATAAGTCTTAAGTTGGCTCTCACAACGTTCCGAACAGACCCTAAAGTAAATTGGGTCACAAATGAGCTCCTGAGTCCGATACTAGAGTCCGGACTCTGCCCCTTTTCCGGATCTCTTCCGGATTCTGCACCCGGTTCCGGTTCCTATTCCGGAATCCGCACTATATCGGATCCTATTCCGGAATCACACTATACCGGATCCTATTCCGGAATCACACTATACCGGATCCTATTCCGGAATCACACTATATTGGATCACTCGCTTCCGGATTCCAAGTCCAGATTCCGCCACTCCGGATCCCTTTCCGGATTCGGGATTTACAAATTCCGGAATAGACGAACTACTTATTTAAATTACACCGGGCAACTAAAACCCAACCCAAACAGAAGTATTCAATCCGCTACCGATAAGGTCTATTACAGGAAACGATAGATCACAAATGTTTCACCGAATCATTACTCAATCAACAGTACTTTCGATTAAGTCCTCAATACACCAGGAACTTCTATTAACAAGAAAACTAAATCACAACGCGATAAGAACCTGAGATTTGAAGTTTACCTTCAAGAATTCGATGATAGAGTTGACCCAGATACAACACCCTCTTTACCTTCTTCTAAAATCGTCAGTGATATCTTGATTTCTTCTTCTTTCTTCCACAATACTCAGCCGCTCTCAATTTGCAATATGTCTAGGGTTTTGTGCCCAAATTGAGGGTTTTATACCTTCCAACGAAATTACACTATGGTCCCTCAATTTACAAATTTCCACTTTACTCCCACATTTCTTGTGTTTCTTCAATCTTGAGACTTGGTTATTACACAGCGCTACAAGTTAAAAAAGCGATTCTGTAGCACCCTCGAATTTCGAAAGAGCAACTAATTTAAAATTTTCAAAGATACATCAAACAAAGGATAAAATACCTTCTACAAATCACCACTTGAATCACCTCGTATATATTTATAGATTTAACCTCAACAAATACAAAACCAAGTCTTATATAAAGACAAAATAATGATCTGATGTTACTAAACCAGTAGCACTTTCTATCTGTAAATGTGTGGAAGACATCACCCAATAGATACATCCTTCTCGTGCATCTAACTAATACTCAACTCTTCATGATGTCGTTAGTATCATTCCTCCAACAAGAACCTGATGTTCATGCCGGCAAATAAAAAGGGTTAGGCTTAACGCCTAGTAAGCTCAGGAGTTTTATCAATTATATATAACGGAAAACGGAAAGAATATTATTTATGTTGGTCCCGAAGGGTTATACAAGTTTGTAGAAGGGGGGTTGAATACAAACACAATATTTTTATCTTTAAAATTGTTTATTGATATAATCAAACAATTTACAGTTTGTTGCGGAATAAGATTAAGTGTAAAACCTAACCTAAACAAACTATGAGAATCACACAGATTTCTTGCACTAGAAACGATAGACAGAAGTTAAGAAAACTAAGGGGCTGTTTGGTTCATGGAATTGGAAGGAATTTGGAGGAATTGGAATGGCCAATTCCATTGACCAAATTCCCTGACCCTGTTTGGTTCACGGAATGTTAATGACGGAATCCCTCAAATTCCAACAAAATCCTTAAGTTACTGAATTCACCATTCCACATGTCATCGCACGGATTTCATTTCATTTCGACGGAATCCTTCCCTAATCCAAATGGTGAAAAAATCTAAAAATAGGAAGAGAAATATTATTATAACAACTGATGGAAAAATAATGAATAAAAATAAATATGTATGGTACCGTACATTTTATTACGTATTTGATATGTAATCAATTATTTTATTAAATTATGTTTAAAATTAAACATTTCTAAGACATGATAAATAATAATCTAATATATTAAATGATAATTTTACTTATATTTATAATATAAATAAAATGACAGAAAAATCATAAAATAACTTTTTTTGATATTTAATTCCAACTTCAATTTCAAAGTTGAATTCTTTGAACCAAACAAAAAGATTCCAATTCCTTTAATAATTCTATTCCAACTCCATCCAACCAAACGCGACCAAAATGCGTGGTCAAATTCCATCAAATTTCATTCCAATTCCTTCAATGTCAAATTCCTTGACGAATTCCAATTCCACCGAATTCCATTCCGCGAACCAAACACTCCCTAAGAGTAATTTTCTTAAGGCACTGAGAGATCAGAGATAGAAGAGCGCTAGCTTTCAGAGTGAATGCTAAACTTCTATTTATACTGCATGCATTAAATGCATGTTAGTACAACTTTACATGTGGCAGCGTCTGGTTGGTTGCATGAATATGACTTTAACAAACACGCTTTTGGCCGCATGATGAACAATGTAGTTGGCAGAGTGGTTTGTACGATCCTGGACAAAGGGATGTCCTTCTGACAAATCGTACAAAGGCGTGCAAGGGGATAAGAAAAAAGTTGCTTGTAGATCAGGCTTCATGATCAGCGATCGCTGAGTTGATCTTTATCAGGGAATGATAAAGTTCAGCCCTCGCTGAAGTCTTCTACTTGAAACTTCGCGTGAAATGGACAAGTCTTGGCTTTGCTGATATCTGCATCAAGTCACTAGTAGACTTAGTCACTCGTTCGTCAACTTGGTCTTCGATTTCAGCTTTGAACTCTGTTGCCGCGAATCTTGTCTTCAAGGATCATAAGCAAACAATTACATAATGAGTATTCAGCGATCATCAGCGAGACTGAACAGGATCAGGTCTCACTGATGTACATTCATCGCTGAAGTAAATTTAAGAACACATGTTTTCCATCAGCGATACTAAACAGACTTAGTATATTTTTCATAGATGGCAAAACATTAATACATATTGTTTACTTACAATTTTCACTAAGTGATTCTAAGGGTTATCATCAAATCACTGAAGGGTTTGGATCAACAATTTAAATAAAAAAATTCAATATGCAAAGTAATTAGAATAGAAAGTGATATATTTGCCGAAACTCCATCTTCGTGATAAAATACTTGAATAGAAACACCCCACAATCATTGAACCAAACTCAATACTCATACAAAATACCATAGGGTTAAAATCCAAATACTAAAACATGAGAATAATTCATTTATTCAAACCCTCGATATATGAAGGGATCCAATAAGTCAAAGTCATAAAATGTGGTTGTAACAACCTAAAATTTAACAACAATAATAGAGAAAGATTCCGGAAAATGGGTAGAAATAAAACTCCCTACCACAACTATAACCCGCAAAGGGAAAGTTTGTACAACCAAAACATTAAATGTGTCGAGACATAACAGTAACAACCTATTTAATCTAGACTTTGACTATTAGATAAATAAGGGTGTAAAGATATCTCCAAAATCTCTCTTCTCAGATGTCCCCCATAAACCCGACTCTTCAAGTTCTCCTATTCGCACGGTCGGCCAATCAACACGTCCTAGATGCTCCGCTAGTGGGACATGTAAGCCAAAGTACGGAACAATAAGTGGTAGGCCAAAAGCCTAGTGAGATCTTATGAATTAAATAGTTTACAAATAAGATAACAATATGATTAAAATAAAGGTTATCGGATCCACTTGATTTCATAATTATCAACCTCAACTTTGCCAAGATGTTCCACACCTGAACATAAACACACGAGAGACGTCTCTTATAATACGGGGGAGACCCGTTTTCATCAAGGTGACGAGAACACGTGAATGGGGTCACCTATGATGTTATTGCGTTACACCTCAAGTCTCGGTTTTAGTTCCCATGCCATCTAGACATCACAACCTTAAACCAAATGATGCATTTATTGCCTACTCAGTAGAGTTACACCTCAAGGTCTTATAGGACATTATTGCCTACCCAATCTAGACGAGTGACACCTCAAGGACATCGATATCTTTTATTATATACTCGCTAGTGGCCCACAATGGCCTACCAAATATAGACATAAAATCCATAAATTATAAATCCTCGTGCACGAGGAGATAGACACCAAAAATTCCCTATATGATCACACATACACACACACACACACACACACATATATATATATATATATATATATATATATATATATATAAGCTTCAAATAACCATAATGAATAGTATCATGTTATTCAATTCACAATACATGTATTGAATGTTACAAAGTCTCAACTATATATATATATATATATTGATATGAACGTCATGCCATTTTCCAGAATCAAGAGTTCACCATAAAGATAAACACAAGTAAACCTCAAAACATATGGTTGCCGAAAATATCATCTTCTGTTGATCCAAACCCTTCAGTGATTTGATAATGACCCTGAGAACTACTTAGTGAAAATTGTAAGTAAACAATATGTACTAATGTTTTGTCATCTAAGAAAATATACCAAGTCTGTTTAGTATCGGTGATGAAAACATATGCTTTAATTTATACTTCACCGATGCATGTACATCAGTGAGCCCTGAGCCTGTTCAGTCTCACTGATGATCGCTGCAAGCCTCATTTGTAATTGTTTGCTTATGATCCCTGAAGACAAGATTCGCGACAACTGAGTTCAAAGCTGAAATCAAAGACCAAGCTGACGAACGAGTGACTAAGTCTACTAGTGACCTGATACGGATATTAGTGAAGCCAAGACTTGTCCATTTCACGTGAAGTTTCAAGTAGAAGACTTCAGCGAGAGCTGAACTTTATCATTCCCTGATAATGATCAACTCAGCGAACGCTGATCATGAAGCCTGTTATACAAGCAACTTTTGTATTATCTCCTTGCACGCATTTTGTACGATTTGTCAGAAGGACATCATTTTGTCCACGATCGTACAAACCACTCTACAACTACACTGTTCATCATGCGGCCAAAAGGGATGTTTGCTAAAGTCAAATCCATACAACCAACCAGACGCTGCCACGTGTAAAGTTGTACTGACTTGCATTTATTGCATGCAGTATAAATAGGAAACCCTACTTCATTCGTGAAAAAGCTTCCTCTCACTGAACTACTTAGTGCAAGAAAACCCTTCCTTAGGTTTTCTTATTTTCTCTCTATTTTTTCTTAGTGCAAGAAATCTGTGTGATTCTACAGTTTGTTTAGATTAGGTGTTATACTTGATCTTATTCCGCAATAAACTTTAAATTGTTTGATATATATCAATAAATAATTTTAAAGATAAATTTGTGTTTGTATTCAACCCCTTTCTACAAACTTGTATAACCCTTCAGGACCAACAAGTGGTATCAGAGCAGATTGTTTAAACCTATAAACAAGATCTTGCTTATACTCTCTTCCTTGCAATTTCTTCAATATGGAAAATAACACAAACACTAATTACATAGATAATGGCTCTCTTGCCAAACCTCCTTGATTTAGCAAAGACAACTTCAATATTTGGAAGAATCGAATGATGCTCTTCTTAGAAGGTGTAGATCCCACAATTCCTTACTGTGTGGAAAATTGACCTTATGTTCCCTACATCCTAAATCTTGCTGTTCCAGCCACTACTAACACTCCTGCAATTCCTGAAAGGGAAATTGTCAAGGTTGTTTCTCAGTGGACTGAAGAAGACAAAAAGAAAGTGGCCATCGACACCAAGGCCAGATCCATCATCTCCATGGCTCTTCCTGATGAAGTCTACCATTCCATCATGAATCTAAAGAGCTCAAAGGCCATGTGGGACACTATATGTTTTCAATATGAAGGTACTGTTGAAGTCCAGGACTCTAGAAGAATAAACGTGGTAAGGTAGTATGAAAGTGTCATTTATGGTAAGAATGAAACTCTTTCTGAAGTTCACCAACGCTTTAATTGTTTAATTATTGATTTAAAGACTGTTGGTAAGACCTATGGTAACTGTGAGACCCTGACAAAATTCTTGGAATGTCTTCCTGAAAGTTGGGACAATTACACCATGTGTCTTAAACTATCTAAGGATCTTAAATTCATGACCCTGTTTGCCTTATTTGGCACTATGCTCAATCATGAGCAGTCGTGTCAACTTAAGAAGAATCTTGTCAAATATTCCAAAAGCACACCTGTTGCTTTACTTTCCTCAGAGTCAGTGCCTATTCAGCGATCAATTTTCACGATCACTGAATTGGAATCTAACTCTGATGATTCATCAGAAGTTGATCCTTCAGAACTAGATGAATCTCTAGCACTCCTAACAAATACTTTCAGGAGATTCGCTAGAAAGAGTAACTTCAGAAGAACTAAACCTCTTTCCCTCACTGACAAGCCTAAATTCACTCTTGTTGATAGGGTTACTGCTACCTGCTTTAACTGTGAAAAAGTAGGACACTTTGCAAGTGAATGCAGGTCAAAGAAAGCATTCAAACCTTCTTCATCCCACAAGAAATCCTTTACTCCTAGGAGAAAATATGACAAGTACCAAAGGGTGAAAGAAAAGTACGAAAAGCTGAAAAGCTACAAAAAGAAAGGAAAATGTCTGATCGCTGAAGATCATGAGTGGGCTGAATCTGAAGAAGAATCAGATTCAGATGAAGAAGATGAGGCCAACCTCTGTCTAAAGGTCGAAATCAAAGAAGAAGAGGAAGAACATTATGAAATTCCCTCTACTTCAACCTTTATCTCTCAGGTATCTCTCTCTCCTAATCCTTCTTCTACTCTCAGTGAAGTTGATAGACTTTGAGCTATCGATCTTTTGACTGTTGATTTATATGATGCCATGAATGGCAAGACCAAAGTTGAACAACTAAATATAGACTTAACTGAACAACTTAAAAACTGTCATTTGAAAATACAAGAGCTTTCAAACATAGAAGAAAAATTGAAAGATCAGGTCTATGTGAATCAAGTCATCAGTATCGAGCGAGAACAAGCTATCGCTGAACTAAAAGCTGAAAAGAATATTGTTGAAGGATGGTATAAATCCTCAGCAAAGATCACTGAGATCATAGGTGCTCAGATCCCTGCCAAAGACAAAAGTGGTATTGGTTACAAAGTTGACGCTGAAGAACCAACCACTGATCGTTCCATGCTTAAATTTGGAATGTTCGTGTCTTCCATCCCTGACACCTCATCATCTCAGTGCTCTTCTTCTTCTAAAACTTCCATCCCTGAGGATAAATCTACCTTAAATGATAAACTTAGAGGTAAAGAAAAAATTGTCGTTCAAAAACCTCAAAAGGGTACGAAAATAGCACAACTGAAAACTTCTAAACCTTCAACTAATCATTCCTCCACTTCAGAGACTAAGATCCCTGAACATGCTCAGCGATCTACTCCTAGAATCAGAGTGAATGTGATTGGCAAGAAATCTGAAGAACCTAAGGTTCCTCCGATATCTGATGCCAAAGGTATTCTTCGTACAGGCTCTGCCTATTTGAAATTGTCAAATAAATTTGCCTATGGTCCTAAAGCTACTTTTAGCTATAAGTAATGTTATCATTGTGGACTTACCGATCACATTGCAAGTAAGTGCCCTACAGCCACCAAAGTTGAGAAATTAGCTAAGGTGACGATCACTGTCCCCAAGGCAAAGAAGACCATCCCTGGTGCAAATCAGGCTAAGGTGAAAACTACCACTGAGGTTAAGAAATTTACCAAGGGGAAGATTAACCCTGACGCAGAATCTTCAGATGCTGCAAAGATCGTTGCTCCTTCTACATCCTCTACCACTAACAAGTGTGGACTCATCGTAAAATGGGTGCCCATTCCAACTAATCTTCCTTTGTTTGCAGGTCTCGAAGGGTATCTGGTATCTTGATAGTGGATGCTCTCGACATATGACTGGAAAGAAAAACCTGATCACTGAATACAAGGAAGAGAAGGTCCCTCTGTGACCTTTGGTGGAAATGGAAAAGGCTATACCCGAGGGTTTGGTGTAGTTTCTAATGGTATGTAACACCCCAAAATAGGGGTTAACAAAAACTTCCATAAAACGGAAGAGTGGTACACATTACTAAAGTAAAAGTGTTCATAAACATCATTACCAAACCATTAATACAAACATTTTAGTTAATGTATAACTACCAAAACACTACTAGCTTGATTGCTCAATACTATAGCAATCCAAGATCCAAAAAGGATGTCGGGAAGTTCTAATGCAATTCTTCAAATTCGTTAACCTTCCAACATCAATCCCGAGCTCACACCCCACACTAAACCTTCTTGAGTCCGGAACCACTAATATCTGTAACACATAAAACACATAGCAAGTGTTAGGCTTTTAAAGCCTAAGTGAGGTTTACGCAAAATACATAGATTATAATCAAAACATATAGGAATAACAACTCGATACATTCACTAATTAGATTCCATGGAGAAGGTCCATATCGCTACCCAGTTACATCATAATCGAAGATATACCTTGATCGATACCCCACGGTATGGTCACAAGGCATAACACAACGGAAAACCCCACGGTATCCGAAGGTATGAACCAAATACTCTTACCCCACGGTAGGTATGGATATATCCTCCAATGCATACTAGGTGCTCCTCCAATTAAGTGAATACCAAATAGGTTAATCCAAGTAAAATTCAAAGCATATTAAGCACTTTAACAATGGTCCAACCATTTATCATAATCTATACTACTTCCATGTAGTTCACATACATCCACATGTATAAATTTCCATATCAATTAAACTCATTAATAAACCACCATGTTTACAATCCAAGAATAAGCCCATCTGGACCATTAAGCCATCAGTTCATCATTAAGACGTTTATTAAGCCAACATGTCAAATTCACATACCATTGATATATAATCAAACCAAACTCTTAACATCAACCATTATCATGGCATACTAAGTAATAAGCACAATTAATCCATATTAACTTACATAAACTCTTCTTATTATCATCTTAACCAATAAGAACATATAACTCAAGATTTTACCTTCATAATACAAAATCAAGACAAGAAATGGTAGATAAGTATAACAAGAACATTTAGTTACAGATTACTCACCTTTAATTCTTCAATTAGTGTATCCCTATCTTGAAGTCTTGAACACTAATACTTCCAAATCAAGAAGATGAAGAAAGCAAAGCCCTAATTGAAGTTTGATGTTAAGATTCATATAACAATTACTTGGATTGGATTTAGATTAATAGATTTGAACTTACCTTAGGTTGAATGAAGAAATCGTCTGAGAGTGAGTTCGTTTTTCTTTTGAGTTCTAGTAAGAAATGAGGTAAGTAGTGACTAAGGGGTGAGTTTAACCCTCAAATTGGCACGTCAGGTATTCGGCGCCGATCATCCGCGCCGATGCATCGGCGCCACCCCATCGGCGCCAGCCTCTGTTTGCCAAAACTCCTAACTCCCACTAATTTAGTCCTAACTTCTTCGTTAAAACCCCGTTTTTACCCCGGAAAGTACCGTTGGCCTCGTATTCAAATTACCCATCCAACTAATCCATAAAATCTAATATTCTACTTTATCTTCTATTTTTCATTAATTTTATTAAGAATTAAACTTACTGATTTCTATCGAGAATTATCAAATAGCAAGTCAAAGTCACGAAAATTACTTAAGATATCAATCATGATCTAAAAAGTCGAAATATCATGAAATATTAAACTTACATGACTGTCCTCGCTACCCTATTAGTCCTATGTCAGGCATAGTGCTCTCCTAACGCTTTCCTAATTCTCAGTTGAGATTTCTACACCTTCAGTTTAAGTCTAGGCCCGTCCGGTCACCTAAATCCCTTAAACTATGGCTCTGATACCAATTGTAACAACCCAACATAAAAGAAAACTTAACATAGCATTAAATATAAAACATCCCAAAAAGGGTCCCAAATTTCTCAGATACCATTGTCTCAAAAACTAGGTTGGCGGAAACAACCTATACACAACTGAGAATAAATAGAAATCTAAAAGATAACTAGGACTAACTATTGTCTAACAGCATCCTCTCCTTAGCTCTTGTCGTTACCCTTACTAGAGACTCATATTACCGTCTTCCCAGAAAATGTTTAGTTATGGAAAAGTGAGGGTTAGACCATGAGGTCTAGTGAGCTCCCTCGAGAAGCAACAGTTCAATAAATATTTAAAGCATTTCAAAACATTCATATATAACAACTTTAACAAGCTTTCAAAAACCACCACGCATGTAAATGGCACACGGAGGCCACTCAGAAGTGACAACGTGTCAGCCTCACACTGCCTTACTGGGTCACACATCCCATGGCATAAACGGGACACACACCCCGGTATGAGCACTGGCAGGCCACACCCCCCCGACTTAGCCAATTTACATCTAACAACAATGTTTGCAAACATCTCAAATAAATTTCCATACTTGCATTTTCGTAAATAAAACATATCATTTTTTTATTCACTAACTTACTTCAGAAACATGTATAAACACACAATTTAGTTAGAAAAACTCACCTGTCTTTCTTGCTTCGAAACTTCTCACTTGGGCTTCAAACTCCTAGGTGGAACACCTATAAATTTCAAAGAGGATAAGAGTGATAAGTCTTAAGTTGGCTCTCACAACGTTCCGAACAGACCCTAAAGTAAATTGGGTCACAAATGAGCTCCTGAGTCCGATACTAGAGTCCGGACTCTGCCCCTTTTCCGGATCTCTTCCGGATTCTGCACCCGGTTCCGGTTCCTATTCCGGAATCCGCACTATATCGGATCCTATTCCGGAATCACACTATACCGGATCCTATTCCGGAATCACACTATACCGGATCCTATTCCGGAATCACACTATATTGGATCACTCGCTTCCGGATTCCAAGTCCAGATTCCGCCACTCCGGATCCCTTTCCGGATTCGGGATTTACAAATTCCGGAATAGACGAACTACTTATTTAAATTACACCGGGCAACTAAAACCCAACCCAAACAGAAGTATTCAATCCGCTACCGATAAGGTCTATTACAGGAAACGATAGATCACAAATGTTTCACCGAATCATTACTCAATCAACAGTACTTTCGATTAAGTCCTCAATACACCAGGAACTTCTATTAACAAGAAAACTAAATCACAACGCGATAAGAACCTGAGATTTGAAGTTTACCTTCAAGAATTCGATGATAGAGTTGACCCAGATACAACACCCTCTTTACCTTCTTCTAAAATCGTCAGTGATATCTTGATTTCTTCTTCTTTCTTCCACAATACTCAGCCGCTCTCAATTTGCAATATGTCTAGGGTTTTGTGCCCAAATTGAGGGTTTTATACCTTCCAACGAAATTACACTATGGTCCCTCAATTTACAAATTTCCACTTTACTCCCACATTTCTTGTGTTTCTTCAATCTTGAGACTTGGTTATTACACAGCGCTACAAGTTAAAAAAGCGATTCTGTAGCACCCTCGAATTTCGAAAGAGCAACTAATTTAAAATTTTCAAAGATACATCAAACAAAGGATAAAATACCTTCTACAAATCACCACTTGAATCACCTCGTATATATTTATAGATTTAACCTCAACAAATACAAAACCAAGTCTTATATAAAGACAAAATAATGATCTGATGTTACTAAACCAGTAGCACTTTCTATCTGTAAATGTGTGGAAGACATCACCCAATAGATACATCCTTCTCGTGCATCTAACTAATACTCAACTCTTCATGATGTCGTTAGTATCATTCCTCCAACAAGAACCTGATGTTCATGCCGGCAAATAAAAAGGGTTAGGCTTAACGCCTAGTAAGCTCAGGAGTTTTATCAATTATATATAACGGAAAACGGAAAGAATATTATTTATGTTGGTCCCGAAGGGTTATACAAGTTTGTAGAAGGGGGGTTGAATACAAACACAATATTTTTATCTTTAAAATTGTTTATTGATATAATCAAACAATTTACAGTTTGTTGCGGAATAAGATTAAGTGTAAAACCTAACCTAAACAAACTATGAGAATCACACAGATTTCTTGCACTAGAAACGATAGACAGAAGTTAAGAAAACTAAGGGGCTGTTTGGTTCATGGAATTGGAAGGAATTTGGAGGAATTGGAATGGCCAATTCCATTGACCAAATTCCATGACCCTGTTTGGTTCACGGAATGTTAATGACGGAATCCCTCAAATTCCAACAAAATCCTTAAGTTACTGAATTCACCATTCCACATGTCATCGCACGGATTTCATTTCATTTCGACGGAATCCTTCCCTAATCCAAATGGTGAAAAAATCTAAAAATAGGAAGAGAAATATTATTATAACAACTGATGGAAAAATAATGAATAAAAATAAATATGTATGGTACCGTACATTTTATTACGTATTTGATATGTAATCAATTATTTTATTAAATTATGTTTAAAATTAAACATTTCTAAGACATGATAAATAATAATCTAATATATTAAATGATAATTTTACTTATATTTATAATTTAAATAAAATGACAGAAAAATCATAAAATAACTTTTTTTGATATTTAATTCCAACTTCAATTTCAAAGTTGAATTCTTTGAACCAAACAAAAAGATTCCAATTCCTTTAATAATTCTATTCCAACTCCATCCAACCAAACGCGACCAAAATGCGTGGTCAAATTCCATCAAATTTCATTCCAATTCCTTCAATGTCAAATTCCTTGACGAATTCCAATTCCACCGAATTCCATTCCGCGAACCAAACACTCCCTAAGAGTAATTTTCTTAAGGCACTGAGAGATCAGAGATAGAAGAGCGCTAGCTTTCAGAGTGAATGCTAAACTTCTATTTATACTGCATGCATTAAATGCATGTTAGTACAACTTTACATGTGGCAGCGTCTGGTTGGTTGCATGAATATGACTTTAACAAACACGCTTTTGGCCGCATGATGAACAATGTAGTTGGCAGAGTGGTTTGTACGATCCTGGACAAAGGGATGTCCTTCTGACAAATCGTACAAAGGCGTGCAAGGGGATAAGAAAAAAGTTGCTTGTAGATCAGGCTTCATGATCAGCGATCGCTGAGTTGATCTTTATCAGGGAATGATAAAGTTCAGCCCTCGCTGAAGTCTTCTACTTGAAACTTCGCGTGAAATGGACAAGTCTTGGCTTTGCTGATATCTGCATCAAGTCACTAGTAGACTTAGTCACTCGTTCGTCAACTTGGTCTTCGATTTCAGCTTTGAACTCTGTTGCCGCGAATCTTGTCTTCAAGGATCATAAGCAAACAATTACATAATGAGTATTCAGCGATCATCAGCGAGACTGAACAGGATCAGGTCTCACTGATGTACATTCATCGCTGAAGTAAATTTAAGAACACATGTTTTCCATCAGCGATACTAAACAGACTTAGTATATTTTTCATAGATGGCAAAACATTAATACATATTGTTTACTTACAATTTTCACTAAGTGATTCTAAGGGTTATCATCAAATCACTGAAGGGTTTGGATCAACAATTTAAATAAAAAAATTCAATATGCAAAGTAATTAGAATAGAAAGTGATATATTTGCCGAAACTCCATCTTCGTGATAAAATACTTGAATAGAAACACCCCACAATCATTGAACCAAACTCAATACTCATACAAAATACCATAGGGTTAAAATCCAAATACTAAAACATGAGAATAATTCATTTATTCAAACCCTCGATATATGAAGGGATCCAATAAGTCAAAGTCATAAAATGTGGTTGTAACAACCTAAAATTTAACAACAATAATAGAGAAAGATTCCGGAAAATGGGTAGAAATAAAACTCCCTACCACAACTATAACCCGCAAAGGGAAAGTTTGTACAACCAAAACATTAAATGTGTCGAGACATAACAGTAACAACCTATTTAATCTAGACTTTGACTATTAGATAAATAAGGGTGTAAAGATATCTCCAAAATCTCTCTTCTCAGATGTCCCCCATAAACCCGACTCTTCAAGTTCTCCTATTCGCACGGTCGGCCAATCAACACGTCCTAGATGCTCCGCTAGTGGGACATGTAAGCCAAAGTACGGAACAATAAGTGGTAGGCCAAAAGCCTAGTGAGATCTTATGAATTAAATAGTTTACAAATAAGATAACAATATGATTAAAATAAAGGTTATCGGATCCACTTGATTTCATAATTATCAACCTCAACTTTGCCAAGATGTTCCACACCTGAACATAAACACACGAGAGACGTCTCTTATAATACGGGGGAGACCCGTTTTCATCAAGGTGACGAGAACACGTGAATGGGGTCACCTATGATGTTATTGCGTTACACCTCAAGTCTCGGTTTTAGTTCCCATGCCATCTAGACATCACAACCTTAAACCAAATGATGCATTTATTGCCTACTCAGTAGAGTTACACCTCAAGGTCTTATAGGACATTATTGCCTACCCAATCTAGACGAGTGACACCTCAAGGACATCGATATCTTTTATTATATACTCGCTAGTGGCCCACAATGGCCTACCAAATATAGACATAAAATCCATAAATTATAAATCCTCGTGCACGAGGAGATAGACACCAAAAATTCCCTATATGATCACACATACACACACACACACACACACACATATATATATATATATATATATATATATATATATATATATATATATATAATATATATATATAAGCTTCAAATAACCATAATGAATAGTATCATGTTATTCAATTCACAATACATGTATTGAATGTTACAAAGTCTCAACTATATATATATATATTGATATGAACGTCATGCCATTTTCCAGAATCAAGAGTTCACCATAAAGATAAACACAAGTAAACCTCAAAACATATGGTTGCCGAAAATATCATCTTCTGTTGATCCAAACCCTTCAGTGATTTGATAATGACCCTGAGAACTACTTAGTGAAAATTGTAAGTAAACAATATGTACTAATGTTTTGTCATCTAAGAAAATATACCAAGTCTGTTTAGTATCGGTGATGAAAACATATGCTTTAATTTATACTTCACTGATGCATGTACATCAGTGAGCCCTGAGCCTGTTCAGTCTCACTGATGATCGCTGCAAGCCTCATTTGTAATTGTTTGCTTATGATCCCTGAAGACAAGATTCGCGACAACTGAGTTCAAAGCTGAAATCAAAGACCAAGCTGACGAACGAGTGACTAAGTCTACTAGTGACCTGATACGGATATTAGTGAAGCCAAGACTTGTCCATTTCACGTGAAGTTTCAAGTAGAAGACTTCAGCGAGAGCTGAACTTTATCATTCCCTGATAATGATCAACTCAGCGAACGCTGATCATGAAGCCTGTTATACAAGCAACTTTTGTATTATCTCCTTGCACGCATTTTGTACGATTTGTCAGAAGGACATCATTTTGTCCACGATCGTACAAACCACTCTACAACTACACTGTTCATCATGCGGCCAAAAGGGATGTTTGCTAAAGTCAAATCCATACAACCAACCAGACGCTGCCACGTGTAAAGTTGTACTGACTTGCATTTATTGCATGCAGTATAAATAGGAAACCCTACTTCATTCGTGAAAAAGCTTCCTCTCACTGAACTACTTAGTGCAAGAAAACCCTTCCTTAGGTTTTCTTATTTTCTCTCTATTTTTTCTTAGTGCAAGAAATCTGTGTGATTCTACAGTTTGTTTAGATTAGGTGTTATACTTGATCTTATTCCGCAATAAACTTTAAATTGTTTGATATATATCAATAAATAATTTTAAAGATAAATTTGTGTTTGTATTCAACCCCTTTCTACAAACTTGTATAACCCTTCAGGACCAACAAGTGGTATCAGAGCAGATTGTTTAAACCTATAAACAAGATCTTGCTTATACTCTCTTCCTTGCAATTTCTTCAATATGGAAAATAACACAAACACTAATTACATAGATAATGGCTCTCTTGCCAAACCTCCTTGATTTAGCAAAGACAACTTCAATATTTGGAAGAATCGAATGATGCTCTTCTTAGAAGGTGTAGATCCCACAATTCCTTACTGTGTGGAAAATTGACCTTATGTTCCCTACATCCTAAATCTTGCTGTTCCAGCCACTACTAACACTCCTGCAATTCCTGAAAGGGAAATTGTCAAGGTTGTTTCTCAGTGGACTGAAGAAGACAAAAAGAAAGTGGCCATCGACACCAAGGCCAGATCCATCATCTCCATGGCTCTTCCTGATGAAGTCTACCATTCCATCATGAATCTAAAGAGCTCAAAGGCCATGTGGGACACTATATGTTTTCAATATGAAGGTACTGTTGAAGTCCAGGACTCTAGAAGAATAAACGTGGTAAGGTAGTATGAAAGTGTCATTTATGGTAAGAATGAAACTCTTTCTGAAGTTCACCAACGCTTTAATTGTTTAATTATTGATTTAAAGACTGTTGGTAAGACCTATGGTAACTGTGAGACCCTGACAAAATTCTTGGAATGTCTTCCTGAAAGTTGGGACAATTACACCATGTGTCTTAAACTATCTAAGGATCTTAAATTCATGACCCTGTTTGCCTTATTTGGCACTATGCTCAATCATGAGCAGTCGTGTCAACTTAAGAAGAATCTTGTCAAATATTCCAAAAGCACACCTGTTGCTTTACTTTCCTCAGAGTCAGTGCCTATTCAGCGATCAATTTTCACGATCACTGAATTGGAATCTAACTCTGATGATTCATCAGAAGTTGATCCTTCAGAACTAGATGAATCTCTAGCACTCCTAACAAATACTTTCAGGAGATTCGCTAGAAAGAGTAACTTCAGAAGAACTAAACCTCTTTCCCTCACTGACAAGCCTAAATTCACTCTTGTTGATAGGGTTACTGCTACCTGCTTTAACTGTGAAAAAGTAGGACACTTTGCAAGTGAATGCAGGTCAAAGAAAGCATTCAAACCTTCTTCATCCCACAAGAAATCCTTTACTCCTAGGAGAAAATATGACAAGTACCAAAGGGTGAAAGAAAAGTACGAAAAGCTGAAAAGCTACAAAAAGAAAGGAAAATGTCTGATCGCTGAAGATCATGAGTGGGCTGAATCTGAAGAAGAATCAGATTCAGATGAAGAAGATGAGGCCAACCTCTGTCTAAAGGTCGAAATCAAAGAAGAAGAGGAAGAACATTATGAAATTCCCTCTACTTCAACCTTTATCTCTCAGGTATCTCTCTCTCCTAATCCTTCTTCTACTCTCAGTGAAGTTGATAGACTTTGAGCTATCGATCTTTTGACTGTTGATTTATATGATGCCATGAATGGCAAGACCAAAGTTGAACAACTAAATATAGACTTAACTGAACAACTTAAAAACTGTCATTTGAAAATACAAGAGCTTTCAAACATAGAAGAAAAATTGAAAGATCAGGTCTATGTGAATCAAGTCATCAGTATCGAGCGAGAACAAGCTATCGCTGAACTAAAAGCTGAAAAGAATATTGTTGAAGGATGGTATAAATCCTCAGCAAAGATCACTGAGATCATAGGTGCTCAGATCCCTGCCAAAGACAAAAGTGGTATTGGTTACAAAGTTGACGCTGAAGAACCAACCACTGATCGTTCCATGCTTAAATTTGGAATGTTCGTGTCTTCCATCCCTGACACCTCATCATCTCAGTGCTCTTCTTCTTCTAAAACTTCCATCCCTGAGGATAAATCTACCTTAAATGATAAACTTAGAGGTAAAGAAAAAATTGTCGTTCAAAAACCTCAAAATGGTACGAAAATAGCACAACTGAAAACTTCTAAACCTTCAACTAATCATTCCTCCACTTCAGAGACTAAGATCCCTGAACATGCTCAGCGATCTACTCCTAGAATCAGAGTGAATGTGATTGGCAAGAAATCTGAAGAACCTAAGGTTCCTCCGATATCTGATGCCAAAGGTATTCTTCGTACAGGCTCTGCCTATTTGAAATTGTCAAATAAATTTGCCTATGGTCCTAAAGCTACTTTTAGCTATAAGTAATGTTATCATTGTGGACTTACCGATCACATTGCAAGTAAGTGCCCTACAGCCACCAAAGTTGAGAAATTAGCTAAGGTGACGATCACTGTCCCCAAGGCAAAGAAGACCATCCCTGGTGCAAATCAGGCTAAGGTGAAAACTACCACTGAGGTTAAGAAATTTACCAAGGGGAAGATTAACCCTGACGCAGAATCTTCAGATGCTGCAAAGATCGTTGCTCCTTCTACATCCTCTACCACTAACAAGTGTGGACTCATCGTAAAATGGGTGCCCATTCCAACTAATCTTCCTTTGTTTGCAGGTCTCGAAGGGTATCTGGTATCTTGATAGTGGATGCTCTCGACATATGACTGGAAAGAAAAACCTGATCACTGAATACAAGGAAGAGAAGGTCCCTCTGTGACCTTTGGTGGAAATGGAAAAGGCTATACCCGAGGGTTTGGTGTAGTTTCTAATGGTATGTAACACCCCAAAATAGGGGTTAACAAAAACTTCCATAAAACGGAAGAGTGGTACACATTACTAAAGTAAAAGTGTTCATAAACATCATTACCAAACCATTAATACAAACATTTTAGTTAATGTATAACTACCAAAACACTACTAGCTTGATTGCTCAATACTATAGCAATCCAAGATCCAAAAAGGATGTCGGGAAGTTCTAATGCAATTCTTCAAATTCGTTAACCTTCCAACATCAATCCCGAGCTCACACCCCACACTAAACCTTCTTGAGTCCGGAACCACTAATATCTGTAACACATAAAACACATAGCAAGTGTTAGGCTTTTAAAGCCTAAGTGAGGTTTACGCAAAATACATAGATTATAATCAAAACATATAGGAATAACAACTCGATACATTCACTAATTAGATTCCATGGAGAAGGTCCATATCGCTACCCAGTTACATCATAATCGAAGATATACCTTGATCGATACCCCACGGTATGGTCACAAGGCATAACACAACGGAAAACCCCACGGTATCCGAAGGTATGAACCAAATACTCTTACCCCACGGTAGGTATGGATATATCCTCCAATGCATACTAGGTGCTCCTCCAATTAAGTGAATACCAAATAGGTTAATCCAAGTAAAATTCAAAGCATATTAAGCACTTTAACAATGGTCCAACCATTTATCATAATCTATACTACTTCCATGTAGTTCACATACATCCACATGTATAAATTTCCATATCAATTAAACTCATTAATAAACCACCATGTTTACAATCCAAGAATAAGCCCATCTGGACCATTAAGCCATCAGTTCATCATTAAGACGTTTATTAAGCCAACATGTCAAATTCACATACCATTGATATATAATCAAACCAAACTCTTAACATCAACCTTTATCATGGCATACTAAGTAATAAGCACAATTAATCCATATTAACTTACATAAACTCTTCTTATTATCATCTTAACCAATAAGAACATATAACTCAAGATTTTACCTTCATAATACAAAATCAAGACAAGAAATGGTAGATAAGTATAACAAGAACATTTAGTTACAGATTACTCACCTTTAATTCTTCAATTAGTGTATCCCTATCTTGAAGTCTTGAACACTAATACTTCCAAATCAAGAAGATGAAGAAAGCAAAGCCCTAATTGAAGTTTGATGTTAAGATTCATATAACAATTACTTGGATTGGATTTAGATTAATAGATTTGAACTTACCTTAGGTTGAATGAAGAAATCGTCTGAGAGTGAGTTCGTTTTTCTTTTGAGTTCTAGTAAGAAATGAGGTAAGTAGTGACTAAGGGGTGAGTTTAACCCTCAAATTGGCACGTCAGGTATTCGGCGCCGATCATCCGCGCCGATGCATCGGCGCCACCCCATCGGCGCCAGCCTCTGTTTGCCAAAACTCCTAACTCCCACTAATTTAGTCGTAACTTCTTCGTTAAAACCCCGTTTTTACCCCGAAAAGTACCGTTGGCCTCGTATTCAAATTACCCATCCAACTAATCCATAAAATCTAATATTCTACTTTATCTTCTATTTTTCATTAATTTTATTAAGAATTAAACTTACTGATTTCTATCGAGAATTATCAAATAGCAAGTCAAAGTCACGAAAATTACTTAAGATATCAATCATGATCTAAAAAGTCGAAATATCATGAAATATTAAACTTACTAATACTTACGAGGATTTTCCGGGTGTTACAATTCTCCCCCACTTGAAATAGATTTCGTCCTCGAAATCTTAGACTAGGAAAACAAATGTGGGTATCGCCGCTTCATAATTTCTTCCGTCTCCCATGTGATATTAGCTCCACGGTGATGTTTCCATTGAACCTTAACCATATTGATCTCTTTTCGTCGAGTTCTCTTAGTCAAACGCTCCAAAATAGCTTCAGGTTCTTCTATACAATGTTTGTTCTCCACTCTTACTTCCGACAATGGTATCACATTTTCTTCATTACCAAAACACTTACGCAAATAACAAACATGAAAAGTCGGGTGAATTCCGTTCATCTCGGGAGGTAAATATAACTTATAAGCTTGCAAACCTACACGTTCCAAAATAGTAAATGGACCAAGGAAACGAGGACTCAACTTTCCCCTTTTTCCAAAACGGATCAGCCCTTTCCACGGAGATACTTTTAACATTACCCGCTCCCCCACTTGGAATTCAATTGGTTTCCTCTTCTTGTTTGCATAACTCACTTGACGATCTTGGGCCGCTTTCAATCGTTCTCTAATAATCTTGACTTTGTCTGTCGTTTCTTGAACAATTACTGGTCCAGCAAACTGTTTCTCTCCCGCTTCCAACCAACAAGCCGGAGTTCTACACTTTCTCCCATAGAGTGCTTCAAATGGTGCTGCCTTCAAACTAGAATGGTAACTATTGTTGTAAGCGAACTCTATTAACGGTAAATGTGCGTCCCAATTTCCACCAAATTCGATTACACAAGCCCTCAACATATCTTCTAGAGTCTGAATGGTCCTTTCGCTTTGACCATCTGTCTGCGGGTGATAAGCCGTGCTCAGATTCAGTCTAGTACCAAGTTCTTCTTGCAATGCTTGCCAAAATCGTGACGTGAACCGACTGTCCCGATCAGAAACTATAGATACAGGCACACCATGACGTGAAACCACTTCATCAATGTAAAGTTTTTCTAACGAGTCCATTGATGAGGTTTCTCGCATTGCCAAGAAATGCCCACTTTTCGTCAATCGATCTACGATTACCCAAATCGTATTATTACCTTTCAAAGTTCTAGGTAACTTCGTCACGAAATCCATTGTGATCTTTTCCCATTTCCACTCGGGTATTTCCAATGGCTGCAATTTACCATAAGGTAATTGATGTTGAGCTTTTACTTGTGAACAAGTTGTGCATTCTCTCACATAATGCGCCACATCCAACTTCATAACCGGCCACCAATATAGCGGCTTTAGGTCTCTATACATTTTGGTGCTTCCGGGATGAATAGAGTACTTAGATTTATGAACTTCATCCATAAGTAACTTTCTATTCTCTCCGATCTTTGGCACCCATACTCGCCCATTGAACAGTTTAACCCCACAGCTATCTTCAGTTAACAACTGTTTCTGCTTCACCATCACTTCATCTTTAAGATTTTCCTCTTTCAATGCTTCGACTTGCGCGAGTCTTATTCGATCAATCAAGCTTGATACGATGTCAATTTTTGCAAAATCTACTCGTAGACCCTTACCACGCTCTTTCCTGCTTAATGCATCAGCAACGACATTAGCTTTACCGGGATGATAAAGCAGTTCACAGTCGTAATCCTTGAGTAGCTCTAACCACCTTCGTTGCCTCATGTTCAACTCTTTTTGGTCAAAAATGTACTTCAAACTTTTATGATCAGTATATAAAGTACATTTGGTACCATAAAGATAGTGTCGCCACAGCTTTAAGGCAAAAACTACTGCAGCCAATTCTAAGTCATGAGTGGGGTAATTCTTTTCATGCACCTTGAGTTGTCTTGAAGCATAGGCTATTACTTTTCCTCTTTGCATTAAGACACAACCAAAACCCAATTTAGATGCATCACTGAACACCACAAAATCTTCCGATCCTTCAGGCAAAGATAAAACAGGTGCTTCACACAGTTTCTTTTGAAGGACTCGGAAAGCCTCTTCTTGAGCTTCAGACCAAAAAAAAGTTCACATTCTTTCGAGTCAAAGCTGTCAAAGGAGATGCGATCTTCGAGAAATCTTGGATAAACCTTCTGTAATATCCTGCCAATCCTAAGAAGCTTCGTATTTCACTCGGACTTTTGGGCGGTTCCCATTTCATAACTGCCTCAATCTTCGAAGAATCTACCTTTACTCCATCTTGAGTAACCACATGACCCAAAAACTGAATCTCTTGCAACCAGAAATCACACTTAGAAAATTTTGCGTAAAGCTTCTCTTTTCTTAATGTCTCCAACACTTCACGGAGATGAAATTCGTGATCCGATTCATTCTTAGAATACACCAAAATATCATCGATAAAAACTATCACCGATTTGTCAAGATAAGGTCGGCACACCCGATTCATCATATCCATGAATACCGCCGGTGCATTTGTCAAACCGAATGGCATTACTAGGAATTCGTAATGACCATAACGAGTTCGAAACGCCATTTTTGGAATATCGCCTTCTTGCACCCTTACTTGGTGATAACCCGAACGTAAGTCGATCTTCGAAAAGCAAGTCGCTCCTTGCAACTGATCAAATAAGTCATCGATTCGGGGAAGTGGATATTTATTCTTCACAGTCACCTTGTTCAGCTCTCTATAGTCTATACACATACGCATCGAGCCATCTTTCTTCTTAACGAACAAGACTGGTGCTCCCCACGGTGACGAACTTGGTCGCACAAATCCCTTATCCAAAAGTTCTTGCAACTGAGCCATCATCTCTTTTACTTCCAACGGAGCTAAGCGATAAGGTGTTTTAGCAATCGGAGACGCTCCCGGCATTAAGTCTATCCTGAACTCTACTTGACGATCTGGCGGTAAGCCTGGCAATTCCTCAGGAAATACATCAGGAAACTCGCACACTACCTTCACATCCTCCACTTTCTTCTTTTCCATCCTAGCATCAATCACATATGCCAAGAATGCTTTACAACCTTTTTGTACACATTTGCGCGCCTTCATCATAGTCATGAACGCCATTTCTCCCTTCCTCCGATCCCCATATATAACAATAGGGTTTCCGTCAGAAGATGGTATACGAATTAGTTTCTTAGCGCACACAATTTCAGCTTGAAATTCTGCTAACCAATCCATCCCAACTACTATATCAAAATCCCCAATCAGAATTGGCATTAGATTTATCGGAAAGTTTTTCCCTTCTATTTCTAACGGACATCTCCGCAAAACATCCCTTACCACCACACTTTCACCATTCGCTATTTCTACCAATAAGGCTTCTTCTAACTGACTAATAGGCATATTCAACTTTTGAACAAATGATACTGACACAAATGAATAACTTGCACCAGAATTCAATAAAACACGTGCCGGTACGGAGTTTAGAAGAAACGTACCCGACACCACATCCTTTGAACTTCTAGCCTCATCAGTCGACATCTGAAATGCCCTTCCTGTTGCCTTTGGTGGTTCTGACTTGGGCTTTCCCGATCCGCCCGTTTCAACCTTGGGCAATCCCTCTTCATGTGACCCGGCTCGCGGCATTCAAAACAAATTACTCCTTTTATGGGGCAATCTCGCATTAAGTGCCCAACCTTTCCACATTTGCTACAAGTTAAGGGACCCTGAATTGACGAGTGTTACACGGACCCGAATGAGATTTCCTGCACCGATTACACCATTTTGCTTCATTACGACTCCCTCCACCTTTATTTCCCATGAACGGTCTTTGTTGGCGAACATTTCCTGTTGGCCCTTCCCATTTCCTTTTCTCACCCACCAAACCACTTTCTAACCTTCCTTGATTCACATCGTCTTCTATACGTAAGGATTCTTCAATTGCTTCTTGAATGGTTGAAACCTTAGCATTCCTCAAAGCCGTCTTCATAGAAGCCGGTAATCCCCTTTGATAAGTCTTTATCTTTGATTTCTCATCCGGAGCTAAGTGTTCGACCAAGTTTAGCTTCTCTAAAAACAATCTAGAATATTCCATAATTGACATGTCTCCTTTCTTCAACCCACGGAACTCATCTTCGATCTTATCAAGTGCCCGCTCACTGCAATATTTTTCCAAAATCTTCCTTTTAAAAGCTGCCCAAGTGAACTTGGCCAATAATGCCGGTGCAATTGATGATCGCGTAAGATTCCACCATGTAAGAGCTTCACCCTTAAGGAGATGAGATGCAAATTTAACTTTCTGAGAATCTTCACATTCACTAGCCTCAAAAGACATTTCCACCTCACGAATCCAATTCATACACTTAGTAGGATCCGTAGTTCCCGCAAACTCGGGAGGTCTACATCCCAAAAACGTCTTGTACGTGCACCTCCGTTCCTTTCTTCCTTCCTGAATAGTTGTATCCGTTTCCGTATTCAAAGTATTTTCCAAATTACCTTGCCCATTCAAAGCATTTTCTGCCATCGCCTCGCGTTGCCGAATGCTATTATCTCTGTCATCCAACATCTTCATAATTCTTTCCTGTTGTTGAGTCATAGCAGATTCCATAGCTCGGAGCATACTATTCCTCAACCGAGTTTCAAGCGCGTCTTCTTCCACTACTGGGTTCGATGGACCAATGTTAAGTCTCGATACATTTTCTACTCCTCCGTCTAAATTACGTGGTCTCGGAGAATGCCTAACTGTTGCTTGAATTCCAGGTTGGTCAGCAGTAGATTCAGACGCTGACTGACCATCACGCGGTTGCTATACTTGACTTCGAGTATTTACCATTTCAGTCTGCCAAGCACACGAGAATGAGGTAAGAATCAGACTAATTTTGAGTACTTATACGCTTGTCAATTACCATAATAATAGAGATCAAGTACACTTACATAACAACACATTCATAATAACATTAGCTAGATGAAATTATGAACATGTAATATACAAGTATTCTTATTACCATCATTATAATTTTCGACAATTGTATTTCCACAATTCCTATCACTCTCCCATCCTATGTTGTCTACCCATTCGACAATATTTCATTCTTATTGTTCTCAGCTTAAGTCTAGGCATACTATAGTCATACCTAGTTCACTTAAACTAGAGCTCTGATACCAACTTGTAACACCCCAAAATAGGGGTTAACAAAAACTTCCATAAAACGGAAGAGTGGTACACATTACTAAAGTAAAAGTGTTCATAAACATCATTACCAAACCATTAATACAAACATTTTAGTTAATGTATAACTACCAAAAGACTACTAGCTTGATTGCTCAATACTATAGCAATCCAAGATCCAAAAAGGATGTCGGGAAGTTCTAATGCAATTCTTCAAATTCTTTAACCTTCCAACATCAATCCCGAGCTCACACCCCACACTAAACCTTCTTGAGTCCGGAACCACTAATATATGTAACACATAAAACACATAGCAAGTGTTAGGCTTTTAAAGCCTAAGTGAGGTTTACGCAAAATACATAGATTATAATCAAAACATATAGGAATAACAATTCGATACATTCACTAATTAGATTCCATGGAGAAGGTCCATATCGCTACCCAGTTACATCATAATCGAAGATATACCTTGATCGATACCCCACGGTATGGTCACAAGGCATAACACAACGGAAAACCCCACGGTATCCGAAGGTATGAACCAAATACTCTTACCCCACGGTAGGTATGGATATATCCTCCAATGCATACTAGGTGCTCCTCCAATTAAGTGAATACCAAATAGGTTAATCCAAGTAAAATTCAAAGCATATTAAGCACTTTAACAATGGTCCAACCATTTATCATAATCTATACTACTTCCATGTAGTTCACATACATCCACATGTATAAATTTCCATATCAATTAAACTCATTAATAAACCACCATGTTTACAATCCAAGAATAAGCCCATCTGGACCATTAAGCCATCAATTCATCATTAAGACGTTTATTAAGCCAACATGTCAAATTCACATACCATTGATATATAATCAAACCAAACTCTTAACATCAACCTTTATCATGGCATACTAAGTAATAAGCACAATTAATCCATATTAACTTACTTAAACTCTTCTTATTATCATCTTAACCAATAAGAACATATAACTCAAGATTTTACCTTCATAATACAAAATCAAGACAAGAAATGGTAGATAAGTATAACAAGAACATTTAGTTACAGATTACTCACCTTTAATTCTTCAATTAGTGTATCCCTATCTTGAAGTCTTGAACACTAATACTTCCAAATCAAGAAGATGAAGAAAGCAAAGCCCTAATTGAAGTTTGATGTTAAGATTCATATAACAATTACTTGGATTGGATTTAGATTAATAGATTTGAACTTACCTTAGGTTGAATGAAGAAATCGTCTGAGAGTGAGTTCGTTTTTCTTTTGAGTTCTAGTAAGAAATGAGGTAAGTAGTGACTAAGGGGTGAGTTTAACCCTCAAATTGGCACGTCAGGTATTCGGCGCCGATCATCCGCGCCGATGCATCGGCGCCACCCCATCGGCGCCAGCCTCTGTTTGCCAAAACTCCTAACTCCCACTAATTTAGCCGTAACTTCTTCGTTAAAACCCCGTTTTTACCCCGGAAAGTACCGTTGGCCTCGTATTCAAATTACCCATCCAACTAATCCATAAAATCTAATATTCTACTTTATCTTCTATTTTTCATTAATTTTATTAAGAATTAAACTTACTGATTTCTATCGAGAATTATCAAATAGCAAGTCAAAGTCACGAAAATTACTTAAGATATCAATCATGATCTAAAAAGTCGAAATATCATGAAATATTAAACTTACTAATACTTACGAGGATTTTCCGGGTGTTACATGGTACTACCACCTTCAGAAGAGTTGCATACGTTGAAGGACTGAAACACAATCTTCTTAGCATCAGTCACCTGTGTGACAAGGACTTCAAGGTCTGCTTTACTAAAGAAGCATGTTTCGTCACTGACAAGAAAGAGAAAGTTGCTCTTAGTGGATATCGTTTAGAAAGTATTTATGTAATAAACATGGACTCAACAACCACTGAACACTCTTGTTTTCTCTCCAAAGCTTCAATTGATGTCAACTAGTTATGGCATAAGAGGCTCTCTCATCTCAACTTCAAGATGCTGAATACTCTTTCTTCAAAAGAGTTGGTCACAGGTCTTCCACAACACTCATACGCTAAGGAATCTCCTTGTTCAGCGTGTGAGAAAGGAAAACAAACTAAAGCAAGATTCAAGTCAAAGCAAGTTTCTTTAGTGACATCTCCTCTTCAACTTTTCCACATGGATTTGTTTGGCCCTGTCAGCATTCAATCCATCGCTGGAAAGAAATATACACTGGTTATTGTTGACGAATTCTTTCGCTACACCTGGGTGATGTTTCTCCGTGCTAAGAGTGACACCTCAGAAGAACTCATATCTTTTGTCAGGAAAATGGAAGTCCTGAACAATCTTACTATTCGCTCAATAAGAAGAGATCATGGGACTAAATTCAAAAACAGTTCCCTTGATAACTTCTTTGAGAGTAAGGGTATTTCTCATAACTTTTCTACAGTGAGAACACCACAACAAAATGGCGTCGCTGAAAAAAGAAACCGAACGATATTCGAAGCTGCTCGTTCAATGCTCAACGATTCTCAACTTCCTACTCAATTCTGGGCAGAAGCTGTCAACATTGCATGTTTCACGCAGAATAGATCGCTGATTGTCGAAAGATTCAACAAGACTGCCTATGAACGTTTTCATGGAAGAAAACCATCCATCAGCTTTCTTCACATCTTTGGTTGTCAGTGCTTCATCTTAAACAACAGAGATGCTCTTGGAAAGTTTGATCCCAAAGCTGACGACGGAATATTTCTTGGATATTCTTCCATATCCAAAGCCTTCAGAGTCTTCAACAAACGTAGACAAACTGTAGAAGAAACTATTCATGTCACCTTTGACGAATCCCATTCAGCGAACTCTAGACCTTCTGCTGACAACGAAGAACTGAATCAGTGGATGTTTTCTCATTTTGGAGATTTAGAAGCTAATCTTAACCCTGACCCTCAGGTCAACAATCCAACCGCTGATGATGAATTATGTCATCATTCCCAGCATGCAGACAAGTGAAGCTGATTCCACATATTGGGTTTCAGTTGTTCCCCTTTGTTAGCTCAAATCTTTCTGTTTATGAAAGTAGTGAAAATTAGGCTAAGTATAGAAACCTCCAACAGAGGCTCTGCCGAGACACCAAGAAGACCGAAGGCAAGAATCGACAGAAGACTGCTCACAGAGGACCGAGCCGCAGAACCTCTGTCACCCTTGACAGAGCCTCTGCGGTATACTAAAGACTTAGAAGAAATCAACAAATATCTTTCTACTGTTCCAGGATCCGTTCATCCACTTGTACGAGGAGTGCCCTACAACCTCCACGTGTCAAACTCTGATAAGGCTCAGTACCAAGTTGATATCAGCGCATTTAATGCATGAAGTACCTGCTACTATTCATACGATCATGTCTACTATAGATCAGTCCTTATTGTCTAAAGTATGTCCCCTTTGTAGTAGTATAAATAGAAGACTCATGTTGAGTTCTTCTATTAACAAGAATCAGATATTTAAGCTACACACAAACACACACACCAGCAGATTTCTTGTTATGTTCTTGGTGTTCTTGATAATATCAAATACAGTAACCTTTGAGATATTTATTTGTCATCTTCATTACTTATTTGATATTGTGTGTTCTTCTACCTTAGCATTTCTTTCAGTTCATTAAATACGCTTCCGCAATATAAACCTATCTGAACTAAACTGAAATAATCATCATTGTTTAAGCGAAAAGGAACCAACAATTGGTATCAGAGCCAACCTTGATTTTTAATATCAAGGGATCCACTCTAAACAATGATCTTTGGTAGAAACTTGGATTTTTAACCTATTCCTCATATTATTCAAACAGTTTCTGTTTTTCTGCCATTTTCGATTCTTTCGAACTTTGGTAAACTTATAGAATCTGTTATTCTGGTTAAAACACCATTTTTGTGCTAAGTTGAAAAGCTGTTAAGCTTAGAAACTTCATACGAAGCATCCACTTCTTACTCTAAAAAGGTTTGCTGTTCATACCTCATTTTCTAGATATTTTCTCTCTCAAAATGACAAATACAAACAACTTATCCAATGCTGGTTCCTTAACCAAACCTCCCACTCTTCTTAGAGACGAATACCCTCAATGGAAGATACGTATGATTCACTTCTTTGAGGGTACTGATAAAGAACTCGTTTACTATCTTCGTAACCCTCCTTTTGTTCCTATGATAACAGTACCACGTATTCCTTCCACAGACGACACACCAGAAATCCCTGAACACGAAAAACCAAAAGCTCAGGGTAAGTGGTCCGATTCTTATTGGGCAAAATATGAAGTGGCTCAGAAAACAAAAAGACTTCTGATCATGGCTATTCCCAACGACCTTTTCCAGTCCTTAGATGCATGTGAATCTGCATATGATCTATGGAAGGAACTGGAAAAACAACTAGAAGGGGGGGCCAAAACTCAGAAGAACCGCAAAGCTCAATACATAAACGAATACTATACATTTAAAGCTCTGCCGACAGAAACTCTGCAGTCTACATATGATCGGTTCAACTCGTTAATCAACAATTGCAAGAAGTTCGGAATCCACAGAACTTCTGAAGAAAACAATGGCATGTTCCTTAAAAGTCTAAATAGAGAATGGCTCCAGTTATCTATGTCTCTTCAAACAAATCAAGACTTAGATTCCTAGACTCTATCAGACCTCTATGGAACATTGGCAGCCCAAGAGCCTCAAGTAGCACAAACAAAAGACCAGATCAGTGCACCTCTTGCACTAGTTGGTAAGACTACAGAGGCTAAAGAGAAACCATAGAAAGAGAAAACTGCAGAGGAAAAGAAGGAGAAGAAGAAGAAGAAAATTATGATAGTTGATAGTGAAGAAGAGAAGGAAGAAGAAGAAGAAGAAACAACCCTGGCCTCGATAGCTAAATCATTAGCACTCTTGACTAGGGAATTCAGCAGAGGATACTAGAAGAAGACTGGTAATGAACGCTACGAAAGAGAAGGGTCAAACGAAAGAAACGACAAAAGTGGTGACCGACAGAGGTCAAATGACAGAAATGACAGAGGTAATGACCGACAGAGGTCGGACGATAAAACTGGCAACACTCCACAGAATCAAGAGTGTTACAAATGTGGTAAGCCAGACCATTATGCAAATGAATGCAGAACCGACAGAAGTGGTGACCGACAGAGGTCAGACGACAAAGCTGGAAACACTCCACAGAACCAAGGTTGTTACAATTGTGGAAAGCCAGGTCACTTCGCCAACGAACGCAGGAGCAAATCAAATCGCCCTCAGAGGGATGTTGCTTTCTACAAAAAGAAAGCTGAATACTATGCTCAGAAATCCATAATGGTAAATCAAGAAAACTGGCTATCAGATACATCCTCTGAAGGAGGAGAAACAAAGAACGCCCTGTTCTGTGGCATGGCAGAAGTCAGCTCTGGCTCTGATAGTGAGGTATCCACTTCTAACTCTAACTCTAATACAACAGAAGTTGATTTGCTTAAACTTAACATTGAATACACTGAACTTAAACAGACATGCGAAAGTGTTTAGAAAAAGCTCACCTTCTATGAGAGAGAAGCTAGACTTCTCACTAAAGAAAAAGCCAAAAAATTTCTAGAAAAGGAAGAAATTGAAACAAACTGGAACAAAAAATTAAATCCTTTAAAAGAAAAGATTTCTGAACTTAATTCTTCTTTAAAAACAAAATCGAAAGAACTTATGGACGTTGAGTGTGACAGAATGAACATCCTAGCTCTTAAACATTATTTTCAAAAGGAAAGAGAAGTCCTCTGTCAAGATTTACTCAGAAGAGATCTTTTAATTAAAAAAATTCAAGATGCACAAAAGGTGTACGAGAAAATCAATACACAAATAGGGAGACGGGGAATTGGCTTCTGTGATATAGATCCATATACAGGAAACAAAAGAGACAAATCTCTGTCTTCTCTATTTCATATAGGAGATACAAGAAAACATGGATTTCCAAATCTACTCTCTGTAAGTAAAAGGCAAAAAGTCTCTAGGGAACCTCACAAGAGGAAACCTCTAAAGATGACAAATGTGTGGTTTGAAAACACATATTTGTCACCTTCAATCTCTGTCAAAAGAGAATCCAAACCTAAGAAGTATCTGAAAACTCAAGATCAGATAGGAATCTTCAAGTTTGGGGACCCCGAGACTCAAACTCAAGTTGCATTTGTCTGCATGATGAATTCTGAAAAGAAGTTATCAGCAGAGGCACCTGAGTTCAAGCCAAACCTTACAAAAGAAAATTTTGATATCTCTGAAGAAAACCTCTGTACACCTTCCAATGATCAAAATCTCCCTGAAGAAGACTTAACAGAAACTTCTGTTGACTTAGAAGATAGTGCCACAGAAAAGGAAGAAAGTGGGTATGGCACATGCTCTGAAAGTCCAGCCTCTGTCGAAAGAGAACGAAGTGACTTAACCTCTGTTTATGAGGACGACTCATCCTCTGACGAATCTGAGACTGACTCCAAGTCAGAGATAGTACCTCGTGACACAGAGGATTTTAAACCATCCTCTGAAGTTCTTAATAGAACTATTTCTCCCAAGGAGAAAATCCCAAAAGTTCCTATCTATCCAGACTTTCTGAACATGTGTATACAAGCCAAAACCTCTATTGAGCTTGAGAATTTTAAAATAAAGAAGGAAATGTCCACTAAAACTCCAATAAGTTCAAAGATTTTGAAGCCCTTAAAACCTGTTAATGAAAAATTAACATGGCAACAGAAGGGTAAATGGACCAAAAATAATAAATCTTTTTCTTCTGTGACAGTGAAATCTGCAGAAGTTCACCACAGAAGGGGTACACAGAAGGCCACTCTCAACAAAGGATTTTGCAAACAACAATCTAGCCTACATAAACCTTCTTGTAATAGAAAGTCGAATGTAGGATAAATTGTAATGCCTCTGTACCCTCATTTAATGTCTTTAATGAAAAGTTCAAGCAAATCTCTTCGCACATTCAATACTGTCATTGCTTTGATCTCATGTTTCAATTAAGCCAACACTTATCAAGTCCAAAATGTTTCCTCTCTGTACCCAAAGAAAATGCTAAATTCAAGGGTAAGAAGAAACAAAATGGTTCTTCAACAGAAGTTAAAACAAAGACCAAGAATGCTAAGGCAAACTTGAAGACCCCTAACAAAACTGGACCCATTTGGATATGGGTACCTAAAACTCTCTGATTGTCTTGCAGAAGCAGTATGTGCCGATCTGGTATCTAGACTCCGGATGCTCGAGGCACACGACTGGCGACAGAGGTCTTCTATCCACATACAAAGAAAAACACGATGGTGGATCTGTGACCTTTGGAGACAACAAAAAGGGGTACATTAAAGACTACGAAATCATAAAGAAGGAAAATATAACCGTATGCAAAGTTGCATATGTGGATGGCCTTAAACACTATCTTCTAAGTGTAAGCCAACTATGCGATACGGGTTTCGATGTAATGTTCAAAAGAACCTTCTACTCTCTACAAGGTGAAGACACATGAGTCGAACTTCTGCGAGCCGAAAGAAGAGGTGATCTGTATCTCATGAACTTCTGTTCCAAGAACAAGGAAGAAAACCTCTGCCTTGTTACATGCAAAAGCGAAGAAGCCTGGTTATGGCATAACATGTTCTGTCACTTAAACTTTCATACTCTAGATAAACTTGCAAAACTTGATCTAGTCAAAGGTCTGCCAGATGTTAAATTTAATAAAGATCATTTATGTTCTGCCTGCGAAATGGGAAAACTCAAAAGAGTTTCCCATAAAGGAAAAATTGATGTATCTTGCCCTAGGATTCTGTATATGCTTCATGTTGACCTCTGCGGTCCAATCGCTACACAGAGCCTAGGTGGCAAGAAATATATACTTGTTTTAATCGATGAGTATTCAAGATTTACATGGGTTGAATTTGTCAGAAAGAAATCAGATGTTCCAAACATTCTGATAAATTTAATGAAAAGAATCCAAGTTCTGTATGAGTGCAGGATTCAGAAACTGGGAAGCGACAATGGCACAGAATTCAAAAACTATGTCATTGAAGCCTATCTAACAGAAGAAGGAATATCACAGAACTTCTCTGCTACACGCACCCCACAACAGAATGGCATGGTTGAATGTAAGAACCGCACGCTTGTGGAGGCTGCAAGAACTATGCTGACTGCATGTGGATTACCTATGACATTTTGGGCAGAAGCAGTATCGACCGCTTGCTATACCCAAAATCGATCAACCATTGTAAAAAGGCACATCAAGACACCATATCATTTGATCAACAAAAGCAAACCAAACATCAAGTTCTTCCATGTATTTGGATGCAAATGTTTTGTCTTAAACGACAGAGAAGCAAGAGGAAAGTTTGAAGTAAAAGCTGATGAAGGCAAGTTCATTGGGTACTCTGTCGCATCCAAGGCCTACAGAAACTATCTTCTGAAATCACGAACCATTGTAGAAAGTATCAACGTGTCTTTTGACGACTCCTTCCAAATGACTTCTGAACAAATCAGTTCAGAACTCGGGCTAAAAAGGGAATCCTCTGGCATCTCAAAAACAAGAGAAGAAGACGTAAATCTTCTATTTCAAGAGATGTTCCATGATGACATTGATCCCTCTGCTGGAACCGTCAGAGCCTCTGGAGGATCATCTTCTGTCAGCCAGATCGAGACAGGTATATCTCTAACTGGTCCCTTAAATACTTCATCTTCTTCTGTTAATCATGCAGATGCAAATGCCGAGGGGAGCCAACATAAGCTACTGAAATACCAACTTCAGCAACTACAGAGGAACCAATACCAGAGGAACACGACGACTCAGTCTCTACTTCCTCAGAGGAACAAATACTAACACTCATTCCAATCATCTCACAAGCAGAAAAACCAAGCACAAATACAGAAGCACCATCTACAACAGAAGGTGCACCAGAACAATAGAGCACAACCTCTGTAGATCAACTTGATGACTTCGATGACCATCTCCTAAGAACAACTCAATGGACGAAAAGCCATCCACCAAGCCTTATAATCGGCGATCCTTCTGAAAAGGTCAAAACAAGATCAGCCACTGCAAATTTTTGTTTCTTTACAAATTTTATAAGTATAATCGAGCCAAAAAGAATCTCTGAAGCCCTAGATGATCCAAACTGGGTAGATGCTATGCAAGAAGAGCTTCTACAGTTTGAGAGAAACAAGGTATGGACCCTAGTACCTCTGCCACGAGGGAAACAAGCCATAGGGACAAAATGGGTCTTCAGAAACAAGAAGGACGAGGATGGGTGGTCATTAGAAACAAAGCAAGATTGGTGGCCAAGGGATATCGCCAAGAAGAAGGCATTGATTACGATGAAACTTTTGCCCCTGTCGCACGGCTCGAGGCTATAAGAATATTTTTAGCCTTTGCAGCCCACAGAGGTTTCAAAGTATTTCAAATGGATGTAAAATCGGCCTTTCTAAATGGCGAAATCCAAGAAGAAGTCTATGTCCAGCAGCCACCAGGGTTTGAAAGCTCCAAGTACCCAAAATACGTGTATTACCTTGACAAAGCTCTGTATGGACTGAAACAGGCTCCAAGAGCATGGTACGAAAGACTCTCAACCTTTCTTCTCGATAACAACTACGACAGAGGTACGATCGATACAACTTTGTTTTATAAAAGGAAAGGTGATGAAATTATGCTTGTACAAATATATGTAGACGACATTATTTTTGGGTCTACTAATGCACAACAGTGCAAAGATTTTGAAAAACTCATGCAGAGTGAGTTTGAAATGAGTATGATGGGAGAATTAACTTTCTTCCTCAGACTCCAACTAAAACAATCATCAAAGGGAATTTTCATAAATCAAGCAAAATATGTCTCTGACATGCTTACAAAATTCAGTCTTTCTGATGCCTCTGTAATGAAGACCCCAATGGCCACTGGAAATAAGTTATACTCAGATCCAAGTGATAAATCTGTAGAGTGCAAGCTCTACAGAGGTATGATTGGGTCTCTGTTATACTTAACCGCAAGTAGACCTGACATAATGCATGCCACATGCCTCTGTGCAAGATATCAAGCTAACCCGAAGGAATCCCATTATATTGCTGTAAAGAGGATCTTCAGATACCACAAAGGGACCAAAAATCTTGGCCTCTGGTATCCGAAGAACTCTGGATTTGGTCTTAAAGCTTACACAGACTCAGATTATGGAGGATGCAAGCTCGACAGAAAGAGTACCTCTGGGAGTTGTCAATTCCTAGGTGGGAAATTAGTTAGTTGGACTTCTAAGAAACAGAACTGTATATCGACATCTACGGCAGAAGCTGAATACGTTGCTGCTGCTAGCTGTTGCTCCCAAGTTCTGTGAATGAAAACTCAGCTAAAAGATTATGGGCACAACATATTCAAGATACCCATCTTCTGTGACTCAAAAAGCGCCATAGCCATCTCTGCCAATCCAGTACAGCACTCAAAAACAAAGCATATCGACATCCGTTACCACTTTCTGAAACATCATGTTGAATATGGCACAATTGAAATGCATTTCGTGTCTACAGAATACCAGCTTGCAGACTTATTCACCAAAGCACTAGATGAGAAAATATTCCTTTTCTTGGTGGGTAAGTTGGGAATGATTAACATGAGTTAAAACCTCTGTAAGTATAATTCTATCCTCTATAAATATGTAAATATATTGTTTTTATTGTTTTTGTTGTCTGATTTATTTCTGTATGTAAATTCTCCATCATAAAAGGTTCTAAAAATTCACAGAGCTTCTGTGGGTCTGCTCAGAACCTCTGACGACCTACACAGAACCACTATTGAACTTGACATATGTTCTATGCAAAACTTATCTCATTTGATCCAAGCATAGGTCAAGGGGGAGCAGAAGGAGATCTTGAACTGATTTACAGAAGTTGTCAGTTCAAGGGGGAGGCAAAGAAGAATTGTGATCAACAACAACCACAGAAGTCAGGTATTTAACCGAGGTAAGAAGAGTCAAAGAGTGAGTATCTCGAACAAATCCTTCTTGAAAACAATTTTCTAGGACACAAACTTTCAAATATGTCCTAGAAACCTTGCTTATGACATTCCAAACAAGAAATAATCAAAACACTTGATGAACCTTCCTTTATGAGAAATTTAAGGTTCCAGAGCCTTTGCTGAGCTCAACAGAGCTTCTGTAAGACAGATCCTCCAATACTGCAAATATCATACGAGAACTCGATCAATCATCTTGAATGTCATACAGAAGGTCTTTAGTCAGAAAGTTCAACATACCACAGAACTTTTGCTGACTAACCTAGGTATTTAAAGACTACTCACACAAAATCATTTTCGAAAATAGTTTTCTAGGACACAAATTTCCAAATATGTTCTAGAAACACTTCAAAAGACATCTCAAAGTTTAAATGAACAAAAAGATTTATGAGCTTCCCGTTATTAGAAATTTAAGGTCATAGAGCCTCTGCTGAGCTCAACAGAGGCTCTGCTAGAGAAAAGCTCTATGATCGCAAATTTATAATGGAAACTCTATCGAATCATCTTGAAAGTCCTCTACAGAGTTCTCTTGTACAAATGCACGCATAAAGACACTGAAAGGTTAGTCACAGAGCCCATTCCATCACAAGAATCTCTGTTGATTAACCTAGGCAACTATAAGAGATACTCGCAGAAAACTTTTTCACAAACAATTTTCTAGGACATCAACTTTCAAATAGGTCCTAAAAACATTGTTAAAAACAATTAAAACTTTGGATGATCAAAAAGTTTCATAAATTTTTAGTTATGAGAAATTTCAACTCATAGAGCTTCTGCTGGCTCTGACAGAGCTTTAAAACCTCTGTGAATGCAATTCCTACACTAAAAATCTATCGATCCTCTCCAATGTTTTTCAAACATTTTTGGTAAAGGTGCAAGCAACACAGGATATAAAAAGAAGGTCAGAAACCACAGAGCTCCTATCACTACAGAGCTTCTGTCATTTTCTGATACTTAGGGAAATTCTGCAAAGTAACGGTAAAATTATGCGAGTAAAATTCTTTTGAAAATTGAAAAGCTCACGCGCCAAGCATTAATGGGCCGCGCACGACGTCCCGTCGTACTCTGACACTGCTAACGTGTCGCATTTTCATTGGACGTACATGACACACGTTCTTTTGGAAAGTTGAACCAGCCGTATACACTCAAGTGCGGACCCCAAATTTTATTCACTTCCATATATTTACCTCTTCAGAATTCTAACCGTTATCCTTCAGTATAAAACCCAAGTTGCCAATACTCTCAAACTTTACGAACATACACTTTCTTCTCCGGCGAACTTGTGCAAAAACCTACAAATTCTTCATTATTCATCTTTTTCTTATCCAAGAAATGGCTTCCACCTCTCACGCTCAGGAAAACTCCCCTGCTCACTCTCCGGCGAACTCCCCTGAACACTCTGAAAACCCAGCAATAGCCAGAGACCTGGAAAAGGACAACTCCGGCGACGAAGCAAACTTTGCTCCGACCACACACCTTCAAAATTTCTTAGAACATGAACATTTTGATAATGTTCTACCTTTAAAACCAAATAACCACTACCTGGTTCCATCTAAAACCGCTTTTGGGGAAGCACATGCTCTTCTTCTCCATATCTTGGAAAACCACATAATCTACCCTCTCCTAACCAAAACCGTCGACAAAATCCCTGCCAGATACCTATATCAGTTCTGGCAAAGTTGCAGATTTGATCCAGAGGATAGACAGATAAATTGCTACATTTCCAAGCCAGATAAATCCGACCACCTTGAACTCAAGATCAACAGAACGATGTTCTCACTTGAGTTTAGCTTACCCACCAGAGGTCTTCTAGGGATAAAGGCCTATGCAGAGGAACCCACAGACGAAGAGCTCTGCATGTTCATTGAAATGTTGGGGTACAACCTACCACTTATAAAAAGGAATGACTTCCGCAGAGGCAGATTACCACCTGTATGGAATACACTCTTTTCCATACTCAACAGCTGCCTAACCTTAAAAGTGGGCAGTCTAGATCAATCTTCACACCAGATCTTAGCCATAATGTACGGGGTCTACTACGACCTACCTCTGGACTTCGCCACACTTATGATACAGGAAATGGTTAACACCATAGACAGAAAAATCATCTTCCAGAGGAAAAAGGGACAGAAGAAAGAAGCTCTGCCTCCTCTGCAATTTCAACGAATACTAGGTGTTCTGTTAGAACCTCTGCTCTTACTTGAAAAATTGCCTATGGAGGGGCCAACAACCAAAATGTACGCCATGACCAAAAACACCCCAACAGAACATGAAGATGGATACCCCTTCTGCAGACCTCTGCCAACCAAGCTTCTAGGATATGCCACGGATGAAACCCTTAGTCTAGAATATATACGTGATCACAGGACTCCAGACCCAAGTCGTGTGACACCCCCGCGTTTAGGAGCCCCCTTAGGAACAGAAGTAGTCAAAAGGATGACAGATGAAGAATGGCCAGTAGCTTTTAAGAAGCATGAAGAAGTTCAGGCCAGATTCCGTGCACAAAGAGAAACCATAATCCCTTCTACAAAGAAAAGCAAACCCTCTGCCTCTACTAAAAAGAAAACTAACAAGAGGAAAACCACAGAGGGCACCTCTACTTCTGTTGCTCAAATACAAAAGTCTCCATCTCATGCAACAGAGGTTGGATCTTCTGCACCTCCCTCTCCTCTAAAGGAAAAGAAGAAAAGAAAATCCAAAACCTCAGAGGAGAGTGCACCGAAACCAAAGAGAAGGAAAAGCAAGAAAAGGTCCAAAAAGCTTATCTCTCCTATGCAAACTATAGCAGAGGATGATGTGATAGAAGAAGAAGTTCACCAATCACCTCTGCAATCCCCCAATCCCCTCAACTATGCACATCAAGAAGATTTCTCTGACTTCCTCCAACGCCCTGAGTTTGCCAACACTCTTGACACTTCTGGATGGACTGTAGAACCCCTCTCCCATGGCTCTACAGAAGAAGCAGACTTCAGAATCTCTTTTGACCTAGAAGAAGATGATCAAATGCCACAAAATGTTCAGGGTAAGACACCAGAGGTACTACAGAACCCTTTTCTTCAACCAGGATTTGATGTACAAAGGGCAAGCCCAGAGGAAGAGGTAGCTGCAGAAGACCATCACATGGACACCATGTTAGGAGGTCCAACTGAGGAGATGGTTGAATCTAGGGAAACTAGGGTAGAAGTCTCAGAAGTGGATTCTGATGAAGAAGAAGAAGACCAAATAAGAAAAGGTCTTTATCATCCACATGTCATGCGACTAATTGGGACAAATCCATGCTATGATGATCTAGGGAAAAGCCCAGAAGTCGGGGTAGAAACAGCAAGCCATAGGATAGCTACAGAGGTAGAGACCATAGATGGAGAACAAGTGGTTAGATGTTTCACAGAAGCAGAAGCAAGAAAACCTGGAATAGTAGAGGCACACAACCAAAACCAACTCCCAGTGCAACCCACATTTCTATTGTCGTCAGTCTAGTGGCAGAGGGCAATATTGAAAAAGAGCAGCACAACTCGACCCCAACCCAAACCATCCGGACAGAGGAAATTCTTTCATCCTCTGTACCATTAGAAACCGGGGAAACCATTCCAGGGGAATCCTCTCTAAAGGATTTGCCCGTAGTAAGTGATCAATTGCCCCAGATCACATCAGACATACCCACAAAGGAATTTGTTTCCTCTGCTACACGCACACACCTAGCCCCAAGCATCTCTTCAGAGGAGATTAGAATGCATACAGACGAAGGGATTCTAGACAAATCCCCAAGTCAACTCAAGGATAATCTTGTACCCACCTCTGGAGTGGATCAAGACAATATCCTTGACAAAACTTCTATAGAGACTGAAACTCCAAAAGTTTATTCTCAAGGATTAGAAGGAAATCCTTTCGCCCCCAACATAAAAACAAGGGCGAAAGAAGGTGTCTCAAGAACAGAGACTCACTCTGGGGAAGAATGTGTTCCCCCAGAGGTTACAACTAGTTCACATGTATCAAGGGATGAGTTCCAAACCCTTGTCACCTCTGTGGACAATACATTGAAGAAGTTGCAAAGCTCTTTCAAATCTTTTGCAGATACTACATCCAGGGCAATAAATGATCTGAACACCAAAATGGACAACCTGTCTACAGAGGTGCAAAATTCCGTAACCCAGATGAAGTCAACTGCTACCACCACTGCTACTTCTGCCGCTACTGAATTTGGAAAAGCCGCTACCTCTGCCTTCAAAGAGTCTGTCAAGCATTTCCTTCAAAAGCTGAAAGAGCAATCCTCCGCTTCTAAGGGCCTTACACCTGAAGATCTAAAGAAGGCATTAGAATAAGTTCAGGAGAAGACTCTGCAAGAAACTCTGGCCATGAAGCCTTCTGACTACATGACCAGAGCTCAGCTGACAGAGCTTGGGCAAGGGGTAATTAATCAAGTCACATAAGTAATAGTCGCCTTCACTGCCGCAAACGCAAATTATGTTAAAGACTTCCAGAAGAGCGTCGGCAGAATGCGCTTCAACACAGAAGCAGAGGTTCAAACACTCCTCGGCCTTTGTGATGATTTATGCGCCAAGATGATCGCTGCAGGAGCTATTCCGCTAAAGAAACCTAAAGCTTCGTGCAGAACAGAGGGTACTTCAGATAAGGGTCAGGATGACTCTGGTGATGACTCTGATAGTCCACCAGATCATCCTGAGGGGGAGAAACAAAGGGAAAAAACTACTAGCAGAGGTCTACCAGCTCCACCGGTATCAGTAGAACCAATATCCTCTGCACCCCCAAATGAAACCCAAAGCAGAAACCAGACAGCAGAGGAAATAACCACCTCTGTGGAATCAATACCTGAAAAAACCCAAGTACAAGAATCAGCAGAAGATCAACAGAAGACCACGGAGGCAATACCCACCTCTATGGAATTCCCCTCTGTATTCGGAGAAGATGTCCAAACCCAAGAAGAGTTCCAAATTCTAACATCTTCTAAAGAAGAACTACCTTCCCCAACACCTAAAACCAACCCAAGAATCAAAACCATTGCTCAAAAACAGAGAAAATGTTAGCTTCAATCTTCCTAAACATAGAAGTATTTAGAAGTAGTAAAAAATAGGCTAAGTATAGAAAAGCCTCTTACAGAGGCTCTGCCACTTCTTCCAGAAGATCAAGTCCAGAAAGCCACAGAAGCTACAGAGGTAATCACAGAACCTCTGTAGTGCGCAAGAAGAAGATCAACTCGGAAACAAGTGGACTGCTCCACAGAAGGTCAGACCATAGAACCTCTGTAATGCCTTACAGAGCCTCTGTGGTCTGCTATGAAGACTTGGAAGATATTACTGGATACGTTCATCAACTTGCATGGAAAAGTACTGTCAAAACACGTGTCAAGCTCTGAGTGGACTCAATAGGGCATGGTACAAAATAGACGTCTGCGCCATTTAATGCATTTACCAATAGTACATCTGCTCCATTAAATGCGCATGGCTCAAACAACTGTTCACACCATCCAGTTCACTATTCATGCCGTAAAAGGAACAGTGACCTACTTCATAGTCTTCTAAGAGTAGTATAAAAGGAAGTCTCAAGTTGAGATCTTCCTAAGAACGAATTCACAAGGAATCACTAATACTCTCAAGCTTTATTGTCAAATATCTGAGTGTTATATTCTCACACACACCAACAGTTCTTAATCTGTTCTTCGTGTTGTTATTATATATTGAATAACAGTAACTGTTCAAGAAATCCTTTTCATTCTTTACTGTTTTCTTTATATGTGTGCGTTCTAATATCTATCAAACATATATGTTAGTTTAATACGCTTCCGCATCAAACTCTAAACTCCACTAATAGATTGTTAATCTTGATTAAGTGTATCTGGGATCCAACAATTGGTATCAGAGCCTCTCTTGATTTTAAATATCAAGTGATCCACTTATCAAGATTCGTGATAGATATTATTGTGTCTGGAAACTGCTTAAACTCAGAAAATCTTCAAGTTCATAGAAGTAACTCTTTAGTCATACCTTCTTTCTAAAATCTTCAAAAATGACAAATACAAATAATTTCTTTACTACTGGTTCTCTCACTAAACCTCCTAGTCTCCTTCGAGATGAGTATCCTCAGTGGAAAATAAGAATGGTCCATTTTTTCGAGGGCACTGAAAAAAATCAAGTACAATATCTGTACAATCCTCCTCCTATTCCCATGACAGTAGTACCTCGTATACCTGCTACTGCTGAATCTGCCGAAATCCCCGAACATCAAAAACCAAAGCCAAAAGGGGAGTGGTCAACCGAAGATAAAGCAGAAGATGAAGTTGCTCAGAAAACAAAGAGGACATTGATTATGGCAATACCCAACGAACTCTTTCAATCCTTGGATTCATGTGAAACAGCGCATGATCTGTGGAAAGAACTGGAAAGACAGTTGGAAGGAGGTGCTAAAACACAAAAAAACCGAAGAGCACAGTACATCAATGAATATCATGCATTCAGAGCCTCTTCAACAGAATCTCTGCAAACAACATACGACAGATTCAACTCTCTAATCAACAAGTGCAGAAAATCAGGCATTGACAGAACTTCTGAAGAAAACAATGTCATGTTTTTAAAAAGTCTAAATGAAGAATGGCTCCAACTGTCTATGTCCCTACAGACAAATCAGGATCTAGACACCTGGACTCTCTCTGATCTTTACGGAACATTAGCCGCACAAGAACCTCAGATAGCACAGGCTAAAACACTAACCATTGTACCATATGCATTGGTTAGTAAAACTAAAGAAGATGCACAGAGACCAAGAAATGAAAAAGCCACAGAGGAGAAGAAGAAGGAGAAGAAGAAGATGGTGATAATAGACAGTGAAGAAGAAGAGCAAGCAGAAAAAGAAATAACTCTTGCGTCACTAGCTAAATCTTTAGCTCTATTGACAAAAGAGTTCAGAGGAAACAGAAGAGGTTCCGGAAATGAAAGATATGATAGAGAAAACAGAAGAGATGACAGAAGAGAAGAAGAATCGAGTGGCCGACAGAGGTCAAGCGAAAGACATTACAGAGGAAATGACCGACAGAGGTCAGATGACTCGGTAAGCCACACGCAGCAAGAATGCTACAAATGCGGCAAACCTGGTCACTATGCAAATGAATGTAGATCAGAGAAAGGCGGAGACCTACAGAAGTCCAATGATCGAACATGAAACACTCCTCAAGGATGTTTTAACTGCGGCAAACCAGGCCATTTTGCGAATGAATGCAGAAGCAGATCAAATCGCCCACAGAGGGACTCTGCTTTCTACAAAAAGAAAGCCGAGTATTATGCTCAAAAATCCTTAATGGCAAAAGGACATTCTGAGGAGAACACAGAAGACTTCCAGTCAGACTCTACTTCTGACGATGAACATACCGCCAATGCCCTCTTCTGTGGCATGGCAGAAGTCGACTCCTGCACTGACTCTGAGGTATCTACTTCAAATTCCAACTCTTGTATTACCTCTGTAGATGATAATACACTTAGAGTTAACATTGAATTAATTGAACTGAAAGAGATAAATCAAATTATTCAGAAAAGACTCACCTTCAATGAGAGAGAAGTACGACTTCTCACTCAAGAAAAAGCAAAGATTTTTGAGGAAAAAGAGAGAATAGAAAAGAATTGGAACAAAACTCTAGATCCTTTAAAAAAACAAATTTCTGAATTAACCAATACTTTAAAAGATAAAACAAAAGAACTTTCAGTTTCAAGGAGCGAAACTACTGACATAAGAGCTCTTAAAGAATACTTTCAAAGAGAAAGAGAGGTATTATGGCAAGATTTACTCAGAAGAGAAGTTTTGATTAAAAACTATAAAGATGCACAGAAAGTTTATGAAAAAGTAAACTCACAAATAGGAAGACGAGGTATAGGGTATGATGATATCACCCTAGGTGTTGAAGGCAAAAGAAACAAACCTTTGTCCTCTTTATTTGTGATTGGAAAAACGAACAAACCAGATTTTCCAAATCTAATCTCTGTAAGCAAAAGGGCAAAAATCTCAAAGGATCCTTACTTGAAGAAACATAAGAAGATGATTAACGTGTGGTTTGAAAACACAGACTCATCATCTTCAACCTCTGTCAATAGAGGTATCAAACCAAAGAAATATCTTAAAACACAAGATCAGATTGGTATCTTCAAGTTTGGTAAACCAGAGACCCAAACACAGGTTGCTTTTGTCTGTTTGATAAACGTTGAAAAGAAATTATCAGCAGAAGCTCCTGAGTTTAAACCCATTTTTTCAGAAGAAAACTTTAAAAATTTAATTGAAAAAGAAATTTTGGAAATATGGAAATCAAGCGTTTTAGAAAATTTCTGTACATCTTCTATAGATAAAACTCTCACTGAAGAAATCTTATTAGAAACCTCTGCAATCTATGAAAACTATTCTACAGAGGAAGAAAGCTCGTACGATACATGCTCAGAAAATCCAGCCTCTATTGAAAGAATTGACTCAACCTCTGTATACGAGGACAATTCATCCTCTGACAACTCAGAGACTGATTTCAAATCAGGGATAATTCACTGTGACACAGAGGATGTCAAATTCTCCTCTGAAGTTCCTCACAGAACTATTTCTCCAAAAGAGAAACTCACAGAGATTCCAATCTGCCAAGATTTTCTAAAATTGAATCTACATATCAAAACCTCTGCTGAGCTTAAAATGTTACAGAAGACCTCTATTGATCCTATAAGTTCTAGATTTTCAAAACCCAAGGTTAATAAATCTTTTTCTTCTGTGACAATGATGAAAGAAGTTCACCACAGAAGCAACCCACAGAAGGCAGGTCCTAAACAGAGCTTTTGCAAACAACATTCGAGTATTCATAGATCTTCTAGTAATAGGAAATCTAATGTAAAGAAAGAATGTAATGCCTCTGTGGCTGAGTTCAAAAAGTTCAATGAAAAGTTCAAGCAAATTACATCTCATATTCAATACTGTCGTTGTTTTGATCTTATGTCTAAACTTAATAATCATTTTTCAAATCAAGACTGTCTACTCTCTACGCCAATTCAAAAGTCAAATCCCACAAAGAAACAATCTGACTTTTTTTGCAGAAAACAAAATGTATTTCAAGAATGCCAAAGCAAACTTGAAAAACTCTAACAATATTGGACCCATACGGATATGGGTACCTAAATCTCTGTGATTGTCCTGCAGAAGAAGTATGTGCCAATCTGGTATCTAGACTCCGGATGCTCAAGGCACATGACTGGTGACAGAAGTGCACTATCCACGTACAAAGAAACACAAGATGGTGGATTTGTGACTTTTGGAGACAACAAGAAAGGACACATAAAAGGCTATGGAGTCATAAGGAAAGAAGACGTTTCAGTATACAAAGTTGCATATGTGGATGGCCTTAAGCACAACCTACTCAGTGTAAGTCAACTTTGTGATACAAGATTCAATGTGTTGTTCAAAAGAACCTTCTGCTCTCTACAAAGTGAAGAAACAAGTATGGAACTTCTGCGAGCTGAAAGAATAGGCGATCTATATATAATGAATTTCAACTCAAAGAACAAAGACAAAGTTTGCCTTGTTGCCTGCAAAAGTGAAGAAGCCTGGCTATGGCACAACAAGTTCTGTCACTTGAATTTTCACACATTGGAAAAACTGGTCAAACTTGATCTAGTTAAAGGTTTGCCAAATGTTAAATTCAATAAGGATCATTTATGTTCTGCCTGTGAAATGGGAAAACTCAGAAGAGCTTCCCATAAAGGCAAAACAGATGTGTCTTGCACCAGGCCTCTGTACATGCTTCATGTCGACCTCTGCGGTCCCATTGCAATACAGAGCCTAGGTGGCAAGAAATACATACTTGTCCTAATTGATGAGTATTCACGTTTCACATGGGTTGAATTCGTAAGAAAGAAATCAGATGTTCCAAATATATTGATAAATCTAATGAAAAGAATCCAAGTTCTTTATGATTGCAGAATACAGAAGTTAAGAAGTGACAATGGCACAGAATTTAAAAACTCGGTCATTGAAGCCTATCTTTCACAAGAAGGAATATCACAGAACTTCTCTGCAGCTCGCACTCCACAACAGAACGGTGTTGTCGAAAGAAAGAATCGAACACTTGTGGAAGCCGCAAGAACTATGATGTCAGCATGCGGATTATCAATGAACTTTTGGGCAGAAGCAATTTCAACTGCGTGTTATACTCAAAATCGATCAACCATTGTGAAAAGACACCTCAAGACGCCTTACGAATTGCTTAACAAAAGGCGGCCAAATATCAAATTTTTTCATATATTCGGATGCAAATGCTTTGTCTTAAACGACAGAGATTCAAGAGGAAAGTTTGATGTAAAAGCAGATGAAGGCAAATTCATTGGATACTCTGCCACTTACAAAGCTTACAGAACATTCCTTACAAAGTCTAACAAGATTGTAGAAAGCATAAATGTTTCTTTTGATGATTCATTCCAAATGACTTCTGAACAAATCAGTTCAGAACTCGGAATTAAAGGGAAATCCTCTGTCATCTCACAAGCAAAAGAAGACTTGGATCTTCTATTTTTAGAGATGCTCCACGAAAACATTGATCCTTCTGTTGGAACAATCAGGGTTTCTGAAGAACCATCCTCTGTCGGACAAAATCCTACAGGTTTGTCTCTAACTGGTCCTAATAATGCTTCATCTTCTTCTGTAAATACTACAGATGCAATTGCCGAAGCAGAAGAAAGTGCAGAAGATGAAACATCAAGGAAAACGACAACAGAAGCTGCACAAACCACAGAAGAACCAATTACAGAAGAAATCGAGGACCAAGACTATACGTCCTCAGAGGAACAAACTCCACCACCACTCATACCAATCATTCCACAAACGGTAGAATCAACTACCAAGGCACGAAGAACAACAGAGGCTACACAAGAAGAAACACAAGAAGTCTCTAAAGAAAGTCTGAATGACATTGATGATCATCTTCCACGCACAACTCAATGGACAAAAAGCCATCCTCCAAGCCAAATAATCGGAGAACCTTCTGACGCAGTAAAAACAAGGTCTGCCACTGCTAACTTTTGTTTCTTTACAAATTTTATTAGTGTGATAGAACCAAAGAAGATTTCTGAAGCCCTAGATGACCCAAACTGGGTAGACGCCATGCAAGAAGAACTTTTGCAATTTGAGCGTAACAGAGTATGGACTCTAGTACCTCTGCCAAGAGGAAAACAGGCCATTGGGACTAAATGGGTCTACAGAAACAAGAAGGATGAAGATGGAGTGGTCATCAGAAACAAAGCAAGATTAGTAGCAAAGGGATATAGACAAGAAGAAGGCATAGACTACGATGAAACTTTTGCCCCTGTCGCACGGCTCGAAGCAATAAGAATATTCTTAGCCTTCGCAGCCCACAGAGGTTTTAAAGTCTATCAGATGGACGTAAAATCAGCTTTTCTCAACGGTGAAATCCAAGAAGAGGTCTACGTTAATCAGCCACCAGGATTTGAAAGCTCAAAGTTTCCAAGGCATGTATACTACCTTGAAAAAGCTCTATATGGACTGAAACAGGCTCCACGAGCATGGTATGAACGACTTTCTACCTTTCTTCTAGTCAATGGTTACAACAGAGGTACAACAGATACTACCTTATTCTATAAACGCAAAAGTAGTGAGATAATGCTTGTACAAATATACGTAGATGACATAATTTTTGGGTCTACTAATTCAGAAGAGTGTAAAAGATTTGAAAAACTCATGCAGAGTGAGTTTGAAATGAGTATGATGGGAGAATTAACTTTCTTCCTCGGACTCCAAGTCAAACAATCATCAGAGGGAATTTTTATAAATCAAGCTAAATATGTCTCTGACATTCTTTCCAAGTATAGCTTCTCTGATGCCTCTGCAATGAAAACTCCAATGGCCACTGGAAACAAGTTATTCTTAGATTCAGATGGCATCTCTGTAGAATGCACTCTCTACAGAGGCATGATTGGATCTCTGTTACACTTAACAGCAAGCAGGCCTGACATTATGCATGCCACATGTCTCTGTGCACGCTATCAAGCTAATCCAAAGAAATCACATTATGATGCCGTAAAGAGAATCTTTAGATACCTAAAAGGGACCAAAAATCTTGGTCTCTGGTATCCACAGAACTCTGGTTTTGGTCTTAAAGCTTATACAGATTCAGACTATGGAGGATGCATGCTCGACAGAAAGAGTACCTCTGGGAGTTGTCAATTCCTAGGTGGTAAACTAGTCAGTTGGACCTCCAAGAAGCAGAATTGTGTTTCCACATCCACTGCAGAAGCTGAATACGTTGCTGCCGCTAGCTGTTGTTCTCAGGTTCTATGGATGAAGACTCAGCTAAAAGACTACGGCCACATTCTGTTCAAAATACCCATCTTTTGCGATTCCAAAAGTGCTATTGCTATCTCTGCCAACCCCGTGCAACACTCAAAAACCAAGCATATCGATATAAGGTATCACTTCTTGAAACATCATGTTGAATACGGTACAATCGAAATGCATTTTGTGCCCACAGAATATCAACTCGCTGACTTATTCACCAAAGCACTAGACGAGAAAAGATTCAACTTCTTGGTGGGTAAGATAGGAATGATTAACATGGTGTGAAAATCCTCAGTAAGTATAGTTTTATCTTCTGTAAATTATAAGTAAATACATTGCTTAAATTATTGTTTTGAAAGATTCTACTTCTATATGTAAATTCTTAAAACCTTCAATAGTTCTTGAAACTACAGAACTTCTGTAAGGTCTGCTCAGAACCTCTGACAACCTTCACAGAACCTCTGATAGACTTGACCTATGTACTATGCAAAACTTATCATATTCTGATCCAAGCATAGATCAAGGGGGAGCAAAAGGAAAATTCTTGATCTACAGAAGTGATTAGATCAAGGGGGAGCAAAAGGGGCCCTCAAATGATCTACAGAGATAAATCTTTCAAAGGAAAGCCAAAGAAGAATGTCGATAATTTTCCATCGACAGAAGTAAGACAAAACTGCCGAGAACAGAAGAACCAAAAGGTATGTCTCTCGCACGAAAGGTTTTTAGAAAACAGTTTTCTAGGACAAGAATTGTCAAATATGTCCTAAATATACTGTGAATAACATTTCAAAAATCAAAAGTTCAAAAGGTTTAACAAAATTCGAAATATTAGAAATTTAAGGTCATAGAGCTTCTGCAGGAAATATGCTCTGTGATCATAAATTAACCCTCTGTCGATCTTTTGGAATGTTATCTCGAACAAAACGTTTATCAAAATAGTTTTCTCGGATACCAACCTTCAAGAATGTGCGAAAAACATCTCTTAACACAGATCAAAAATTGGGTGATCAGAAAGTTAATAGAATTCAAGTTATAAGATTTTTTCTCTCATAGAGCTTCTGCTGGCTCTTGCAGAGCTTCTGCAAGTTCCATCAGAGCTACAAAACCTCTGTGAGTAAAATTTCTTGACAAAATCCTATTGATCTTCTCCAATATCTTTACAAACGTTTTCGTTTAAAGAAGAACCTTCAGCAATGATAACAATGAGATATATGAGAAAAGGGTTAAACTTCAAAATTTTCAACATCACAGAGCTTCTGGAAACTAACAAAGGCTATGCTATTTTGTTAATTTGGGGATTTCTGTAACAATAACGGTTACTTTTACTGAGAGTGAAACTCATATGGCTAAGAACAACTCCACGCGCCTAGCATTAATGGGCCGCGCACGACGTCCTGTCATCTTCTGACATGGCCTACGTGTCCCATTTTCATTGGGCAAACATGGAACGTTTTTTTTTGGTAAGTTGAACCCGCCGCTCAAACTCGAGTGCGGATTCCAAACTTTAATCCATTGCCATATATTTTACCCTTTCGAAGTCTACCGTTTTACCATCCTATAAAAACAAACCTTACCCTCTCATAAAACTTTTTACAAACTCTCATCTTCTCCGGCGATACCCTGCAAAACACTTGCAAATGGATTCATCTTCTCGAGCTACATCCTCTGAACTCTCTCCGGCGAACTCAACGGAAAACTCCCCTGCTCATTCAGAACATTCTGAAAACCCCAGCCTTGCAAGAGATATTGAACAACAAGATTCCGGGGACTCCGCAGACTTTGCTCCGACGACACACTTGCAAAACTTCATAGCTAAGGATCATTTCGAAGCCACTCTTCCTATCAAATCCAACAACTGCTATTTGGTCCCCTCACCCACTACTTTCGGCGAAGCCCATGCCATACTTCTGAACATCATGGAGAATCATGTCCTCTTCCCTCTACTATCAAGAACCCCGAACAAAATTCCAGTCCGTTATTTGAACCAATTTTGGCAAAGCTGCCGATTTGATAAAGACGATTCTCTTATCAAAGGGTACATTTCAAGACCTGATAAATCTGAGCATCTTGAAATCAAGTTTACCAGAACAATGTTCTCACTTGAATTCAACCTACCAACAAGGGGTCTTCTGGGATTGAAAAGTTATGCAGAGCAACCAACAGACGAAGAGCTCTGTCGATTCGTGGAAATGCTTGGGTACAACACCCAACTACGGAAGAGAAATGACTTCCGCAGAGGCCGATTACCACCTCTGTGGAACACCTTGTTCTCTATTCTTAACAGATGCCTGACAGGAAAGATAGGGAGTATTGACCAGAGCTCACATCAAATCTTGAGCATCATGTATGGGGTTTACTATGATCTTCCACTAGATTATGCGACCATAATGATGCAAGAGATCGTAAACACCATCGACAGAAAGAACAACTCGAAAAGGGTCAAAGAGAACGATCCCAACTTTCTACCACCTCTGCAATTCCAAAGAATATTGGGAGTACTGTTCGAACCTCTGCTGCTAATCCAAAATTGGCCAATGGAATGGCCAACTCCCAAACAGTTCCCGATGAACACAAATACCCCCACTGATCATGCTGATGGCTACTCACACTGCAGACCTCTGTCAACGAAACTTCTGCGCTACGCATCGAACAAATCCCTTCAGAAAGAGTATATACGCGATCATAGAACTCCAAAACCGAGTCCTATGACACCCCCGCGTTTAGGTGTCCCCCTAGGAACAATGATAGCAAAACCTCTTTCCACTCAAGAAGAAAAGGATCACAAGTTAGCAAAACACATGGCTATTCAACTCAGCTTCATAGCCAAACGCGCAAAAATAATGGGAAAGAAATCTTCAGCAAAGATCTCTGCTTCTACTCCAAAAGCTAAGAAGAGAAAAACTACAGAAGGCACATCAACTAGCACTGCAGAAGATAGACCTTCACCTCCCCATGCCACAGAGATTGGCTCCTCTGCTCCTCCCCTTTTCACAAAACAGAAAAAGAAAAGATCCAAATCAACAGAGGAAGGGGCACCAAAACCAAAAAGGAGGAAAACCAAAAAGAAGCATGGTAAATCACTTAAAAAATTGGTTACCATTGCAGAAGAGGCAATCATAGAGGGTGAAACTGCAGAAGAAGAAGATGCAGAAATAGAAATGACAGAAGAAGGATATCAATCACCCTATCAATCTCCAGATAGATTTCTCACCAGGGAGACCTGAATGATTTCCTACAGAACCCCGAAATTGCAAACACCCTTAATACAGCAGGGTGGACGGCACAACCTCTCGACCACCACTCTCCAGAAGAACAAGATTTCTTCATTTCTGGCATTGACACACATCTACAAGAAGATGACACAACACCCAGAAATCAACCAGCCGAAACCCCTGTGATTTTACAAAACCCTTTCATTCAAGGATTGGACGTCCACAGAAGAAGTCCAAACCAAGCTTCAGAAGATACAGAACAAACCAAAGCTGAGTGGAATACAACTGAAGTTACAGAGGCAACGGTTGTAGAAGAAACCACAGAAACAGGGATAGAAGTCTCAGAGGTAGATTCAGATGAAGAAGAGGCTATCTGGATACGAAAAGGTCTCTATCATCCTCATGTCATGAGCTTATACGGATCTCATCACATGTATGACTCCTTGCGCACAGAGCAAGGAACTTCCACAGAACCAGAAGAAGAAACAAGAAAAGATGCCGAAGTTGAAGAAGGCACACAACCAAACCCAACTCCCAGTGCAACCCACATTTCTAACTCCGCAGGTCTAGCTGCAGAAGGAGTTATTGAAAAAGAGCAGCACAGCTCGATCCTAACCCAACCCATCCAGCCAGAGGTTACTCTTTCAACCTCTGTGCCCACAGAAACCGGGGAATCCATTCCTAGGGAGTCTCCTCAAAGAGACTCACCTAATGTTCGTGATCAATCGCCCCAGATCACACAAGAACACCCTACAGAGGAATTCGTTTCCTCTGTCACGCACACATTAAGGCCAAACCTTCTTTCAGAGAGAAGTAGTAAGCACAGAGACGAAGAGACTCTAGACAAGTCTCCTAGTCAACAGAAGGACATTCCAATACCCACCTCTGGAGTGGATTTGGACTCTGTTCTTCACAGAACTTCTGTAGAGAACGAAACTCAGGTTTCCTCTCGAGGATCAGAAGGAAATCCTTCCACCCCCATCGTACAAACAAGGGTGAACGAAGGTGTCCCAGGAACAGGGACTCACTCTGGAGACGAATGTGTTCCTCCAGAGGTTACACAAGGAACACAAGTATCAAGGGATGAGTTCCAAACCCTTGTCACCTCTGTGAACCAAACAATGAAAGAGTTGCAAAGCTCTTTCAAATCCTTGGCAGAGACAACATCTACAGCTCTCTTGAATCTGAACACCAAAATGGACGATCTGTCCACAGAGGTGAAAACCGCCATCTCAGAGATGAAGTCTTCTGCAACAACCACTGCCAAAGAAACAGCCACTTCTGCCGCTCATCAATTCGAAACAACTGCAACTTCTGCGTTCAGGGACTCGGTCAAAGATTTCCTTGAACAATTGAATACGCAATCCAACAGAGCAGAGGGCATTACTCCTGCAGACTTACAGAATGCGTTATCACAAGTTCAAGCAGAGGCAATACGAACCACGACAATGATGCAGCCAAAAGACTATATGACCAGAGCACAGCTAACAGAGCTAGGACAAAACGTCATAAACCAGGTCACAGAAGTCATTGTCTCCTTCACAACTGCAAATGCCAACTATGTGAAGGACTTCAAGAAAAGTGTCGGCAAAATGCGTTTCAAGACAGAAGCAGAGCTTGCGACATTTATTGGTCTCTGCGATGATATATGTGAAAAATTGAAGGCAGCAGGAGCTGAATTGCCAAAGAAGCCCAACACTTCTTGCAGAGCAGAGGGTACTTCGGATGAGTGTCAGGATGATTCTGATGATGACCAACCTGGTCCATCAGATAATCATGAGGGGGAGAATTTAAGGGAGAAAGCTACGAGCAGAGGAATTCAATCTCCACCAATCGCAGCAGAACCAATCAGCCAAGCCCCTCAAGAACAAACCCAACAACAAACTCAAAGAACCACAGAGAATACACCCATCTCTGTGGATTCAACCTCTGAAGAACCCAACACTACAGAAGCAGATAAGAAAACCTCAGAGGCAACAACCGCCCCTGAGGTAATCATTTTGGAAGAAACAGATGAACCAACCACAGAGAAAACACCCACCTCTGTGGAAACACCCCAAACCATACCCAGAAGAAAGTCGATTGCCACCAAACCAAAAAGAGCAACGACCTCTGCTTCTGACATTCTGAAAAGGATGCACACAACAATGAGTGATCGTATGGTGAAGAGAGAAGAAGAAAGGCACAGGTTCACTTTAGCTTTCAGAATGGCAAGAAGATTCAATGACAACACTTCATCAACAGAAACTGAGCTCACAGAAGAAGTCACCAAACAACCTCCAACAGAGGTTACAGAGCAAGTCAAGCCAACAGAACCATCGCCACAAAAGTCCTCTAAGTCACAATCGTCAAAATCCACAGAGGCAACCTCCATCAAACCTACAGAAGTGCAAACCTCAAATCCCACAGAAGCAACAGGTTCTGCCACGACAACAAAAGATAAAGGCAAAGGGATACTGACAGAAGAGCCTAAGAAGAAGAAAACATTGTCAAAGCCAACAGAGAAACTGATGAAGAGTGCGTTTGAAGCCTTTCAAACCCCAAAACCCGAAGAAGTTGACTGGGCACATGGATTGAAGCCTCTGTCAGAAATTCCTTTAACTGGTAGAGCTGCAGAAGTTGTTCAACAGATGGAGAGTCTCAGAAGACAAATTCCACGACCTGGTCCAACACATGAAGAAATGGAAGAAGTGGTATACAAATACCTCTACAAACAATCCTTTCAGACAAACTATCCAACAGATCATGTGACAGATCCAAGGATCAGAGAAGAATTTGAGAACATCTTCACGAGAACAAAGCCAAGAACCAAAGCAGATGTTTTCTCAATTCACAAGATCAAAAAGGTGATCTTCTGCCGATTCTCCTTCACAAGAACCTATCCAAGGGTCAGGTACAATCTTTACAAAGTCAGAAGAGAGAACAATTCAGAATCTACCTTCGCTGATGCTGACTTAAGAAACATCAATCCATACGATCTACCTGACCTTCTGCAATGGACAAAGGACAACTACAACACAGAGGCAAACACCAGAGCCTATCAAGTATTGAGAAAAGCGATGAGGGAAAAGCTTCTGCTCTACAGCATGATAGTTTTCCAGCTGGGAAAGGATCTCGGTCTCAAACATCTGGATCTACGACCACCAGAGGATCGCTGCCCACCAGACGCCATACCAAACTCAATCATCACAGAACCACGGTTTGGGTTAGTATTTCAAAACCCTCAAGGCGAAACTAAACTATTTGTATGCATGGACTGTCAGAAGTACGCAACAAATACTCTGAACAAGTTCAGAGCAAGCCTTGTGAAATACAGAGGTTCAAAGAAAATGGAAAAAGATGCTGCAGATACAATCATAAGAGAGATTGACGCAACAATTCGCCTAAGAGAACTCTGCATCAGATTCTACAAAGAGATCAGAAAAGTTGGAAGAGACAACAGAAGCTACAATGATTTCAAAGATGCCAAAATCTGATTCTCAGACCTCCAATCTCTGCAAACAAAGTTAAAAGTTTATCTTTCATTGTACTCAAATGTAAAATGTCTCTGGCATATTTCTAAATGAAAGAAATTTCGAGGTATTGTTTAACCTCTGTCTTATCCAACTTAGCCTAACTAAACTCAAAGTCAAATTTTTATTTTTTACTACTTAGGGGGAGATTGTTAGCTTCAATCTTCCTAAACATAGAAGTATTTAGAAGTAGTAAAAAATAGGCTAAGTATAGAAAAGCCTCTTACAGAGGCTCTGCCACTTCTTCCAGAAGATCAAGTCCAGAAAGCCACAGAAGCTACAGAGGTAATCACAGAACCTCTGTAGTGCGCAAGAAGAAGATCAACTCGGAAACAAGTGGACTGCTCCACAGAAGGTCAGACCATAGAACCTCTGTAATGCCTTACAGAGCCTCTGTGGTCTGCTATGAAGACTTGGAAGATATTACTGGATACGTTCATCAACTTGCATGGAAAAGTACTGTCAAAACACGTGTCAAGCTCTGAGTGGACTCAATAGGGCATGGTACAAAATAGACGTCTGCGCCATTTAATGCATTTACCAATAGTACATCTGCTCCATTAAATGCGCATGGCTCAAACAACTGTTCACACCATCCAGTTCACTATTCATGCCGTAAAAGGAACAGTGACCTACTTCATAGTCTTCTAAGAGTAGTATAAAAGGAAGTCTCATGTTGAGATCTTCCTAAGAACGAATTCACAAGGAATCACTAATACTCTCAAGCTTTATTGTCAAATATCTGAGTGTTATATTCTCACACACACCAACAGTTCTTAATCTGTTCTTCGTGTTGTTATTATATATTGAATAACAGTAACTGTTCAAGAAATCCTTTTCATTCTTTACTGTTTTCTTTTTATGTGTGCGTTCTAATATCTATCAAACATATCTGTTAGTTTAATACGCTTCCGCATCAAACTCTAAACTCCACTAATAGATTGTTAATCTTGATTAAGTGTATCTGGGATCCAACAGAAAATATCTGAGCAAAACACCTGAACCCTCTCCAACAGAACCCAAATCACCAATCAAGCCCTTAGAAACTCAAGTGTCAAAACCAACAGAGGCAACCCCCACATAACCTCCTACAATCAAACCCTCTGAAACTCAAAAGCCAAAACCCAAAGAGGATACCCCATCTCTACAAGCAGACAAACCAACGACGAAATACAAAGGCAAAGGGATTATGACAGAAGAACCGCAGAAGAAAAAGCCCAAGCATCAACCTTCGACAGAAAAACTGATGAAGAGCTCTTTCGATGCGTATATAACACCAAAGCCTGAAGAAGAAGACTGGGCTTTCGGCGCTACACCTCTGTCAAACATTCCTGTTCTGGATCCAAAGGCATCTCCTATAGAAGATCGAGTGGCAGAAGTCAAGAACAAATTAGATTCTCTACGCAAAACCTTGCCTCAACCACCACCACCACAAATGGAAGAGGTGGTATACAGGTACTTATACAGCAGCATGAGCATAGATCAAACGGCACCAACCATTCAATATCCTGATTTCCGTGCTGACCTTGAAAACCTCTTCACCAGAACAAATCCCAAGCCAAAACACGAAGTTTTCTCATCCTCCAAAATCATCAAGGTCATCTAATGTAAGTTCTCTAAAACCAGAACCTGGCCTAAGGTCTCTTACAACATCTACAAGGTCAAAAGAGAGGACAAATCCGAGAACCAATTCTCTGATGCGGATCTTAGGAATGTAAATACTTATGATCTACCTAATCTTCTGGACTGGACGAAAAAGAACTTCAGAACCGATCCAGTTCACAGAGACTACAGGGTGATCAGAAAGGCCATACGCGAGAAGCTTCTGTTGTACAGCATGGTTGATTTCCAACTAGCTAGAGACCTTGGAGTGAAGAACTTGGTTGTTCAACCACCAGAAGACTACTACCCTCTCTCTATTGTACCAAACTCAATCATCACATCACCAAGGGTCGGGTTAGTGTTTCAAGATCCTGCGGGAATATCAAGATTGTTCGTAGAGATGGACTGTCAGAAGTACGCAACAAGTACTTTGACAGAGTTCAGAGCGATCCTAGTAGAGCACAGAGGAACAGAGCTCATGGATCAAAGACTGGCCGACAGACTGATAGAGATCATCGATGCAACAATCAACTTTAGAAAACTCTGCATCAGTTTCTATCACGAGCTTATAAAGGAAGGACTCGACCGCAAAAGTTATAACGACTTCATAGATGCCAACGTCTGAGTCAATCAAATAAATCCTCTGTAATTTTTCTTTTCAAATACAATCATATGTAAATGCCTCTGGCATAATCAAATGTGAAAAGAAAAGTGTTCTTAGTATGTACTTAGCCTAAAAAATCCATGTACTTTTCAATTTTTCATTTTTCACTACTTAGGGGGAGATTGTTAGCTCAAATCTTTCTGTTTATGAAAGCAGTGAAAAATAGGCTAAGTATAGAAACCTCCAACAGAGGCTCTGCCGAGACACCAAGAAGACCGAAGGCAAGAATCGACAGAAGACTGCTCACAGAGGACCGAGCCGCAGAACCTCTGTCACGCTTGACAGAGCCTCTGCGGTATACTAAAGACTTAGAAGAAATCAACAAATATCTTTCTACTGTTCCAGGATCCGTTCATCCATTTGTACGAGGAGTGCCCTGACCACCTCCACGTGTCAAACTCTGATAGGGCTTAGTACCAAGTTGATATCAGCGCATTTAATGCATGCAGTACCTGCTACTATTCATACGATCCTGTCTACTATAGATCAGTCCTTATTGTCTAAAGTATGTCCCCTTTGTAGTAGTATGAATAGAAGACTCATGTTGAGTTCTTCTATTAACAAGAATCATATATTTAAGCTACGCACAAACACACACACCAGCAGATTTCTTGTTATCTTCTTGGTGTTTTTGATAATATCAAATACAGTAACCTTTGAGATATTTATCTTTCATCTTCATTACTTATTTGATATTGTGTGTTCTTCTACCTTAGCATTTCTTTCAGTTCATTAAATACGCTTCCGCAATATAAACCTATCTGAACTAAACTGAAAGAATCATCATTGTTTAAGCGAAAAGGAACCAACACCATTAACACTATACATGCTTCTGAACCATCAACATCTGATATTTCATCGACTTCACAGCAATCAGTAAATGAAATTTCATCTGAACTTATGCCTATCCTGCCTCAACTACCTGACATCGCTGAAGCTTCCTCTTCAGCGCTCCCAGAAGTTCACTCTGAGTCAGCGGCTCATGCTCCTGCTCAACGATGGACTATAAATCACCCAATTGATCAAATTCTTGGTGATCCAAACGCAGATGTTCAGACTCGACGAAGTGCAGGTAACATTTGTTTATATGTTAATTTTATTTCACTGATTGAACCAAAGAAGGTTGATGTTGCCCTCAGAGATCCGAACTGGGTCAGCGCTATGCAAGAAGAGCTGAATGAATTCGAAAGAAACAAAGTTTGGAATCTTGTTCCAAGGTCGTCTAACAAGTCAGTGATAGGCACTAAGTGGGTCTATCGAAACAAGTTAGATGAACATGGCACTGTAAGTCGCAACAAAGCTCGTCTAATTGCTCAGGGATACAGACAAAAGGAAGGCATAGACTACGATGAAACATTTTCCCCTGTGGCAAGACTCGAAGCTATTCGTCTATTTCTTGCCTACGCCATTCACAGAGACTTCAAAGTTTTTCAAATGGATGTCAAGTCAGTGTTTCTCAATGGAAGGCTGAACGAAGAAGTCTATGTCGAACAACCTCCAGGATTCTCGGATCCTAAGCATCTAGGTTATGTTTATAAGCTGGATAAGGCACTCTATGGACTGAAACAAGCTCCTCGCGCATGGTATGACACACTATCCTCTTTTTACCTTATTGAAAAATTTGAGTGTGGTAAAATCGACAACACTCTATTTTTCAGGAAAGTAAAATGTCATATTATTCCTATTCAAATATAAGTTGATGGCATTATATTTGGTTCTACTAACCATGATCTATGTACTCGTTTCGCTGAAAGAATGAAATGTGAATATAAAATGAGTATGATGGGTGAACTAACTTACTTCCTTGGACTCCAAATCAAGTAGAATGATAAGGGTACGTTTATCCACCAAGGTAAGTATGTTAAAGATATGCTGAAAAAATTCAATTTAACTTAAAGCTCAGCTATGAAAACCCCTATGGCACCGCCGCTGACACTTAACAAAGATTCTTAAGAGAAGCCTGTTAATGTCACTGCGTACCGAGGGATGATCGACTCTCTTCTTTATCTTACAGCTAGCCGTCCTGATATTATGTATGCTACTTGTTTATGTGCACGATATCAATCTGAACCCAAAGAATCACATCTGATCGTTGTAAAGCAAATTTTCAGATATCTGAAGGGTACACCTAACCTAGGTCTTTGGTATCCCAAAGACTTAGGGTTCGATTTTTCTGCCTATTCAGATAGTGACTTTGCAGGTTGCATGCTGGATAGAAAAAGCACCACAGAAGGCTGTCAACTCCTGGGTGGAAAGATGGTAAGTTGGACAAGCAAGAAACAAAGTCCAGTGTCCACTTCTACCGCTGAAGCTGAGTATGTAGTTGTTGGAGTTGTTGTGCTCAGGTTTTATGGATGAGAAATCAGCTATTAGACTACGACCTTCAGCTCTCCAAAATTCCAATCTATTGCTACAGCACCAGTGCCATCGCCATAGCAAATAATCCAGTACTACACTCAAAGACCAAACACATCGAAATAAGGTATCACTTTATCAGAGATCGTGTGATGAATGGTGATATAGAACTTCACTTTATCCCAACTGACTTTCAGTTAGCTGATCTTTTCACCAAACGTCTTGATGAGACAAGATTCAACTTTCTCATCAGCGAGCTTGGCATGTTGAACCTTGAAGAATAATTCTTCAGTGGTTACGCATTAGGTCAGTGATAAAGAAATTATATCTTCTTATTTATTATCAAATCTCTGGACAAATTGATTCGCTGATTCCAAGATATGTTTTTCTATTCCTATACGCTGAAGTTTACTTCAGTATGTTGTGTTTCAAAATAAAATTGATCGTTGAATTTTTTTTTTTCAGTGATTCATTTGATATAACAAAGCTCACTGATATTTCTTATCAGTGACACTTCTTTTTAAAATCCTCTTTGATTTTTTCAAAACCTTCAGGGAATCGTTTTTTAAAGTGAAAAGACACTTTTCTCTGTGACGTCATCAAACGGATAAACCCTGGCACGACTTTTTGTCTGACACGTTCGCCCGTTTCGAATTCTTGTCCAATAAGCTTCAAGGGACGTGTCCGTGTCATGATGAGTACTTTTTCCCGCTCATCACTTTCTCTCTCTACTCCCACTATATAAACACTTCATGTTTATATTTTTTCCTTTTACGCTCTCAAACTCTCTAAAAGCAGAAAGAATTCCTAAGCATTTGTTCTCAGATTTGTGATATTATAACCAGTTGCTCGAATCTTCAACCTTCACTCAAACATGTTCATATCTTCTTCTCATCTTAAATCTTCTTATTACTTGTTCTTGATCTCTTTTCTTGTTTTTATGGATCAAAACAAACGTTTTTCAAACATAAGATCATCTTCTTCATGATCTTATGAACAAAACTTGAAATATAGTTTTTCTTTTAGGTTTAAAACAAAAATTTTACACTTAAACATTCATACGTTTTTCCAGAATCCCTTTCTTTAAAGGAGACTGGAAAACATGTTTTTCACTAGTTTTAAACTCTTCTAAAACTAGAAAAAGCTTTTTTATTGTTTCTTCCCTAAAAAGGAAATTGTAAAACCCTAAAAACCTCAAAACCCTTATTTTGGATAAAACATTTCCATTTTAAGAAGTTCATCTTTTCTCTTCTATATTTTTGTTTCTAAATAGAAATGGCATCTTCTACCATCGTTGATAACACTACTACCAACAAAGCACCTACTGTCATGACTAAGGTTGACGTTGTCAAATTCGAACTGAATCAGATCATCCTAGCCACAAACAATTCTTATGCCATGCTAGATTTCCCCAAGAAGAAGTCTGCACCCCACCTCACTGATGTAGTAAACTTCATCAAAACTTGCCCTCTCTCTACAACGATGACCATCACACCCCCTGCACACCGAAACTTACTACAACAGTTCTGGTACACTGACCATCGTACCACTGCTATCTCCAATAAAACTAGAAAGGAGTACTCAGTGATCGGGTTTCAAATCGAACTAGGTCAAGGAGAAATATCCCCTGCAGCTATCCGCCAGGCACTGAATCTCCCTGGCAGATCCAAAGCAAAACCCTTCGTCCCTCTCACTGACCCTAACACCACTGAGGGTGAAGCTGAACTGATCGCCTTCTTGGATCAAATGAAGTACTTATGGGACAAAACCCGCAGCGGGGAGGACAACAAAAAGCTTACCAAGGTCCTCAAGAACAAAATGACATTTGAACTGAACTTCATATTTTCTCATGTTATCAGTTGCATGACTGCAAAGACTGGTTCCACCAATCAAGCCAGCAATTTGCCATGGCCTACGCATTGCTGAAGGATATGCATGTGGACTATGCCCGTATAATATTTGAAGACCTGATGGACCGGGTCGAAAAGCCTGAACGCTCCTCAACCGTTCCCTACCCCCGTTTCATCTCAGCCATCCTACAAATGGCTTTGGGCAGACACTATCCTAAGCAAGGAGACTACAAACTCCCCCAAGTCGGCCCCAAGGTACTGGACTTCAAACGCATCGAAGGTGAGGTTAGTCTTTCTACTCTTATATCTTTTCTATGCCCCACTTCTTCTCCTTCTGCATCTACCATGTCAGCGGCACAACCCTCCGCTGCAACCCTGGCTGCAACCACCACCTCTTCTAAAAAGAGGAACCGTCTTCTACCCCACTTGGCACCCATAAGATCAAAAAGACCTTCATGGAGAAACCTCAGCCTTCACAGGCTCAAGACTCCGTGTTGGCCTCTTCATAGGCAATGCTGGATGGTTTCATGCTCCACTCCACCACATCTGCAACAGCCACCCCGTCAACCACTCCAGAGATTCTAATCTCTAAAGCTTCTATGGAACCTACCCCAACATCTTCATCGCCTCCAAGCACTGAATAGGTCTCCATCGACGTCTCCAATGCTGAATCAGTTGCACCACTCTTCTCAACCACTGCTTCTTCTTCTCCTTTTGTCTTTCCCACATTCAGCATTGCTCCAACAGTTCCGCCCTTCTCTCTGACGGATACAAGCACTGCAATGCCCCGAAGCATTATCCAGCAAAATTCTATAGGACTGTAGGATCTACAACAACAATCCCTGTTCGTTCGTTCGAGGACGACTTGGAACACTATGGAGGAACTCGCGATTTCAGTGTCCTCTCCAACCCAAATCCTACAGGTATCCAAGCAGATTCCTCATCCTTCTCTGAAACCCCAACTTTTGAGCTTTCCTTTGCTCACAAGTTATCTTCTTTTTTTAGGTCCTAATCTGGGCACAATCAGCACGTCCCTCACGGACATAGCTGCTAAGGTGAAGAATCTCTCCATCAATCTATCTACTAACACCTCAGCGATCACTGATGTTGGGGAAACGCTAAAGACCGTATCCACTACCCTTACAGAGAAAGGCACCTCTGCTGATATCTCAAATCTGCAATGGGGAGTGAAAGAACTGGAGCTCGCTCTCAACAACAACACCTCTGCGCTCCAGAGTGTCAAATCAGAGGTCGCCACCCTTACCAGCGACCATCCGCAGTTCTCCACCCAATTCACCAGTCTCAGCGGTGAAGTTCGGTCCCTGAAAACCTCAGTTATAAACCTCCAAGGTGAGGTGAGCGGCCTTTCCTCAAATGTAAAGCCCGTGTCCCGGTGCGTTTATTAATTAATCTTAATTATATAAAATGTTCCCCTTTATTTGTTTTGGTTAGTGGTTGGTGTCAAAAAGGACCTTATTGCTAATTTGGTTGCATTTTGGGTAGTTAAGAAATGTCCTTAGAAGTCGAGGGACCTTTTCCGTCTTTTGGTGAAACTTTAAACATGGATTCGGCCCATGCAAAGGGAGGGCCGAGACCCCTTCTTCCTTTTCTCGTTTCTTTTTTTTTCTTCCTTGTAAACCAAGCAACCCAAACATTCCCCTAAACCCTACATTCCTACCCATTTGTTCCTTTGTGTCGTGCGGCAACGAGAGAGAGAGAGAGAGAGATAGAGATAGAAACGAAGAGCGAGAGGGAGAGAGTGAAGGAGGAAGAAGACGCCGGAGTTCGGGCATCGCCGGAAGACGTCGCCGCTGTTACCTGCGATCGCCGGAGGTCGAGGAGGCTGGGGTGCGCTTGAGTCGCCGGATTAAGGTAGGTTCTTCTCGTTCCTTTTTCTTTCGTTCTCGTTCTTTCGTTTCCGGTGAAGGGTCAACGGCGCCGCCGCCGCCGCGCGCCGCCACCGTGGTGGCTGGGTGTCGGGGGGTGGTGGCTTTGTGCACCGCGTGTGTGTGTATGCTCGCGGTCGGCCGATCGAGGCGGGGGTTGTGGTCTCGCGGTGGTTCGCGGTTCGCTCTTTTATTTCGTCGATAAACCGCCGCCGGCCGCCGCCGGCCGCCACCGGCGACCACCACTGCCGGAGGGCAGTGGGTGGTGCGCGGCTATGGCCTAGTAACGATCATCATAGAACCTTTGAAACCGTAACTTAATCGTTTAAGCCGAATAGTTTAAACCGTCGGTTCTAAAATCACTTTTTATGCGAAAATATGGTTCAGCCCCTGTTTTGTGACGGCAATAACTTTTCCGTCGTAACTCCGATTGAGCCGAAACTGGCGCCCACGCTTCGAGCTCGGGACCGGGCACGTTTTCTGTGTTTTAGCGGAAAACTGGTTCGGCCTCGAGTTGGGAGAAAAAGTGGTTGCAAGTTCTGCGGTTCGTCATTTCATGTAAAAATTTCTGGAATCTGCCTTGATCTTGCGAAAACCATAACTTTCTGCTCGTAACTCGGTTTGGGGTGAAACCGGTGTCAAAAGTTCCCTTTTTGAGTCTAGAAACTTTTCTGTGTTTTGTGCAAAACCCAGTTCGGGACGTAGCATGGGTCGATTTATCGTTTTATACTGAAAGGTGCTGAATTTCGCTGTTCCGGAAACTGTTTTTGTAAAATCCGTAGTAAATTGTAGAAAAATCGTTAGGAGGCGTATAATATGTTCTTGGAACCCTAACTCAGAGTACTTTCTGGTCATGAAATAATATTGGGAATTTTATGGGTTTAAAGGAGTCGAAACAGGTCCCGAACAGACCTGTTTAGTGAGAACGGAAAAATAGTTTTAGTGACGGTTTAAGCGTGTGTCGTGTCATAGGGTCCGGGTCTCGTATTAACACGTTTTAACATGCGTTTAGGTGCTGGGAAGTGACCGTAATTGTGAAGCTTGAATTGTGTTATTAAGCTGGGCGCGCATTCGAGGTGAGTTCTCTCACTGTGTAGTTAGGGGTTGTATGCATGTCATAATAGTTTGTATGTACTACTGTCTTTGTGGTGTGAACTAGTTGTTTGTGGTGTGTAATATTTGATTGGTTTGAATGCTTGGTATAAATGGGTTACATTACAATACGGTGAGACCGAGGCCTCGATGGTACTGAGGTGTTGGTTACATTACAATTCGGTGGGACCGAGGCCTCGATGGTACTGAGGTGTTGGTTACATTACAATACGGTGAGACCGAGGCCTCGATGGTACTGAGGTGTTGGTTACATTACAATTCGGTGGGACCGAGGCCTCGATGGTACTGAGGTGTTGGTTACATTACAATACGGTGAGACCGAGGCCTCGATGGTACTGAGGTGTTGGTTACATTACAATTCGGTGGGACCGAGGCCTCGATGGTACTGAGGTGTTGGTTACATTACAATACGGTGAGACCGAGGCCTCGATGGTACTGAGGTGTTGGTTACATTACAATTCGGTGGGACCGAGGCCTCGATGGTACTGAGGTGTTGGTTACATTACAATTCGGTGAGACCGAGGCCTCGATGGTACTGAGGTGTTGGTTACGCTACGATTCGGTTGGATACATAATTACCTGTAGATGTTTACTCGTTTAATGTATCTGTGATGTTGTTGCTTATGTGCGGATAGGGGTGATGTGTATATAATTCCTATCTGCGCATGTGTTGGAATTCACTAAGCTTCGTGCTTACCCTTTCCCAATAAACTGTGGTTTCAGGTCCGAGCGATCACTGATGTTGGGGAAACGCTAAAGACCGTATCCACTACCCTTACAGAGAAAGGCACCTCTGCTGATATCTCAAATCTGCAATGGGGAGTGAAAGAACTGGAGCTCGCTCTCAACAACAACACCTCTGCGCTCCAGAGTGTCAAATCAGAGGTCGCCACCCTTACCAACGACCATCCGCAGTTCTCCACCCAATTCACCAGTCTCAGCGGTGAAGTTCGGTCCCTGAAAACCTCAGTTATAAACCTCCAAGGTGAGGTGAGCGGCCTTTCCTCAAATGTAAAGCCCGTGTCCCGGTGCGTTTATTAATTAATCTTAATTATATAAAATGTTCCCCTTTATTTGTTTTGGTTAGTGGTTGGTGTCAAAAAGGACCTTATTGCTAATTTGGTTGCATTTTGGGTAGTTAAGAAATGTCCTTAGAAGTCGAGGGACCTTTTCCGTCTTTTGGTGAAACTTTAAACATGGATTCGGCCCATGCAAAGGGAGGGCCGAGACCCCTTCTTCCTTTTCTCGTTTCTTTTTTTTTTCTTCCTTGTAAACCAAGCAACCCAAACATTCCCCTAAACCCTACATTCCTACCCATTTGTTCCTTTGTGTCGTGCGGCAACGAGAGAGAGAGAGAGATAGAGATAGAAACGAAGAGCGAGAGGGAGAGAGTGAAGGAGGAAGAAGACGCCGGAGTTCGGGCATCGCCGGAAGACGTCGCCGCTGTTACCTGCGATCGCCGGAGGTCGAGGAGGCTGGGGTGCGCTTGAGTCGCCGGATTAAGGTAGGTTCTTCTCGTTCCTTTTTCTTTCGTTCTCGTTCTTTCGTTTCCGGTGAAGGGTCAACGGCGCCGCCGCCGCCGCGCGCCGCCACCGTGGTGGCTGGGTGTCGGGGGGTGGTGGCTTTGTGCACCGCGTGTGTGTGTATGCTCGCGGTCGGCCGATCGAGGCGGGGGTTGTGGTCTCGCGGTGGTTCGCGGTTCGCTCTTTTATTTCGTCGATAAACCGCCGCCGGCCGCCACCGGCGACCACCACTGCCGGAGGGCAGTGGGTGGTGCGCGGCTATGGCCTAGTAACGATCGGCATAGAACCTTTGAAACCGTAACTTAATCGTTTAAGCCGAATAGTTTAAACCGTCGGTTCTAAAATCACTTTTTATGCGAAAATATGGTTCAGCCCCTGTTTTGTGACGGCAATAACTTTTCCGTCGTAACTCCGATTGAGCCGAAACTGGCGCCCACGCTTCGAGCTCGGGACCGGGCACGTTTTCTTTGTTTTAGCGGAAAACTGGTTCGGCCTCGAGTTGGGAGAAAAAGTGGTTGCAAGTTCTGCGGTTCGTCATTTCATGTAAAAATTTCTGGAATCTGCCTTGATCTTGCGAAAACCATAACTTTCTGCTCGTAACTCGGTTTGGGGTGAAGCCGGTGTCAAAAGTTCCCTTTTTGAGTCTAGAAACTTTTCTGTGTTTTGTGCAAAACCCAGTTCGGGACGTAGCATGGGTCGATTTATCGTTTTATACTGAAAGGTGCTGAATTTCGCTGTTCCGGAAACTGTTTTTGTAAAATCCGTAGTAAATTGTAGAAAAATCGTTAGGAGGCGTATAATATGTTCTTGGAACCCTAACTCAGAGTACTTTCTGGTCATGAAATAATATTGGGAATTTTATGGGTTTAAAGGAGTCGAAACAGGTCCCGAACAGACCTGTTTAGTGAGAACGGAAAAATTGTTTTAGTGACGGTTTAAGCGTGTGTCGTGTCATAGGGTCCGGGTCTCGTATTAACACGTTTTAACATGCGTTTAGGTGCTGGGAAGTGACCGTAATTGTGAAGCTTGAATTGTGTTATTAAGCTGGGCGCGCATTCGAGGTGAGTTCTCTCACTGTGTAGTTAGGGGTTGTATGCATGTCATAATAGTTTGTATGTACTACTGTCTTTGTGGTGTGAACTAGTTGTTTGTGGTGTGTAATATTTGATTGGTTTGAATGCTTGGTATAAATGGGTTACATTACAATACGGTGAGACCGAGGCCTCGATGGTACTGAGGTGTTGGTTACATTACAATTCGGTGGGACCGAGGCCTCGATGGTACTGAGGTGTTGGTTACATTACAATACGGTGAGACCGAGGCCTCGATGGTACTGAGGTGTTGGTTACATTACAATTCGGTGGGACCGAGGCCTCGATGGTACTGAGGTGTTGGTTACATTACAATACGGTGAGACCGAGGCCTCGATGGTACTGAGGTGTTGGTTACATTACAATTCGGTGGGACCGAGGCCTCGATGGTACTGAGGTGTTGGTTACATTACAATACGGTGAGACCGAGGCCTCGATGGTACTGAGGTGTTGGTTACATTACAATTCGGTGGGATCGAGGCCTCGATGGTACTGAGGTGTTGGTTACATTACAATTCGGTGAGACCGAGGCCTCGATGGTACTGAGGTGTTGGTTACGCTACGATTCGGTTGGATACATAATTACCTGTAGATGTTTACTCGTTTAATGTATATGTGATGTTGTTGCTTATGTGCGGATAGGGGTGATGTGTATATAATTCCTATCTGCGCATGTGTTGGAATTCACTAAGCTTCGTGCTTACCCTTTCCCAATAAACTGTGGTTTCAGGTCCGAGCGATCACTGATGTTGGGGAAACGCTAAAGACCGTATCCACTACCCTTACAGAGAAAGGCACCTCTGCTGATATCTCAAATCTGCAATGGGGAGTGAAAGAACTGGAGCTCGCTCTCAACAACAACACCTCTGCGCTCCAGAGTGTCAAATCAGAGGTCGCCACCCTTACCAGCGACCATCCGCAGTTCTCCACCCAATTCACCAGTCTCAGCGGTGAAGTTCGGTCCCTGAAAACCTCAGTTATAAACCTCCAAGGTGAGGTGAGCGGCCTTTCCTCAAATGTAAAGCCCGTGTCCCGGTGCGTTTATTAATTAATCTTAATTATATAAAATGTTCCCCTTTATTTGTTTTGGTTAGTGGTTGGTGTCAAAAAGGACCTTATTGCTAATTTGGTTGCATTTTGGGTAGTTAAGAAATGTCCTTAGAAGTCGAGGGACCTTTTCCGTCTTTTGGTGAAACTTTAAACATGGATTCGGCCCATGCAAAGGGAGGGCCGAGACCCCTTCTTCCTTTTCTCGTTTCTTTTTTTTTTTCTTCCTTGTAAACCAAGCAACCCAAACATTCCCCTAAACCCTACATTCCTACCCATTTGTTCCTTTGTGTCGTGCGGCAACGAGAGAGAGAGAGAGATAGAGATAGAAACGAAGAGCGAGAGGGAGAGAGTGAAGGAGGAAGAAGACGCCGGAGTTCGGGCATCGCCGGAAGACGTCGCCGCTGTTACCTGCGATCGCCGGAGGTCGAGGAGGCTGGGGTGCGCTTGAGTCGCCGGATTAAGGTAGGTTCTTCTCGTTCCTTTTTCTTTCGTTCTCGTTCTTTCGTTTCCGGTGAAGGGTCAACGGCGCCGCCGCCGCCGCGCGCCGCCACCGTGGTGGCTGGGTGTCGGGGGGTGGTGGCTTTGTGCACCGCGTGTGTGTGTATGCTCGCGGTCGGCCGATCGAGGCGGGGGTTGTGGTCTCGCGGTGGTTCGCGGTTCGCTCTTTTATTTCGTCGATAAACCGCCGCCGGCCGCCACCGGCGACCACCACTGCCGGAGGGCAGTGGGTGGTGCGCGGCTATGGCCTAGTAACGATCAGCATAGAACCTTTGAAACCGTAACTTAATCGTTTAAGCCGAATAGTTTAAACCGTCGGTTCTAAAATCACTTTTTATGCGAAAATATGGTTCAGCCCCTGTTTTGTGACGGCAATAACCTTTCCGTCGTAACTCCGATTGAGCCGAAACTGGCGCCCACGCTTCGAGCTCGGGACCGGGCACGTTTTCTGTGTTTTAGCGGAAAACTGGTTCGGCCTCGAGTTGGGAGAAAAAGTGGTTGCAAGTTCTGCGGTTCGTCATTTCATGTAAAAATTTCTGGAATCTGCCTTGATCTTGCGAAAACCATAACTTTCTGCTCGTAACTCGGTTTGGGGTGAAACCGGTGTCAAAAGTTCCCTTTTTGAGTCTAGAAACTTTTCTGTGTTTTGTGCAAAACCCAGTTCGGGACGTAGCATGGGTCGATTTATCGTTTTATACTGAAAGGTGCTGAATTTCGCTGTTCCGGAAACTGTTTTTGTAAAATCCGTAGTAAATTGTAGAAAAATCGTTAGGAGGCGTATAATATGTTCTTGGAACCCTAACTCAGAGTACTTTCTGGTCATGAAATAATATTGGGAATTTTATGGGTTTAAAGGAGTCGAAACAGGTCCCGAACAGACCTGTTTAGTGAGAACGGAAAAATAGTTTTAGTGACGGTTTAAGCGTGTGTCGTGTCATAGGGTCCGGGTCTCGTATTAACACGTTTTAACATGCGTTTAGGTGCTGGGAAGTGACCGTAATTGTGAAGCTTGAATTGTGTTATTAAGCTGGGCGCGCATTCGAGGTGAGTTCTCTCACTGTGTAGTTAGGGGTTGTATGCATGTCATAATAGTTTGTATGTACTACTGTCTTTGTGGTGTGAACTAGTTGTTTGTGGTGTGTAATATTTGATTGGTTTGAATGCTTGGTATAAATGGGTTACATTACAATACGGTGAGACCGAGGCCTCGATGGTACTGAGGTGTTGGTTACATTACAATTCGGTGGGACCGAGGCCTCGATGGTACTGAGGTGTTGGTTACATTACAATACGGTGAGACCGAGGCCTCGATGGTACTGAGGTGTTGGTTACATTACAATTCGGTGGGACCGAGGCCTCGATGGTACTGAGGTGTTGGTTACATTACAATACGGTGAGACCGAGGCCTCGATGGTACTGAGGTGTTGGTTACATTACAATTCGGTGGGACCGAGGCCTCGATGGTACTGAGGTGTTGGTTACATTACAATACGGTGAGACCGAGGCCTCGATGGTACTGAGGTGTTGGTTACATTACAATTCGGTGGGACCGAGGCCTCGATGGTACTGAGGTGTTGGTTACATTACAATTCGGTGAGACCGAGGCCTCGATGGTACTGAGGTGTTGGTTACGCTACGATTCGGTTGGATACATAATTACCTGTAGATGTTTACTCGTTTAATGTATCTGTGATGTTGTTGCTTATGTGCGGATAGGGGTGATGTGTATATAATTCCTATCTGCGCATGTGTTGGAATTCACTAAGCTTCGTGCTTACCCTTTTCCAATAAACTGTGGTTTCAGGTCCGAGCGGCTCCAAGGCGTGACGAGTACACACTGGCGCGCGAGGAGAGCTGGTTGTTTTATGATTATCATAATTAAACGTTCATTCCGCTGGTTTTAATTTATAAGGATATTAATTACGTGTTTGCAAACGAAACGTTGGTATCAATTAATGAGTTGTTATAAATAAAGTGTTTATTTAAAAATTTAAATTTGCTTGTAATTTTTGGGACGTTACATCAAAGGTCAATGATTGTAACTCGCTACTCACCAAAATCCTGGAGAGGATGGACGCCCCGACGGTCCCTGTCTCCCACTTCTCTCAGAACGATCGAAAGCTTTTGGGGATGACAATAGATTTTGTCATATTGGCTACATCTCGCATCCCTGACCTAGAAACCAGGTTAGAGACTGTTGAGGTGTTAATGGCCTCAGCTTCAGGGCACCCTGGCCTGGAAGACATGGTCCCTGAGGCAAATACTGCTGTTGCTGCTGCTGACAACACTGCTACCTCCCCCATTCGGTGGAAGAGGGGGAGAAGACCGCTGAAGACTTCCCCCGAATTGTCGAGGGGGAGGAAGAAATTGAAAAAGAAGACCTTCAGGAATTTGATAATCCTGAGGGAACCGCTAAAGAGCCCTCTCCTTCTGAGGGGGAGCATGGCAATGACCCTTCCTCTCCTGTGGCAAATATCGAACTCCTCTCTGAGGATGAAGAAGATGAGGAATAGGAAGAAGATGAGGAACAACTAGAAATAGTTGACGATGAACCTGCATCCCGTCCTTCTCCAAAGGACGATGACGATGAAGATGACCTCTTCTGGTTTGAGCCAGGTTCAATAAAGGCCCCTGCTGTAAAGGGTGTCTCCATCAATAGAACCAGGGGAGGGGACCGCTGTAAAGTCTCTTACCAAGAAGACGCAGCAAGGAAAAAACAAGGGTCTCGCTGATGATAACTTGGCTATCCTCCTAAAGATACCAACTTGTCAGGTATGTTACTTTTTCTTCCCTTACACTGCCTCACTCCTCTACCCCTTCTCATCTTCTATTCTACTTCTCCTAAAGCCTCTAAATACTTAGGCTATTCTTTCTATATCTCTCTTCTACCCTCAAAGGATCTAACTCTAATTATCATTTTGTTTCAGCTAGTCCTCTCCCCTGCTTGAGGCTACCGCTGAAGCTCATCCACCACCTCCTCAACAAATAATCCCAGCGATCAACGTTGATGATCAAATAATCCCAGTCTCTGTCTTGAACGAGACTGATGAACAAGGTGAAGAACAATTGCTTTCCCATCCCATAAGACCTTCTTTGCCTCCTCAAAGGTCAGATGAAGATGAATGAAGAAAGAAAGCAGCGATGATCTAAAAGATCGAAAGCCAGCGACTCATCCGTGCTCACCTCAGCTGCCTGACTCCCAGGGAAATCGCTGAAGCTCTTAAAGTAAAGAAGATCCTTGTTGAACAAAAGAAAGTTGAGCTCACTGATAAATCCTTTGCTCTTGAACTTGCTCAACGTTCAGTAAAGAATCCTCAGCTAAAGAAATTTCCTCTCAAAATCCAGCAACAATGGCTTAAAGATGCTGGTAAGAAGAAAGAAGAGAAAAGGAAGGTCAGCGACAACACCCTTGCCTGGTGCAAGAAGAAACTCCACTTCAGGTTGTTACCAGCATAAATAAATCATGTAAACCTGAAGGGGAAGATTGTCAGAAGTTTTGCTATTGTCGATGTCCAGATGATCAGGGAAAACAGAGTGTCAAGAACCTATTATCTATAAGAGTTGGAGAAACATGGGCTTAACGAATGGTTGGAAATTCGGGTCGCAATCCAGCGATCTCGATCAAGCTACAAGCCTTGTGTCAAAAATACTATTAACAAGCTAATCGACCAAGTCTCTTCAGCTGTTGATCTGCCCATTCCTCCATTCACCCAACAAAAATGAAGTGCTCCAAAGAAAAAGGCTCCACCATCTTCAGGCCCTGCTATACGGAACGAGACTGGTGTTGACTTCTCTCGTGAAGCTGTACTCAGTCCAGATTCTGATCTTTCAAGCCTCGACATCTCACCGCCACCTGCTGAAGAATTCGAAGCTGGAAAGGTAGTCAGTGAATGTTATGGTATATTTTTTCTTGACTACTATGGTCGTAAGTGCTTCCAACGCTTATCTGAGTTACCCATCTCTCCTATCGAACAACTCAGAGACCTATTGTACTGGTGTGATCGATCCTTCCTTGAAAACTTCATAAAACCCCATATCTACCGCGAAGCCAAATGAAAACGGGAACAGGGAATAAAAGTCCCTGATTGGATGATTCCTAAGACTGACACCCTTGATGAACTTCTCTTCAAGGAAGAACATGAATAACTGATAGGATCACCTTGTATTCTTCTATTCTATCAGCTTGTAAACTTTTTGTACTTGTAATTATTTTCATTGTATTTATAATTTTTCCACTTCCCTTGTAATCTGTTTTACGAAGTTAATGAAAAATTTCAGTGAAGTACTTTACTCCATCAGTACTAGAAAATATCCCTGAAAACAGTAAATGGGACAAATATTTTATGAGTCCTTTTTATCTTTATGTTTTTAACTTAGCAATTTTACTTTATTGCTTTGTCATCATCAAATAGGGGGAGATTGTTGATCCAAACCCTTCAGTGATCTGATAATGACCCTGAGAATTACTTAGTGAAAATTGTAAGTAACAATATGTATTAATGTTTTGTCATCTAAGAAATATACTAAGTATGTTTAGTATCGCTGATGAAAACATATGCTTTAATTTATACTTCAGCGATGCATGTACATCAGTGAGCCCTGAGCCTGTTCAGTCTCACTGATGATCGCTGAAAGCCTCATTTGTAATTGTTTGCTTATGATCCCTGAAGACAAGATTCACGACAATTGAGTTCAAAGCTGAAATCGAAGACCAAGCTCACGAACGAGTGACAAAGTGTACTAGTGACCTGATGCGGATATCAGCGAAGCCAAGACTTGTCCATTTCACACGAAGTTTCAAGTAGAAGACTTCAGCGAGCGCTGAACTTTATCATTCGTTGATAAAGATTTATTCAGCGAACGCTGATCATGAAGTCTGTTCTACAAGAACAAGCAACTTTTGTCTTATCTCCTTGCACGCCTTTTGTATGATTTGTCAGAAGGACATCTCTTTGTCCAGGATCGTACAAACCACTTTGCAACTACACTGTTCATTATGCGGCCAAAAGGGTTGTTTGCTAAAGTCAAATCCATGCAACCAACCAGACGCTGTCACGTGTAAAGTTGTACTAACTTGCATTTAATGCATGCAGTATAAATAGGAAACCCTACTTCATTCGTGAAAAAGCTTCCTCTCGCTGAACTACTTAGTGCAAGAAAACCCTTCCTTAGGTTTTCTTAATTTCTCTCTATCTTTTCTTAGTGCAAGAAATCTGTGTGATTCTCTAGTTTGTTTAGATTAGGTTTTATACTTGATCTTATTCCGCAACAAACTGTAAATTGTTGATATATATATATATATATATATATATATCAATAAACAATTTTAAAGATAAATATGTGTTTGTATTCAATCCCCCCCCCCCCCTTCTACAAACTTGTATAACCCTTCGGGACCAACATCCTCTACATACAAAAGAAATGAAAGATGCTTTTTATCCTCATTTTAGGTCAGAGTCACATGTCCAAGTATTTTAGTCAAAGCATGTATATATGTATGTATAAGATCGATGAACGAGGTAGTATGTAGAAACTCAAGTGTGATCATAAACTATCAAACCCTAGTTTTAGGTCAAAGCCCCAAACTTATAAACACCCAAGATTTATTCACATAGAGAGCATTTAAATGACACGTAGGTGGTAAAAAACTCATCACAAGGTTTGTATGAGAAAACCCCTACAATTTGATGGAAACCCTAGAAATGAGGAGTGATGGCTTTGAAGCTTTAATCACTTAAATCTTAAAAACCCCTTGAAGCTTTTACTCTAGGAGGTATGTAAGGGTTGGGGTTGAAAACCAAAGCTCATAAATGAACTTAATCTAAGCAATAAATGAAGGTAGTCGCTCTTGGGTGAAAATCGCACCTTGAGGGAGAGAAGTCGCGTCTGAGGTGAAAGTGAACAAAATGGTCAAAGACTCCTCAAATCGAACTTAAGTGAAAAAGGAGTCAGGGATGCGCTTGAGAATGCCATGTGAGAGTGACATGGGCATTCTCACCGGTCACTCTCGCTCAAAACGTATCGAGGCCCTCCCCTCAGCCGGAAAAGTGCCATGCGAGTATGCCTTTGGCACAAACGTCAAGCATACTCGCTCAATCTGTACCGCGAGTTCTGGTTCATCTGCTAGTATGTCGTGCGAGTATGACACCAAGCACTATCATCGGGCATACTCGTCGTGTGTGCCTCATGCTCCGAAATTCGATATCCAGCTCGTTCCTACCACATAGCTTATCCGCCCAACAGCGACACCCAAGCTACATAAATGCATGCATGCACATAACTGAATTCATGACCCTTACGCCCCAAAAGTGTCATACAATGGCCTTACACTTATCCTTCATACCTATTCGACCAAGAACAAGCATACTCACTCTCACAAGTGAAGAAACATTCACGAAGGTTTATGAGATTCGTAAAAATGTAACTAAACAAGTGACGTGAGTTTCTTACTTGAAAATTCAGGGTGTTAGAGTGGTTATTCGCCAAAACCCAACCAATATTAAAGCATAGATATTACAATATCCGAAATAATGTTTAACAACAATGGGGGAGACTCATACCTGTTGAGAGTGAATGGAACACAAAAGTATGTCACTCGTACAACGTTAATCGCATAACACTTCACGACTTTCAGACTCAACCCTCCTACTGCCTACTTGAAAAGTTTAAGGTCACGAAACATAAGTCCCGGAGTCCAACCCCACAATACCCATTCGACCATCTATATAAGACTAACTCACATGCCTATGGATCCAATGCATCACAATCTAAATTACATGACTCTAAAAGAATGTCCCACATCCTCAAAACATGTAATTAACAAATAAATATGCCTAAAATGCATATAATTCCAAAAGAATGTCCAACACTGTCAAAACATATAATTAACAATAAATATGCCTCAAAATGCATAAAACTTCAAAAGCCCATCACAGAGCAAAATAAACCAGACTAATGTCCCCAAGACTCTTTTAAGACGAAATCAAGCCAAAAGCTCAAAAAAGTAATTGACCATCAAATAAAGGTTATCAAAACAATAAAACGCATTTAACCTGCGTTTATGCAAACACATGTCTTAAAGATACGATTAACTCAAAAACTCATCATTGATTGAGACAAACCATTTTCCAAATGAAATCATACTCTTATATTTCCAAATTGTCTCATAACACAATCCTTGCATTTTCCAAACGATTTATAAAACCAAATACACCAAAAATTCATTATTCATCAAATAAGCCCCATTTGTACAAATCAAAGTTTGCAAAATTTTGTGACTTATGTGATTGAATCTTATATGAGTTTGTCATGTTCTTTGTATGGTCATTTTGTGATTAATTGGTGTCTATTTGTTTAATATGCTATCTATGTGGGCTTGTATATTTTTCATTCTTATATTGGTATATTGTGTGATAAAAAATTTGTAGCAGTTCCGAAGTTAATTTGCAAATTTGATAACTAAGTGGATCTTTTATTGGTACCATATTGTTGTAATTTTGGTTTCACAATTCCGTAAAAATTGAAAGAAAACTCATTATTTGTCACTTAATGAAATTTCAATTATGTCCTTATACGTATGTAAATGAAAATTGTTTTAAAACATGTTGATTGCATGTTTGATGTATATGCAAAAACATCGGGTCCAAATGACCTTTCTACTTTGTGTATGATTGTTGAATGTAAGTGGACGCAATCTATGACGATATAGGCAAACTATGCTCTTCACATGTCGATTACGTGCTTGAAATTTTGTTTTAACAATAAACCATCAATTGGGTAAATATGCTTTACAACTTTATTCATTGATTATGTGATTTGATCCATCAAATCAATGTGATGTATGATTACATTCATATATTATTGTCGATGTATGCCTACATGCCCTAGGGAAATTAAGTTGATCATACTTGGTATGTATTTGATGTACCTTTGTTCTTGTCTCCCTTGTATGCTTATATAAATGTTTTTAAGGAAAGATAAACGAGCATATGCATATGCATATGGGTGAACAATGAGAGTTTTAGGTATGTGTTTACCTATATGTTAGCTATTTTCTAAGTACACTTGTATATTAGCATTATTATCGGTTTTAATGTCGGGTTGTTAACCCATATATCTTTATGCATGATAATATGTATTTATATATTTGTTAAAACCCCTGGGTGATTCTTAGTTTTAAGGGGAGCATTATAAACATCCCTTACCTTTTTGATTCAACGAAAGGGGCAGAAAGAAATTGAGTATACTCTCAAGTTATTCATGTTGTTTGTCATCATCAAAAAAGGAGAGATTCTTGGTGCTCGTGTGCCTTCTATCTCAAGTTATTTGTTTGTTTCGATGATTACAAACAAACGAAATGTTAAATTGATTAACAATTCTAATTGATTTGTATATTTATGATATATTGAGAATCGATTAAAGATCGTCGTGTGTGGTCAAATAATCCACGAAGTCGTCGTCTCATAAAACGTGTCACATTAATTACCTTGAGAGTTGAGATACGTGCCAAAAGACGAAAGTCTAAGATTGCAGTTGAAATGTATACCGACAAATGTTAAAGGATCAAATTAGAGCTAATTAAACGGAATCGTCATTCGAATTCTATTATGGTATCAAATGTATGACTTATTCTCAATGTGGAGAATTTGTTGACTTGGTATTTATATGAATAAAAAATACACCAAGTCAATAATTCATCATATTTTAAAGGAAAAAGAGGATATGAGAAACATTGTTAAGAATACTAAGTCTAAACTAATAGATATTCGAGATAGAAGCATAATGATGCAATTGTTGTGATATGAAAAAAAAATCTTCACCTTTTGTTTATAAAAAAGATGAAGCTTAGTATCCTCAAGGGAGAACAAAATATATGTTTTCACCGTTAAGTATTGAAAACGAATTATATTCATCTCAAGAAATGACATCTTAATGCACTATGACAAATTGGAACTTTTAGAACACGTGTCATAATAGAGGAATTAACGAGACTCTAAGTTTATAGAAACAAAAACCGTCGTTCTATTCAAAAGTGCTAGTTGTCCAATCTAAAAGTGTCATAATAAGTTGTCTTAATGTAACGTCCTTAGATAAGACACCTTATTCATGGTCTCCCACTAAATACTTCTATAAGGCGCCCATGGATGGTTAGACATCCTAAAAGACCAATTTTTCTGTTGTCCAGCCATTTGATTGCTACCTAATTTGAAAGAATGTCATATACCACTGTTGGTCCCGAAGGCCTATACAAGTTTGTAGAAGGGGGGGGTTGAATACAAACACACAGATTTTACCTTTCTAAATTGTTTATTGATAAATCATTAACAATTTACAGCTTGTTGCGGAGACAAGATTAAGGATAAACCTAAATCTAAACAAGTTGGAACACTAAGGTTTCTTGCACTAAGAGAGATAAGGAAATTACTAATAATAACCTATCTGAGATAAGAGATTTGAACTTGTCCAGAGTTAGCAAGTTACTTCAAATGAAGTGAGTTCATCTCTTTATATACTGCATGCATTTAATGCAAGTCAGTATATACTTTACACGTGTCATCAGCTGGTTGGTTGCATGTCATTGACCTTGGTTGACAACCTTAGTAGCCGTAAGGTTGAACAGTGTAGTATCAGAGTAGTTGTACGATTTCAGATATTCGGAGGTTCTTTTCTGACATTTCGTACGGAGGCGTGCAAGGGTGGATAAGACAAAAGTACTTTGTACGGAGGACTTCATGATCAGCTTTCGTTGATTCAGCGATTATCATTTACTATTCAGCAGATGATAAAGTTCAGCGATAGCTGAAGTCTTGTACTTGATACTTCACGTTGAGTGGACAAATCTGAGTCTTCGCTGATCCGCATCAGTTCATTAGGAGACTTGTCGCTGGTTCTTGAGCTTGATCTTCGACTTCAGCGTAGAACCTTTGTTGACGTGAAACTTGTCTTCAGGGATCATAAGTATACAACTAACTTATCAGCGATCATCATAATGACTGAACAGACTCAACGCATTAATGATGAACAGTGTTCGCTGAATGTTTAATTTAAAGAGCGAGAGTTCCTATCAGCGGTACTGGAAGATCTTAGTACTTATCAGCGATAGTGAAACTCTGATACATATTGTTTACTTACAATTTTCACTAAGTATATAAGAGAGGGTAATTATCAAATCACTGAGGGTTTGGATCAACAATCTCCCCCTATTTGATTATGACATAGCAACAAAGAAAATTGCTATTTAATGAAAACATAAGGATAAAAAGAACTCATAAAATATTTGTCCCTTTTACTGTTTTCTGGGATCTTTTCTGTACTGATGGAGTAAAGTACATTCGCTGAAATCTTTCTTTAAAACTTTGAATCAGGTTACAATGAAGAACAGAAAGATTACAAGTACGAGCGAAATAAATTACAAGTACAGAAGGATAACTGATACAATAGAGAAAAAGGCGATTATATCAGTTTTCAAAGGGTTCTTCCTTAATGAGAAGTTCATCAAGGGTCTTTTTAGTGGGGATCATCCAGTCAGGGACATTTACTCCTTGATTCTTTAACTTCATAGCAGCTTCAAAAATCAAGGGCTTCAGGTGTCTAGCTTTGATGTCGCGTCTGACTTCACACCAGTGTACGAGATCTCTGAGTTGTTCGATGGGAGCGATTTGGAGCTCAGAGACACGTTGAAGGTGATGATTTCCATCATAGTCTAAGAAGAATATACCATATGGATCACTTACCACTGTGCCATGGATGAAGATTTCTCCAGGTGGTAGGGAGGTGTCAAGCATTGAAAGATCAGCATCAGGGCCAAGAACTTCAGCACGAGAGAAACCAATACCTGTTTCATTTCGAATGATTGGACCTGAATCAGAAACTTTCTTCTTCTTAGCAGAGGCTTTCTTCGGTTGAGGAAGAGTAGGAGGAATATCCACAGCAGATGAAAGCAAGTCGATCTGTTTGTTTAAGATCATCTCAACATGGCTTTTGAATTTTGAGCGTGATCCCTGAATGGCTAATTTCGTTTCTAACCATTCAGAGAGACCAAACTTTTCTAATGAAGCAGCATAGAAGGTTTGCTTGGTTTCGTCATCTCTGTAGACATCCACTTCAACAACAGGAACATCAACGAACATTTTTCCTCTGATGTTGGCTTTGATTATCTTGGATGGTCTTGATCGATAGGTCAGCATTTGATTAGCCCATTCCAATGTTGTATCAGAGACCTTTGTTTTTTCTTTAACGATTTCTTGAGCATCATCCCAGAGCTGACGTTGAACATCAATGGGAACTCTTTTCAGCTTGGGGTCTTTGATTGATCGTTGAGTAAGCTTGATGGCGTATTCGCTGTCTTTCTCTTCAGCTTCCTTCCTTTCAGCGATGAGGCGTTCAGCTCTGAGGTGTTCCTTGTATTCAGCTTTTGAAATTCTGAACTTAGGAGGAACTGAAGGCAGTTGATCACGCCTTAGAATGATTCGCTGATCCTCGAATCGCTTTATTATTTCCTCTCTTCTCTTTTGATCCTCTTTACTCAGCTTTTGAGGAGCTGAAGAAGGTCTGTTTCTGTGCGAGAGAGGTTGTTCTTCTGGTTCATTAGTCTCAGAGATCAAATCTAAGACTGGGATTATTTCATCAGCGACAGCTGGCTTTATTGGTGAAGTCACAGTTGTGGAGCCTTCAGCGATATCCTCAAACAGGGGAGAGGACTAGCTGAAACACAGCGATCTTACAAATAAGAACATGGGTAGAAGAACTTGGGTAGAAAGAGAAAGATAAATATGTTCAGGTGTAGGCTAGGGTAGTAGAACTTGTAGAGGAGGGATGGAGTGAGATATGATTAGTGTAACGGGGATAGGGAACCCATATTGGAAGATGGCGCTGATGAAACGGGGATAGGGAACCCATGCAGGTCTGTCAGCAGCAGAATCTACTCTTTGTACTAGGTCATCATAAATGATAGATGCCCAGTCAATATGTAGACCTTTCAGCAGTGCATATCCCATAGCCTGCTGAGGTTGAGCGGCTTGATCAGAGGAGCCGGTCTTCGCTGTCATGCAGCTGATCAGGTGTGCAAAGATGAAATTCATCTCGCTGGGCATTTTGGACTTCTTTATCAGCGTCAGCTTCTTCTCGGGCTTCTTGTCCCTTCCAGTTTCCCAGATGTAACCCATTGCATCAAAAAATGCAATAAGAGCTTCTTTGTCAGCATGCTTCTTATGGTCAGGGAATGGAACAAACGGTTTTTCTTTGGTAGCATTGGGAAAGTTCAGGGCTTTTCGAATGATTGCGGGGGTTATCTTAATTGTGCCATACTCAGTATCGCTGAGTATGCAATCGATGGTTTTGGATGGATCTTTGGCGGAGGGTAGCTGAGTGTGTCTGGCAGAGTACCAGAACTGGGATAGTAGTAGCTGACTTGCGGGAGGTGTGATGGTCAGGGCTGTTGAAATGCAGCAGTTTTTCAGGAAATTCACAGCATCATCCAGATGTGTGACTTGCTTTCGAGGAGGAAACTCGAGAAGCGCAGAGAGGTTGTTCACCTTAGTCCAATCTAGTTGATCCAGTTTAAACTTAACCTGAGGGGCTTTGATGATATCCACTTCCTCAGAGTCAGCGGAGATGTTCTCAGCGGTAACATTTATCTTTGAAGATGCCATTTCTCTGTATTATCAGTTCAACCAAAGATATTAACAAATAAGAAATGTCTTAATATGGAAAGAATTTCCATTAAGATGGTTCGAATTTTGTCCATTTCATTCAGACATAAATGTCTTAATGAAGATTAGGGGTTTTCATGATTTTGAAATGAAATGTAAAACCCATAAAGTCTTGTATTCCAGTTTCTAAAAGAAAACTGGATACGAATGAAGAACAAGTTTAAGATTTAGATTTAAAACTTGAAGAACAACCATGAAATGGTTGTGTTCATAAAACCATGAAAGAAATGATTTTATTTTACAAAGTTCTTTTGTTTGATCTTGTTTAAAACAATGATAAGATCAGAAACAAGTTAAGCATTTGAAAAAAAATAAGAACATATTAACCTTGATGTTTTGATGAAGAAGATGATGAACAGTTCTTTGAAGATTTGAGAGCACAAATGCAACAGTAATTATTTTCTTGCGGATGAAGATTGTTCGCGTAAAAGACAAATATAAACCAAGAGTTGTTTATATAGGGAGTTTTAGAGAGAGAAAACCTTGAGCGGGAAAAGGTTTTCATCATGACACGGACACGTGTTTGCATTTGATTGGAAGTTTGAACGAAACGTGCAAACGTGTGTCAGAAAGAAGTCGTGCCTGGTGTTATCCGTTGCAATGACGTCACAACTGTCCTTTCACATTCTTTGTTGTCTCTGAGGTTTTGAAAAACTCAGGGACTCTTTGAAAACATGAAGCACTGAATAGAAATATCAGTGAAGGTTTTAAGAAATTTCAAAAAATCGCTGTTTAAGGAAGAGATATTCAGCGATGCAATTTATTTTGAAATCTTGCATTTTCATGCGTTTGTCAGAGAGAGAAAACATACATGGATATCAGTTTAACCAAGTTTATTCAGAGAGAAGATGATGAAATGGATTATATAAGTTGATTTTATCCCGAAGGCTATACAAGTTTGTATAAACGTATCGCTGATCAAATGTGAACTGCTGAAGATTTTACCCTTCAAAGTTCAGCATTCCAAGCTCGCTGATGAGAAAGTTGAATCTTGTCTCATCAAGAGGTTTGGTAAATAAATCAGCTAACTGATAATCAGTTGGGATAAAATGAAGTTCTATATCACCATTCATCACATGATCTCTGATAAAATGATATCTGATTTCTATGTGTTTTGTCTTTGAGTGTAGCACTGGATTGTTTGCTATAGCGATGGCACTAGTGCTGTCGCAATAGATTGGAATTTTGGAGAGTTGAAGATCAGAGTCTAGTAGCTGATTTCTCATCCACAAGACTTGAGAACAACAGCTTCCAGCGACTACATATTCAGTTTCAGTTGTGGAAGTGGACACTGAGTTTTGCTTCTTACTTGTCCAACTTACCAGCTTTCCACCCAGGAGCTGACATCCTCCTGTGGTGCTTTTCCTATCCATTTTGCAACCTGCAAAATCACTGTCTGAATAGGCGGTTAGATCGAATCCTGAATCTTTGGGATACCAAAGACCTAGATTCGATGTACCCTTAAGATATCGAAAGATTCGCTTTACAGCTTTCATATGGGATATCTTAGGTTCAGCTTGATATCGTGTACACAAGCATGTTGCAAACATAATATCGGGTCGGCTAGCTGTAAGATACAATAGTGAGCCGATCATCCCACGGTACAGCGTGACATTGACAGGAACACCCTTTGTGTCCTTATCAAGTGTCAGCGGTGGTGCCATAGGGGTTTTCATAGCTGAACTTTCAGTTAAGTCGAATTTCTTCAGCATATCTTTAACATATTTTCCCTGATTTATAAAAGTTCCTTTTTCAGTTTGCTTAATCTGAAGACCAAGGAAATATGTTAGTTCACCCATCATGCTCATTTTATACTCATCTTTCATTCTATCAGCGAAACGAGTACAAAGCTCAGGGTTAGTAGAACCAAATATAATGTCATCAACATATATTTGAACTAAAATGATATGACCTTTCACTTTTCTAAAAAATAGAGTTTTGTCAATCTTACCTCTCTCAAATTTTTCAATATGGAGATAAGTAGAAAGAGTATCATACCATGCACGAGGAGCTTGCTTTAAGCCATAAAGTGCCTTGTCCAGTTTATAAACATAACCTGGACGCTTAGGATCTGAGAATCCTGGAGGTTGTTCCACATAAACTTCTTCATTCATCTTTCCATTTAGAAATGCTGACTTAACATCCATCTGATGTACAGTGAAGTTTTTGTGTACATCATATGCTAAGAAAAGACGAATAGATTCAAGTCTTGCTACTGGAGCATAAGTTTCGTCATAATCTATGCCTTCCTCTTGTCTGTATCCCTGAGCAACAAGACGAGCTTTGTTGCGAGTTACAGTACCATGTTCGTCCAACTTGTTTCGATAGACCCATTTAGTGCCTATCACCGTTTTGTCAGTTGGTCTACGAACGAGTTTCCAAACTTTGTTTCTTTCGAATTCAGTCAGCTCTTCTTGCATAGCGCAGACCCAGTTTGGATCTCTGAGGGCATCATCTATTTTCTTTGGTTCAGTTAGAGAAATAAAGTTAACAAATAAACAAATATTACATGCACTTCTACGAGTCTGAATACCAGCGTTGGGATCACCAAGAATTTGATCGATTGGGTGATTTACAGTCCATCGCTGAGCCGGAGCATACGTCGCTGACTCAGTCTGAACTGGAGAAATTGAAGATGAGGCTTCAGCTATTTCTGGATTATCAGCTAAGAGAGGAATGTTTGCATTTGTCACTTCATTCACTGATTGCTGAGAAATAGATGGAATTTCTGAGACATTTGGATCAACTGCAGGTATAGTGTTAATAGGAACAGCTGAGACCCAAGATGTTTCAGCTTCACTATTCTGCATGTTTGGAATGATAGTAGGACCATCATTTTCTACGGTGTGAGCATGAGGAGTGGGAACTTCTTCTGAATCACCAAGATGAGAAAACATCCATTGATTCAGTTCTTCAGTATCAGCGGACGGTTTAGAGTTCGCTGAACGGGATTCGTCAAACGTGACGTGAATAGTTTCTTCTACAGTTTGTCTTCTACGGTTGAAGACTCTGAAGGCTTTGGAGACTGAGGAGTATCCAAGAAAGATTCCATCATCAGCCTTAGGATCAAACTTTCCAAGGGCATCTCTGTTGTTCAGTATGAAACACTGACATCCAAAGATGTGAAGAAAGCTGATTGAAGGCTTTCTCCCATGAGAAAGTTCATAGGCTGTCTTTTTGAATCTTTTAACTATTAGCGACCTGTTTTGCGTAAAACAAGCAGTGTTGACAGCTTCTGCCCAAAACTGAGTAGGCAGGTGAGAATCGCTGAGCATTGAACGTGCAGCTTCAATAATTGTTCTATTTCTTCTTTCAGCGACTCCATTTTGTTGCGGTGTTCTCACTGACGAAAAGTTGTGAGAAATACCCTTACTCTCAAAGAAGGAATCAAGAGAACTGTTTTTGAATTCAGTTCCATGATCACTCCTTATTGAGCGAACAGTCATATTGTTCAGAGTTTCCATCTTCCGAACAAAGGTGATGAGTTCTTCAGGGGTGTCACTCTTAGAACGGAGAAACATTACCCAAGTGTAACGAGAGAATTCATCAACTATGACCAGCGTATATTTCTTTCCAGCGATGGATTGTTTGTTAACAGGGCCAAACAAATCCATATGGAGTAGTTGTAGAGGAGATGACACTGAGGAGACTTGCTTTGACTTGAAGCTTGCCTTGGTCTGCTTCCCTTTTTCACACGCTGAACATAACGACTCTTTGGCGTATGAATGCTGAGGTAGACCAGTGACTAACTCTTTGGAGGAAAGAGTATTCAGTGCCTTGAAATTTAGATGCGAGAGCCTCTTGTGCCATAGCCAGTTAACATCAGAAGATGCCTTTGAGAAGAAACAGGAGTTCTCAGTGGTTGTTGAGTCCATGTTTATTACATAAACATTTTCCAAACGATAACCGCTGAGAGCTATCTTCTCCTTTTTGTCAGTTACAAAGCAGGATTCCTTAGTGAAAATCACTTTGTTATCCATGTCGCAAAGCTGACTGATGCTCAGAAGATTATGCTTCAGCCCTTCAACATATGCGACTCTTCTGAAGGAGGTTGTACCATTTGAAAGTACACCATACCCTCGGGTGTGTCCTTTTCCATTTCCACCGAAAGTCACAGAGGGACCCTTCTCTTCCTTGTAGTCAGCGAGCAGGTTTTTCTTTCCAGTCATGTGTCTAGAGCATCCGCTATCGAGATACCAGATACCCTTCTTAACCTGCATTTACAAAGGAAGATTAGTTTTGCTTGGGTACCCACTTAACCATGTATACACATTTGTCAGTGGAGCTAGTTGGAATAGAAGGTTCAGCGGTCTTCGCAGCATTTGAAGATTCAGCTTTGTCTTTTTTCACTTTGGTCAATTTCTTAACTTCAGTGGTAGAATTCACCTTGGCCTGATTTGCACCAGGGTTGGTCTTCTTTGCCTTGGGGCAATCTTCACCTTAGCTATCTTTTCAGCTTTGGTGGCTGTGGGGCACTTACTAGCAATATGATCAGTGAGTCCACAGTGATAACATTTCCTATAACTAAATGTAGTTCTAGGACCACTTGTATGCTGAGGTTTTAATTTAGAATTAGAAGTACCAGCACCAAGTAAGCTATTGGCTTTAGAAATGGGACGAACATTCAGTTCTTCAGATTTCTTACCAAGGACATCCAGTCTGAGTCTAGGAGTAGATCGCTGAATAGATCAAGAGATCATCTTTCTAGATCCAGAGGGGTAGGTCACTGAGGCTTTAGAAGCATTCAGCTTTGGTACTAAGGTACCCTTCTGAGGATTTTGATAAATAACAATTCTTTTACCTTTGTCTTTAGAGACAGAGGTAGGTTTTGAATAAACCATTTTCTCCTTACCTTTTGAGGAGGTAGGAGTTTCCTCAGGGATTGGTGTAATGGACGAGGAGCACTGAGATGATGAAGTGTCAGCGACTGAGGATACGAACGTACCAAATTTAAGCATTGAACGTTCAGTGGTTGGTTTTGGAGTATCATATTTATAACCCAGACCACGTTTATCACTCAGAGGAATCTGAGCCTTAATTATCTCAGTGATCTTTGTTGAAGAATTACACCATCCTTCAACAGTAGCTTGTTCAGCTTTTAATGCAGCGATAGCTTCTGCTCGTTCGATTTTGACTAGCTGATTTAAATAGACTTGATCTTTAAAATCATCTTCAATTTTAGAAAGCTTTTCTATTTGAAGGTGGCAGTTTTTAAGCTTTTCAGCGAGATCAAGATTTTGGTTTTCAACCACAGTTTTGCCGTTCATGGCTTCGTATAAACTTCTAGTCAAGAGATCGATCTTACAGAGACTATCAGCTTCATCAATATTTGCAATATTGGTAAAGAAAGAAGGTGATACCTGAATGGTAGATGTTGAAGTGGAGGGGATGTCTGAACTTTTTTCCTCTTCTTCAATCTTGGCCATGAGACATTGATTTGCTTCATCATCTTCAGAGTCAGATGATGATGCTTCTTCATCAGAAGCAGCCCAATCATAGTCAGCCATCAGGCCTTTTCCTTTCTTCTTAAAGCTTTTCAGCTTTGCATACTTCTCCTTCAGCTTTGAGTATTTGTCATCTTTATTCCTTGGAACAAAGTTTTTCTTTGAGAAAGCTGAAGATCTTGTAACTTTCTTTGACCTGCACTCATTAGCGAAATGACCTGTCTTTTCGCAGTTGAAACAAGTAGCAGTAGCCTTATCAACAAAAGCTGATGATCTTGGCTTGTCAGTTATGGAAAGAGGTTTGTTCTTTCTAAACAATTTCTTCTTGGCGAATCTCCTGAACTTTTTAGTTAGGAGAGCCAAGGATTCATCATCATCTGAAGAATCAGAGTCTGATGATCTTTCAGAGTTACTTTCTAACTCAGTGATAGTGACCGAGGGTCGCTGAGTAGAAGGTTCCTTTGAGATTAAAGCAACAGGGGTGCTTTTGGAATCTTTTACAAGATTCTTCTTAAGATGGCTAGATTGCTCATAATTCAGCAATATACCATATAAGGTTGAAAGGGTCATTGATTTAAGATCCTTTGATAGCTTGAGACACATGGAATAATTGTCCCAGCTTTCAGGTAAACATTCTAGAAACTTTGTCAGCACTTCAAAGTTAGAATATTCCTTACCAACAGTTTTTAGATATATAATTAAGCAATTAAAACGTTGGTGAACTTCAGAGAGAGTTTCATTCTTACCAGAAATGAAGCTTTCGTATTGTCTTACCAGGTTGATCTTTCTTGAGTCCTGGACTTCAGACGTTCCTTCATACTGAACACATATTGTGTCCCACATGGCTTTTGATGTTTTCAGGTTCATGACGGAATGGTAGACTTCGTCAGGAAGAGCCATGGATAGTATGGATCTGGCTTTTGTATCTATAGCCACTTTCTTCTTATCTTCGTCGGTCCACTGAAAGATTTCCTTAGGAATCAGCCTTTCTGGAATAGCAGGTCTATTCGCAGTGGCTGGAATTGCAGGGTCAATAGTTACAGGGATGAATGGACCATTCTCAAGATAGTAAGGCATAGTAGGGTCTACACCTTCTAAGAAGAGTATCATCCTATTTTTCCATAAGTTGAAGTTGTCTCTGGAAAATCTAGGGGGTTTTGCAAGAGAACCATTGTCTATATAATTTGTGTTTGTGTTGGTGGCCATTTTCAGATAATAGCAAGGAAGAGAAATATCTTAGATTAGATCTTGTTTATGAGATTAAACAAATCTGCTCTGATACCACTTGTTGGTCCCGAAGGCCTATACAAGGTTGTAGAAGGGGGGGGGGGGGGGGGGGTTGAATACAAACACACAAATTTTACTTTTCTAAATTGTTTATTGATAAATCATTAACAATTTACAGCTTGTTGCGGAGACAAGATTAAGGATAAACCTAAATCTAAACAAGTTGGAACACTAAGGTTTCTTGCACTAAGAGAGATAAGGAAATTACTAATAATAACCTATCTGAGATAAGAGATTTGAACTTGTCCAGAGATAGCAAGTTACTTCAAATGAAGTGCGTTCATCTCTTTATATACTGCATGCATTTAATGCAAGTCAGTATATACTTTACACGTGTCATCAGCTGGTTGGTTGCATGTCATTGACCTTGGTTGACAACCTTAGTAGCCGTAAGGATGAACAGTGTAGTATCAGAGTGGTTGTACGATTTCAGATATTCGGAGGTTCTTTTCTGACATTTCGTACGGAGGCGTGCAAGGGTGGATAAGACAAAAGTACTTTGTACGGAGGACTTCATGATCAGCTTTCGTTGATTCAGCGATTATCATTTACTATTCAGCAGATGATAAAGTTCAGCGATAGCTGAAGTCTTGTACTTGATACTTCACGTTGAGTGGACAAATCTGAGTCTTCGTTGATCCGCATCAGTTCATTAGGAGACTTGTCGCTGGTTCTTGAGCTTGATCTTCGACTTCAGCGTAGAACCTTTGTTGACGTGAAACTTGTCTTCAGGGATCATAAGTATACAACTAACTTATCAGCGATCATCATAATGACTGAACAGACTCAGCGCATTAATGATGAACAGTGTTCGCTGAATGTTTAATTTAAAGAGCGAGAGTTCCTATCAGCGGTATTGGAAGATCTTAGTACTTATCAGCGATAGTGAAACTCTGATACATATTGTTTACTTACAATTTTCACTAAGTATATAAGAGAGGGTCATTATCAAATCACTGAGGGTTTGGATCAACAACCACTTAGACCATGATTAACTTTGGCAAGAGAGAATCTTCCAAATAATCAATACCAACAAAATCAGGAAGTTTGCAACTAAAATAGACGAACTTCCAAAAGTTCAAATGTCTTCCAAAACTCAAATTAGAAAGTAAAACTGAAGTCATTTAACAATGCTTGTAACATAGACCATATTTTTGATCCAAACCATAGATGTCATAGCAGAAAGATTAAATTTTTTGCGCCCTATCCATGGTTCACTTAGCAAGAGAAAATAATCTAATGATCAATCATAGAAAACAAAGCCACGGATTTTAGAAAACCAAGAAAGACGAATTTGGGAAGTTTTGGCTATATTTTTCAAGACTCAAACAAGAAAGTAAAACTTAAAGTACAACACAAGTTCTTTAACTTGGACTATACTTTTGATTAGATGCATCAACATTTAAATCAGGATTGGGTTTCACATTCCAAGAGGGTACCAAGCTACTTGATTTTTCTTTCTTTTTCTTATTATAACTTGTCCCAACATCATTAGTCTCCACTGGGATTCGCGTTGGTTCTGGATCACGACCTATGTTTGGAGCAGTCGGCATCCTAAGTTCATAGTGGTGCCTCTTCTTAGGATGCTTACGTTTGGTAGTTGGTATGAAGCTACCCACAACCATCTGCAAGATTCATTACATAGAAAAGACTCCTGATAAGTTAGTGTCATGTATGTTTTATCTATAGTAATATTTATGAAGCATTTGAAGAAAAACTTTTTAAAAACAAGTTTTTATGCATCAAGTACTGTTAATTGATGCATATTACTTAAAATTCAAGATTACAATGAGTCCAACTTTTTAAAGCTACATATTTGAATTCATAGCTAACTAACCTTTATACATAATCAAATATATGAAAACCATCTCATTTTAAATATAAAGATTCTAAAATATAATTACGATAATCATTAAATTCTAACAAAATAATTTATTATTATTTTGTAAACATTAGTAAATAAATAATAAGTTACATCGTTATTAAACCTAAATCAACAAAATCGTATTATAAAATTGACAAAAAAGTACAGTTCTAGTATTTTATAATGAAACTCAAAATAAGTTCTTATACTTACTTGGACTGGGGTAGCAGCCAATAGGGAACCACCAAGGGTGCCACCAATGACATGACCATCAGCACGAGACAGTAAAACACTTAGCCCTCCTATATGAATTTTACCATCTTCAGATATGTTGAATGAGCCCGATAAACGAAGAATCTCGAATATGCCCTGCATCATAATAGATGTTAGTAATTTGTTTTTAAGGAACTAATCAACGGTGTACACAAGAGAAATCTCTTTAAACTAGAATTTTTTTTACTCATCTAATGGTATGTGACTTGGTGTGAGTGAGGAAATGGCATGAAATATGAGTGATATGCGAGTAACTGGAGTATGAACACTAACCCCAAAAGCAATATTCCAGGGCCAAATTCTCTCTCAACTCTCAAAATTTATGTGTGTTCTCAAAGGGTTATAATGCTATGAACAACGAGGGTCAAAATCATGATGAACAAAGTCAATGCAAATACGGGTGAGGTTGATAGTCGAACAAGAGAGAGAAATAATGAGCAAAAAAGGGGAAGATATTTAAACATGGTTGTGTTTTTCAAACATTAAATCAGCTATTGGAAAATGGAAGATGAACGAGATTAGCCAACTAGGAGAGATCAATTGCAAATTTGCTCCCAATCGTAATCAGGAATTAACGAATTAACAAATCTGGTAAAAGAGATAACGGATTGGGGCATTGGGCTAAATTGCTAAAACATTATAATTGTTCAAATGAGTTAAAGTAAAAGGGAGAAGACTGAAAGGATTGAACCAAAATACGGGCTAAAAATCAAAATATATATAATTGGGTAGATGCTAATTAAAATACATATAATTAGGCCCCAAAAAAGTTCGGGTGCCCAAAATTTTTGCGGGCGGTGTTCGAAATCTCACAGGCCTGTGATTGGACCATGTTAGATAGGACACCAAACAAGTTATTTTGGACAATATGAGAGTTGTGCATGTTACGGATGAATTGAGAGGGAAAATTGTGATAGTTTGGATATGTTCATAGGAGACAGTATTTGTATTGGTGAGGGGAGTCGAAAGTGTGACAGACGAAGGGGAATGAGGAGGGGCACACCAAGGCATATGTGGGATAAGAATGAAGGGCGAACGTGACCATCTTAAACATTTCCGAGGATATGACACCTAATAGGAATTGTTGACAGTTTTAGGAATATAGTGGTAACTTTTTGTCAGGGTAGCGTAAATAGGAAAAAGGGAGTAATATAGAGGATAGGGCATGGGCATGGGCATGGGCATGGGCATGTATTACAACCATCACCATTTCACTTACTTAACCTGATATGATTGTTGGCGATTATTATAACACACTAACATTATTCATAAGCATTTCTTTTGAAATATAAAATATTTATTACATTCATCCCGAGAATGCGCCATACTCACCACGTGGCAACTATCAAACATCCGTTACATAAAATTAATAATGACGTTTGACCTCGCAATAACTGCGTTGAAAGCGCGTCCAACAAATTTTTATGCTAATTTCTATTTATATAAATTAACTATCGCTATTAAATTCGATCAAATCTCAATATTTGTAGTTTCACACCATATAATAAAATATAATCAAAATAAATTAGAAAATATACAAAGGATATGAAAATTTAGATTACCTCATATTTCAACAAATGAGCATAAGAACTAGAAGCGGGCTGGCGGATCACAATATTGTAAGCCATACCAGTTGCAGACAAAATTGATATGCATCTTGGACCGGTTTTAAATGGAGCAACTACCTTTTCAACTACATCCTGGCCATTCGATCAATAAAATTAACGGTTCGATTAGAGAGATGTAGCTACTGAGACCAAATAAAATTTAAAACTGAATTATATTGTTTTATGAGACTAAAATTATTTCATATATAGTGGTTCATATCCTTTCAAGTCTTCACACAATATATGAAACACATTTAGAAAAGCCATGTAGGACAATGAGGAGGCCAAAATAGTTATATATTGATTTTTTATTTATTTTAAATTACTGTATTTATTTTTAGATCCAACTTTTTTAAGATTCATTAAATCAAGTTTATATTTATTTTCATTAAATTATTTATTCTAATAATTAAACTATAAATGACTATATTAAAGTCAGGAGTTAAATCAAATGAGAACCACAAATATGTTACACTCATGAAAATCGATATAAAAAAAATTACATGTTATTTTTTCATCAAATGCTTAGATTTAAGATATTTTGTTTCATAACATGATAGTTTCACATGAATTTGTTTCAAAAAACTTTTTTTCACATGTATTCTTTTCAGAAGGTGAATACGAACATATGTGAAACAATATCTTAAATCATAAGTTTTGATGAAAAACCATGTAAAAAAATATTCTTATATTTATTTTCACGAGTTTGTAACATATATTTATGGCTCTCTCTTGATTATCATCCATTAAGGTTAATACATAAATAAATATTATTTAAAAATAAATAGTTTAACATATGTCTTATTTGCCATATTTCTTGTCCTATTTTCTAAGATTAGAGTATGTAACAAAAATTATAAAGTTGTTGTTAATCTGACAATAAAACCATATTCTAAAAGATGTATAATTAATATTTTATTCATGTAACTAATAATGATAAAAGTTAATGAAACAATTTCAAATAACTATTGATATTGTATTGGTGAGAATGATCTAATAACCCATTCAGACGATGGTTACCAATTTTTCTATTAAGAAAGTAAAAGAGTAATTTTATGAATCGATACCTCTCCAGTATTCACATGTATGACATAAGGGGTAAGCTTCATTCCTGTAGTGTCTGCATGCACGTCGCCTACAATCTTGTTAAAAATTGATCCTAATAAAAGATAAAATACTCAATTGTTGATAATTTGCATTGATAATAAATCATTTTAAAATCTTAACAAAAATTAACCCAAAATATATTTTTTCAAAAAGAAACACAAAACCCATTGATAACTAGCTAATAAAAACGACCACTTTATTCTTTAGGCTAGAAGTCGAGCTACCTAAAATTTACTCCTCCAAACCTTACCTCCGAGCGTTTGTTTGGTTAGTTAAAAACGGTTCATAACATAAACTTTAAAAAGAAAATCGACATATTATTTCAAACTCACCCATGGCATGTTGACGGCCCATCTGATGGTTCGGCAACAATGGTGGCGATGCGTGTACACTCTCCCTTCTTATGAAATTTCCATTAGAGTCGTATTTTCTTGGTCTCCCTCTTTTATTCCTGAACAACAATGTGCTCTGGCCACTCCCAGTAGCACAACCGCCACTACTACCATCGGATGTTATTTCTGATCGACGAGTGGTTATAGCTGCAAGACTTCCTTCCATACCCATGTTTGAAGCCTCAAAACCAAGTTCACCAATATTGTTGCGGTAAAGTTTGCTTCCACCACCCTCCATTTGCTTTGAAACAAAGAGTTGAATATGTAGATTTGCTTTGTAACAAAGAGTTGATGTAATATAAAAATGATGGATGCATTTATATTTATAGTGAGAGGGTTATATATAAAAGAGTGGAGAGGAAAAAAAACATAATATAAAATAAATTATTTATATATAATATGAATTCATACATATATTTTTATATGTGAATATATAATAGATATCTAAGTATAAATGTAGATTCACATATATACATATAAACTATTGAGATAAAAGATAATTCACATAAATTATTTATTGTTAAGTTTTAAACTTTTTTTTTACCCTTTTTATATGAAATTTTCCATATATAAGTGTGATCAGTTTGATATTATTTTGTGAAAATTTTCCATACCTTTCCTTTTAATACTAAATAAATAATATATTAAATATAAATAATAAAGATTGATATTAAATATAATGGACATACATTCATATGGGATAATGCATATATGAATATCAGATTATGCATATATGCAAATTGGTTTGTAAGGGTGCAACAAATACATGGTTTGTATTTGATTTATACCCTATATATATATAAATATATATATATATATATATATATATATATATATATATATATATATTGTATATCTATACTATCTTATAATACATTTAACCTCCAAACTCTTAAAAACAACCTCTCAAGCTATATGTACAACACTTTAATGCATAATTACTTAAATTTTTAGAGTGAGAAACTTGAGCTGTTCAACAAATGGATACCATCATTTCCCAACTTAAGCACGCTCCCAACTCATCAATCATCGGTCGATTCCTTCTCCCAAGATGTCGATTCCTTCTCCCAGGATTTGAATGGAACCCTAAAAATGGATCATTCCTTTTCAAATTTCAAACCCAAAATCTTTCTCTTCCCTCTCCATTCTCCATCATGGAAAAGGTTATTTCTTTGAACCAGAAAATATCACCAACACTTTCAACTGGGATTCAATAACACTTTGGTTGCCAACATCACCACATCCAGGTATGATATGTTTTCATTTGTTTCCTTTTATCGTCGGTCGATTATCGCCATACTTCTCTCGAAGCTTTCGATCTCGACTTCTCCATCTTCAAGCTTTCAGTTGGATTATAGTTGTATGACTTTCTCACGAGGTAGACCTAATTTATTTCAAAGTTAGGGTTTTCAAATAATTTGAATTCACCTTTACCTTTCTCTGTTGTATTTTCATTGAAAACAGGTAATCTAGATCTTATTGATAGTATAGTGGACTGATAATGCTCCCAAGGTCGCTCTAACGATGACCTATTTGATGTTTATTGAATTTGAACTCTCACCATCTCTCGACTTTCCAGGAGGAATTCCATTTCAAGTCTTATTCGATGGAAGTCGAAAACTTTAAAGGATTTTTGATGTATTTTCCTTTTTGCTATTCGTATTCTCTCATACGGTTTCATCTCCATCTTCACTTCTCTGTGTTTGAATTACGGTTATGTGTCCTTTTCAATGGGTTTGTCTCTTCTATGTTTTCTTTTCAATGGGTTTGGCTCTTTTATGTTTTTCAGAATCACTTGAAACCACAAGTTTCCATTTGAAGCTCTCATAATGTCTACTAGAATGTGTCTTCTTGCAATTAATATTTACTTTTTGTTTCCTATGGGTTTTGTTCAATTCTGGTTGTGCTAATTTTTTGTTTATGTTTCTTTTCATGCTTTGATTAGTTGATTACAGCTATGATGCAGTTTTAGATGCCGAAGATTGCAATTTCCTTCTCTCTTGTTAGATATCATTCAAGGTGATTTTTTTTCCTATTAAAATATTATAGTGTTCATCTTAAGGAACACAGATTGATATGAAGGAAAAAACCCCATGTTCTGTAGAAAGCCGAGAATGTGCGAAAAGACGATGACGAGGCCAACTGGAAGTTATCTAAAACTAGATAAAGGATATCTCGCTTTAAAGGTACTGTTTTCTATAATCCCTCATTCTTCCATTTTCAATCTGATTTTCGGTTCATATTTTCCATTTAAGATATTTATTTGCATCAATAACAAGAATGTTCTTGGACCATTTCTTGTTTCTTGATTAGATTGACATTTTATTTTAACAATAACAACTTATTTCTTGAAATATTCAACGAATTTTACTGTTTTGTTATAATTTTTTTTTGAATTTTCACAAGAAAACGAATGGTTAAATTTTATAGGGATCTAGATTAAGACTAGCGATTAGAAGCTTGGCATTGGAAGATTTGCTTGATTTTTCTTCCTAGATGGTTTATATGAACAACAATTTTTGTGAAAGTGGAAGCTTTTTAGTTTCTTTGTCATGATTCATGAATGAATTATATAGCAGTTTGAAATTGTTTCATGATAAAATGTTACAAGTATTATGCAAAATATGATCTGTGTTGGTTCAAGTTTGATGTTTGTTTACCTTCCAACGTTGTGCACAGGTTATTTTTGGGCCAAATCGAGACGACTGTTTGGAGAAAAAAGCAAGAAAATCTGCTAAATGACTTGAAACCTGATTGAGTTTTATAAATTTGGACTATTTTGTTATGTGTATTTGTGCTTTATATTGTTTGGAGTATGAACTATAGATTTATCTATTCTGTGTATTTGAAGGTTTGTTTTGTTTCACTTTGCATGCATCATATTTGGATATAGACCCATGTTTTGTTTCACTTTGCATCACCAGATTTGTCTATTGGATTTTTTTGAGCTGGGTTTAGAAAAGAGCCGTGTTTTTTTTCTTGCAGAAAAGGTGTTTGAGGATATGCTCCAAAGGTATTTGAATTTGACTAATTTTAACATAACTGGTTATTTAACTACTATCCTTACTTTGACAATATAATCAGCCGAACGAAGCAAAATCCATGTGTTTGTTGATAAATTATTGTGATATCTGATGTGCTCTAAACCAATTCAAACGCTAATGCACAAAGCAGTTTTACATTCAATCATTAAAAAATCATGTCATGTTCATCTAAACTAAATCAACACCAGGAAGACACTTTTCAATCAGTAGGTTCTTTTGGTTTTTTTTCTTTAATTTTGAAGCCTTAGAAATCAAAGTTCAATGGATTTTTTTGCACATATATCTTTTTTCACAGGTTTTTCATGGGTCTTACTTTGTCATTTTAGGTGGATTATGTTGAATCTAAATTGTATCAAGGGATGGTAACTTGTAGAGATTGACTATTTGTTTTTTACTTATTGGAAATGAGGAGTCAAAATGGAGGTTGGAGATGTGTTGGTAAAAGAATAGGCAAAGACTGTGTTGTCACGATAAGTCTTCCCTTTGGTTCCAATTTTGTAATTATGATTGGACCTTTATTCAAATTTAGCATTGGTGGAATAAGATGGAATACCTCTATTCGATCTCTCTACTCTCTCGATTTGTCTCTACTTTATTTTTGTTTCTGTTTGCATTTAGTTATGGATTTCTGCCATGGATTCAATTTATTTGTTTGATTTCTGTCTGCTCGATTTTTCATGCTAAATGTTGATCTGCTTTCAGGTTGAGCAATGGGGATGATCCAATTCCAAGGAATTGAGAGCCCAAGTTGTATCAAGCTAGGAGAACGTGGGACCTTCTGCTTTGCTTACGCCAAAGGTACATAATGGTTAGATTTAAATGTAGTAATGTTAAGTTGTTAACAAGTTGTAATATGATTTTAGAGGCTTTTTTATAAACTTTAACAAATGTGTAACTAAAGCATATACTTTTAGAGAAGATTTACAAGAAAGTGTAACTAAAGCATATACTTTTAGATATGTAACAAAACTTAGATAAGTTGCAGCTGCGTTTTTGTATTAAATTGTCAGCTGTGTGCAGGAGAAATGGTAAAATGATATAATTTTTTAGTGAATGGGATTATAGTAAAATGATGTAATCAACAGAAATTATCTAACAAAACTACTGTATTATGTGTTGTGTTAGATGTTACTGCCAATGTGTTTATTATTTACATAACCAAGTGGAGAGTTGTCATTTTTCTTTTGAAATCGACGAATTAATGAATTGTCAAACTCTTGATATGCATATGAATGTTGATACAGCGAAACAAGAATCGGAATTAAGGGTTCAAGTTCTCGCTTCGGAATTGAAGTACATCCCGCTGCATTGCGCGGGTAGACTGCTAGTATATATATATATATATATATATATATATATATATATAGAGAGAGAGAGAGAGAGAGAGAGAGATAAACTCGGGTTAAGGGAATAACAAAAAAATAGAAAATTATGGGACACTATAATAATCATTCATCTGTAAGGTATATACATGTCCATAAAAGTTGTAAATGTTGTCTAATCTACACACAATTTGATGCATATGTACACTTACCAGAAAAATTATTTTTATGCACATGTCATATGGTAGAGATGAATGATTAATAGTGTCTTCCTCATCTTTCCATTGTTTTGTAATTTTCGTTTAACCTAACACTATATATATATATACTAGTGGTGTACCCGCGCGATGCAGCGTGGGTGAATCACAATTCCGAAACATTAGTTTAACCCTGAATCATGTTTCTTTATCACTTTCGATTTTATTTCATGAGTTTACGTGGTTAATTTGCAAATCAACTAATATATAAAGTTGAAGGTTAATATTGTTTATTAGTAAGCTCGAATGGAAAATAACGTATTAGGCTTCTAAACCCATAAACTCAGAACTTATTACAGAACTTGAAAATCTTGATTGAACAAAGAAATACAATCATTTGTAAATAATGCTCATCCGTATATCCAGAAAGTTGTTTAGTTTCAGTGATGTACTCATCCGGCGAATTTCCTGCAAAAAACATGCAATGATTTTAACAGAAATATATGGTACCAAATGTGTAATAATACAATTGTTGATTATACCTTATTCATCACGTAAAACTTCTTGATAGACGACGTTTGAGGAGTAGACTCCGGTACGATTGAATTTTTTCACAGGCTTCACTAACACCTTCATATTGCCCCGTGATACCCCTCTTGACAACGCCACGTAAAGTTGCCCGTGTGAGAATACTGATTCCGGTAGATAGACACCTACATTAGGAATTGTTTGGCCTTGAGCTTTATTGATTGTCATAGAAAAGCTAAGCCGAATTGGAAACTGTTTTCTCTTTAGCTTAAATGGGAACATGTTATCTTCAGATGGACATAAGGGAATTCTCGGAAGAAATACTCTCTTTCCAGCATGCTGACCAACAACTATTTCTGCATCAATGACGTTTTGTTGAAAGCCCCTGCATATCAATCTACTGCCATTACATAATCCATTCGAGGGATCGATATTCCGCAACAATATTATTGGGCATCCAATCTTGAGACGAAGGTAATGAGGAGGTAAACCACTAACAATTAGAGAGTTTAAGAACTCCATCAGATAGAAGTTATTCTTATCATCTTCTGCTTCGTCGAAACTGTAGTATATTTTTTCATCCCCATAAAACTTGTCGATCAACTGATCATTAATCTCATCGACATTCTCATTTTTAGTTGATAGTATCGCCCTCGAAATGATATAATCCGAATCAGCTCCATTGATTTGCAGAGATGGAAATATTGCGTCAATCAAAGCATCTTTTGATTTAACTTTATCAGTATAGGGAATGGTCATGTCATCCGGTATGCGAATAAAGCTTTCATCTACCGCTTCTTCATCTCCATCACCGACTCTTAATAAAAAATCTGAAAACCATGGATCAGTGCGTGCTCTCATATTGAGCGTTAACCGTATCTTTTTAATCGTGGGCCAAAGAGGTGACATCCGTAGGCTAGAATCTACAATCTGTGCTCGGGTTCCACGCCTCACGACCGGTAATACTTGTCTAAAATCACCCCCAAAACCATTATCTTTCCACCGAATGGGAGTGCCACCCCTATGATGTCTTGCATTGTTCGATCAAGCGCCTCCACCGCCTGCCTCTTTGCCATTGACGCTTCGTCCCAAATGATTATTTTTGCATCTCGAATCAATTGGGCAGCCCCACTTTGTTTTTTTATGTTGCACATTGAGTTATTATCAAGGTTGAGAGGAATCTTGAATCTAGAGTGAGTTGTTCGACCTCCAGGCATATTATTGGCAGCAACACCCGACGAAGTGGTTGCGAGAGCAATAAGACCACGGGAACGGATGTTGGCAAACAAAGCTTTGTACAAAAATGTCTTCCCGGTTCCACCCGGACCATCTATAAAGAACACTCATGGACAATCATCGTCTACGTGCCTCATGATCTCATCATATGCATATTTTTGGTCGGAAGTCAGAGAGTCTTGGGCACGCAAGTGTTCGTCTTCCACAACTATAGAGCATTCCTCTTGTACCTCACGAAAGTCTCCAGATTGAAAATTGGCACCTGCATCTACCATTGGAAGATCGAAATCATCAAGACTCTTACCCATAGATTGTAGAAAAACGAGGATATCAGTTAGAACCATATTACGAACTCGATTAACACTTTCACATTGTCGCATATAATCTTCAGAAAGTGAATCATAGTGGTCATCCCATAACTTGCGAACATCTCCTGGCTCACAATAAATCAACATCGTCGCAAATAACCTCCTAAGGGCAGCCGGAAATTGAAACAATGAGGCCTCTGCGAGACATTGAGATAAATTATCATCGTTCTCTATTAATCCTATCTCAAGACATGCTTTACGAAATGTAGGGTGCAATAAGCCATTGACAGTGTATAGATCTTCAAAGCAAGTAGGCCCAGTAATATGAGACAAAAGTAGGCGTAAGTAGAACCGCTCTCCTTCAGCTGGATTTGCAGAAACCAGTCGCCCTTTCATTGGTGCTCGTTGTCGAGTATTCCATCGACGTGATGTCCAATTCCATGTGTAGTGTTTTGGAAAGTCTTTGTACAAATATTGCCTTGCACCCGTGTCTGTTTTATTTATATCAAAAAATGCAGTCAACATTGTCCGCTTATCTCTCTCTCTATCAACAATATCTGTCATTATATCATCATCTCTAAACCTAACCATTTGTTTGTTAGGGAGATGGAGTTGCAATGCCATCACGAAAGGGTGCATTTGAGGGAGTTACAATGCCATCGCCACAGCGCCTCGGGAGGGGAGACATAACGTGCATCTTGGAACCTTCTAATTTCGTTAATAACGACCCTTTCTTCCGTTGAATCGATATGAACAACTTGTTTGTCGTGACCCTTGTAAACATACTTGAAGATATACTTCACATATGTTATACTTGAGCAAACCTCAACATTGATATGACAATTGAACATCATTAGCAGCTTTGGGTTATACGGGACCACCCATCTATTATCCAGGATATGGTCTCGTGCATTCACATTTATTCCACTATTTCTCCGTCGATATAATGGATATGAGTCCTCAGCTTGCATCGTCAAGTCGTTGAACTGTTTAGGATATCTGGAACGACATTTTTTCGGCTCACCTTTCATACAAGGACAAGACGGGTTTAAATGACCGCAAGGACCATGCATCATGTGTTGGGCGACCAGTTGGTGCATTTGGGGATACCTTGCTGGGTCTGGAATTTCAGCACACACGCTTTTGTCGTAATGATCTGGATTGGTCATTTTGTGTTCGGGTGTCATTATTAGAAGAAAATGTGCATGCGGCAAACCACGCTTCTGAAACTCGATGACATAAACATATGCCCCGACTTTACCGAGGATGTGCTTCTTGAAGAGTTGGTCTTTCATATCCGCTAGTTTGGCACGAAAAACTCTTGCAACAAGGTCTGGCCGATCAGTTGAAGTCTGACCAGACAACAACTCTCTTATGATTTCAGGCCACTTTGGATTGCATGTCATTGTAAGGAATATATCGGGCTTCCCATCATCTTGCACTAAAGTCATGACATCAAGAAATCTTCGTCGCATATCACGTGGGCCTCCGATGAAACTTGCAGGCAACACAACCCGTTGTCCGATTCTACTTGGTATCACATCACCAGCATTGACGCAATCCACAACACCTTGGTATAAATCTGCTCTTATTTTGGCTTGGTTTTTATCACAAAAATCCAAACGTGAAGTCTCAATCTTGATGTAGATATCTACCACGAACTGTTGTAACAAACTTCCCCCCAATAGAATTACATTCTCGTTCGAACGAATCTGGAACTTATAACAATAGTATTCCCGCATCGTTACAGTATTCTTGTTGCTTCTCACATCAACCTCTGTGTAATGTGTATGTTATGAAATAAATATAAATTGATGACAAGAATGTTTAAACTGATATTTGTTGTCTTAATTAAAACATAAAAATTGCAACATGGTTCGTACCTTCTGAATCTTCATCCATGTTTTCTTCATCATTAACACTTTGATTCAGGCACACTCCATGTCTAGGTATATTAGAATGCCATCCAGGTTCACCGTTGGGAAAGAACAAATGATAGGACAACGGGTCATAACAACTGAAGTAATATTGAATTTTTTGGCTATAGTTAGACCTCCCATACACAACAATACTTCTCTTGTATGCAGTTATGCTGTCATTACCTTCAACCCAAATACCAGCAACCTGGCATAATTGTATAAAGCAATATTATTTAGTGCATAATCTAATCTTATTTCAAAAACGATAAACCAAATACTTGTATTCAAACCTCTGATGTGGTCGGTCGGTTGTACACCCTTTGGTCAAGTTCCACCGAAGCATTCAAAGTGACTCTATAGTTCTCGAGTGGTCCTAGCTCACCAAGGCTTCGAAATGTTCTCACGTATGGGTTCATAGAAAGAACAAGAGTCAAAATTTCAATGACATTTCTATCAAGATTTGGCCACTGGAGTCTGTGCGATAACTCTGATTCTGAATCATAAAAGTACAATTGTAAGTACCTAGGTTTTCCATTCCTCGGTACTAGCTGATCAATTTTATGATATATAGCTACGTGCGCACGCAATGTATATACTCCGTCTGTCATGTTTGCCATTGAAGTATCCAAGTTTACACCCATTGACGTGAATGAAAAGTTCGTATTGTATGCAGGTACGTTATGCCTAAACATTTTGCCTAATTCAGATTGCTCTGAGAAACGTTTGTATAATTCTACAGGAATGGGTGAGTATGCCAACTTTGTCTTCCCTTTCATGCAACAAAAGGAAGGGAATTAAAAATTTAACCGTTTTGCTCCACAGTATTGACATGGATTTTGTTCCTTCAAGACACGATGTTCTCTAGGTATACCATCATAAACAAAATCATACGGATCCTCCTGGTGGATGTCATGTTGGATTGAAGTATTGACTTCGGCCCCAGTACGACCTCCTACATGATAAGACACTTGAATGTTTACAGTACTGATTATTGATTTTTTGTTTAGAGGATGTGAAATTAAAAAGTAAAACCAACATCTGAATACTTGACTGGCAACTTCATCAAAAAGAGGTAGGAGTATACCACGATTACTTCGAATGCCTATGTAGGAAAAAATCGTAATTTCAAGGAGATTTTAATTAATAAATTTGGTAAAAATAAAAATAAAAAATAATAATAAATGCACGATTTTACCGTTGAAGTTTTCATGTGTCAACTCCGAACATATTGGAGTCGTTCCTTCTTTGCATGTAACACTTGTTCCTTGTGTGTTAACACTTGTGCTTCCTATGTTATTTTCTTTATTTCGATGATAATAATTTTTGTTCCAAATTTTTCTCTTTTCAGCAGTCACTGCACTAACAGGGGTTGTTTCATTGACGTTCACGTACGACGTCTCAATAAGTGTTGTAGATTGACTACTTCCTTCATTGTTAGCTATTTTTCTCATTTTGTTCTTCTCCTTTTATCGTTCATAATATCGTCTGTTGTATTCCTTTCTTTTTTCTGCAACGATATTATTTTAGATAAATATATATATATATATATACTATGAGTGACTATATCACGAATTAATACAATATATAATGATATTTACAGTGAGTATTCCATATACCTTTTGCTATATCTTCATCAACTTGCGTTACATCACCATTTGTAATATTGTCATCACTCATCCTCATTGGACACTGTAAAATTATGGCCATAGGATATCGTTTTATCTATAAAATGATGTGTAAATGTTTGAATTGGAATGAAGTAAGTTAAATCCATTTATTAACTTGTCATCCTTGTTATTTACCTTGGTTGTTTGGATAAAAGTTGATTTGATAGAAATTTTGTTCACGAAACACATCACTCATTCTTTTTTTGGATATCTAATAATTTCGTTAGTCAGTTTAATTAACAATTGAAAATATATCATTATTAGACAACAAAGAGACAACAATTTAACTTAAACCGCCATACATATAAAAGATACATACAAGTTCCCAAATCAAAAATATACCAAAAATACATAATAATACTAATCCACTTGGCCCTCCAATGTTTTTATGTCATCATAATTCTAACGGCATTTGCTTCCGGCATATGTGGTTCTACCACAATTGTAGTTAACTCCGTAGAATTCAAAACATTATCTGAAAATAGTCGCATATACATTTTTAATAAAATAGAATATGTAAATAATAAAATAGTTTATTAAATAATAAAAGTAACTTGTTACGTACTTGCGTGCAAATGGACGAGTTTTACTCGGGATGCATATATTATAGATTCATTTACGATTGCACGAGCTATCTCCATAAAACGGAATGATGTCGAATCATACAACGTCATCTTTATAATATTTCCCCTATTATGAGTAATAAAAATGTTAGTTACTAAGATAATTTTTTAATACTTTATAATACAAAAACTTACGGTCCGTCTTGGAGAAATATTTCAAAGCATCCAAATTGCAAAAAACCATGATTTCGGAAAGATCCTCTTCGCCGACCCGCGATGATTTTTCCAACAACATCTAGAACAAAAATTACCATTTTTTAAAATTAGAATCGTTTTATCAAATATGATTTTATTGTTTTAGAAATATAAATGTAACAAATAACTTAAATTTACCGATCATGGATTTTCGCCTACTACGATCTTCCACAAGTGTTCTTATAGAATGTACCAATGGATAGAACGGAAAGTCAAATTGGACATCCATCATCAATGGTACGAAGGTTGTGTATGGTTCAATTAGGATTGTCCATTCACCGGAGGCGAAACCATAACCTTCATACCTCCAGTCATTGAGATTATGTCCAAGTCTGAAACGATTCATTTGGAAAACGCCTCCCACCAAGTTCATTTGTGTGTATATTCGAATTAACCGAATATGATGAACAATTGCTACCGTTTTTGTTCTCTAACATACAATAAAATACCAGTTAAATAGATTTAAAATAAACATTTTATCCGTTAATTTAATATATGAAATTTCTAACTTACGTTTTGGTCAAGTAAAAAAATGAACACTCTTTGTTCCCTAACATCTTCCCAAACGCACTCCACGCGAACACTTGTCAAGCTCCATGTTGCATGTACGTCGTTTAGCGATGAAAACGCGTCAATATTATATGGATAGTCCATTTTCTACAAGTTTTGTTACACTAATTAGATACTATTTGAAATACATAGTATATGGATCGTCAATTCACGTTTAACATCACAATGTTTCACTCCTTGTGGTGATAAGAACATATTATGTATGTATTTATATATTATATCTTGGAGAACTATTACAAATCATTATTTATTTAAAATATTGTTGTAGTATATAATGTATTATTTTTTATATATTATATCTTGAAGAACGGTAAATAAATAGATAAAAGATTGTAAAACTATGATTATTTTTATATTAAATAATGAAAATATAAGTTATATTTTTTTTAAAAATACTTATTCAACGTAATTAAGAAGATGCAAACAAGGGACGAAAACCACAGTAAGTAGGAACGAAAACCACAAAAATAGGGATGTAAACCACATATGACGGGACGTAAGGGTATTAACGCAACAATATTCCAATCACACAATTTATAAGTTAGGGCTCATTACTTTTCTTACTTAACAGAAGCAAAATACTCTTAGTTGTAATCTCATTCACTAATGAATAATATCTAAAAGCAAATTTTTTGGATAAAAAATAGTAGGGAAAAAGGTTTTTTAGACGCAACCAGAACTTTAAAGCTAGACGTGCTATTCACATACTATAGGAGATGAGTGTAGCAATCAAAGAGTAAATGATTCACATAGATTGATGGCAGAAATGAGAGACAGAGCAGTAGGGAGGAGATGAGTGTAGCAACAGTAGACGAGAGCAGCAACAATATAAACTTTCTGAACGATAAGAAATAAATCTGGTATACAACACAAATCATTAATGCAGTTAAGTTGGTTGTGATAGCTAGTTAAGAAAAGGGGACTCTAAATTAGGGGTGTGCAACGGTCGGGTCGGGCCCCAAAACCCCAAACCCGATCGAGTATCGGGTGGAAATTGTGGAACCCGAAACCCGTCCTAAGTAGAGTTTGGGTTTCGGGTGAGGTCGGGTCTCGGGTCTCGGGTTTTGATCATTTCTATACGTGGTGAGTTCTTTGGGAGTGAATGTACCATTTTGTACCTGATAATTGTTTGGAAAGCCGTCTACCAGTGTTCATTTACGTGTTTAACTCATAAAGATTTGAAAAAGTTATCAAATTTCTTGAAATAACATTAATCTATAAAGATATATCACTTGGTTACAATCTAACATTTTCGTTACTGATATCAGTTTAATGTTTCCCAATTTTTCTTTGGATGCTTATCTTACTACAATCTAACATTTTCGTTACTGGATGTTTCAGTGGTGACATGGGCTTTAGATTGCTTCAGTATAATTGTTGGTTCATCAATGGCATCCTATTGGTATTTAAATGATAAAAGGCTATAAAATCCTCGAGAGATGGTATAATAATATGGGATAGGAAGGCTATTAGAGCCTTATGTTTAACTTCATAAATCTCAAATTATTATTTTTTTACATTGAATTAAAGTAATTTTTCATTACTGGTTTACAATAAAAGTTTACACCTAGTTGCATTGCAACGGGTATACTGCTAGTACTTAAATATGCAGTTCAGACAAGTGAAACTAATAAAGCTTGTGATGCATATACAAACATGAAAGAGAAAGACATGGCACAAAAAGCCTTCTAGCCATAAAATCTAAAGTTTTGATTGATTTGTTACAACCAAAACAAACACATTAAATATTTATCACAATCATAAACTGAGATTGAAAAGAGAGAAAAGGAACCTGAAGCCAAGCACCAGGAGCACAACCAAGGTCAGGCGTTATCAATTTGTACTGTTTCAGTGAAAATGAGGATGTGGATGAGGATCATGCAAACCAAATATATAGAGTATGCAAAAGGCCTTGTTCAGATGATATCATCCTTTTCTCCTTGCCATTTTTTATAAGCTCGTTAATCTTCTCTTTCGTCTATTAATATGGCTCTTTGTTCTTTCTATTATATTTTGATCCCACAAAAGCTGGAAATCTAACTATCAGGTATCTTTGGGTGTGTTTGCAGGACTCATTCTATCATAATTTGACTCCAGAAGAACTTACAAGGGTTCATGAGTACAACTTCGATCATCCTGGCAAGTTTTGTTACTTTAATCGGCTATTTTCTTAATAATTTTGGAGTAAAAATGGGTCGTATATCTTTTTTTATAGTAAGGCATCATTTGCTACCCCAAATCTTTCAGAGGACCTCCTTATTATCTCTTTCGTCATAAAGCTTTGGCATTTTGACATTGCCGTTAACCATAATCATTTCTGGTGTATTAGTTTGTTTTAATCTTTCTAAACTGAATTTTGTTTTTATGCTTCTTATGATACTTCCTTTTTTGTTTTTCCAGATGCTTTTGATAATGATAAGTTATTGTCAGCTATGGAGATGTTGAAGCATGGGAAAGCAGTGGATATTCCAAAATATGATTTCAGAAGTTACAAGAACAACATCTCTAGAAGGGTTAGTTTTTTCACATAGCTTAGAAAGGTCTAAAAATTTGTCACTCGAAAGGGTCATTACAAAGTGCACCAATGCACAGTTGTTTTTTCTCAACGTGGCATGTTAAGCCATTGTCTTAATAAAATGGGATATTGTAAAAAATGATCTTAATTTGTCCCATTATTCATGACATTGTTATATTCAATATTCGTGTTGGAGGGAAAAGAAAGAATGTTAAGGTTGCTATCAAATAAGAGGTTTATTAGAAATAATACATAACTCATGAATACAAGATACATATATGCTGTCATGGATATCATTCTGGTGATTTGGACAACAGATAAGTCCTATAAGCTTTTTCCAAACATTTATATTGCGTTTTCAGTAAAAAGGACTCAAATGAATTTTCTCTCTTCTTTCTTTGTGTCTCCTTTTTGTTAGCATTTTCTCTTCCGTTTTTGGTGAATTATAAATCTAATTAAGAATATCACACAACTCAATTGGCAGGTGAATCCTTCAGATGTCATAATTTTGGAAGGCATACTCATTTTTCATGATCCCCGTGTACGTGATATGATGAACATGAAGATATTTGTTGATACAGGTTCTATACACTCGTTAAATAACATTAGAGAATTGCTTAATAGATTTATCTTTTTTGTTAGCCAATTTATCTCTAAGCCTCTATGCTTCTCTTCTAGTGTGTATTCTTTTAGCTTGCAATCCTACCAATCCCATTAAGATTCAGCAATCTGTTGAAGGCATAGTTGGTCTCATGTGTGTGATATTTTGATATGTTAAAGGCCCATTGATGGATTTTCTGTATTTGTGATGTTTAAGGGTTGAATTTTATCACAAAGAAATAACACCAATTGTGGTCCATGGCATCTTTTGTGCCCTATAGGATGCCATGTGACACAAGTTAATGCTACTATTCAAACTCGTGGATTTTGCTTCTGGGTGCTTTTTACCTCCTACGTTCTTCAGTGACCAGTCCAGGTTTCAATTTAGTTTAATATCATAGAAGGGTATTTCATTTTATTTATGTTTGTTGTGAATTCCTAAACTTGTTAGCAATACATATAACATATTATCTATGGATTTCTTTGATTTAATTGAGTTTGTCCCCTCATCTATCAGTATTTACAATTGTGATTTTCAGCGCAATTGTGATTTTCAATGCAGATACAATTGGACAGCCTTCTAAGATGAATTGTGGTTTCAAAATGATGGAAGTGGTTACCGGACAGTAAAACCATCTTTTTCCAATACAATCAACATATTTTACAACAATCATAAACTGAGATTGAAAAGAGAGAAGAGGAACCTGAAGCCAAGCACCAGGAGCACAACCAAGGTCAAGAACAGAGGAACCATGCGTTATCAATTTGTACTGTTTTGGTGTAATCCGAATCTGGGCAGAACCAAATAAACATGAAACAGAGATTTAGAAAACGAATTTCACAATTATAAACATCGAGACTAAATCAGAGAATCATACCTCAGAGAAATTTCTAGGGTTTTGAAGAAGATGTGGAGAAATTGTGATTCACCAGGGGCAGATTTATACGGGAGAAATCAAAGCATACCTGAGAGAAATTTAGGAGGTCGCTGTGTAGAGGTCGTCGTCTCGGGAGCAAGCGGGAGAAACTTGATATCAGATCTTCCATTTTGGTGATTAAAGAGCGTGTAGCAAGAAAGAAACAGGAATAAAGCATTGTTTGAAGCTTACCACACAGGTTTGAGATAGAGAGAAAGACGTGGTTTTGCCATGAGAAGGGATCGATGTGAAAAAGCAAGGGTTTCAGTTTCTCTGTTTGTTATTGACCGGTCTGAGAAGGAGAAGGGATCGATGTGTTTTAAGTTGTTGTACATTGTGCTCTTTAACTTGTAATTAAGAGTTTTTCTGATTTTATGCACAAAATACTTGTACACCATGCATGAAAATTTGTCTTTAAGAGTTTTGACCAAAACCAATATTAAGGTAGTAATATATATATATATATATATGCGCTTAATCACTCGAAAACTTCATTTATTGTGATAACCGTGATAACTTTTAACATAAGGGATTGTTTTACATGTTTTTTTTCCATCTTAGACTAGCATTTAATTTATTGATGAACATATATTTGTGTCATAATGTGTTTGCTTTATATGTACACGGTTCACAATGTGAAACTTTTTTACGTGTAACTTTTTTTTTTATAAACAGGCTAAGGTGGTTCCTGTTTGGGTAAAAATCCACACCTCACGACCGACGAAGAAAAACACAAACGACATTTACATCAGACAAATCTTGTATTAAGATAAGGTCATGTAAGCTACTTACGACCATACCTTCCATCGTACATTTCGACTATGGACGTAAGATACATACGACCGACAATCCTGACTCTAAGACGGTCGTACGACCATACTAACTGTTAACAGTCAAACCGTTTTTATTTGTTTCATTAATACAGGTCCAAGAGCAATCATTGCCCAACGGTCATAACGGACAAGTCATTCATGACAATTAAGGACCAAACAACGGTTATGACAAATCATCAAGACACATTAACGGCTTCCAAAAGTTATATAACCGAAGGCTTGTACCACACTTGAGGAGGATCATTTTCAGGGATATACAACAATTGATTCACTACCAATTCTCTCTCTTACAACAAAATCTCTACAATAGAGATCATCAGAGCAATACCACTTACGAAAGCTACTCACGACAGCAGTCTTTTACGCACGACACCGCACGATTTCGCACAACGCACGACAATAGTTTATGATTAAGTTTACTTTTAATCTTATTGTAACCTATTGTACTCACGACACTTGTTACTAAAGGACGTCGTCCGTGTTTGGCGACCATAGTGCACCGTCGACTTCCATAGTCGGTTGCGGTTTTTACCCTCGACGGGGTTTTCCGCGTCACCAAATTCCTTTGTCTTATTTACTTTTTGTCGACGATTGTACTTTTTAACTTGAGATCCTTTTCTTTAGTTGTTATAACTCCACACCGACCTTAAGTTATCCTTTGGGTGATTTTTGGCATTAACAATTTGGCGCCCACCGTGGGGCCTCATCTAGAGAAAATGTCAAGCCAAACTTGCATCGTTCTAACAGTCTTGTGAGGTTTGTTGTTTCCAGGAAAATGGCAGCTCGACAAGATCCAACCGCTCAGCTACACATGGAATTAAACGCTGCACGGAGTCAGATCCATGCCTTAGGCGAACAGAATCGAAAAGCAGCCGAAGAAATTGCTTCCCTGAGGAATCCAGCAAGAGGCAACCCCTTCGGACCTCAGAACGGTCCACGACCTCCCCTTGGCGCGCCGTTCGTACGACCACCGCTCCCAACAGGTCCAAGGACATTTGTCAACGTTCCATTCTAGGAGCAGTTTCCCCCGCAGCATTTAAGGCCGCCCTCGTTGTACAACGGAGCCATGCCTTTCCCCGTCCCGACAATTCCCCAGTCGACGACGACGATTCTCGTAAACTTCCCCCTCAACGAAGAAACCAACAGCTCGTCGTACAGGAACGGCTTTCACACGACGGTCAACATGACATCTCAAGATTCTGGAGTTGTCCCTCCAACTGCTACACTGCTTAATCCAGACGACCCAATCGCTCAACGATTGAGGCTTTTGGAAGAGCAAAATGAAAAGATGTTATCTTTACTTTCGAAGTTGCCTGGTGCTGTTGTCCCCGTCGACGTCGAGCCCCGCTCAGGATTCCAAGCATCACCTTTCATCAACGAAATTGCAACCGTCGATGTCACAAAGAAATACAATATTCGTGCCTTTACGCCCAAGTATTCGGGAATAACTGACCCGACAGAGCACATCGCCCAATACAAGCAATTGATGTGGACCGCGTCGATCCCACATCAATACCAAAAAGTATGTGCAAAGGTTTTGGTGCGACCCTTACAGGTGATGTACTCCAATGGTTGATCAACCTCAAACCCAAGTCCATCAGCAACCTTTCAGATTTGGTCAACCAGTTTTCACAATAATTCGCCAGCAGTCGCAAGATGGAGAAGCAGACTAGCGACCTGTACTACGTCACCAAAAAAACTAGAGAATCCATCCGCAGTTACTTTAATCGTTTCAATGCCGAAATGATCCACATCCGAAATTGCGAAGTCAAGACCGCAATCGAGGCCTACAAACGTGGTCTCGACGACGACAGCTCAGGACAATACGTCGATCTTACGAAATATCCGCCCAAAAACTTTGAAGACGTCCGAGCCAGGACACTGGCATACATGAGAGTAGAAGATGACGTGGACTTCCGTCGTAAGCATTCGAGCGACAAGAAATAGTTAGGGATAATGAAACCTTATTTCAAATCCAAAGCAAACGTCAAGACAGAGCCCGTGCGCCAGATATCGAACGTTCGGTTCGAAAAGAAAAAGAACAATCCTACGACAAAGTTTCCTCAATATCTTAAGATCTCTTCTTATGGATTCAAGGGAACCCCAAAAGACTTGGCCGAGGCTCTAAAAAACGTGCAGTCGACCATCCGATGGCCCAAAAAGAGTGACACAGATGACGCCAAGAAAGACAAGACCAAATGGTGCGACTTCCACAGCGACCACGGTCATATGACAGACGACTGCATAGCATTGCAGAAAGAGATGGCTTGGCTCGTTCCCAAGGGTCACCTCCAAGACTTGATCGACGAAGAATCAACGCCTATCGATAACACGCGACCAACATACCCTGTCCATGCCAAAGTTGTAAACTGTGTCACAGGAGGATCAGACGTCTGTGGCTTAACGTATTCGGCAGCCAAAAGGCACGCCAGTTAAGTATCGGACGAATAACCAATCCCTCGGTCGTCCTGACCGATACATGAATTGGAACTAGAGGCAATGCCCATCACGTTCGACCAAGACGACCTCCAAGACAACTGACAGAAACATCATGACGGGTTGATTATCCAACTCATTGTCGGGAATTGCTCAACTAAAAGGGTCTTGGTCGACGGGGGAAGTTCAGTTAATATCATTTTTCTAAACACTATCAAAGCAATGGGAATTGACAAGTCAGAGATAGTTCGTTGTTCGACGACTCTGATAGGATTCAACGGAGATTCGACCGACACTTTGGGAGAATCATCCTCCCAGTGTATGCTAAAGGGATTAATAAACAGACAAAGTTTAATGTCATCGACTGTTCGTCGGCTTATAATATCATCCTTGGTCGACCATGGATACACGACATGAAGGCGGTCCCCTCAACTTATCACTAGACGATTAAATTCCCGAAGTCGTGGGGGGTACAAGAAATCAAATGTGAGCAGAAGACCGCTCGATATTGATACAAGGCGACGTTGAAACCTCAGAAGAAGGACATCTAGCAATTACAGATCCATGATGTCCCTGAGTTTACCGATGACTGTCGACTAACAGGCCTAATCGAGTCGTCCTTGTGGGGGCATCACTAGATCCCATCATAAGGGAAAAACTAATCTCCTTCTTACAGGAACACACCGACTGTTTCGCTTGGACGCACGAAAACATGGTCGACATAAATCCTGACGTCATTTCTAACAAGTTGAACGTTGATCCATCGTTCAAACCCATAAAGCAAAAACATCGTAAGTTCGCCCCTGAGCGAAACAGAGTAATCAACAATGAGGTCGACAAGTTGCTCAAGAGCGGGAAAATCAGAGAAGTAAAATACACCGACTGGTTAGCCAACGTCGTTGTCGTACGAAAGAAAAACGGGAAGTGGCGCGTGTGCCTTGATTACACAGACCTTAACAAGGCCTGTCTTAAAGAACCATTCCCACTACCCCACATCGATGCTATGGTCGACGCAACTGCAGGACATGAGTTCCTAACGTTCATGGATGCTTACTCAAGATATAACCAGATCCTAATGTATACCGACGACCAAGAGAAAGCTGCTTTTATGACAGGTAAGGGCATCTACTGTTATAAGGTCATGCCTTTTGGCCTGAAAAATGCAGGATCGACGTACCAAATACTGGTCAACAAGATGATCAAGGAACACCTTGGCGACACAATGGACGTTTATATCGACGACATGTTCGTAAAATCCAAACAAGAGACCGATCACATTGACCATCTAAAGTCTTTCGACATCCTTCGGGAATATCAAATGAAGCTAAATCCTACGAAATGTTCCTTCTGAGTCAGTGCTGGGAAATTTCTGGGATATATGGTCACACGACGAGGAATAGAGGCTAATCCTAATCAAATCAAAGCTCTGATCGGTATCAAATCGCCTAGAAACTTCAAAGAAGTCTAACGACTCACATGTCGTGTAGCAGCGCTGAACCAGTTCATATCCCGATCGTCTGACAAATTTCATCCGTTCTATAACGTCTTGAGAAAAAACAGGGGGTTCGATTGGATGGACGACCATGAACGGGCGTTACAAAAATTGAAAGAGTATATGGCAGTTACACCACTGCTTTCGAAACCGAAAGACAATGAGGTCTTACAGTTGTATCTTGCCGTAAGTCCTCATTCCGTAAGTGTCGTCTTAACAAGAGAAGAAGACAAGCAACAACTCCCGATTTACTACGTTAGCAAATCTCTGCTAGACGCTGAGACATGATATACGTCCATGGAAAGGTTACTACTATCGCTAGTCACAACTGTCAAGAAGTTACGACACTACTTCGAGTCTCACCCTATCACTGTCGTAACTAATTTTCCTCTCAAGTTTGTCTTGAGAAAACCTGAACTGACAGGACGACTAGCAAAATGGAGCATTTACCTCAGCAGTTATGACATCGATTTTACGCCTCGTACGACGATTAAATCGCAAGTCCTAGCTGACTTTGTCGCTAATTTCAGTCCTGAACTAGAAAAAGAAGCACATAACGAAGCCTATACTGTGGAGAGTACAGACAACACGACCTGGACACTCCACGTCGTCGGTTCTTCAAACACCAGAGGAGCAGGTCTCGACGTCGTCTTAAAGTCGCCATAGGGGAGAAAGATGGTGTATTCCATACGATATGATTTCAAAGCTACCAACAACGAAGCAGAGTACAAAGCCCTAATCGTAGGCATGAGCATTGGCCATGACTTGGGGGCAACCGGACTTCACGTCAGAAGCGATTCCCTATTGATCGTGAACCAAATAAACGGGGAATTCGCGGCAAAAGACTCTAAGATGACAGCTTATCTCAAAATAGCTAAAGAAAAAGCAAGAATGTTTGATCCGTTCTCGATCGAGCAAATCCCCAGAGATCAAATCACTCAAACCGATGCGCTGGCAAATCTCGGGTCAACACTCAATAAGTCGTCGTTCGACGCCATCCCTATGATCCATCTGGAGACCTCGTCCATCGAGGACTCCGAGGAAATTCACACCCTCGTTGAAGAGAACGGTTGATCGTACGACATCAAGAATTATCTTATGTACTGTTTTGGTAAAAATTCACCGGTCTCGACCGCAACCGAAAAAGAAAACATATTTCCTACACGACGCTTTTTAAGCTAAAACCACACTTTATTATCAGACCTAAAGTTTAAAGTTACTCACAACACTCGACCATGACGTCGTCTAGCTCACACGACCGTCGTAAAATACCTTACGACCTCGACCAAACTAACGTATGACACAACTGTCATGATTTCTCTGTTTAATGCAGGATCAACGCCATTAATTACTAACGGCTATAACTGATGAGGATCATTATGAGCATTAATCACAGCAGCCGTTACGACCGTTACCTAGAGTCATTTAAAGCTACGAAGGCTATATAAACAAGAGCTCCATCACCATTTGCGGACATTCGAATTCTCGAGAACACTCACTGCAAGAACAAAAAAGCATTCAAAGCAAGGAACTCTCTTTCAAAAGATCGCTCGCGACGCACGACTTGTAGTTCCTACGCACGACGCACTCGTTTTTTACACACGATACACTTGTTACTTTACAAATTAACTTATTTCTTACACTTGTATTGTAATCATTGTACTCTCGACACTTGAAACACAAGGACATCGCCCCTGTTTGGCGACCATAGTGCAACGACGACAATCACAGTCATCCGTGGGTTTTTTCCTCGTTGAGGTTTTTCCCGCGTCACCAAAATCTATTTGTCTCGTTTACATTTTTTGTCTCTGTCGCACTGTTTTGTCGAACGATTTCTATCTTTAGTTGTTAATCTCCACAATCAACCTTAAGTTATCCTTCTGGACGATTTTTGGCATTAACAGTTTGGCGCCCACCGTGGGGCCCCATCTAGAGAAAATCTTTGACAAACGTGCGTCTTACTAACGATTTCTTAGAGTTTCCTCTTTTTTCTGTTTCAGGAAAATGGTAGGTCTTGGGAATCAAGAGCAGCTCATTGCCCAGATGTATCAGGAGTTGGAAACCACACGCAATCAAATCAACGCTCTTGCTGAGCAAAGTTGAAGGGCAGCTGAGGAAATCGCGCGACTGAGGAATCAAAATCCGAGTGGATCGTTCGGACCGCAGAACGGTCCAAGACCATTCGTTCAGAATCCAGGTCCAAGACCGTTAGGTCATAATCAGCAGCAAGGTCCATTCATGCAGAATCAGCAACAGGGATCGTTCATCCCAAATCCCCAGTTCGGACCGATTCCTCCTCAACATTTGAGACCACCACCCATGCACAATGGGTCTCAGCCGTACATCGTCCCTTTCAATGGGGACGCCAATGGCTCGTCGTATGGAAATGGCACCAGTTCTGGAATTAACCCTCCAACCGGTGTGAATCCCGATCCTAACGACCCCGTCGCTCAACGGTTGAAGATGTTGGAAGACCAGAATGAGCGTGTCTTGTCTTTGCTCGCTAAGCTACCGGGAGCAGCCGTACCTGTCGACGTCGAGCCTCGCTCGGGATATCAGGCGTCGCCTTTCGTTGACACGATAACGACTGTCGATGTCCCAAAGAAGTATAACATCCCCGCTTTCATGCCCAAGTATTCGGGAATAACCGATCTAACAGAGCACATTGCACAGTATAAACAGTTAATGTGGACGGTCTCGATCTCACATATGTATCAAGAAGTGTGCATGTGCAAGAGTTTCAGGGCAACTCTCACGGGTCCTGCCCTCCAATGGTTGATTAACCTCAAGCCCAAATCCATCGGGTCGTTCGCCGAGTTAGTCAACCAATTCTCCCAACAGTTCGCCAGCAGTCGCAAGATGGAAAAGCAGACCAGCGACTTATATTATGTCGTGCAGAAAGCCGGTAAATCTATCCGGAGCTATTTCAATAGATTCAATGCGGAGATGATCAGTGTCCGCAACTGCGACGTCAAGACTGCGATCGAAGCCTACAAACGTGGTCTAGACGAAAGTTCGGGTCGGTACACTGATCTGACCAAGTATCCTCCAGAGAATTTCGAAGATGTCCGTGCAAGAACCCTGGCCTATATGAGGGTGGAGGACGACGCTGCCTTTCGTCGAAAACATTCTGACGACAAGAGGTCGTTGAGTGTAAAGAAGCCAGAGTTCAAGACGAAGGCGGTGTCCAAGTCAGAGCCTGCACGACAAATCTCGAATGTTCGATTTGAGAAAAAGAAGACCGCAGCTCCGACCAAGTTTCCTCAGTACCCTAAGATATCCTCCTAAGGATTCAAAGGAACTACCAAGGACTTGGTCGAGGCCTTGAAGACCGTCCATGCGACTATCCGGTGGCCGAAGAAGTCCGACAAAGATGACGGTAAGAAAGATAAATCAAAATGGTGCGACTTCCATGTTGACCACGGTCATATGACGGTCGACTGTATAACTCTAAAAAAGGAGCTAGCGTACCTTATCCCAAAGGGCAATCTCAAGGATATCATCGACGACGTCGTTACTCCAGCTAACGACGCTCGATCGCCGACCCCCGATCATGCAAAGGTCGTCAACTGTATCACTGGTGGGTCTGAAGTGTGCGGTCTGACGTATTCCGCAGCCAAACGTCATGCCAGCCAGGCACCTGATGATCGACCTACCCCTCTTTCATCAAGACCAAAAGGATATCTGGAGTTAGAAGCCATGAAGATCACATTCGACCAAGACGACCTCGGCGACTCGTATCGGAAGCACCATGATGGGTTGATCATTCAACTCACGATTGGTAACTGTCTGACCCAACGAGTCTTGGTCGACGGAGGCAGTTCAGCAAACGTCATCTTCCTTGATACCATCAAGGTCATGGGAATCGATCGATCGGAAATCACCCGACGCTCGACAACCTTGGTCGGTTTCAACGGAGACGCGACGAGTACCTTTGGAGAGATCACCCTGCCTGTCTATGCTCGAGGAATCAACAAGCAGACCAAGTTCAACGTCATCAATTGCTCGTCGGCCTATAACATCATCTTAGGTCGACCATGGATCCATGATATGAAAGTTGTTCCCTCGACGTATCATCAGACCATGAAGTTCCCTACACCGTGGGAAGTCCAGGAGATCAAAAGTGAGCCAAAAGTCGCCCGCGACTGCTACAAGATGACCCTGATGCCGCAGAAGCAGGCCATCTAGCAATTACAGGTCCAAGATGCTCCTGGGACAGCCGACGACTATCGCCTGGAGGAAGTCGTCCTGGACCAGAGCAAGCCTGACCAGAAAGTCTTTATAGGTTCGTCTCTTGATCCCTGCCTTAAAGACAAACTAATAACTTTTTTGCAGGAACATGCCGATTGCTTTGCCTGGTCGCACGAAGACATGGTCGGCATAGACCCCAATGTTATTTCTCATAAGCTCAATGTCGACCCGTCATTTAAACCTGTCAAACAAAAGCGCCGTAAATTTGCTCCTGAGCGGAATAAGGTAATCAATGACGAGGTCGACAACCTCCTAAAGACAGGAAAAATTCGAGAAGTAAAGTACCCCGACTGGCTTGCCAATGTCATGGTCGTACAGAAGAAAAATGGCAAATGGAGGGTCTGTATCGATTTCACAGATCTCAACAAAGCTTGTCCAAAAGATCCTTTTCCATTGCCACATATCGACGCCATGGTCGACGCGACAACAGGACATGAACTATTGACGTTCATGGATGCTTATTCTGGATATAATCAAATCTTGATGCACGTCGGGGACCAGGAGAAAACTGCATTCATGACAGATCGAGGTATTTACTGTTATAAAGTTATGCCATTCGGTTTAAAAAATGCAGGTTCCACCTACCAGCGTCTGGTGAACAAGATGTTCAAAGACCACCTCGGCGACACGATGGAGGTTTATATCGACGACATGCTCGTCAAGTCAAAGCAAGCAATCGACCACGTCGAGCATTTAAGGCAGTCGTTCGACATTCTCCAAAAATATTGCATGAAGCTCAACCCGATGAAGTGTTCCTTTGGTGTCAGTGCCGGGAAATTCCTAGGCCATATGGTCACTCGTCGGGGGATCGAAGCCAATCCCGACCAGATCAAAGCCATCATCGAGATCAAATCTCCATGAAATTTCAAAGAAGTCCAAAGGCTCACTGGTCGGGTGGCAGCTTTGAACAGGTTTATCTCTCGATCCTCAGATAGATGTCATCTATTTTATAATGTTCTAAGGAAAAATAAAGGCTTCAACTGGACCGACGATCATGAGCAAGCATTGCGAAAACTGAAGGAGTACATGACGTCGCCACCTTTGCTATCAAAGCCTTACGATCATGGGGTCTTGCAGTTATATTTGGCTGTTAGTCCTAATGCAGTAAGTACCATCCTGACACGAGAAGATGAAAAGAAACAACTGCCAATTTACTATGTAAGCAAATCTCTCTTGGACGCCGAAACCAGGTATTCCTCTATGGAAAAATTGCTTTTGTCGCTTGTTACAGCCGCAAAGAAATTGCGTCATTATTTTGAATCGCATCCTATTACCGTCGTGACTAACTTTCCTCTTAAGTCTATCTTGAGGAAACCTGAGTTGACAGGTCGTTTGGCGAAATGGAGCATATATCTCAGCAGTTACGACATCAACTTCAAGCCCAGGATAGCGATCAAATCGCAAGCTTTGGCAGATTTCATTGCTGATTTCAGGCCAGAGCTGGAAAAAGAAGCATAGCTCGAGGTGCTCACTGTGGCGAATCACGACGACGTGCTCTGGACTTTACATGTCGACGAATCGTCCAACACTAGGGGTTCAGGACTAGGCGTCGTCTTAAAGTCGACACAGGGAGGCAAGATGGTGTATTCTGTGCGATGCGACTTCAAAACCACCAACAATGAAGCCCAGTATGAGGCCTTGATCGTGGGGATGAACATGGCCCACGACTCGGGGGCAACCGCGCTACATGTCAAAAGCGATTCTCTCCTGGTCGTGAACCACATGAACGGAGAATTCGCGGCTAAAGATTCAAAGATGACAGCGTACCTAAAGGTAGCAAAAGAAAAATCTGAAATATTTAAGTCATTTTCCATTGAGCAGATTCCAAGGGACCAGAATACTCAAGCCGACGCCTTAGCAAACCTTGGGTCTGCACTGGTCGAACCAATATTCGACATTATTCCCATTATCCGTCTGGCGACGTCGTCCATCGAATATAACGATGTCGTCCAGATCGAAGACCAAGAAGATGATTGGCCGTACGACATCAGAAATTTCCTTATGCACGACCAACTCCCAGAAGACAAGATGGAAGCTCGGAATATCAAGTTCAAGGCATCCAGGTATGTCGTGATCGGAGATAGACTCTATCGACGATCATCGACAGGCTTAAACCTGAGATGTGACACCAACAAAAGCCAAGTCCAAAAAATCCTTCAAGAAATGCACGATGGAGAGTGTGGCAACCACTCGGAAGGTCGCAGTTTGGCCAATCGTATCTCTCGACAATGTTATTTCTGGCCAACGTTGCGACAAGACGCTGTCAGGTATGTCCAGAACTGTGACACTTGTCAACGACATTCAGGTACGTCCCATAAACCTTCTGAACCTTTACATTCGACACTGATCCCATGGCCCTTCATGAGATGGGGGATGGACATTGTCGGCAAACTACAACCTGCCCCAGGGCAAAAGGTATTTCTTCTCGTACTTACAAATTATTTTTCTAAGTGGGTAGAAGCAGCTGCCTTTTCCCAAGTTCGGGACAAGGAAGTTGTAACATCCCAGTCTAAATAAAGCATGCAATTCATATGAAATGATATAACCCAAAAATGGGTCCCAAAATTTCTTACATAATATCAAATTCAGGTTGGCGGAACAACCAACACAACTGAGAATAAATCTAAAGCTAGAAATAATAGTGTCTCTGTCTCTACTGCCTCTATCCACTAACTGCCCTGCTCACCTGCCAGATCCTTTCACTACCTACTTACCTGAAAAGGGTTTCGTTTGGAAAAAAATGCGAGGGTTAGACCATGAGGTCTAGTAAGTCCCTCCTGACAGTTCTCAAAATCATTTAAAACATTTCATAACTTTCATATATAAAACTTCCAAATAGCTGAACATTTAGAAATCTTTCACGGATAAAATCCGCTCCCGTAAATGGCACCCTGAAGTATATCGAGAGTGACAATGGCTCAGTATCACGCTGCCTTATTGGGTCTCACTTCCCATGGAATAAACGGAACCTCCCCCCGGCGTGAGTATTGGCGGAACCTCCCCCCGACTTAGCCAATTTACGTCTACACAAGTATGCATACATCTCATATAAAACTTAAAACAACTTTCATGCAATTAAACGCATAATAATAAAACATGGCATTTCTCATCATGTACTCACTTTAGAAAATACATTAAAAGTCACGTATTTTAGTTAGAAAACTCACCTGATACGCTTACTTTCCTTTCCTACTATGTTCCGTACTTCCAATCGATTTACCTGAATGAATGGATAAAACATATAAGCTGACTAGCCAACTGTTCGGATACTAGCTTACCGGACAACTCTACTTTCCGGACAGCTTACCGGGTGAACTATACTTACCGGATAATTCATACTTACCGGACACTTCACACTTACCGGATAACTTCACTTTCCAGACAGCTTATCGGGTGAACTATCCTTACCGGATACTTTCCTACTTAGCGGATACTTTTTACTTACCAGACAGTCATCCCATCCGGATACCTTTCTCAATCGGTCACCGTGTCCGGACACCCACAGGGGCTTTCCAGACGCCGACCCTGAACCCATTTGGGACTGAAAACCCACTGATAAGCTCTTATTTCAACAAAACTTATATTAACAACAGTACCCTGACTTACTTGGTTTATTGAATACCAAACTCTTAGCTGCGAAAACACAATATAACACCTAACAACTTCCATTAAGCTTCAAACTCAACTTTCAATTAAGAACCCCAAAATATAACTAGTTCAGCAGCAAAATCAAAGCTAGGGATGGTAGAGGAGAGATTACCTGACTTGATGATGCTGAAATCTTTCTCTTCCTTCAACTAGAATTGTAGAACCCTTTCTTCCTTCTTGCTCTCTCTCTTTTCCTTTCTCTTTTTGCTCAGCCGCTACTCACACCAAAATGATTGAAAACTAGGGTTTTTGTGCCAATCATTGGGTTCTTAGACCCTATCCCTTATTAACAATTTAGTCCCTCAACTTACAGTTTTATTAATTTTTCCACAATACTTAAAAGTCTTCCACTTTGGTCTCGGTTACTACAACACTCCCCCCTCAAAAGAATTCCGTCCCCGGAATTCCATTCCCGAAAAGATGAGGGTATTTGGACTTCATGTCCGCTTTCACTTCCCAGGTAGCCTCTCGTCCCTTATGATACCTCCACTGAACTTCTACTAGTCGAACTTCTCTATTCCTTGTTTTCCAGGCGTTACTGTCCACAATCTCTATTGGTTCTTCCTCGTACGACAATCTCTCATCGATGCTAACATCTCCTAATGGAATGGCCACATCGGTCTCGGCCAAACATTTCTTCAGATTTGACACATGAAATGTTGGATGAATTCCTCTTAATTCTTCTGGTAAGTCTAGTTTGTAGGCTACGGCCCCAACTCGTTCAATGATAACAAAAGGTCCTACAAATCTCGGCCTCAACTTTCCTTTCTGTTGGTCTCGAAGGGTTATACAAGTTTATAGAGGGGGGGGGGGGGGTTGAATACAAACACACTATTTTTACTTTTCTAAGTTGTTTATTGATAAATCAAGAGAATTTACAACTTGTTGCGGAACAAGATTAAGGATTAACCTAATCTAAACAAGTTAAGAACACTAAGTTTCTTGCACTAGAATAAGATAGAAAGGAGATGAGGAAATTACGAATAATAACCTAACACACAGTAGTAAGGAAGAATAAGAAGATGGCTGAGTGCACTTCATTTCTGAAGTAGGGTTCTTCTTATATACTGCATGCATTTAATGCATGACAGTATTGCTTTACACATGGCAGCAACTGAGTGGTTGCATGTCATTGACCTTTGTAGACAACCTTAGTAGCCGCATGGTGCACAGTGTAGAATCAGAGTTTGTTGTACGATTCTAGACAGAAGGGATGTCCGTTCTGACATTTCGTACGGAGACGTGCAAGGGAGGTAAGGCAATATTACTTTGAAAGGAGACTTCATGATCAGCTTTCGTTGAAACAGTTCTTTATCAGCGAATGATAAAGTTCAGCGATTGCTGAAGTCTTCTACTTGATACTTCACGTTGAGTGGACAAATCTTGGCTTCGATGATATCCGCATCAGTTCATTAGTAGACTTGTCGCTGGTTCTTGAGCTTGATCTTCGACTTCAGCGTAGAATATATATTAACGTGAAACTTTCCTTCAGGGATCATAAGTAAACAACTAACTTATCAGCGATCATCTCATAGACTGAACAGGCTCAGAGCTACTCGATGAACAGAGTTCGCTGACTATTTAACTTTAAAGAGCGAGAGTTACTATCAGCGGTACTGAAACAGTCTTAGTACTTATCAGCGATAGTGAGTCTCTAATACATATTGTTTACTTACAATTTTCACTAAGTGTTAAAGAGAGGGTCATTATCAAATCACTGAGGGTTTGGATCAACAATCTCCCCCTATTTGATTATGACATAGCAACAGAGAAAATTGCTAATTAATGAAAACATAAGGATAAAAAGAACTCATAAAATATTTGTCCCTTTTACTGTTTTTCTGGGATCTTTTCAGTACTGATGGAGTAACGTACATTCGCTGAAATTTTTCTTTAAACTTCATAAAGGTTACAGAGGGAAGTGGAAAAATCACAAGTACAACAAATAAAATTACAAGTACAGAAGATATAGACAGATAAAGATAGAAAGAATTACAAGGGGATCCTATCCGTCAAAAGGTTATTCCTTGATGAGAAGTTCATCGAGGGTCTTTGATGTGGGAATCATCTAGTCAGGGACCGTTACACCATGATCCTTTTTGTTCTTTGCTTCTTCAAAGATCAGGGGCTTGAGGTGATGTGCCTGAATGTCGCGTCTGACTTCACACCAGTATATTAGGTCTCTGAGCTGTTCGATGGGAGTGATTAGAAGCTCAGTTATGCGTTGAAAGTGTTGTCATCCATAGCAGTCTAGAAAGAAGATGCCATAGGGTTCACTTAAGACTTTTCCAGGGATAAAAGTTTCACCAGGAGGCATGGAGGTGTCAAGTACTGAGAGGTCAGGGTCACGACCAAGTACTTCTTCGCGTGAGAAAATACCTATTTCATTCCGTATAGGAGGACCTGAGTCTGAGGTTTTCTTTTTCTTTGCAGAGGCTCGTCTTTGTTGAGGTGGAAGAAGAGTGGAAGGAGGAATATCCACAGCAGAAGAAACCAAGTCGATCTGAGAATTTAAACTTTTCTCGACATGGCTCTTGAACTTTGAGCGAGATCGCTGAATGGCTAATTTCACTTCCAACCATTCAGAGAAACCAAATTTCTCAAATGTAGCAGCGTAAAAGGTTTGCTTGGTCTTGTCTTCTCTGAATACGTCAACTTCAACAACAGGAACGTCTACAAACAGTTTTCCTCTGATAAGTACCTTGATGATTTTGGATGGTCGTGATCGATAGTTCAGCATTTCTTTACACCATTCCAAAGTCGAGTCAGATACCTTAGTCTTTTCTTCAACGATCCTTTGGGCATCATCCTATAGCTGACGTTGGACATCAATGGGAGTTCTTTTAAGCGCGGGGTCTTTCACCGATTGTTGGACAAGCTGGATGGCGAGAGCCTTATCTTTTTCTTCAGCTTCCTTCTTTTCGGCGAGTAATCTTTCAGCTCTTAAATGATCCTCGTATTCTTTCCTTGATATCCTGAACTTTGTGGGAACAGGGATTTTGGAGCGAGGAAGAATGATTCGCTGATCTTTGAGCTGTTTGATCATTTCATCTCTCTTTTCTTGATCCTCTTCACTTAGCTTTTGAGGAGCCAAGGAAGGTCTATTTTTGTGAGAGAGCAGCTGTTCTTCAGGTTCATCAGTCTCAGTGGTTAAATCCAAGACTGGGATTATTTCTTCAGCTCTTGTGGCTGGGATTATTGGTGTAGTTGTAGTAGCTTCAGTGGGATCCTCAAACAGGAGAGAGGACTAGCTGAAACACAACGATTGTTTAAGTAAGAACATGGGAAGAAACAGATAGAAAAAAAGAATGGGGTTTAATTGTATAGAGGTTTTATGGAGAGGAGGATTGAGATTGAGAAGGGATAGAGGAGTGATGCAGAGTAAGGGAATAAGAGATATTGTACCTGACAAACTGGCTTAATCTGAAGGATAGCCAGATTGCCTTCTGCAACGAGGCCTTTGTTTTTCCCTTGATCAGCTTCAGATGCTGCAGGCTTTGTCTTCTCCCCTGATGGTTCATTTATCGAAATCCCTTTCTCAGGGGCCTTCTTGGGCTCAACGTCATCATCGTCATCATCATCATCTTTAGGGGATAATGATGGTTCTTCATCATCGATATCGATGGGTTCTTTGTCTTCAGCTTCTTCTTCTTCTTCTTCTTCTTCAGACTCAACCTCATCAGCGTAAGGTACGGTCACATCAGCAACGGCTTCTTTGTGTTGCTCTTTGAGTTTCTCCCCCTCAGATACAGAGGGAGGTTTCTCGGTTCCCTCAGGGTTTTCAACTCCCTGAGGTTTTGAAGTAGAAGCAGCAGTTTCATTTTTCTTCTCCCCCTCATCATTATGGGGAAGGTCTTCAGTTCTCTTCTCCCCCTCTTCCACATTATGAGGAAGGGAGGCAAGAGGAATATCAGCAACACCAGCAGCATCAGTAGTATGAGAATCACTGTCTTCTTGGCCAGTGAGTCCCATACAAAGTTCAACCACTGCTAATCTGTCGTCGAGGCCAGATATAGCAGGGGCGAGTTTCCAAAGATCTTCTCTATCGGCCTGAGTAAAGTGAGACTTTGGAGCATCCAGGAAATTGAGTATCTGCTGAAGTAGATCTTTGACCGTCGTAACCTCACCCTTAAGAGTACCAACCTCTGTATTCAATGATGTGACTTCATTGGACAGAGTGGTGAAGTTTGTTGCGAGGGTGGTGTTGGTGAGGTTGAGATTTTTGATGTTTGAGGAAGTTTCAGCGAGGGTGGTAGCAAAAGTTGCAATGCTGCCATCTACCTTCTCCATATCATCTTTGGAGGCTTTCGTGTCAACAACCTCAGTCAACTTCTTGAGGTTCTCTCCAACGTCTGTAACCGCTGAAGAGTTGGTGGAGAGAATGGTGTTGTATGATTCCATCTTTGTTTCCAGGGCCTTCAGGGAGGTGTTGATATCCCCCAAATTAGGACCTGAAACAGTTACTAAGTTATGAACAGAGGAAAGCTCAGAAGTTTAGGGTTGAGAGAGAGAAGTGTTTGGGATAATGTGTATACCTGCAGGCGGGTTGGTGAAGTTGTCGAAGCCTCGTAACCCTGAGAAAGTTTCATAGTCATCTTCAATAGTTCCTTGACGACTGGAAGTACCTGCAGTTCCTGTGTTTTGTTCTATCATCCTCGGAAGATGTTCAGTAGTAGTGTCGCTGAGGAAGATGTTTGTTGAGAAGAATAGGGGAAGAGATTGAGTGACCAAAGGAGAGGTGGGAGGAATGATGGTTGAGAAAGTGGGTTGGGAGCGGGGTCCAGTGTTGGATTCGCTGAAAATCACTTCAGTCTCTAAAGAGGCTGAAGGAGGTGTGTTCAGTTCCAAGATTATAACTTCAGCGTTTAGAGACGCTGAAGCTGGGATGGAAGTGGTGGCTTGATCAGCTGTGGCAGAGCGTACCACTGAACTATCCATCAGCTCTTTAAGATGAGCTGTGGAGTCTTCAGCATGTGAATGCTGGGGGGGGGGGTTGCTCCTTGGTTTTCTTGATTCTTTTGGAACCAAGTTGGGAAGTAGATTGTTTCCTTTTTCGAGAAGGAGTGGAGGGTGCAGCTTGGGTATCAGCGGTGGGTATTACTATTGAAGTAGCCACAGAAGTAGAAGACGGAGGATTAAGAATAGATAAAAGAGTAGTAAGACGTACCTCGTTTTCTAGCGGCTTGAAGTCGAGTACCTTAGGGCCAACCTGAGAGAGTCTCAGATCACCCTCTTTTGGGTACTTGTCCCCAAGTCCTTGTTGAAAGACGGCGCTGATGAATCTGGGATATGGAACCCATGAAGGTCTATCAGCCATATCTACTCTGAACGCAAGATCGTCATAGATGATCGAGGCCCAGTCAACATGTAGACCTTTCAGCAATGCATAGCCCATTGCTTGCTGAGGTTGGGCGGCTTGATCAGAGGAGCCGGAATTCGCTGTCATGCAGCTTATCAAGTGTGCGAAGATGAAGTTCATCTCGCTTGGCATTTTGGACTTCTTGATGAGGGTCAGTTTCTTCTCAATCTCCTTGTCCCTCCCTGTGTCCCATGCGTAACCCATTTCATCAAAGAATGTAGTGATGGCTTCCCTATCAGCATGGTTTTTGTGGTTAGGCAGAGGAACACAGGGTTTTTCTTTGGTGGCAGTGGGTAGGCTGAGTGCTCACCTGATAATGGCAGGGTTGATTTTGGTTGTGCCAAATTTGGTGTCACAGAGAATGACATCAAGGAGTTTCTTAGGGACCTTGGATGAAGGAACCTGAGTGTGTCTAGCAGTATACCAGAACTGAGATTGAAGGAATTTATGGGCAGGGGGTACGAAGGTTAAGCAGCAGGTTTGTAGAAAATTCACAGCTTCATTCAGATGTTTGACTTGCTTTTTCGGAGGAAAGTCGAAAAGCGCATAGAGATTGTTGGATTTTGAGAAGTCTACTTTCTCAAGCGTGAACTTGACCTGAGGAGCCTTTGGTAGAGTCAGTTTCTCCATAGCAGGAGATTTCTCAGCGGTAGGAGCAGCAGTAGAAGATGCCATTACTGTTTATCATATCAACCATGAATCATAGAGAAAAAATACAGTCTTAATGTGGAAAGATTTTCCAATAAGATGTTTTCGAATTTTGTCCATTTCATTCAGACAAAAATTTCTTAATGAAGATTAGGGTTTTTTTGTTTTGAAAAAGAAATGCAAACCCAGTAAAAGTCTTGTTTTCCATTTTCCTTTAGATAAGGATTCTGGAAAAACGTATGAAGAACAAGTTTAAGATTTTGAGTTTAAAACTTGAAGAACAACCATGAAAAGGTTGTGTTCATAAAACCATGAAAGAAATGATTTCATTTAAAAAGTTCTTTTGTTTGATCTTTTGAAAACAAGGATAAGATCAGAAACAAGTTAAAACAGGTAAATAATGAGAATATTAATCTGGTTGTCGAAGAAGAAGATGAACAGTTTTCTGGAAAAGCTCGAGTTCAATAAGCAACAGTAAATCTTTTCTTTCTTGGAGAAGAAGTTCGCGTAAAGGAAAAATATAAACTTGAAATAGTTTATATAGTGAGATTAGAGAGAGAGAAAAACTAGAGCGGGAAAGTTTTTCATCATGACACGGACACGTGTTTGCATTTGATTGGATGGTAAACGAAACGTGCAAACGTGTGTCAGAAAAAGAACGTGCCAGGGTTTATCCGTTGTGATGATGTCACAAACGTCCTTTCATATTTTAGGATGTCTCTGAGGTTTTGAAAGCTCAGGGACTATTTTGAAAAACATGAAGCACCGAATAGAAATATCAGTGTTAGTTTAAGAAATTTCAAAGTATCGCTGTTAAGGAAGAGATATTCAGCGATGTCATTTGTTTTGAAATCTTGCATTCATTTGCGAACGTCAGCGAGTAAAGAGAGAACCTACCTTGATATCAGCGAATCAACTTTGTTCAGAGAGAAGATGATAGAATGGGTTATATAAGTTGGTTTTATCCGATCGCTGATCAAATGTGAACTACTGAAGATTTTACTCTTCAAAGTTCAGCATTCCAAGATCGATGATGAGAAAGTTGAATCTTGTCTCGTCAAGAGGTTTGGTGAACAGATCAGCTAACTGAAAGTCAGTTGGGATAAAATGAAGTTCTATATCACCATTCATCACATGATATCTGATAAAATGATACCTGATTTCGATATGTTTGGTCTTTGAGTGTAGTACTGGATTGTTGGCTATAGCGATGGCACTTGTGCTGTCGTAATAGATTGGAATTTTCGAGAGCTGAAGGTCATAGTCTAGTAGTTGATTTCTCATCCACAAGACCTGAGAACAACAGCTTCCAGCGGCTACATACTCAGCTTCAGCAGTTGAGGTGGACACTGAGTTTTGCTTTTTACTTGTTCAACTCACCAGCTTTCCACCCAGGAGCTGACAGCCTCCTGTGGTGCTTTTCCTATCCAATTTGCAACATGCAAAATCACTATCTGAATAGGTGATTAGATCAAACCCTGAGTCTTTGGGATACCAAAGACCTAGGTTCGGAGTTCCCTTAAGGTAACGAAAGATTCACTTTACAGCGATCATATGAGATTCCTTAGGTTCAGCTTGATATCGTGAACACAAACAAGTTGCATACATAATATCAAGTCGGCTAGCTGTAAGATACAGGAGAGAGCCGATCATCCCACGGTACACTGTGACATTAACATGTATTCCATTTGAATCCTTGTTTAGTGTCAGCGGTGATGCCATAGGGGTTTTCATAGCTGAACTCTGAGTTAAATCGAATTTCTTAAGCATATCTTTAACATACTTTACCTGATTAATGAAAGTTCATTTTTCATTCTGTTTTATCTGAAGACCAAGGAAATATGTTAGCTCACCCATCATACTCATTTTATACTCTTCTTTCATTCTATCAGCGAAACGAGTACAAAGGTCAGGGTTAGTAGAACCAAATATAATGTCATCAACATATATCTGAACTAGAATGATATGACCCTTCACTATTCTAAAAAATAGAGTTTTGTCGATTTTACCTCGCTCAAAATTTTCAATTAGGAGATAAGAGGATAGAGTGTCATACCATGCTGTTAGTCCTAGATTGATCAGGTAACAACGATTCAATGAGAAATAACAAGAACAGATAATGATTTCAACTTGTCAACCCTCTCATATTCAATAATCATGATAGTTACAAAGGTTTGAATGAAAATCCTAACTATCTCTCTCTAAACAATTTAGCTCTCGATGAATATGTGAATCGCTTAACCTAAAACTAAAGGTTAACATTAACCTTAAATACCTAGGCTTTAGACGGCCTAAGCCCATTAAACACAAATAACTAAGCCCATTTAACAATTAAGGCTTTTACAAGAATAATAAATCTAATTAAGCTCTCTATAATTATTTATATATCTTTCAAATATGTAAGACATTTATTGTCCTAACAATCTCCCCCTAAAGATATATAAATAAAAACCGGTCTTGAAACTTTCAAATCTTGATCTTCTCTTCTTCTTGAATCTTTGAAATGCAATGATGTTGCTTGTCTTCATGTCATTTCAGCGCTCCCCCTTGAATAAAGCTCCTGGTCTTCAAATCTTCAACAAATCTTTCTTTGAATCGCGATTTGAATTTGCTTTCAGCTTCACGTTTAAGAACTTGTAGAACCAATATGCTCGATGGAGGAAATAATTCGAAGCGAACACCACTTGATAAACGATGAGAAGAGTTGATCACTTGTAAGCACTTTGAAGTCTTTTCGGAATTTGGAACTTGACCGTTACTCCCCATTGGCTTTTGCATGGGGACTTCTTTACTGATCTTCTCTTCTTCTTCAGCAAGTTTCTCAGAACTGTTCCAGAGTTGAGATTTCAGTTCCTTCAGCTCCTTGATGTACTTGCTGCACAAGTCATCTTCTTGCTGGATATTCTTTTCAGAAAGTCTTTGATGTGCTTCCTTTTCAAGTGCCTTTATCTCGTCTGGTGATGGCAGTTTAGAAAGCTTCTTTTTCAGCTCCGTGTTTTCGGACTCTAAGGATGTTGCCTTTTCTTCGGATTTGGCAAGCTTATCAGCACTTTCAGATATTTGCAGTTTCTGTTCCTTCAGTTCTTTGAATTGCTTTTTGTACGTTTCATTTGCACGCTCCCAATTCTCTTCATGCATTCTCATCAGATCTTTACACTCATGATTGATGCAATACTTCGACATTGTTACCCGGACACTTGATGTTTTATCCGGACACTGCGGCTGGTGTTGCAATTCGGATCCGATTGAAGAACGATTTTGATCAAGAAAAACTGCTGTATTTCGGTAAATAACTGGGAGACTTCTGGACCTCAGACGGCCAATCCAACCGGTCAGAATGTGAAACAATATGTCCCGAAGCTACTGTCGAAAAATCATGACGTTCCGACGGTTCAATCTCCGGGAATAAGCGAAACGGCTGGCTGTGATTTTCCAGAAAATTTTCTGCGAATTTTCTTGCCTTTTCTCGCTTTCGTTCGATTTCTTTCGTATCTTCAAATCACCGATTCTGCTCTGATACCAATTGTTAGTCCTAGATTGATCAGGTAACAACGATTCAATGAGAAATAACAAGAATAGATAATGATTTTAACTTGTCAACCCTCTCATATTCAATAATCAAGATAGTTACAAAGGTTTGAATGAAAATCCTAATTATCTCTCTCTAAACAATTTAGCTCTCAATGAATATGTGAATCGCTTAACCTAAAACTAAAGGTTAACATTAACCTTAAATACCTAGGCTTTAGACAATAAGGCCTAAGCCCATTAAACACAAATAACTAAGCCCATTTAACAATTAAGGCTTTTACAAGAATAATAAATCTAATTAAGCTCTCTATAATTATTTATATATCTTTCAAATATGTAGGACATTTATTGTCCTAACACATGCAATTGGAGCTTGCTTTAAGCCATAAAGTGTCTTATCCAGTTTATAAACATAACCTGGACGCTTAGGATCTGAGAATCCCGGAGGTTGTTCCACATAGACTTCTTCATTCAGCTTTCCATTGAGAAATGGTGACTTAACATCAATTTGATATACTTTGAAGTCTTTGTGTACAGCATATGCTAAGAATAGACGAATAGATTCTAGTCTTGCTATTGGAGCAAATGTTTCGTCGTAGTCTATACCTTCCTCTTGTCTGTTGTAACATCCCAGACCAACCGTACCAGACATTGTCCGCTTTGTCCACACACCTGGACTCACGGTTTTAAAACGCGTCTGATAGAGAAGGTATCAAGTCCCTTATAAGGCAACCTTTGTTCCCCTCCCCAACCAATGTGGGATCTTACAATCCACCCCCCTTGGGAGCCCAGCGTCCTCGCTGGCACACCAGTCCGGTTCCCAGCTCTGATACCATCTGTAACATCCCAGGCCAACCGTACCAGATATTGTCCGCTTTGTCCGCACACCTGGACTCACGGTTTTAAAACGCGTCTGATAGGGGAGGTATCAAGTTCCTATTATAAGTCAACCTTTGTTCCCCTCCCCAACCAATGTGGGATCTTACAATCCACCCCCCTCGGGAGCCCAGCGTCCTCGCTGGCACACCAGTTCGGTTCTCGGCTCTGATACCATCTGTAACATCCCAGACCAACCGTACCAGATATTGTCCGCTTTGTCCACACACCTGGACTCACAGTTTTAAAACGCGTCTGATAGAGAAGGTATCAAGTCCCTTATAAGGCAACCTTTGTTCCCCTCCCCAACCAATGTGGGATCTTACATCTGTATCCCTGAGCAACAAGTCGAGCCTTGTTGCGGGTTACAGTTCCATGTTCGTCCAACTTGTTTCGATAGACCCATTTAGTGCCTATCACTGTCTTGTCAGTTGGTCTTCGAACAAGATTCCAAACTTTGTTTCTTTCGAATTCAGTCAGCTCTTCTTGCATGGCGCTGACCCAGTTTGGATCTTTAAGGGCATCATCTATTTTCTTTGGTTCAATCAGAGAAATAAAGTTAACAAATAAACAAATATTACATGCACTTCGTCGAGTCTGAATACCAGCGTTTGGATCAACAAGAATTTGATCAATTGGGTGATTGACAGTCCATCGCTGAGCTGGAGCATGAATCGCTGACTCAAATTGAACTGGAGGAGCTGAAGATGAGGCTTCAGCAACTTCTGGAGTATCAGCCAAGAGAGGAGTAGGTGCAGATGTCATCACATTTACTGATTGCTGAGAAGAAGATGGAATGTCTGAGACATTTGGTTCAGAAGCAGGCATAGTGTTTAAAGGAATAGCTGAGACCCATGATGTTTCAGCTTCACTATTATGCATGTTTGGGATGATAGTAGGAACATCATCTTCAACGGTATGAGTATGAGGAGTGGGAATATCTTCTGAATCACCAAGATGTGAAAACATCCATTGATTCAGCTCTTCAGTATCAGCAGAAGGTCGAGAATTCGCTGAACGGGATTCGTCAAAGGTGACGTGAATAGTTTCTTCAACAGTTTGTCTTCTTCGATTGAAGACTCTGAAGGCTTTGGAGACTGAGGAGTATCCAAGAAAGATTCCATCATCGGTTTTAGGATCAAACTTTCCAAGGGCATCTCTGTTGTTCAGTATGAAACACTGACATCCAAAGATGTTAAGAAAGCTAATTGAAGGCTTTCTCCCATGAAAAAGGTCATAGGCTGTCTTGTTGAATCTTTTGCCTATCAACGACCTATTTTGCGTAAAACAAGAAGTGTTGACAGCTTCTGCCCAAAACTGAGTAGGCAGTTGAGAATCGTTGAGCATTGAACGTGCAGCTTCAATAATAGTTCTATTTCTTCTTTCAGCGACTCCATTTTGTTGTGGTGTTCTCACTGAAGAAAAGTTGTGAGAAATACCCTTACTCTCAAAGAAGGAATCAAGAGAACTGTTTTTAAATTCAGTCCCATGATCACTCCTTATCGAGCGAACGGTCAAGTTGTTCAGGACTTCCATTTTCCTGACAAAGGTGATGAGTTTTTCAGGGGTGTCACTCTTAGAACGGAGAAACATTACCCATGTATAGCGAGAGAATTCATCAACTATGACCAGCGTATATTTCTTTCCAGTGATGGATTGTTTGTTAATAGGGCCAAACAAATCCATAAGGAGAAGTTGTAGAGGAGATGACACTGAGGAAACTTGCTTAGACTTAAAGCTTGCTTTGGTCTGCTTCCCTTTCTCACACGCTAAACATAAGGACTCTTTGGCGTATGAGTGTTGAGGTAGACCAGTGACTAACTCTTTTGAAGAAAGAGTATTCAGTGTCTTGAAGTTTAGATGAGAGAGCCTCTTATGCCATAACCAGTTGACATCGGATGAGGCTTTTGAGAAGAAACAGGAGTTCTCAGTGGTTGTTGAGTCCATGTTTATTACATAAACATTTTCCAAGCGATAACCGCTGAGAGCCATCTTCTCCTTTTTGTCAGCGACAAAGCAGGATTCCTTAGTAATGATTACTTTGTTATCCATGCCGCAAAGCTGACTAATGCTTAGAAGATTATGCTTCAGCCCTTCAACATATGCGACTCTTCTGAAGATTGTTGTACCATTAGAGAGTACACCAAACCCTCGGGTATGTCCTTTTCCATTTCCACCGAAAGTTACAGAGCGACCCTTTTCTTCTTTATACTCAGTGAGCAGGTTCTTCTTAACAGTCATGTGTCTAGAGCATCCGCTATCGAGATACCAGATGCCCTTCTTAACCTGCATTACAAAGGAAGATTAGTTTGTCTTGGGTACCCACTTAACCATGTGTACACACTTGTCAGTGGGGGTAGAAGAGGAGGTGGAAGGTTCAGCAGTCTTCGCAGCATTTGAAGATTCAGCTTTGTCAGTCTTCACTTTGGTTAATTTCTTAACCTCAGTGGTCTTCTTTGCCTTGGGGGCAATGATCTTCACCTTAGCTATCTTTTCAGCTTGGGTGGCTGTGGGAAACTTACTAGCAATATGATTGGTAAGTCCACAATGATAACATTTCCTATAACTAGAAGTAGTTCGAGGACCATTTGCATGCTGAGCTTTTGATTTTGAATTAGAAGGACCTGTACCAAGTAAACTTTTGGTATTTGAAACAGGAGGAACATTCAGTTCTTCGGATTTCTTACCAATAGTATCTACTTTGATTCTAGGAGTGGATCGCTGAATAGATCCACGCTGAATAAATCCAGGGATCTTATTCTTTGAACCAGAGGGATAAGTCACTGAAGCTTTAGAAGCATTCAGCTTTGGTACAAAGGTACCCTTCTGAGGATTTTGGTTAAAAGCAATTCCTTTACCTTTATTTTTAAAGACTGAGGTAGGTTTTGGATAAACAATTTTCTCTTTACCTTTAGAAGTTAAGGTAGAGATTTCCTCAGGGATAGGAGGTTTTGAAGAGGAACACTGAGATGAGAAAGTGTCAGGGATAAAGGATACGAACATTCCAAACTTAAGCATGGAACGGTCAGTGGTTGGTTCTAGAGTATCAGCTTTGTAACCAAGACCACGCTTATCACTCAGGGGAATCTGAGACTTTATTATCTCAGTGATCTTTGTTGAGGAGTTATACCATCCATCAACAGTAGCTTTTTCAGCTTTTAATGCAGTGATAGCTTCTTCACGCTCGATTTTGACTAGCTGATTTAAGTGAACTTGATCTTTAAAATCTTCTTCAATTTTAGAAAGATTTTCTATTTGAAGGTGACAGTTTTAAAGATGTTCAACGAGATTAAGGTTTTGATTTTCAACAACAGTTTGGCCATTCATGGCTTCATATAAACTTCTAGTCAAGAGATCGATCTTTCGAAGACTATCAGCTTCATCAATATTTAAAATATTGGTAAATAAGGAAGGTGATACCTTAGTAGAAGAGGTTGAAGTAGAGGGTATGTCAGAATTTTCTTCCTCATCTTCAAGTTTGGCCATGAGACATAGGTTGGCTTCATCATCATCTTCAGAGTCAGATGATTCTTCTTCGTCAGAGGCAGCCCAATCATAGTCAGCCATAAGGCCTTTGCCTTTCTTCTTAAAGGTTTTCAGCTTTGAATACCTTTCTTTCAACTTTTTGTATTTTCCATCTCTAGTCCTGGGAGTAAATTTTTCTTGGGAAAAGCTGAGGGTCTAGAGACTTTCTTTGACCTGCACTCGCTAGCAAAATGTCCTATCTTTTCACAGTTATAGCAAGTAGCAGTAGCCTTATCAACAGGGGTTGATGATCTTGGCTTGTCAGTAATAGCAAGAGGTTTGTTCTTCTTGAAATTACTCTTTCTAGCAAATCTTCTGAACTTATTAGCCAGGAATGCCAGATTTTCGTCATCATCTGAAGCGTCAGAATCTGATGAACGTTCAGAGTTAGTTTCTAACTCAGTGACAGTGATCGTAGATCGCTGAGTGGAAGGTAACTCTGAGAGTAAAGCAACATGGGTGCTTTTGGAATCTTTTACAAGATTCTTCTTAAGATGACTCGATTGCTCATGATTCAGCATCGTGCCATATAAGGTAGAAAGAGTCATTGATCTAAGATCTTTTGACAACTTGAGACACATTGAATAACTGTCTCAGTTTTCAGGTAAACATTCTAAGAACTTTGTCAGTACTTCAAAGTTAGAATATTCATTACCAACAATTTTCAGGTCTATTATTAAGCAGTTAAAACGTTGGTGTACTTCAGAGAGAGATTCATTCTTACCAGGTTAATCTTTCGAGAGTCTTGGACTTCAGAAGTACCTTCATACTGAACACAGATTGTGTCCCACAAGGCTTTTGAGGTTTTCAGGTTCATGACGGAATGGTAGACTTCGTCAGGAAGAGCCATGGATAGTATGGATCTGGCTTTGGTGTCGATAGCCACTTTCTTCTTATCTTCATCAGTCCACATATGAATTTCCTTGGGAATCAGCTTTTATGGAATAGCTGGTCTATTCTCAGCGGCTGGAACTGCAGGATTAATTCTTATAAGAATATATGGGCCGTTTTCAAGATAGTAAGGCATAGTAGGGTCTACACCTTCTAAGAAGAGAATCATCCTATTTTTCCATAGATTAAAATTATCTCTGGAGAATCTAGGGGGTTTTGCAAGAGAACCATTGTCAATATAGTTAGTGTTTGTTTTGGTAGCCATTTTCAGAAATATCAAGGAAGAGAAATCTTAGTATAGATCAGATCTTGCTTATGAGATTAAACAAAACCGCTCTGATACCACTTGTTGGTCCCGAAGGGTTATACAAGTTTGTAGAAAGGGGGGGGGGGGGTTGAATACAAACACACTATTTTTACTTTTCTAAATTGTTTATTGATAAATCAAGACAATTTACAACTTGTTGCGGAACAAGATTAAGGATTAACCTAATCTAAACAGGTTAAGAACACAAAGTTTCTTGCACTAGAATAAGATAGAAAGGAGATAAGGAAATTACGAATAATAACCTAACACACAGTAGTAAGGAAGAATAAGAAGATGGCTGAGCGCACTTCATTTCTGAAGTAGGGTTCTTCTTATATACTGCATGCATTTAATGCATGGCAGTATTGCTTTACATGGCAGCAGCTGAGTGGTTGCATGCCATTGACCTTTGTAGACAACCTTAGTACCTGCATGGTACACAGTGTAGAATCAGAGTTTGTTGTACGATTCTAGACAGAAGGGATGTCCGTTCTGACATTTCGTACGTAGACGTGCAAGGGAGGTAAGACAATAGTACTTTGTAAGGAGACTTCATGATCAGCTTTCGTTGAAACAGTTCTTTATCAGCGAATGATAAAGTTCAGCGATTGCTGAAGTCTTCTACTTGATACTTCACGTTGAGTGGACAAATCTTGGCTTCGCTGATATCCGCATCAGTTCATTAGTAGACTTGTCGCTGGTCCATGAGCTTGATCTTCGACTTCAGCGTAGAATAGTTGTTGACGTGAAACTTGTCTTCAGGGATCATAAGTAAACAACTAACTTATCAGCGATCATCTCATAGACTGAGCAGGCTCAGAGCTACTCGATGAACAGAGTTCGCTGACTATTTAACTTTAAAGAGCAAGAGTTACTATCAGCGGTACTAAAACAGTCTTAGTACTTATCAACGATAGTGAAACTCTAATACATATTGTTTACTTACAATTTTCACTAAGTGTTAAAGAGAGGGTCATTATCAAATCACTGAGGGTTTGGATCAACACTTTCTTCCCGAAGCGCACTACTCCTTTCCAAGGCGAGACCTTTAGCATTACTTTGTCTCCCACTTGAAATTCAATAGGCTTCCTCCTTCTATTCGCATACTTCTTCTGTCGCTCTTGCGCGATCCTCATCCGTTCACGGATCACTTCAATCTTATCTGCCATTATTTGTACAATCTCAGGTCCTGCCAACTGTCTCTCTCCTACTTCATTCCAACACAACGGCGTACGACACTTTCGTCCGTACAATGCTTCGAATGGCGCCGCTTGGATGCTCGCGTGGTAACTATTATTATAGGAGAATTCTATTAATGGCAAATGCACTTCCCACGACCCCTTGAAATCGATAACGCATGCCCGAAGCATATCTTCAAGCGTCTGAATAGTTCTCTCACTCTGACCATCCGTTTGAGGATGATAGGCCGTGCTTAGCTTCAGTTGCGAACCTAGCTCTCGTTGTAGACTCCTCCAAAATGCTGACGTGAACCGACTATCACGGTCAGACATGATGGATCGCGGCACCCCGTGCCTAGACATTGTCTCGCTAATGTACAATCGGGCTAATTTCTCTAACGAATCCGACTCCTTAACAGGCAAGAAGTGCGCGGACTTGGTGAGAATATCCACAATCACCCAAATCGCATCATTACCTTTCGGAGTTCTCGGTAACTTTGTAACGAAATCCATGGTGATATTATCCCATTTCCACACTGGTATCACCGTAGACTGAAATTCACCGTATGGTCGCTGATGTTCTGCCTTAACCTTCAAACATGTCACGCATCGCTCCACAAGGTGAGCGATATCCTTCTTCATCCTTGGCCACCAGTAAAACTGTCTCAAGTCTTGATACATCTTATTCGTTCCCGGGTGCATGGAATACCGCGACTTATGCGCTTCTTATAAGATGCTTACTCTCAAGTTGCCCAACTTGGGAACCCACACCCGGTCTTTCCTACACTTCAAACCACCACAGTTGACTTCGAACAATGAAGTAACTCCGATAACTCTTTCGCTCTTCACGTTTTCTTCTAGCAATGCTTCTTCCTGAAACTTCTTAATTTCTTCAAGGAGATTCGAGGTTGCCTCGACTCTGAAGGCCACTACTTTGGTCTGTTCTCCTCGCTCTTTCCGACTCAACGCGTCGGCCACCACGTTAGCTTTACCCGGGTGGTAAAGAATCTCGCAGTCATAGTCATTCAATAGCTCCATCCATCTCCTATGCCTCATATTTAGTTCTTTCTGATCAAATAGATGCTTCATACTTTTGTGATCGGTGTAAATCTGACACTTCACTCCATATAAGTAATGTCGCCAAATCTTTAAAGCGAACACCACCACTGCTAACTCCATGTCATTCGCAGGATAGTTCTTCTCGTGATCTTTCAATTGTCGGGAAGCGTAGGCAATCACCTTCCCATTCTGCATCAATACACACCCCAGCCCAAGCTTAGATGCGTCACTGAATATTACAAATCCCTCCGATCCAGCAGGTAATGACAAAATCGGAGCGCTGCTTAAACGTTCTTTCAACTTCTCAAACGCAGATTCTTGCGCTTCAGTCCACACAAATTTGACGTTCTTCCTTGTCAATGAGGTCAGTGGTGAAGCTATTCGAGAGAAGTCTTGAATAAACTTCCGATAATAACCCGCTAATCCGAGAAAGCTTCACACTTCCGATGGGGTTCTTGGCGCCTCCCAATCCTTAATGGCTTCAGTCTTAGCGGGATCCACTTTGATGCCGTCCGCCGACACCACGTGGCCCAAAAACTGTACCTCCCGTAACCAAAACTCGCACTTCGAAAACTTCGCGTATAACTGCTCACGCTTTAGCAATTCCAGCGCTACTCGAAGATGTTTCTCGTGATCCTCTCGGGTACGAGAATAAATTAAGATATCGTCGATGAAGACGATCACACATTTATCCAACAACGAGCTACACACTCTGTTCATCAAATCCATGAACACCGCCGGTGCATTAGTCAACCCGAAAGGCATGACTAAGAACTCATAATGTCCATATCTCGTACGGAAAGCCGTCTTCGGTACGTCCTCTTCTCACACCTTCAATTGATGGTAACCCGATCTCAAGTCTATCTTAGAGAAATAACTCGCACCTTGCAACTGGTCGAAGAGGTCATCGATCCTCTGAAGCGGGTACTTGTTCTTCACGGTTACTTTGTTGAGCTCACGGTAATCTATGCACATTCGCATAGATCCGTCCTTTTTCTTAACAAAAAGTATCGGCGCTCCCCAAGGCAATGACCTCGGACGAATAAAACATTTGTCGAGTAATTCTTGTAACTGAGTTATCATCTCCTTCATCTCTGTCGGTGCCAGACGATAGGGCGCACGCACAATCGGCAACAGTGCTATTCTGAACTCTACTTGACGATCTGGATGCAGACTCGTCAAGTCATCCAGAAACACCTCTGGGTACTCACTTACTATAGGCACATCCTCTACACTCTTCTTCTCTTTCTTAGCATCTAGAACATAAGTTAAATACCCCAAACATCCCTTCCCCAAACATCGCCTAGCTTTCATCATCGATATCAAACACGACTTCCTATTCCGTTGATCTCCATAAATTACTACTTCTTTCTTATCGGGCAAGGCGATCCGAATTAGCTTCTTATTACATACTATACTAGCATCATTCTCCGCTAACCAGTCCATTCCTAGGACTACATCAAACCCTCCCATTCCCATAGGGTATAACCTCAAAGGAAATAAGTGACCGTCCACGTCTATGCTATAACCCTCGTAGACCTCTTTCACCCAGAACCGACTATCATCCGCTACTTCTACCTCAAACCCAAAGTTCAACCTCTTGGGTTTTACTTGCTGTTGATCCAAACCCGCAGTGATTTGATAATGACCCTCTCTTATATACTTAGTGAAAATTGTAAGTAAACAATATGTATCAGAGTTTCACTATCGCTGATAAGTACTAAGATCTTACAGTACCGCTGATAGGAACTCTCGCTCTTTAGAATAAACATTCAGCGAACACTATTCACCATAATACTCTGAGTCTGTTCAGTCCTTATGGTGATCGCTGATAAGTTAGTTGTTTACTTATGATATCTGAAGACAAGTTTCACGTCAACATAGGTTCTACGCTGAAGTTGAAGATCAAGCTCAAGAACCAGCGACAAGTCTCCTAATGAACTGATGCGGATCATCGAAGATTCAGATTTGTCCACTCAACGTGAAGTATCAAGTACAAGACTTCAGCTATCGCTGAACTTTATCATTCGCTGATAAACAATGATGAAGCGCTGAATCAACGAAAAGCTGATCATGAAGTCCTCCGTACAAAGTACTTTTGTCTTAACCACCCTTGCACGTCTCCGTACGATATGTCAGAAAAGAAACTCCTTATTGTCTGAAATCGTACAACCACTCTGATACTACACTGTTCAAACATGCGGCTACTAAGGTTGTCAACAATGGTCAATGAGATACAACCAATGAGCTGCTGCCACGTGTAAAGTGTAAACTGCCATGCATTAAATGCATGCAGTATATAAGAAGAAGAACTCACTTCTTTTTGAAGTAACTTGCTAACTCTGGACAAGTTCATCCTTCTTATCTTGAGATAGGTTATTATTAGTAATTTCCTTCTCTTTCTTAGTGCAAGAAACTTAGTGTTCCAACTTGTTTAGATTTAGGTTTATCCTTAATCTTGTTCCGCAACAAGCTGTAAATTGTTAATGATTTATCAATAAACAATTTAGAAAAGTAAAATCTGTGTGTTTGTATTCAACCCCCCCCCTCTACAAACTTGTATAGCCCTTCGGGACCAACAAGTGGTATCAGAGCAGATTTGTTTAATCTCATAAACAAGATCTAATCTATACTAAGATTTCTCTTCCTTGCTATTTCTGAAAATGGCTACCAACACAAACACAAATTATATCGACAATGGTTCTCTTGCAAAACCCCCTAGATTCTCCAGAGATAATTTTAATCTATGAAAAAATAGAATGATTCTCTTCTTAGAAGGTGTAGACCCTACTATGCCTTACTATCTTGAAAATGGCCCATATATTCCTGTAAGAATTGATGCTGCAGTACCAGCCGCTGCGAATAGACCTGCTATTCCAGAAAGGCTGATACCCAAGGAAGTTCATATGTGGACTGACGAAGATAAGAAGAAAGTGGCTATCGACACAAAAGCCAGATCCATACTATCCATGGCTCTTCCTGAAGAAGTCTACCATTCTGTCATGAACCTGAAAACCTCAAAAGCCATGTGGGACACAATCTGTGTTCAGTATGAAGGTACTTCTGAAGTCCAGGACTCTCGAAAGATCAACCTGGTAAGACAGTACGAAAGTTTCATTTGTGGTAAAAATGAAACTCTCTCTGAAGTTCACCAACGTTTTAACTGTTTATTAATAGATCTAAAAACTGTTGGTAAGGAATATTCTAACTTTGAAGTGCTGACAAAGTTTTTAGAATGTTTATCTGAAAGCTGGGACAGTTATTCTATGTGTCTCAAGCTGTCAAAGGATCTAAGATCAATGACCCTTTCAACCTTATATGGCACGATGCTGAATCATGAGCAATCGAGTCATCTTAAGAAGAATCTTGTAAAAGATTCCAAAAGCACCCCTGTTGCTTTAATGTCAGAGGAACCTTCCACTCAGCGACCTTCGGTCACTATCACTGAGTTGGAGAGTAACTCTGAAAGGTCATCAGATTCTAACTCTTCAGATGATGATGAATCTTTGGCTCTCCTAACTAAAAAGTTCAGGAGATTCGCCAAAAAGAAAATGTTCAGAAAGAATAAACCTCTTTCCATTACTGACAAGCCAAGATCATCAGCTCCTGTTGATAAGGCTACTGCTACTTGTTTTAACTGCGAAAAGATAGGACATTTCGCTAACGAGTGCAGGTCTAAGAAAGTTTCGAGAAACTCAGCGTTTCCCAAGAAATCCTTTATTCCCAGGAATAAAGATGACAAATACGCTAAGATGAAAGAAAAGTATGCGAAGATGAAAAGCTTTAAGAAGAAAGGCAAAGGCCTGATGGCCAACTATGATTGGGCTGCTTCTGATGAAGAAGAACCATCATCTGACTCTGAAGATGATGAAGCCAATCTCTGTCTTATGGCCAAGATTGAAGATGAGGAAGAAAGTTTAGAAATTCCCTCTACTTCAACCTCTGCTATTCAGGTATCACCATCCTTTTTTACAAACATTGCAAATATTGATGAAGCTGATAGTCTTCGTAAAATCGATCTCTTGACTAGAAGTTTATATGAAGCCATGAATGGCAAAACTGTAGTTGAAAATCAAAACCTTGATCTCGCTGAACACCTTAAAAACTGTCACCTTCAAATAGAAAAGCTTTCTAAAATTGAAGAAGATTTTAAAGATCAAGTGCACTTAAATCAGCTAGTCAAAATCGAGCGCGAAGAAGCTATCGCTGCATTAAGAGCTGAAAAAGCTACTGTTGAAGGATGGTGTAATTCTTCAACAAAGATCAATGAGATAATTAAGTCTCAGATTCTCCTGAGTGATAAACGTGGTCTTGGTTACAAAGCTGATCATCTAGAACCAACCATTGATCGTTCCATGCTCTTATTTGGAACTTTCGTATCCTCAGTCGCCGATACTTCATCCCCTTAGTGTTCCTCGTCTAGACCGCCTATCCCTGAGGAAATTTCTACCTCTTTAAAAGGTAAAGAGAAAATGGTTTATCCAAAACCTACCTCTGTCTTTAAAGATAAAGGTAAAGGAATTGCTTTTAACCAAAATCCTCAGAAGGGTACCTTAGTACCTAAGCTGAATGCTTGTAAAGCTTTAGTGATTTAGGAATCAGATCTCTGGATCTACTCAGCGTGGATCTATTCAGCGATCTACTCCTAGACTCAGAGTGGATGTCTTTGGTAAGAAATCCGAAGAACTGAATGTTCCACCCATTTCCAAAGCAAATAGCTTACTTGGTGCTGGTACTTCTAATTCAAAATCTAAAGCTCTGCATTCAAATGGTCCTAGAACTACTTTTAGTTATAGGAAATGTTATCACTGTGGACTCACTGATCATATTTCTAGTAAGTGCCCCACAGCCACCAAAGCTGATAAGATAGCTAAGGTGAAGATCATTGCCCCCAAGGCAAAGAAGACCACTGAGGTTAAGAAATTAACCAAAGTGAAGACTGACAAAGCTGAATCTTCAAATGCTGCGAAGATTGCTGAACCTTCCATTCCAACTACTTCCACTGACAAACGTGTACACATGGTTAAGTGGGTACCCAAGAAAAACTAATCTTCCTTTGTGATGCAGGTTAAGAAGGGTATTTGGTATCTCGATAGCGGATGCTCTAGACACATGACTGGAAAGAAAAGCCTGCTCGTTGAATACAAGGAAGAGAAGGGTCCCTCTGTGACTTTCGGAGGAAATGGAAAAGGACATACCCGAGTGTTTGGTGTACTCTCTAATGGTACAACAACCTTCAGAAGAGTCGCATATGTTGAAGGGCTGAAGCATAATCTTTTAAGCATTAGTCAGCTTTGCGACAAGGATAACAAAGTGATTTTCACTAAGGAATCCTGCTTTGTCACTGACAAAAAGGAGAAGATAGCTCTCAGCGGTTATCGTTTTGAAAATGTTTATGTAATAAACATGGACTCAACAACCACTGAGAACTCCTGTTTCTTCTCAAAGGCCTCATCTGATGTCAACTGGCTATGGCATAAGAGGCTCTCTCATCTGAATTTCAAGACACTGAACACTCATTCTTCAAAAGAGTTAGTCACTGGTCTACCTCAGCACTCATACGCCAAAGAGTCTTTATGTTCAGCGTGTGAGAAAGGGAAGCAGACCAAAGCCAGCTTTGAGTCAAAGCAAGTCTCCTCAGTGTCATCTCCTCTACAACTTGTCCATATGGATTTGTTTGGCCCTGTTAACAAACAATCCATCGCTGGAAAGAAATATACACTGGTCATAGTTGATGAATTCTCTCGTTATACATGGGTAATGTTTCTCCGTTCCAAGAGTGACACCCCTGAAGAACTCATCACCTTTGTTCGGAAGATGGAAACCCTGAACAACTTGACCGTTCGCTCAATAAGGAGTGATCATGGGACTGAATTCAAAAACAGTTCTCTTGATTCCTTCTTTGAGAGCAAGGGTATTTCTCACAACTTTTCATCAGTGAGAACACCGCAACAAAATGGAGTCGCTGAAAGAAGAAATAGAACAATTATTGAAGCTGCACGTTCAATGCTCAGCGATTCTCACCTGCCTACTCAGTTTTGGGCAGAAGCTGTCAACACTGCTTGTTTTACGCAAAACAGGTCGCTGATAGTCAAAAGATTCAATAAAACAGCCTATGAACTTTTTCATGGGAGAAAGCCTTCAATCAGCTTTCTTCACATCTTTGGATGTCAGTGTTTCATACTGAACAACAGAGATGCCCTTGGAAAGTTTGATCCTAAGGCTGATGATGGAATCTTTCTTGGATATTCTTCAATCTTCAAAGCCTTCAGAGTCTTCAATCGAAGAAGACAAACTGTAGAAGAAACAATTCACGTCACGTTTGACGAATCCCGTTCAGCGAACTCTAAACCATCCGCTGATACTGAAGAATTGAATCAATGGATGTTTTCTCATATTGGCGATTCAGAAGAAATTCCCACTCATACTCGTACAGTTGAAGATGATAGTACTACTATCATTCCAAACATGCAGAATAGTGAAGCTGAAACATCATGGGTCTCAGCTATTCCATTAAACACTATACCTGCCTCTTAACCAAATGTCTCAGACATTCCATCTACTTCTCAGCAATCAGTGAATATAATGACAACTGCACCCATTCCTCTCTTGTTTGATACTCCAGAAGCTGCTGAAGCCTCATCTTCAGCTCCTCCAGTTCAGTTTGAGTTAGCGTCTCATGCCCCGGCTCAGCGATGGACTGTAAATAACCCAATTGATCAAATTCTTGGTGATCCAAACGCTGGTGTTCAGACTCGACGACGTGCAGGTAATATTTGTTTATTTGTTAACTTTATTTCTCTGACTGAACTAAAGAAAGTAGATGATGCCCTCAAAGATCCAAACTGGGTCAGCGCCATGCAAGAAGAGCTGACTGAATTCGAAAGAAACAAAGTTTGGGAACTTGTTCGAAGACCAACTGACAAAACAGTGATAGGCACTAAATGGGTCTATCGAAACAAGTTGGACGAACATGGAACTGTAACCCGCAACAAGGCTCGTCTTGTTGCTCAGGGATACAGAAAAGAGGAAGGCATAGATTACGAAGAAACATTTGCTCCAGTAGCAAGACTAGAATCTATTTGTCTATTATTAGCATACGCTGTGCACAAAGACTTCAAAGTATATCAGATGGATGTTAAGTCAGCGTTTCTAAATGGAAAGCTGAATGAAGAAGTCTATGTAGAACAACCTCCAGGATTCTCAGATCCTAAGCGTCCAGGTTATGTTTATAAACTGGATAAGGCACTTTATGGCTTAAAGCAAGCTCCACGTGCATGGTATGACACTCTCTCTACTTATCTTCATATTGAACAATTTGAGCGTGGTAAAATTGATAAGACTCTCTTCTTCAGGAAAGTAAAAGGTCATATCATTCTTGTTCAGATATATGTTGATGACATTATATTTGGTTCTACTAACCCTGATCTTTGTACTCGTTTCGCTGATAGAATGAAAGATGAGTATAAAATGAGCATGATGGGTGAACTAACATATTTCCTTGGTCTTCAGATAAAGCAAAATGAAAAAGGAACTTTCATTAATTAGGGAAAGTATGTTAAATATATGCTGAAGAAATTCGATTTAACTCAGAGTTCAGCTATGAAAACCCCTATGGCACCACCGCTGAAACTAGACAAGGATACTAATGGTATTCCTGTTGATGTCACGTTGTACCGTGGGATGATCGGCTCTCTCTTGTATCTTACAGCTAGCCGACCCGATATTATTTACGCAACCTGTTTGTGTGCACGATATCAAGCTGAACCTAAGATATCTCTTATGACCGCTGTAAAGCAAATTTTTCGATACCTTAAGGGTACTGCGAATCTAGGTCTTTGGTATCCCAAAGACTCAGGATTCGATCTAATCGCCTATTCAGATAGTGATTTTGCAGGTTGCAAATTGGACAGGAAAAGCACCACAGGAGGCTGTCAACTCCTGGGTGGAAAGCTGGTGAGTTGGACAAGTAAAAAGCAAATCTCAGTGTCCACCTCCACAGCTGAAGCTGAGTATGTAGCAGCTGGAAGCTGTTGTTCTCAGGTCTTGTGGATGAGAAATCAACTACTAGACTATGTTCTTCAGCTCTCAAATATTCCAATCTATTACGATAGCACAAGTGCCATCGCTATAGACAACAATCCAGTGCTACACTCAAAGACAAAACACATCGAAATCAGGTATCATTTTATCAGAGATCATGTGATGAATGGTGATATAGAACTTCATTTTATCCCAACTGACTATCAGTTAGCTGATCTATTCACCAAACCTCTCGATGAGACAAGATTCAACTTTCTCATCAGCGAGCTTGGAATGCTGAACTTTCAAGAATAAAATCTTCAGCGGTTCACATTTGATCAGCAATAGGATACAATCAACTTGTATAACCTATTCTATCATCTTCTCTCTGAATAAACTTGATTCGCTGATATCAAGGTATGTTTTTCTCTCTGACAATCGCATGTGAATGCAAGATTTCAAAACAAATTGCATCGCTGAATATCTCTTTCTTAACAACGATACTTTGAAATTTCTAAAACCAACTAATATTGCTATTAAGTGCTTCATGTTTTCAAATGTGTCCCTGAGTTTTCAAAACCTCAGAGACATCCTAAAATATGAAAGGACAGTTTTGACGTCATTGCAACGGATAAGCCCCGACACGTTCTTTTTCTGACACACGTTTGCACGTTTCGTTTACCATCCAATCAAATGCAAACACGTGTCCGTGTCATGATGAAAAACTTTCCCGCTCGAGTTTTTCTCTCTCTCTCTAATCTCAATATATAAACACTTTTTGGGTTTATATTTCTCTTTTACGCGAAAAACTTCTCCTCCAAGCAAGAAAGAATTACTGTTGCATTTGTGCTCTCAAGTTTTAAAGAACTTCTTCTTCTTCAACGAACCAGGTTAATAATTCTGTTATTTACCCACTTAAACTTGTTTATGATCTTATTCTTTGTTTTTACAAGATCAAACAAAAGAACTTTTCAAAAATGAAATCATTTCTTTCATGGTTTTATGAACACAACCTTTCATGGTTGTTCTTCAAGTTTAAACGCAAAATCTTAAACTTGTTCTTCATACGTTTTTCCAGAATCCTTTTTCTCAAAAGAAACTGGAAAACAAGATTTTTATTGGGTTTGCATTTCGTTTTTCAAAAACAAGAAAAACCCTAATCTTCATTAAGACATTTTTGTCTGAATGAAATGGACAAAATTCGAACCATCTTATTGGAAAATCTTTCCACATTAAGATTATTCTTATTTGTTAATCTTTGGTTGAACTGATAATACAGAAAATGACATCTTCTGACATTTCCTCTGCCAAGAACACGACCGCTGAAAACACTGCTGCTGATGCTACTGAGGAATTGGAAATAATCATGGCTCCTCAGGTCAAGTTCACTCTTGAAGAACTTGATTGGACAAAGTCAAATAACCTCTACGCGCTTCTCGAGTTTCCTCCTCGAAAGCAAGTCACGCATCTGAATGATGCTGTGATTTTCTTGAAAAATTGGTGCCTCTCCACAGCCCTGACCATAACACCTCCTGCACATCAGCTACTATTATCTCAGTTCTGGTATTCTGCCAGACACTCTCAGCTACCATCAACCAAAGACTCCTCAAAGACAATAGACTGCATCCTCTGTGATGCTGAATATGGCACTATAAAAATCACCCCTGCCATTATTCGCAAAGCCCTGAGCCTTCCCAACGCAACCAAAGAAAAACCTTTTGTTCCCCTCCTTGACCACAAGAAACACTTAGATAGGGAAGCCATCACTGCATTATTCGATGCAATGGGCTATGTTTGGGAAACTGGGAGGGACAAGAAGCCTGAGAAGAAGCTGACCCTCATCAAGAAATCTAAAATGGCCAGCGAGATGAATTTCATCTTCGCTCACTTAATCAGCTGCATGACTGCAAAGACCGGCTCCTCTGATCAAGCCGCTCAACCTCAGCAAGCAATGGGATATGCTTTGCTGAAAGGTCTACATATTGACTGGGCATCGATAATTTACGATGATCTGGTACTCAGAGTTGACTCCGCCGCTGACCGATCTCCATGGGTCCCTTATCCAAGATTCATCAGCGCCGTCTTCCAAACAGGCCTGAAGGACAGATACCCAAAAGAGGGTGACCTGAAACTCTCTCAGGTTGGCCCTAAGGTACTCAACTTCAAACCAGTGGAAAACGAGGTACGTCTTTTTACACTCTTAACTCTTCTAAACCCTACTTCTTCGACTTCTGCAGCTCCTTCAGCGAACAAACCCATCGCTGATACCCAAGCTCCAACCTCTATTCCTTCTCATAAAAGGAAACACTCCTCTACCCAACTTAGTTCCAAAAGAACTAAGAAAACCAAGGAGCAACCCCAACAATCTCTTGCTGAAGACTCCTCAGCTCATCTCGAAGAGCTGAAGGAACGTTCAATGGTACGCTCTGCCACAGCTGAACAAGCCACCCATTCTATCCCAGCTTCAGCGTCTCTAAACGCTGAGGTTATCAACTTGGAATCTACCCAACCTCCTTCAGTCTCTTCACAGACTGAAGAAGTGATTCTCAACGGATCCAACGCTGAACTCCGCACCCAACCAACATTCTCAACCTTCGCTCCTCCCTATACTCAATTGGACTCTAATCCAGCTGTCACTGGAGCACCTATCATTCCTCCAGAAGCTAAAGCTGATACAGGACCTGTAGCAACGTCCATGCATATACGCACTCTCGCTGACGACATGGAACACTTTTTAGGTCATAGAAGTTTTGATGACTTCGTCGACCCTCCTGCAGGTATACACCAACCCATATACATTGTAACTGAACCCCAAACTTCTGAGCTTTCCTCTGTTCACAAGTACTTATATGTTACAGGTCGTAATTTGGGAGACATCAACGCCTCTCTGAAGAACTTGGAGACGAAGCTGATAGGTCTCACCACTACTCTCTCCGACAACTCTTCAGCTGTAACAAACGCTGGAGAGAATCTTACAAAGCTGACAACAGTGGTGGAAGAGAAAGCCTCCAAATCTGACTTGAAGAAGGTTGATAAAACTCTTGGTGACTTCGCCAAAGTTCTCGCTGACATCTACACAAACTACCTCTCCATAAAAACATCAGTTCACACCATGTCCAGCGAGGTCACAACGCTGAAGACATCGGTTGGAAAACTCGAAGGAGATATGTCTGATGTAAAGACTGAAGTCAGTTCAGTGAAAACTGACATGAGTTATGTGAAGACTGACGTCACTTCAATGAAGACAATGATGCAGCAGATCCTGAGCAACATGACCGCCCCTGCCCCTGCACCAACGCAATTTAATATGGCGGATCGTGTTGAACTGATGAAGATCACTCCTGCTATCACTGGCCTAGAAGACAGAATATCAGTGATTGAAGAGTATATGGGGGCACTGGCCAAGAAGACAGGGAACCCAAACCTACTGCTGAATCATCACATTCCTTCCCCACTCATCATGAGGAAGGGGGGAGAAGATATCTGAAGACCTTCCCCATGATGAATCTATCAGGGGGGAGAAGACTGAAGACCTCACCCCTACTGAAGAGGGTGAGAAGACAAATGAAGACACAACCGCTGGACCTCAGGGAGATGAAAACCCTAAGGGAACCGAGAAGCTTACCTCTGTATCTGAGGGGGAACAACTCAAAGAAGAAGCTGAAGAATCTGAATCTGAAGCTGAAGATGAAGAAGCCATCGACTTATCTGAAGATGAACCATCCTCTTCTCCAAAGAATGATGATGACGATGATGATGATGATGATGACTACTTTATCGTCAAGCCTGCTCAGAGGACTACAGTTCTTAAAGGGGTCGTGACCAACGAACCTTCAGGGGAGCGGACCAAATCAAAGCCTTCAGCGTCTGAAGCTGACAAGGGCAAAGGAAAAGGTGTCGCTGAAGACAATGACAATCTGATGATCTCGCTTCCAAAGCCAGTTTGTCAGGTACACTAAATCTTCCTTACACTCATCCCTCCTCTATCTATACACATTATCAGCTCTCCTCTCTATAAAACCTCTATACACAACCACATTCTTTCTCTATCTCTGTTCTACCCAAGTTCTTAGTCGTACGATCGCTGTGTTTCAGCTAGTCCTCTCCCCTGTTTGAGGATATCGCTGAAGTTCCTACAGCTGCGACTTCACCAACAATAATCCCAGCTCCTAACGCTGAAGAAATAATCCCAGTCTTGGATTTGATCTCTGAGACTTATGAACCTGAAGAACAGATGCTCTCTCATACAAACAGACCTTCCTTGGTTCCTCAAAAACCAAGTGAAGAGGATCAGAAAAGAAGAGAAGAGATAATAAAGAAGTTCGAGGCTCAGCGAATCATTCTGAAGCGTGATCAACTTCCTTCTATTCCTCCAAAGTTCAAACTTTCTCAAAAGGAATACAAGGATCACCTCAGAGCTGAACGTCTGATCTCTGAAAGAAGGGAAGTTGAAGAAAAAGACAGAGAACTCGCCATCAAGCTTACTCAACGATCAGTGAAAGACCCAAGCTGAAAAGAACTCCAATCGAAGTTCAACGTCAGCTATGGGAAGACGCCAAGAAGATCGTTGAAGAAAAGAGAACTGTGTCTCAATCTACCTTAATTTGGTGCAAAGAAAAGGTACACTTCAGATATCGACCTTCCAGAATCATCAATGTACTCATCGCTGGAAGATCAGCCCTCGAAGTTTCACTCGCTGAAATCGAGATATTCAGAGAGAATGGACAGTACGAAAAAATTCTATGCTGAAGCCATCACGAAGTACGGTCTCTCTGAATGGTTGGAGATCAGATTAGCCATCTAGAAGTCTCAGTCTAAGTACAAGGATCATGTTGAAAAGCTGATAAACAAACAGATCGACTTAGTCTATTCTTGTGTGGATATTCCTCCTCCTCCTCCTCTCGATAGTCAGAAAAGAAGGGCCTCTGCAAAGAAAAAGTCTAAATCTTCAGAAGATGGTCCTCAGATACGGAATGAAAAAGGTATTGGTTTTTCTCTAGCTGAAGTCCTTGGTCCAGAACCTGACCTTTCTGCACTTGACACATCTCTTCCTCCTTGTGAGACTTTCATCTATGGGAAAGTCATAAGCGAACCCTATGGGATATTCTTTATTGACTGGGATGGACGAAAGCGTTTTCAACGTATCTCTGAACTTTCCATCACTCCCATTGAACAGCTGAAAGATCACATCTACTGGTGTGATTTCAAAATCGACATTCAGGCACGGCATCTTAAACCCTTGATCTTTGAAGAAGCGCTGAACAAAAGGAATCAAGGAGTAAATGTCCCTGACTGGATGATCCCCACATCAAAGACACTTGATGAACTTCTCATTAAGGAAGAACCTTTATAAACAGATATGATCGCCTCATTCTTCTATTGTATCAGTTATTCTTTTGTACCTGTAATTGTATTCGATGTACTTGTAATTTTTCCACTTCCATCTGTAATCTTTACAAAGTTTAAAGAAAAATTTAAGTGAATGTACTTTACTCCATCAGTACAGAAAAGATCCCAGAAAACAGTAGAAGGGACAAATATTTTATGAGTTCTTTTTATCCTTATGTTTTCATTAAATAGCAATTTTCTCTGTTGCTATGTCATAATAAAATAGGGGAGATTGTTGATCCAAACCCTCAGTGATTTGATAATGACCCTCTCTTATATACTTAGTGAAAATTGTTAGTAAACAATATGTATCAGAGTTTCACTATCGCTGATAAGTACTAAGATCTTACACTACCGCTGATAGGAACTCTCGCTCTTTAAATTAAACATTCAGCGAACACTGTTCACCATAATACTCTGAGTCTGTTCAGTCCTTATGGTGATCGCTGATAAGTTAGGTGTTTACTTATGATCTCTGAAGACAAGTTTCACGTCAACATAGGTTCTACGCTGAAGTCGAAGATCAAGCTTAAGAACCAGCGACAGCGAAAACTCAAATTTGTCCACTCAATGTGAAGTATCAAGTACAAGACTTCACTTATCGCTGAGCTTTATCATTTGCTGATAAACAATGATGAAGCGCTGAATCAACGAAAAGCTGATCATGAAGTCCTCCGTACAAAGTACCTTTGTCTTAACCACCCTTGCACGTCTCCGTACGATATGTCAAAAAATAAACTCCTTATTGTCTGAAATCGTACAACCACTCTGATACTACATTGTTCAAACATGTGGCTACTAAGGTTGTCAACAAAGGTCAATGACATATAACCAATGAGCTGCTGCCACGTGTAAAGTGTAAACTGCCATGCATTAAATGCATGCAGTATATAAGAATAAGAACTCACTTCTTTTTGAAGTAACTTGCTAACTCTGGACAAGTTCATCCTTCTTATCTCGAGATAGGTTATTATTAGTAATTTCCTTCTCTTTCTTAGTGCAAGAAACTTAGTGTTCCAACTTGTTTAGATTTAGGTTTATCCTTAATCTTGTTCCGCAACAAGCTGTAAATTGTTAATGATTTATCAATAAACAATTTAGAAAAGTAAAATTTGTGTGTTTGTATTCAACCCCCCCCCCCTTCTACAAACTTGTATAGCCCTTCGGGACCAACACTTGCAATTTTCAAATAAAATTGGGTGACACAAACGAACGATTGGCCCCCGAATCAAACAATACTTTAGCAAATGTAGAGTCTATAGAAAAGGTACCTATTACCACATCAGGCGTGTTTACCGCCTCCTCAACAGACATGTGGAAAGCCCTCGGCCTCGCACGAGCCGGCTCCACTATCCTCTCTCCGTTCTTTCCTCCGCTACTACCGCCTTCACCCCCAGTATATCCTTTCTTCAATTGCGGGCAATCCCACTTGACATGATCCGACGAGCCGCACTGATAACAAGACCTCGGACTGCGACAGTCTCGAGCTAGATGCCCCATTTTCCCACACTTGTAACATCCCTCCTTTTCAGCCCAACATTCTCCCCTGTGCATTCTGTTACACTTTACACACGGTTTCTCCCCTGACCTAGGCCCCACTCGCAGATCGGGTCTAGTTGCATTCGGTCTCTTACCGTCTCGATTCGGCCCGTTCCACTTACGTTTGTTTCCGACTCTTTCGGTCATCTGGCTGGTCTTTTCCTTCTCAGTAAGTTCCGCAATGTCTACTGCGGCTTGAAAAGTAGTTGGTCCTTTCACTTGTACCAACTCTCTTACACTGCTCTTTAACCCCCAAATGTATCTTTTATTCGCCTCTCTTCAGTAGGCACGTCCAACTAGGCAAATCGGGCCTTCTCAATAAACTTAGACGTGTATTCCTGAACTGACATCGACCCCTGTTCCAATCCCAGAAATTCCTCTTCCAACTTCTTGACTGCCGCCAATGGGCAAAACTGTGCTCTGAACCTCTTAACAAACGATTCCCACGACGTGCCCTTAGCTACCTCTGATCCCCTACCTTCGGTCTCAACATCCCACCAATAGATGGCCTCAGACTTAATCATTGACATTGCAAATAGTACCTTATCTTCCTCGGCGCACTTACTAGTATCAAATGCTAACTCCAACTCGCGAACCCATTTCAAAGCCAGAACGAGATTGCGTTCCCCGTTAAAAGTTAGAGGTTTGCACGAAGCGAAGGTCTTAAACGAGCACCCTTTCACTGTCTTTGGTTCAATAGCAATAATCGGAGTTGTCACAGAGTTGTTTCCTATCTCAGTCCGTAGTAGACTGTCTTCCTCGGTCTTCTTCTCAGTACCACTCTTGGTTCCTCCCTCAGACGTAGTCTTATTCTGATTGTCTAACACTGCTTGCAAAGTCTTTTGCAGTTTATCCATCTCTGCTGTGAACTTATCCTCAGTCACAAAAGTCGGTGCGGTTTCAGGTTTACGTCCTTTCTTAGCTTTCGCTTTCTTTGCAGGCGCTGAACTCTCCTGTTCGGATATCTCTTGTACTTCTGGTTCTTCTACGCTCTTTGCCTTGCGCCTACCCGACGCTTTCTTCTTCTTACCTTTGCCCTTAGTGGCTGCCGCTCCCACTTTGGTAGCAGCCTTCCTTGGAACTATTCCCCTACCTCTCCCACGGCCCGTCCCTCTCCCACGAGTGGCCGCCGATCTTTGAGGTCTCACTGGTCCATCCTCTGCTAATTCCTCAACTCGTACCGCCTCTTCATGCAGCGTAGTGTCTTCATTCGATACTTCCTCCACGATGGGTATCGACCTACTTCTCAAGGTTCTTGCAGACATTCTTGATTACTGATTCACAACAAATAAACTAATTTAATACTACCGCAACGGAATAATAAGGCAATTTATGCACATACATGTACCTGTAAGTTCACAATTACACTGGCCATGTGCAACCCCAAACTTACCTTACATGACCGTCCTCGGTACCCTTTAGTCCTATTTCTACTTTAGTGCTCTCCTAATGCATTTCCTGATTCTCAGTTATGATTTCTACTCCCAATGTTTAAGTCTAGGCCCGTCCGGTCACCTAAATCCCTTAAACTATGGCTCTGATACCAATTGTAACATCCAAATCTAAATAAAACATGCAATTCATATGAAATGATATAACCCAAAAACGGGTCCCAAAATTTCTTACATAATATCAAATTCAGGTTGGCGGAACAACCTACACAACTGAGAATAAATCTAAAGCTAGAAATAATAGTGTCTCTGTCTCTACTGCCTCTATCCACTAACTGCCCTGCTCACCTGCCAGAGCCTTTCACTATCTGCTTACATGTAAAGGGTTTAGTTTGGAAAAAAATGCGAGGGTTAGACCATGAGGTCTAGTGAGTCCCTCCTGACAGTTCTCAAAATCATTTAAAACATTTCATAACTTTCATATATAAAATTTTCAAATAGTTGAACATTTAGAAATCTTTCACGGATAAAATCCGCTCCCGTAAATGGCACCCTGAAGTCACTCGAGAGTGACAACGGGTCAGTATCACGCTGCCTTATTGGGTCTCACTTCCCATGGCATAAACGGAACCTCCCCCCGGCGTGAGTACTGGCGGAACCTCCCCCCGACATAGCCAATTTACGTCTACACAATGTATGCATACGTCTCATATAAAACTTAAAACAACTTTAATGCAATTAAAATCATAATAATAAAACATGGTATTTCTCATCATGTACTCACTTTAGAAAATACATTAAAAGTCACGTATTTTAGTTAGAAAACTCACCTGATACGCTTACTTTCCTTTCCTACTCTGTTCCGTACTTCCAATCGATTTACCTGAATGAATGGATAAAACATATAAGCTGACTAGCCAACTGTCCGGATACTAGCTCACCGGACAACTCTACTTTCCGGACAGCTTACCGGGTGAACTATACTTACCGGACAATTCATACTTACCGGACACTTCACACTTACCGGATAACTCCACTTTCCGGATAGCTTACCGGGTGAACTATCCTTACCGGATACTTTCCTACTTACCGGATACTTTCTACTTACCGGACAGTCATCCCATCCGAATACCTTTCTGAATCGGTCACCGTGTCCGGACACCCACAGGGGCTTTCCGGACGCCGACCCTGAACCCATTTGGGACTGAAAACCCACGGATAAGCTCTTATTTCAACAAATCTTATATTAACAACAGTACTCTGACTTACTTGGTTTATTTAATACCAAACTCTTACCTGCAAAAACACAATATAACACCTAACAACTTCCATTAAGCTTCAAACTCAACTTTCAATTAAGAACCCCAAAATATAACTAGTTCAGCAGCAAAATCAAAGCTAGGGATGGTAGAGGAGAGATTACCTGACTTGATGATGCTGAAATCTTTCTCTTCCTTCAACTAGAATTGAAGAACCCTTTCTTCCTTCTTGCTCTCTCTCTTTTCCTTTCTCTCTTTGCTCAGCCGCTACTCACACAAAAATGATTGGAAACTAGGGTTTTTGTGCCAATCATTGGGTTCTTATACCCTATCCCTTATTAACAATTTAGTCCGTCAACTTTCAGTTTTATTAATTTTTCCACAATACTTAAAACTCTTCCACTTTGGTCTCGATTACTACAACACTACCCCCTCAAAAGAATTCCGTCCCCGGAAATCCATTCTCGAAAAGATGAGGGTATTTGGACTTCATGTCCGTTTCCACTTCCCAGGTAGCCTCTCGTCCCTTATAATACCTCCATTGAACATTTACTAGTCGTACTTCTCTATTCCTTGTTTTCTGGACCTTACTGTCCACAATCTCTATTGGTTCTTCCTCGTATGACAGTCTCTCATCGATGCTAACATCTCCTAATGGAATGGCCACATCGTTCTCGGCCAAACATTTCTTCAGATTTGACACATGAAATGTTGGATGAACTCCTCTTAATTCTTCTGATAAGTCTAGTTTGTAGGCTACGGCCCCAACCCGTTCAATGATAACAAAAGGTCCTACAAATCTCGGCCTCAACTTTCTTTTCTTCCCGAAGCGCACTACTCCTTTCCAAGGCGAGACCTTTAGCATTACTTTGTCTCCCACTTGAAATTCAATAGGCTTCCTCCTTCTATCCGCATACTTCTTCTGTCACTCTTGCGCGATCCTCATTCGTTCACGGATCACTTCAATCTTATCTGCCGTTATTTGTACAATCTCAGGTCCTACCAACTGTCTTTCTCCTACTTCGTTCCAACACAACGGCGTACGACACTTTCGTTCGTACAATGCTTCGAATGGCGCCGCTTGGATGCTTGCGTGGTAACTGTTATTATAGGAAAATTCTATTAATGGCAAATGTACTTCCCACGACCCCTTGAAATCGATAACGCATGCCCGAAGCATATCTTCAAGCGTCTGAATAGTTCTCTCACTCTGACCATTCGTTTAAGGATGATTGGCCGTGCTTAGTGTTAATGCCAAAAATCGCACCAAATGGACAACTTAAGGTCGATGTGGACTTAATCAACTAAAGAAAGGATCTTTCGACGAGACGTGCGACGAGGGAAAAAATAAACGAGACAAGGGATTTGATGACGCAGGAAAAACCTCAATCGAGGAAAAAACCTGCGGACGACAAGAGGTGTCGTCGCTGCACTATGGGTGCCAATCAGGGGCTATGTCCTTGGTACCGGCGTCGGTCGTACGATGATTACAATACAAATGAAGGAAAAGCTTCGAAATGTAAAGTACAAGTGTTTAAATGTAAAAACAGGTGTTTGTCATGTGTGAGTACAAAGTGTAATCAAGTGTTGGTCGAGGGCTGTTGTCCTGCGTCGAGAGCGATACTTGAGCTTTCCTTCGAGTGTTCTTGAGTTCGCTGTAAGGTTCTGGCTTTCAGTACTTGATCTCCAGAGTTTGAATGTTCTTTGCTATGAGTTTGGATGATTTTCTCTGCTGTTTGGTGATGTTCGCTGATGTATATTAGATGTTAACCGATGTCCCTTGAAATGAGGCTTTAGCTTGACTTTTATAGTCTTCGTGCCATTAATTAGCCCCATTAATGATTTGATCAACGGCTACAACGGCTGGAAACGGTCGCCGGAGTGATTATCCATAATGCTCACCGTCCGTTACGGCTGCTTGCAGTTAATGGCTTTGACTCGTGATGGTCGTGCGGGATGGGCGACGTTGTGGTCGAGCGTCATGAGGGACGTACGACTTACCTTTTACGGGAGACGATAGATGTTTTCTGGGTTCTTGTCGAGACCTTATCTTAATACAAGATATAGCTTAGGACACGCGTCTTACCTGTTCTTGTCGTGGTCGAGCGACGTGATTTTTTGTCCAAACAGTTTGCCCCCAAAATTTGAAAATTGAATGTCAAATTTAAGTTTTAAATTTTGCTTGTCGAACGCTTAGGTTCGTGACCTGGGTTGAGGGACTTACCTGGTTGTCGTGGAACTAGACCGGTTCGTCTTTAACTGAACGAGATGTTGAAAAGTTGTGACGTCATACTGACGCGCGATGATGCTTACCAGCTGTCGAGGACAGGTGTCGAAGATTCGGATAGATATGGACGCGTGTTGATCATCAATAGACTCGACTTGTTGCGCTTTCCTGCATAAATAGAGATCACAATGGGTTGTTTTCTTTAGAGATTTTCTTTAAAAGTTATCTGTTTCTGATGAGGCCCTTCTCTAGAATCTCGACTTTGTTCAAATTTTGGGTGGTTGGAGATCTATCAAGGGTTGCGATACCCGAATCGTTGACGATCTTGGTTACGATGAACACGATGTATGTGTATTCTGCGCACTTGGCGACGATGTCTTCTGCCACGTCAACCCTTTCGTCAGCCGACAGGGGCGGGGGTGTAAAGACGGGAGAGAACGAGGAGGAACTTATGGTGATCAGCTTTGCGCTGTCGCCGTCCCTCTCGTTTGACTACGTCCTCATCAGGATGAAGTCACTTCCGCATCTGGGGAAACATCAGCCCTTAGTTTCCGAGGAGTGTTTTCAAAGGATCTCTATTGAAGAGATAGGGCTGTGTTTAGCCAAACTGGCGTTCCTTGTAAGTTTTTCTTTCAAAACTTGTGTTATCGATGTTCTTTAGCTGAATGTTTTGCTAACGTGTTCCTTCTGTATTTGACAGATGTTCCTGTTTCTTCTCATTAAGTGTGTGAAGGCAGAGAAAATGTTGGAGTGGAGGTCGATCGTCGAGAAGAATATATTCCTTCCTCCAACCTTAACATTAATCTCAAGAGCCACATTCTCATAGTGTCGAGGCGTAAGGAGTTGGAAGATAACTCCTAATATACTCGTTTGATCCTTGCATCAGTTCTTCGGGATTGATAGGATTTCGAAGATCGAGATTTTTGAACAGAGCTTGCCATCGACATGCTTCTTTAGTCCTAGGGTAGATTTTTGGGTTTACGAGCTAGACTTTTTATGTTCGATCATTGGTTCGTAATCGTTCAATGAAGTTCCTTCTTTTGCTGAACTCATGTTTTTAATTACATATGTCGTGGATAAATGTAATATTGATCATAAGATTCGTTAAGTATGAAATAAACGGAGGATCGTGCGACTTAGGCTTTTATTGCAATATAACGGTTGAAACATAAATCATGTATTTGGACTGTAATAATAAACACAAATATATATCATCGATGTGTTAGAACAGCAAAGTTTTTCTAAGTTTCAGAAACTTAGATCGAGGGATCGTTTAGACCTTACATGTGACTGTATCGTATGAAGAAATTCCAGAATGTATGCCCCTGTGGTAAAACAATTAAGTCACACACTCGGGTACTCATGTCGTGCGTACCTGCGACAAAGTTCGTTAGAGGTCGGTCATCGGATTTCCAACGATCTCACGACGTTCACTGTCGTGTTTAAAAAAAACTTTGCATGAGAGGAAGGCGACTCTAAAACAAATATTTTTTCAGATGCGTCGCGTTCCAACTTCGCGGGATTTCTTGATTGTCGAGGGTTTGAAGTCGATAGGCTCCTTTACCAACGACTTCGGAGACGCGGTAAGGTCCTTCCCACTTAGTAGAAAGCTTACCTGCGTTGAGCTCCTGGGTGTTTGGGAATACTCGACGGAGGACGTAATCGCCTTCTTGAAAGACTTTAATTTTGACGAGTTTATTGACTTAAATCTACCAAGTTGTGATCGATGGAATTGTGCCTCGAAGTTGGGAGATGAACTTCGATTGGTAGGACGGCTTCACAACCGTAGACGAGAGAGAAGGGGGTTTGTCTTGTGGACGTGCGGGGTGTCGTGCGATTTGCCCATAGGACTGAAGGGAGCTCTTCAACCCATCTTCCTTTTGCAGCTTTTAATCGTTTCTTGATCGAGGCTACAATAGTCTTATTACTCGACTCGGCAAGTCCATTGGCTTGGGGATATCCGGGAGTCGAGGTCGTCAGTTTGATGTTCCTATCTTCACAAAACTGTTGGGTCCTGTCGCTTATGAATTGGGATCCATTGTCGCAGACAATTTCAGATGGAATCCCAAACCTGCATATGATGTTAGTCTGGATAAAAGAAATAACTTCTTTATCCCTGATTTGGGAGAAAGCAGCCGCTTCGACCCACTTGGAAAAATAATCAGTAAGTATGAGGAGGAATACTTTTTGTCCTGGAGCAGGTGGCAGCTTGTCGACGATATCCATTCCCCATCTCATGAAGGGCCATGGGATAAGTGTCGAGTGCAAAGCTTCCGAAGGTTTATGAGACATACCTGAGTGTCGTTGACAGGGGTCGCAATTCTGGACATACTTGATGGCGTCTTGTCGCAGTGTTGGCCAAAAATATCCTTATCGGGATATACGATTAGCTAAACTACGACCTCCTGAATGATTACCACATTCGCCGTCGTGCATCTCTTGGAAGATTTTCTGGGCTTGATTTTTGCTGATGATGCACCAAAAATTAAAGCCCGTCGATGATCGCCGATAAAGCTTATTTTCGATCATGACGTACTTAGATGCTTTGAATCTGAGTTTTCGAGCCCTCATTTTGTCTTCGGGGAGTTGGTCATGCACGAGGAAATTTCGAATGTCGCGTGACCAATCATCTTCTTCGTCTTCGATCTGGATGACGTTTGTGCTTTCAATGGACGGCGTTTCCAGGTGAATCATAGGAATAACATCAAATATTGGTTCAACTAAAGCGGACCCAAGGTTTGCCAATGCGTCGGCCTGAGTGTTCTGGTCTCGCGGAATCTGTTCAATAGAAAAAGATTTAAATTTTTTGGAAATTTCTTTTGCCACGCTTAGATATGCTGTCATTTTTTAATCCTTGGCCGCAAATTCTCCATTGATCTGATTTACCACCAGCAGAGAGTCTCTCTTGACATGCAGCGCGGTTGCCCCCGAGTCGTGGGCCATATTCATTCCCACGACCAGGGCTTCATATTCGGCTTCGTTGTTGGTGGTCTTGAAGTAGCATCGGACCGAGTATACCATCTTCCCCCCTGTGGCGACTTTAAGATGACGCCCAGTCCAGAGCCTCTAATGTTGTATGATCCATCGACATGTAGAATCCAAGGTACGTCGTCGTGAGTCGCCACAGTGGACACTTCGAGCTCTACTTCTTTCTCCAACTCACGGCTGAAATCGGCGATAAAGTCTGCCAAGGCTTGCGATTTGATCGCGGTCCTGGGCTTGAAATCGATGTCGTAACTGCTGAGATATATGCTCCACTTTGCTAAGCGACCTGTCAACTCAGGTTTCCTCAAAACAGACTTAAGAGGAAAGTTAGTTACGACAATAATAGGATGCGATTCAAAGTAGTGTCGTAATTTTTTAGCAACTGTGACTAGCGACAAAAGCAGTTTTTCCATGGAAGAATACCTGGTTTCTGCGTCCAAGAGAGATTTACTTACGTAGTAGATTGGCAATTGTTGCTTTTCGTCTTCTCGTGTTAGTACGGCGCTTACCGCATTTGGACTGACAGCTAAATACAACTGTAAGACCTCATGATCGTGAGGTTTCGACAGCAGAGGAGGCAACACCATATATTCCTTGAGTTTTTGCAATGCTTGCTCATGATTATTGGTCCAGTCGAAACCTTTATTTTTCCTGAGGACATTATAAAATAGATGACATTTATCTGAAGATCGGGAGATAAACTTGTTTAGAGCTGCTACTCGACCGGTGAGTTTCTGGACTTCTTTGAAATTTCGAGGATATTTGATCTCAATGATGGCCTTGATTTGGTCGGGGTTAGCCTCAATGCCTCGACGAGTGACCATATAACCCAGGAACTTCCCGGCACTAACGCCAAAGGAACATTTCGTCGGATTGAGCTTCATGTTATACTTCCGGAGGATGTCGAACGATTGCCTGAGGTGATCAATGTGATCAATCGCTTGCTTCGACTTCACTAACATGTCGTCGATATATACCTCCATCGTGTCTCCAAGATGGTCTTTGAACATCTTGTTTACTAGCCGTTGGTAGGTAGAACCTGCATTTTTTAGTTCGAAAGGCATAACTTTGTAACAATAAATACCTCGATCCGTCATGAAAGCGGTTTTTTCTTGGTCGTCAACGTGCATTAAAATTTGGTTGTATCCAGAATAGGCGTCCATGAACGTTAATAACTCATGCCCCGCGGTTGCATCGACCATGGCGTCAATATGAGGTAACGGGAATGGATCCTTTGGACAAGCTTTATTGAGATCGGTGAAGTCGATACAGACCCTCCATTTTCCATTCTTCTTGGCTACGACCACGACGTTAGCGAGCCAATCAGGATATTTTACCTCCCGAATCTTTCCCGTCTTGAGGAGGTTGTCGACCTCATCATTTATTACTTTATTTCTTTCAGGAGCGAACTTGCGACGTTTTTGCTTGATAGGTTTGAACGATGGATCGACGTTAAGCTTATGAGCAATGACATTGGGGTCAATACCGACCATATCTTCATGTAACCAGGCGAAGCAATCAGCATGTTCCTACAAAAAGGATATGAGTTTTTCTTTAATGTGGGGATCAAGGGATGAACCCACAAGAATCTTTTGATCAGGTTTGCTTTGATCCAGAATGATTTCCTCCAAATGATACTCATCAACAGCTGCTGGGGAGTTTTGTGCATTTTCTAAGCTTGCGTGTACTGGTATAACGGCTTGTTCTGGATTCCCGTTATCCGCCATTTTCCCGCGACAGAAAACAGAAGAAACTCCAAGAAACTATTAGTAGAATGCACGTTCGTCGAGGATTTTCTCTAGATGTAGTCCCACGGATGGCGCCAAACTGTTAATGCCAAAAATAGCACCAAAGGGACAACTTAAGGTCGATGTGGACTTAATCAACTAAAGAAAGGATCTTTCGACGAGACGTGCGACGAGGGAAAAAATAAACGAGACAAGGGATTTGATGATGCAGGAAAAACCTCAATCGAGAAAACAACCTGCGGACGACAAGAGGTGTCGTCGCTGCACTATGGTCGCCAATCAGGGGCGATGTCCTTGGTATTGGCGTCGGTCGTACGATGATTACAATACAAATGAAGGAAAAGCTTCGAAATGTAAAGTACAAGTGTTTAAATGTAAAAACAGGCGTTTGTCGTGTGTGAGTACAAAGTGTAATCAACTGTTGGTCGAGGGTTGTTGTCCTGCGTCGAGAGCGATACTTGAGCTTTCCTTCGAGTGTTCTTAAGTTCGCTGTAAGGTTCTGGCTTTCAGTACTTGATCTCCAGAGTTTGAATGTTTTTTGCTATGAGTTTGGATGATTTTCTCTGCTGTTTGGTGATGTTCGCTGATGTATATTAGATGTTAACCGATGTCCCTTGAAATGAGGCTTTAGCTTGACTTTTATAGTCTTTGTGCCATTAATTAGCTCCATTAATGATTTGATCAACGGCTACAACGGCTGGAAACGGTCGCCGGAGTGATTATCCATAATGCTCTTCGTCCGTTACGGCTGCTTGCTGTTAATGGCTTTGACTCGTGATGGTCGTGCCGGACGGGCGACGCTGTGGTCGAGCGTCATGAGGGACGTATGACTTACCTTTTATGGGAGACGACGGATTTTTTCTGGGTTCTTGTCGAGACCTTATCTTAATACAAGATAAAGCTTAGGACACGCGTCTTACCTGTTCTGGTCGTGGTCGAGCGACGTGATTTTTTGCCCAAACACTTATCTTCAGTTGTGAACCTAGCTCTCGTTGCAGACTCCTCCAAAATGCTGACGTGAACCGACTATCACGGTCAGACACGATGGATCGCGGCACCCCGTGCCTAGACACTATCTCGCTAATGTACAATCGGGCTAATTTCTCTAACGAATCTGACTGCTTAACAGGCAAGAAGTGCGCGGACTTGGTGAGAATATCCACAATCACCTAAATCGCATCATTACCTTTCGGAGTTCTCGGTAACTTTGTAACGAAATCCATGGTGATATTATCCCATTTCCACACTGGTATCACTGTAGACTGAAGTTCCCTGTATGGTCGTTGATGTTCTGCCTTAACCTTCAAACATGTCACGCATCGCTCCACAAGGTGAGCGATATCCTTCTTCATCCCTGGCCACCAGTAAAACTGTGTCAAGTCTGGATACATCTTATTCGTTCCCGGGTGCAAGGAATACCGTGACTTATGCGCTTCTTCTAAGATGCTTACTGTTTGGGCAAAATTTCACCAGTCTCGACCACGACCAGAAAAGGTAAGACACATGTTATGAGCTATATCTTGTATTAAGATAAGGTCCCGAAAAAGACCTAAAAAAACCTCCGTCGTCCCTCCTAAAAGGTAAGTCGAGAGTTCCTCACGACACTCGACCTCGACGTCGCCTACTTCGAACGACCGTCGCGTAGAATCATGTGACCTCGGCCGACTAACGCGTTATACGACTGTTATATTTGTTCAGTGATTAATGCAGGAGTCAAAGTCATTAATGGACAACGGCTATAACCGACGAAATCAGTTATGAGCATTTAATCCCACATTGAAGACGACGACCGTTACAACAATCATCAATGACTTTAATGATTCAATTAAAATCACCCGAAGACTATAAATCCCAAGTTCAATCCTCAGTTTCAAGAGATCGAGATATACAGGATAAGAGATAGAACAAGAGGACCGAACATCGAACAACAGAAGCAAACGCAAACACTCGAAGAATATTCATTCAAAGCAAAGAGATCATTCATAGAAGATCACTCTCGACGTACGACTTTCACTCTCGACCAACAGTTCACACATTCTTTTCACACACGACGCACACTGTTTTTACATTTCAAACACTTGTACTTTACATTTTGAAGTCTTTCCCTTCATTTGTATTGTAATCTCTGTACGATCGACACCCGGAACACCAAGGACATCGCCCCTGATTGGCGACCATAGTGCAGCGACGACATCCATTGTCGTCCGCAGGTTTTTCCCTCGTTGAGGTTTTTCCTGCATCATCAAATCCTCTGTCTCATTTTCATTTTTGTCTTTGTCGCACGTCTTTGTCGAATGATTCCTTTCTTTAGTTGTTAAAGTCCACATCGACCTTAAGTTGTCCCTTTGGTGCGATTTTTGGCATTAACAGTTTGGCGCCATCCATGAGACCCCTTATAGAGAAAATCTTCGACAAACATGCGTTTTACTAATGGTTCCTTGGAATTTTCTTTGTTCTTTGTTTCAGGAAAATGGCAGCCCCTGGAGATCAGCAGCATGTCATTGCCCAGATGTACCAGGAGCTTAAAGTCGCTCGAAATCAAATCAATGCCATGGCGGAGCAAAGTCGCAGTGCAGCTGAGGCGATCGCACGACTAAGGAATCCCTTTGGACCTCAAAATGGTCGTAGGCCATTCGTTCAGAATCCAGGCCAAGGATCGTTCGGTCAGAATGGTCCTCGACCATTCGCGCATAATCCAGGTCCAGGATCAGGTCCGTTCGCTTAGAATCAGCATCCAGGTCCGTTCATGCAGAACCAACAGCCGGGACCGTTCAATCCAAATCCCCAGTTCGGGACGGTTCCACCTCAGCATATAGGGCCGCCGCCCATGCATAATGGATCGCAGCCATTCCTGAATGGGTCGCAGCCATTCCAGAATGGGTCGCAGCCATTCCAGAATGGGTCGTTGCCATTTCAGAATGGGTCGTAGCCATTTCAGAATGGGTCGCAGCCGTATTTTGTTCCTTTCAATAGAGACGCCAATGGCTCGTCGCATGGCAATGGCACCAGTTCAGGAATCAATCCGCAAGCAGGGGCAAATCTCGACCCCAATGACCCCGTCGCCCAGCGATTGAAAATGCTAGAAGTTCAGAACGAGCGCGTCCTATCTTTGCTCGCCAAGCTACCTGGGGCAGCCGTGCCCGTTGACGTCGAGCCTCGATCAGGATTTCAGGCGTCACCCGTCATCGATGAGATCGCGACTGTCGAGGTCCCGAAGAAGTACAACGTCCCCGCCTTCACGCCCAAGTACTCGGGAGTGACCGATCCAACAGAGCACGTCGCACAGTATAAGAAGGTCATGTGGACGATCTCGATCCCACACATGTATCAGGAGGTCTGTATGTGCAAAAGCTTCGGTGCGACTCTCACCTGTCTTGCTCTCCAATGGTTGATCAATCTCAAACCCAAGTCCATCGGACCGTTCGCTGAATTGGTCAACCAATTCTCCCAGCAATTCGCCAGCAGTCGCAAGATGGAGAAGCAGACCAGTGACCTGTATTACGTCGTGCAGAAGACCAGCGAGTCTATCCGCAGTTATTTTAATCGATTCAATGCGGAGATGATCAACATTCGCAATTGTGACGTCAATACTGCAATTGAAGCTTATAAGCGTGGTCTGGACGACAGCTCAGGGTTATACACTGACCTGACCAAGTATCCTCCGGAGAATTTGGAAGACGTCCGAGCTCGAACCCTAGCATACATGAGAGTAGAGGACGACGCTGCCTTTCGTCGCAAGCATACCGACGACAAATGGTCGTTTGGTGTGAAAAAGCCCGAGTTCAAGACAAAAGCAATTTCCAAAATAGAGCCCGCGCGCCAGATCTCGAACGTCCGATTCAAGACGAAAGCAGAGGCTAAGACCGCGACCAAGTTTCCTCAGTACCCCAAGATATCCTCTTATGGATTCAAAGGATCCACTAAAGATTTGGTCGAAGCTCTGAAAACCGCCCAGTCGACTATTCGATGGCTAAAGAATTCCGATCAGGACGACGCTAAGAAAGATAAATCTAAATGGTGCGACTTTCATGTCGACCATGGTCATACGACAGATGATTGCATAGCTCTCAAAAAGGAGCTGGCATATCACGTCCCGAAGGGCAATTTAAAAGACATCATCGACGACGTCGTTACCCCAGCTAACGACGTTCGACCGTCAACCTCCGAGCATGCGAAAGTCGTCAATTGTATCATCGGTGGTTTCGACGTATGTGGTCTGACATACTCCGCGGCCAAACGTCACGCCAGTCAAGCGCCTGACGATCGACTTGTCCCGCGTTCATCAAGGCCTAAAAGAGATATGGAGTTGGAAGCTATGAAGATCGTATTCGACCAAGACGACCTCGGCAAAAGTAAATCGTCTAGCAGACACAACACGACCAAAAGGTCTCGACAGGTTCGTCCTCCTATCCTTAAAGACAAACTCATGCCTTTTCTACAGGAGTATGCCGACTATCTTGCCTTGTCGTACGAAAACACAGTCGACGCAGACATAGATGGTATTTTCCAAGATCCCTGTGTCGATTTGTCATTTAAAACCTATTTTCCTCCTGAAAGGAATAGGATAACAAATTACAGGGGGCAAATACCCCGTCAAATAAAAGAAATAAATCTGAGAAGGTACGTATCCTAATTTCTTCTCTCTTCCTCCATACAATTTCTCATCACGAACGATTACAGACTTAAGCATCGGAGGGTCGTTGGCTAGTCAACGACCAACCTCTAATATTATTTTATCGCAGAAACGAACGACAATAATCACTAAGTCTACTATATGACTTTAAATTCGCAAGATCGCCCGACATAGACGATCACGTCTACGACTTGATCACTCTTCTGCAGGGACACACGATTCAAGCTCGTCGCACGACTTAGTCGTATGATCGCAAAGTCTACACGACTTTTCATTCTAAGCTTCTTAAACTCAGAAAAACTTCATAATCTGAATGTATGCTTTGGTCGCACATTCCTATGTTTGTTTATACGATTTACAGGCGTTATGTCTTACATTCTAAGTTGTTGCGTTGCAATAGATGCCTAAGTCGCATGATTTCTATTATATTATACTCAGTAAATTTCATAATTGACATGATATTTATTTACTGAATATACAAAACCCGAGTACGACGGAAATTTAAATTTCATTCCCTGAATAGTTTGTCATTTACATTCAAAATAACTCGACCACTGACAGTCGAGCAGCAAAAGAAACAACAAATGACAAAGACATTTCCTAAGGCAAAGGGGGAGCGTCGGTCTGTTGGTCCCGAAGGCCTATACAAGTTTGTAGAAGGGGGGGTTGAATACAAACACACAGATTTTACTTTTCTAAATTGTTTATTGATAAATCATTAACAATTTACAGCTTGTTGCGGAAACAAGATTAAGGATAAACCAAAATCTAAACAAGTTGGAACACTAAGGTTTCTTGCACTAAAAGAGATGAGGAAATTACTAATAATAACCTATCTTGAGATAAGAGATTGAACTTGTCCAGAGTTTGCAAGTTACTTCAAAAGAAGTGGGTTCATCTCTTTATATACTGCATGCATTTAATGCAAGTCAGTATACACTTTACACGTGTCATCAGCTGGTTGGTTGTATGTCATTGACCTTGGTTGACAACCTTAGTAGCCGCATGGATGAACAGTGTAGTATCAGAGTGGTTGTACGATTTCAGACAGTCGGAGGTTCTTTTCTGACATTTCGTACAGAGTCGTGCAAGGGGGGTTAAGACAAAAAATACTTTGTACGGAGGACTTCATGATCAGCTTTCGTTGATTCAGCGATTATCATTTTCTCTTCGGCGAATGATAAAGTTCAGCGATAGCTGAAGTCTTGTACTTGATACTTCACGTTGAGTGGACAAATCTGAGTCTTCGCTGATCCGCATCAGTTCATTAGGAGACTTGTCGCTGGTTCTTGAGCTTGATCTTCGACTTCAGCGTAGAACCTATGTTGACGTGAAACTTGTCTTCAGGGATCATAAGTAAACAACTAACTTATCAGCGATCATCATAATGACTGAACAGACTCAGCATAAATGGTGAACAGTTTCGCTGAATGTTTAATCTAAAAAGGGAGAGTTCCTATCAGCGGTACTGGAAGATCTTAGTACTTATCAGCGATAGTGAAACTCTGATACATATTGTTTACTTACAACTTTCACTAAGTATATAAGAGAAGGTCATTATCAAATCACTGAGGGTTTGGATCAACAATCTCCCCCTATTTGATTATGACATAGCAACAAAGAAAATTGCTTTTTAATGAAAACATAAGGATAAAAAGAATTCATAAAATATTTGTCCCTTTTACTGTTTTCTAGGATCTTTTCAGTACTGATGGAGTAAAGTACATTCGCTGAAATCTTTCTTTAAAACTTTGAATCAGGTTACAAAGAGAAATGGAAAGATTACAAGTACGAGCGAAATAAATTACAAGTACAGGGCGATCATATCAGCTTATAAAGGTTCTTCCTTAATGAGAAGTTCATCAAGGGTCATTGATGTGGTGGGAATCATCCAGTCAGGAACGGTTACACCTTGTTTTCTTTTGATCAGCGCTTCTTCAAAAATCAAGGGTTTCAGATGTCGTGCCTGAGGGTCATTCCTGAAGTCACACCAGTAGATGAGATCTCTCAGTTGTTCGATGGGAGTGATGTGAAGTTCAGAGATGCGTTGAAAATGCTTTCCACCATCGTAGTCATGAAAAATATCCCGTAGGGTTCGCTTATGACTTTGCCAGGGATGATAGTCTCACCAGGAGGAAGAGATGTTTCAAGCATGGAAAGATCAGGATCAGGACCAAGGACTTCAGCACGTGAAAAACCAATACCTGTTTCATTTCGAATGACAGGGCCATCAATTGAAGATATAGATTTCTTCTTCTTCGCTGAGGCCTTTCTTTTCCGACTTTCGAGAGGAGGAGGAGGAATATCCATACAGGAGTAGACTAAGTCGATTTGTTTGTTGATCAGCTTTTCAACATGTTCCTTGTACTTTGACTTGGACTTCTGGATGGCTAACCTGATCTACAACCATTCAGAGAGACCGTACTTCGTTATGGCTTCAGCATAGAATTTTTCGTACTTCTTATCTTCTCTGAATATCTCGATTTCAGTGATTGAAACAAGGGTTGTTCTTCCAGAGATGAATACCTTGTTGATTTTGGCAGGAGAGTCTCTGTAGTTGACCTTTTCTTTGCCCAAGGCTAAAGTGGACTGAGACACAGTTCTCTTTTCTTCAGTTATCTTCTTGGCGTTTTCCCAGATCTGGCGTTGAACATCAATGGGAACTCTTTTCAGCTTGTGGTCTTTTATTGATCGTTTAGAAAGCTGGATGGCGTATTCTCTATCTTTTTCTTCAGCTTCTTTTCTTTCAGCGATTAGACGTTCAGCTTTGAGGTGTTCCTTGTATTCCTTTTTGGAAATTCTAAACTTTGGAGGAACTGAAGGAAGTTGATCACGCCTCAGAATGATTCACTGATCCTCGAATCGCTTTATTATCTCCTCTCTTCTTTTCGGATCCTATTCACTTAGCTTTTGAGGAGCTAAGGAAGGTCTGCCTCTGTGCGAGAGTAGCTGTTCTTCTGGTTCATCAGTCTCAGAGAGTAAATCTAAGACTGGGATTATTTCTTCAGCATCAGCTGGTATTATTGGTGAAGTCGCAGTTGTGGAGACTTCAGTGATATCCTCAAACAGGGGAGAGGACTAGCTGAAACACAGCGATCTTACGAGTAAGAACTTGGGTAGAATCAGATAGAGAGAATTGGTTCAAGTGTATAGGCTTGGGTAGTAGAACTGATAGTGTATGATAGAGGAGGGATGGAGTGAGAGATGTTTAGCATACCTGACAAACCGGCTTTTCAAGCAAGATCATTAGATTGTCATCTTCAGCGACGCTTTTGCCTTTGCCTTTCTCAGCTCCAGAGGCTGAGGGCTTTGTCTTTGTCCGCTCCCCTGAAGGTTCATTTATCAAGATTCCCTTAAGAGCTTTGATCTTCGGAGCAGGTTTGACGATAAAGAAGTCATCGTCATCTTCGTCATCATCATCATCATCTTTCTTTGGAGAAGAAGATGGTTCATCATCAGGGATGTCGACGGCTTCATCATCTTCTGCTTCGGATTCAGTTTTCTCAGCTTCTTCTTCGAGTTGCTCCCCCTCAGATACAGAGGCGAGCTTCTCAGTTTCCTCAGGGTTTTCATCTCCCTGAGGTCCAGCGGTGGTTTCTTCAGTATTCGTCTTCTCTCCCCTGATAGATTCATCATGGGAAAGGTCTTCAGCGCTCTTGGCGAGGTCTTCAGCGCTCTTCTCCCCCTCTTTTTCATGATGACTGGGGGAGGAATGGGTAAATTCAGCAGCGTTGGTAGGTTCTCTGTCTTCTTGGCCAGAGAGACCTACACAAACTTCATTCTTTGCTAATCTGTCTTCAAGGCCAGAAATAGCAGGATTGATTTTCTTCAGCTCAGTGCGATCCGCCGCTGTGAAGTTGTCAGATGCAGGGACGGGGGCAGGAGCAGGATCAGGAGTATTCGCTTTGTGTAGCATCTGCTCGATCATCGTTTTCATCGAACTAACATCGGTCTTTACAGAGCCTAAGTCAGTCTTCACAGTAGACATATCCCCCTCTAGATGTCCAACCGATGTCTTCAGCGATGTAAATTCACTGGACATGGACAAAACTGAGTTTTTGAGAGAGGTGTAGTCTATGTAGATGTCAGCGAGCACCTTGGCGAAGTCGCTGAGAGTTTTATCCACCTGCTTCATGTCATCTGTGGAAGCCTTCTTCTCCACCACCGTTGTCAGCTTGTCCAGATTCTCTCCAGCGTTTGTTACAGCTGTAGAGTTATTGGAGAGAGTAGTGGTGAGACCTGTCAGCTTTGTCTCCACGGACTTCAGAGAGGCGTTGATATCTCCCAAATTAGGATCTGTAACATATAAAAACTTGTGAACAGAGGAAAGCTCAGAAGTTTGGGGTTTAGTCACAGTGTTTATGGGTTGTTGTTTACCTGCAGGAGGATTGGTGAATTCATCGAAATCACGGGTTCCTGAGTAAAGTTCCATGTCATCTTCAAAAGTGCCCATGGATTGTTCTGCAGGTCCTGTCTTCATCATTCCTGGAGAATCAGCTTTAGGTTCCGAGGAAATGATGGCAGCTCCAGTGAGATCTGGAGTAGAGACCAAATGAGTGGAGGGAGGAGCGAAGGATAAGAATGGGGGTTGGGTTATGAGTTCAGCGTTGGATTCGCTGACAATCACTTCATCAGTCTTTTGAGAGACTGAACGAGGTTGGGTAGGTTCCAAGTTTGTAACCTCAGCGTTTAGAGACGCTGAAGTTGGGATAAAAGGGATGGATTGTTCAGGTGTGGCAGAGCGTACCACTGAACGTTCCTTCAGCTCTGTAGAAAGAGCTGAGGAGTCTTCAGCATGAGATTGCTGGGGTTGCTCCTTTGTTTTCTTGATCCTTTTAGAACCAAGTGGGGTAGATGAATGTTTCCTTTTCTTAGAAGGAGAGGATTTTGTGGCCAGGGTATCAGCGATGGGTATTGTCGCTGAAGGAGCCACAAAATGAGAAGAAGAAGGGTTGAGAAGAGACAAGAGTGTAGAAAGACGTACCTCATTCACCATCGGTTTGAAGTCGAGTATCTTTGGGCCGACCTGAGAGAGTTTCAGGTCACCTTCAGTTGGGTAGCTCTCCTTCAGGCCATATTGGAAGATGGCGTTGATGAATCGGGGGTAGGGAACCCATGGAGGTCTGTCAGCGACGGTGTCCACCGTTAGAACTAGGTCATCATAGATAATCGATGCCCGGTCTATGACTGCAAAGAGCGGCTTGGTCAGAGGAGCCGCTCTTTGCAGTCATACAGCTGATAAGATGAGCGAAGATGAAATTCATCTCGCTGGGCATTTTCGATTTCTTGTTAATCGTCAGCTTCTTCTCGGCCTTCATGTCTCTGCCGATTTCCCATACATAGCTCATTGCATCGAAAAATGCAATGATGGCTTCCCTGTCTGAGTTTTTCTTGGGGTCAGGGAGGGGAACGAATGGTTTTTCCTTGGTATCTATTGGAAGGCTGAGAGCTTTGCGAATAATGGCAGGGGTGATCTTCATCGTGCCATATTCGATGTCGCAGAGGATGCAATTGATTGTTTTGGAGGTGTCTTTGGCTGAAGGTAGTTGAGAGTGTCTGGCTGAGTACCAGAATTGTGAGAGCAAAAGCTGATGAGCAGGAGGTGTTATGGTCAGGGCTGTGGAGATGCAGCAATTCTTTAGGAAATTCACAGCATCATCTAGATGTGTGACTTGCTTTCGAGGAGGAAACTCGAAAAGCGCATAGAGGTTGTTCACCTTAATCCAATCCAGTTTGTCAAGGGCAAACTTGACTTGAGGAGCCTTGAGGATGTCCACTTCCTCAGTATCAGCGGAGATGTTCTCAGCGGTAGCAGGAATGTCAGATGAAGCCATTTCTCTGTATTATCAGTTCAACCAAAGATGTTAACAAATAAGAATTATCTTAATGTGGAAAGAATTTCCATTAAGATGGTTCAAATTTTATCCATTTCATTCAGACACAAATGTCTTAATGAAGATTAGGGTTTTTCTTGATTTTAAGAAATGAAATATAAAACCCATTTATTCTTGTTATCCAGTTTTCTAAGAAGAAAAAGATTCTGGAAAAACGAATGAAGAACAAGTTTAAGATTTTTGCATCTAAACTTGAAGAACAACCATGAAATGGTTGTGTTCGTAAAACCATGAAAGAAAATGATTTTATTTTAAGAAGTTCTTTTGTTTGATCTTGTTAAAACAAATAGTAGATCAGAAACAAGTTATTTGCATTCGGTAAATAATAAGAACATATTAACCTTGATGTTTGATGAAGAAGATGATGAACAGTTCTTGAAGTTTTTGAAATCACAAATGCAACACTGAATTCTTTCTTGCGGAGGAAGAATGATCGCGTAAAAGAGAAATATAAACAAAGAATTTGTTTATATAGAGATTTTTAGAAAGAGAAAATCTTGAGCGGGAAAAGATTTTCATCATGACACGGACACGTGTTTGCATTTGATTGGAAGTTTGAACGAGACGTGCAAACGTGTGTCAGGAAGAGAAAACGTGTCGGGGTTTTATCCGTTGCAATGACGTCACAACTTTCCTTTCATATTCTTGGTTGTCTCTGAGGTTTTGAAAAACTCAGAGATACTTTTGAAAACATGAAGCACTGAATGAAAATATTTAGTGAAGGTTTTAAGAAATTTCAAAATATCGCTGTTAAGGAAGAGATATTCAGCGATGCATTTTGTTTTGAAATCTTGCATTTTCATGCGATTGTCAGAGAGAGAAAAATATCTTGATATCAGTTTTAACCAAGTTTTATTCAGAGAGAAGATGATTGAATAGGTTATACGAGTTGATTTTATCCTATCGCTGATTAATGTGAACCGCTGAAGATTTTATCCTTCAAAGTTCAGCATTCCAAGCTCGCTGATGAGAAAGTTGAATCTTGTCTCATCAAGAGGTTTGGTTAATAAATCAGCTAACTGATAATCAGTTGGGATAAAATGAAGTTCTATATCACCATTCATCACATGATCTCTGATAAAATGATATCTGATTTCTATATGTTTGGTCTTTGAATGTAGTACTGGATTGTTTGCTATAGCGATGGCACTTGTGCTGTCGCAATAGACTGGAATTTTGGAGAGCTGAAGATCATAGTCTAGTAGCTGATTTCTCATCCACAAGACTTGAGAACAACAGCTTCCAGCAGCTACATATTCAGCTTCAGCTGTGGAAGTAGACACTGAATTTTGCTTTTTACTTGTCCAACTAACCAGCTTTCCACCCAGGAGCTGACATCCTCCTATGATGCTTTTCCTATCCATTTTGCAACCTGCAAAATCACTATCTGAATAGGCGGTTAGATCGAATCCTGAATCTTTGGGATACCAAAGACCTAGGTTCGCTGTACCCTTAAGATATCGAAAGATTCGCTTTACAGCTTTCATATGAGATATCTTAGGTTCAGCTTGATATCGTGCACACAAGCATGTTGCAAACATAATATCGGGTCGGCTAGCTGTAAGATACAATAGTGAGTCGATCATCCCACGGTACAGCGTGACATTGACAGGAACACCCTTAGTGTCCTTATCAAGTGTCAGCGGTGGTGCCAAAGGAGTTTTCATAGCTGACCTTTCAGTTAAGTCGAATTTCTTCAGCATATCTTTAACATACTTTCCCTGATTAATAAAAGTTCCTTTTTCAGTTTGCTTAATCTGAAGACCAAGGAAATATGTTAGTTCACCCATCATGCTCATTTTGTACTCATCTTTCATTCTATCAGCGAAACGAGTACAAAGCTCAGGGTTAGTAGACCCAAATATAATGTCATCAACATATATTTGAACTAGAAAGATATGACCTTTCACTTTTCTAAAAAATAGAGTTTTGTCAATCTTACCTTGCTCAAATTTTTCAATATGGAGATAAGTAGAAAGAGTGTCATACCATGCACGTGGAGCTTGCTTTAAGCCATAAAGTGCCTTATCCAGTTTATAAACATAACCTGGACGCTTAGAATCTGATAATCCTGGAAGTTGTTCCACATACACTTCTTCATTCAGCTTTCCATTCAGAAACGCTGACTTAACATCCATCTGATGTACTTTGAAGTTTTTGTGTACAGCATATGCTAAGAATAGACGAATAGATTCAAGTCTTGCTACTGGAGCAAATGTTTCGTCATAATCTATACCCTCTTCTTGTCTGTATCCCTGAGCAACAAGTCGAGCTTTGTTGCGGGTTACAGTACCAAGTTCGTCCAACTTATTTCGATAGACCCATTTAGTGCCTATCACAGTTTTATCAGTTGGTCTCTGAACAAGTTTCCAAACTTTGTTTCTTTCGAATTCAGTCAGCTCTTCTTGCATGGCGCTGACCCAGTTTGGATCTTTGAGGGCATCATCTACTTTCTTTGGTTCAGTTAGTGAAATAAAATTTACAAATAAACAAATATTACATGCACTTCGTCGAGTCTGAATCCCAGCGTTTGGATCACCAAGAATTTGATCAATTGGGTGATTTATAGTCCATCGCTGAGCCGGAGCGTGAGACGCTGACTCAACTTGAACTGGAGGAGGTGAAGATGAAGCTTCAGCGACGTCGGGAGTATCAGCCAAGAGAGGAATGGATGCAGTTGTCATTATATTCACTGATTGCTGAGAAGTAGATGGAATGTCTGAGACATTTAGTTCAGCGTAAGGTATAGTGTTTATAGGAACAACTGAGACCCAAGAAGTTTCAGCTTCACTGTTCTGCATATTTGGAATGATAGGAGGACTATCATCTTCTACTGGATGAGCACGAGTAGTGGGAAAATCTTCTGAATCACCAAGATGAGAAAACATCCATTGATTAAGTTCTTCAGTATCAGCGGACGGTTTAGAGTTCGCTGAACGGGATTCGTCAAACGTGACGTGAATAGTTTCTTCTACAGTTTGTCTTCTTCGATTGAAGACTCTGAAGGCTTTGGAAACTAAGGAGTATCCAAGAAAGATTCCATCATCAGCCTTAGGATCAAACTTTCCCAGAGCATCTCTGTTGTTCAGTATAAAACACTGACATCCAAAGATGTGATGAAAGTTGATTGAAGGCTTTCTCCCATGAAAGAGTTCATAGGCTGTCTTTTTGAATCTTTTGACTATCAGCGACCTGTTTTGCGTAAAACAAGCAGTGTTGACAGCTTCTGCCCAAAACTGAGTAGGCAGGTGAGAATCGCTGAGCATTGAACGTGCAGCTTCAATAATTGTTCTATTTCTTATTTCAGCGACTCCATTTTGTTGCGGTGTTCTCACTGAAGAGAAGTTGTGAGAAATACCCTTACTCTCAAGGAAGGAATCAAGAGAACTGTTTTTGAATTCAGTCCCATGATCACTCCTTATTGAGTGAATGGTCAGATTGTTCAGGGTTTCCATCTTCCGAACAAAGGTGATGAGTTCTTCAGGGGTGTCACTCTTAGAACGGAGAAACATTACCCAAGTGAAGCGAGAGAATTCATCAACTATGACCAGCGTATATTTCTTTCTAGCGATGGATTGTTTGTTAATAGGGCCAAACAAATCCATATGGAGTAGTTGTAGAGGATATGACACTGATGAAACTTGCTTAGACTTAAAGCTTGCATTGGTCTGCTTCCCTTTTTCACACGCTGAACATAAAGACTCTTTGGCGTATGAATGCTGAGGTAGACCAGTGACTAACTCTTTTGATGAAAGAGTGTTCAGTGTCTTGAAATTTAGATGAGATAGCCTCTTATGCCATAGCCAGTTGACATTATATGAGGCCTTTGAGAAGAAACCGGAGTTCTCAGTGGTTGTTGAGTCCATGTTTATTACATAAACATTTTCCAAACGATAACCGCTGAGAGCTATCTTCTCCTTTTTGTCAGCGACAAAGCAGGATTCCTTAGTAAAGATTACTTTGTTATCCATGTCGCAAAGCTGACTGATGCTTAGAAGATTATGCTTCAGCCCTTCAACATATGCGACTCTTCTGAAGGAGGTTGTACCATTTGAAAGTACACCATACCCTCGGGTATGTCCTTTTCTATTTCCACCGAAAGTCACAGAGGGACCCTTCTCTTCCTTGTATTCAGCGAGCCGGATTTTCTTTCCAGTCATGTGTCTAGAGCATCCGCTATCGAGATACCAGATACCCTTCTTAACCTGCAATACAATGGAAGATTAGTTTTTCTTGGGTACCCACTTCACCATGTATACACATTTGTCAGTGGAAGTAGTTGGAATGGAAGATTCAGCAGTCTTCGCAACATTTGAAGATTCAGCTTTGTCTTTCTTCACTTTGGTTAATTTCTTAACCTCAGTGGTAGGATTCACCTTGACCTGATTTGCACCAGGGTTGGTCTTCTTTGCCTTGGGGGCAATCTTCACCTTAGCTATCTTTTCAGCTTTGGTGGCTGTGGGGCACTTACTAGCAATATGATTGGTAAGTCCACAGTGATAACATTTCCTATAACTAAAAGTAGTTCTAAGACCATTTGAATGCTGAGCTTTTAATTTCGAATTAGAAGTGCCAGCACCAAGTAAACTATTGGCTTTAGAAATGGGACGAACATTCAGTTCCTCAGATTTCTTACCAAGGACATCCAATCTGAGTTTAGGAGTAGATCGCTGAATAGATCCAGAGATCTGCTTCCTTGATCCAGAGGGATGAGCCACTGAAGCTTTAGAAGCATTCAGCTTTGGTACTAAGGTACCCTTATGAGGATTCTGGTAAATAACAATTCCTTTACCTTTGTCTTTAGAGACAGATGTAGGTTTTGAATAAACCATTTTCTCCTTGCCTTTTGAGGAGGTAGGAGTTTCCTCAGGGATTGGTGTAACGGACGAGGAGCCCTGAGAAGATGAAGTATCAGCGACTGAGGATACGAACGTTCCAAATTTAAGCATTGAACGCTCAGTGGTTGGTTTTGGAGTATCATATTTGTAACCCAAACCACGTTTATCACTCAGGGGAATCTGAGACTTTATTATCTCAGTGATCTTTGTTGAAGAATTACACCATCCTTCAACAGTAGCTTTTTCAGCCTTTAATGCAGCGATAGCTTCTGCTCGTTCGATTTTGACTAGCTGATTTAAATATACTTGATCTTTAAAGTCTTCTTCAATTTTAGAAAGCTTTTCTATTTGAAGGTGGCAATTTTTAAGCTTTTCAACGAGATCAAGATTTTGGTTTTCAACCACAGTTTTGCCGTTCAAGGCTTCGTATAAACTTGTAGTCAAGAGATCGATCTTACGGAGACTATCAGCTTCATCAATATTTGCAATATTGGTAAAGAAAGAAGGTGATACCTGAATAGCAGATGTTGAAGGGGAGGGAATGTCTGAACTTTCTTCCTCTTCTTCAATCTTGGCCATAAGACATAGATTTGCTTCATCATCTTCAGAGTCAAATGATGATGCTTCTTCATCAGAAGCAGCCCAATCATAGTCAGCCATCAGGCCTTTATTCTTCTTCTTAAAGCTTTTCAGCTTTGCATATTTTTCTTTCAGCTTTGAATATTTGTCATCTTTATTCCTTGGAACAAAGGATTTCTTTGTAAAAGCTGAGGGTCTAGAAACTTTCTTAGACCTGCACTCGTTAGCGAAATGTCCTGTCTTTTCGCAGTTAAAACAAGTAGCAGTAGCCTTATCAACAAAAGTTGATGATCTAGGCTTGTCAGTTATGAAAAGAGGTTTGTTCTTTCTAAACATTTTCTTTTTGGCAAATCTCCTGAACTTCTTAGTTAGGAGAGCCAAAGATTCATCATTATCTGAATAATCAGAATCTGATGACCTTTCAGAGTTACTTTCTAACTCAGTGATAGTGACCGAGGGTCGCTGAGTAGAAGGTTCCTCTGAGATTAAAGCAACAGGGGTGCTTTTGGAATCTTTTACAAGATTCTTCTTAAGATGGCTCGATTGCTCATGATTCAAGAACGTGCCATATAAGGTTGAAAGGATCATTGATTTTAGATCCTTTGATAGCTTGAGACACATAGCATAATTGTCCCAGCTTTCAGGTAAACATTCTAGAAACTTTGTCAGTACTTCAAAGTTAGAATATTCCTTACCAACAGTTTTCAGATCTATAATTAAACAATTAAAACGTTGGTGAACTTCAGAGAGAGATTCATTCTTACCAGAAATGAAGCTTTCGTATTGTCTTACCAGGTTGATCTTTCTTGAATCCTGGACTTCAGACGTTCCTTCATACTGAACACATATTGTGTCCCACATGGCCTTTGATGTTTTCAGATTCATGGCGGAATGGTAGACTTCGTCAGGAAGAGCCATTGATAGTATGGATCTGGCTTTTGTATCTATAGCCACTTTCTTCTTATCTTCGTCAGTCAATTGAAAGATTTCCTTAGGTACCAGCCTTTCTGGAATAGCAGGTCTATTCTCAGCGACTGGAACAGCAGCATCAATTCTTACAGGGATGAATGGACCATTTTCGAGATAGTAAGGCATAGTAGGGTCTACACCTTCTAAGAAGAGTGTCATCCTATTTTTCCATAAGTTGAAGTTATCTTTGGAAAATCTAGGGGGTTTAGCAAGAGAACCATTGTCTATATAATTTGTGTTTGTGTTGGTGGCCATTTTCAGATAATAGCAAGGAAGAGAAATATCTTAGATTAGATCTTGTTTATGAGATTTAAACAAATCTGCTCTGATACCACTTGTTGGTCCCGAAGGCCTATACAAGTTTGTAGAAGGGGGGGTTGAATACAAACACACAGATTTTACTTTTCTAAGTTGTTTATTGATAAATCATTAACAATTTACATCTTGTTGCGGAAACAAGATTAAGGATAAACCTAAATCTAAACAAGTTGGAACACTAAGGTTTCTTGCACTAAGAGAGATGAGGAAATTACTAATAATAACCTATCTTGAGATAAGAGATTGAACTTGTCCAGAGTTAGCAAGTTACTTCAAAAGAAGTGGGTTCATCTCTTTATATACTGCATGCATTTAATGCAAGTCAGTATACATTTTACACTTGTCATCAGCTGGTTGGTTGTATGTCATTGACCTTGGTTGACAACCTTAGTAGCCGCATGGATGAACAGTGTAGTATCAGAGTGGTTGTACGATTTCAGACAGTCGGAGGTTCTTTTCTGACATTTCGTACGGAGTCGTGCAAGGGGGGTTAAGACAAAAAATACTTTGTACGGAGGACTTCATGATCAGCTTTCGTTGATTCAGCGATTATCATTTTCTCTTCAGCGAATGATAAAGTTCAGCGATAGCTGAAGTCTTGTACTTGATACTTCACGTTGAGTGGACAAATCTGAGTCTTCGCTGATCCGCATCAGTTTATTAGGAGACTTGTCGCTGGTTCTTGAGCTTGATCTTCGACTTCAGCGTAGAACCTATGTTGACGTGAAACTTGTCTTCAGGGATCATAAGTAAACAACTAACTTATCAGCGATCATCATAATGACTGAACAGACTCAGCATAAATGGTGAACAGTTTCGCTGAATGTTTAATCTAAAAAGCGAGAGTTCCTATCAGCGGTACTGGAAGATCTTAGTACTTATCAGCGATAGTGAAACTCTGATACATATTGTTTACTTACAATTTTCACTAAGTATATAAGAGAGGGTCATTATCAAATCACTGAGGGTTTGGATCAACACGGTCGCGTCTCTGGTTGACGCCTCACACTGGAGACCTTCCTTCTCCTCAATCTCCTTCTCGATATCCCTCTCAGTCCCTACCTCTTTGTAGAAAAGGTACAGCTCATCCGATGCCGACGCCAGAGGACTCTTGCCTAACAAGTGACGACGTATGATTACCGCATGCACAGTAAGTCTGCCATAGGAGAAGATGGATTTGTTCTCATCCTTCAGCTCCTCTAGCTCCTTCTCTAAATTCACCGCCTTGGATTTAGAATCCTCGGTCTTTCTCTTCTTCATGACCAAAGATTCTTTCATCCCCTCCAGCTTCTCCCTTTGATCGTGCATCAGAGTTAGGGACTCCTTTAAGCGCGAGTTCACTTCGTCCCTCGTATGGTTGACGACATCCAGGTCATTTAGAACATTGTCAAGACGCACTGACATCGCCTCTTTGCGCTCCAGAGCGGATTTTTCCTTCCCCAACGCTGCATCCTCTTCTTCAAATGGCAGAAGCCAAACATCGTTAGAAAACATACGACAACGACAATGACAAACAAACCAAGTCTTGAAAGAGAGAATTACCATGAACACAAGCCCAACAACGTGGGACTCTATATCTTCAAGAGAAACCCCGCTGGAACGTTCTCTGAAAGAAGGGAGCTGATACTTTTCCAAGTGGGGGAATAATTTCGTCTCGTCCAAGACGTTATCATCAAAGAAATCTGACGGCAACGTGAAGTTGACTGTCATTTCCCCCACAGAGCCCGTCTGCGCGCCTTTGCCCTTGTCGGCCATCGAAGGGCCGAATGCGGTAATGGGAGACATCGTCGCCGGTTGCGCAGTATGAGACATCGTCGCCGGTTGCGCAGTATGAGACATCGCCGTCGGTTGCGCAGTATGAGACATCGTCGCCAGTTGTGCAGTATCAACGGATCTAATCCAATCACTATCTGTATCCAGCATCGCCACCCGCACAAGTACATACCTCGTCCTCCATTTGTGATCATTGACAGCAGTGTTCAAAACTAAGGTACGATTATCTTTAAGCCTTAAAGGTAAACTATAACGACGATATTGATCGCTCGTGACTTTATACACCACTCCCAGTGCGAAGTAAGTCGCTTGATGAATGACTCGCCAAAACTGGGGCATCAGTTACCCTGGCGACAGGTCAAACTCACACAGAAATGCCTTGGCCAGAGGCGAATACAACCAGTGGAAGCCTATCTTAAACAGGTACTCGTATATCGCGACATACCCCTCGGGACACATCTCCGGTCGAACCCCGCCAGCCTTGTTTACAATAATCCCCATGGGAATTTTCGCTAGACTTTTGAAGTTGTCTAGATCGTCTTTATTTCTAATAGTACCTCTGGGCTCCGTCGACATTTCTAAAATGACAGCTGGTAAGCATAATCGTGCGTCAGTATGACGTCACAATCCCATTTTTCTCTTCAAATTCTCGTTCAGTTAGAATCGGATCAATCCGGTTCCGAGACAACCAAGGTAACCTTCGACACATGTCACGACCCTGGACACCCGACAAGCAAAATTTAAAAAACTTTTGTCGCTCCACTTTTTCAAAATTTGGGGGCAAACTGTTTGGGCAAAATTTCACCAGTCTCGACCACGACCAGAAAAGGTAAGACACGTGTTATGAGCTATATCTTGTATTAAGATAAGGTCCCGACAAATACCTAAAAAAAACCTCCGTCGTCCCTCCTAAAAGGTAAGTCGAGAGTTCCTCACGACACTCAACCTCGACGTCGCCTACTTCGCACGACCGTCGCGTAGAATCATGCGACCTCGGCCGACTAACGCGTTATTCGACTGTTATATTTGTTCAGTAATTAATGTAGGAGTCAAAGTCATCAATGGACAACGGCTATAACCGACGAAATCAGTTATGAGCATTTAATCCCACATTGAAGACGACGATCGTTACAACAATCACCAAAGATCTTAATGATTCAATTAAAATCATCCGAAGACTATAAATCCCAAGTTCAATCCTCAGTTTCAAGAGATCGAGATATACAGGAAAAGAGATAGAACAAGAGGACCGAACATCGAACAACAGAAGCAAATGCAAACACTCGAAGAATATTCATTCGAAGCAAAGAGATCATTCATAGAAGATCACTCTCGACGCACGACTTTCACTCTCGACCAACAGTTCACACATTGTTTTCACACACGACGCACACTATTTTTACATTTCAAACACTTGTACTTTACATTTCGAAGTCTTTCCCTTCATTTGTATTGTAATCTCTGTATGATCGACACCCGGAACACCAAGGACATCGCCCTTGATTGGCGGCCATAGTGCAGCGATGACATCCATTGTCGTCCGCAGGTTTTTTCCTCGTTGAGGTTTTTCCTGCGTCATCAAATCCTCTGTCTCATTTTCATTTTTGTCTTTGTCGCACGTCTTTGTCGAATGATTCCTTTCTTTAGTTGTTAAAGTCAACATCAACCTTAAGTTGTCCCTTTGGTTCAATTTTTGGCATTAACACTTACTCTCAAGTTGCCCAACTTGGGAACCCACACCCTGTCTTTCCTACACTTCAAACCACCACAGTTGACTTCCAACAATGAAGTAACTCCGACAACTCTTTCCCTCTTCACATTTTCTTCTAGCAATGCTTCTTCCTGAAACTTCTTAATTTCTTCAAGGAGATTCGAGGTTGCCTCGACTCTGAAGGCCACTACTTTGGTCTGTTCTCCTCGCGCTTTCTGACTCAATGCGTCGGCCACCACGTTAGCTCTACCCGGGTGGTAAATAATCTCGCAGTCATAGTCATTCAACAGCTCCATCCATCTCCTCTGCCTCATATTTAGTTCTTTCTGATAAATAGATGCTTCATACTTTTGTGATCGGTGTAAATCTGACACTTCACTCCATATAAGTAATGTCAACAAATCTTTAAAGCGAACACCACCACTGCTAACTCCATGTCATGTGCAGGGTAGTTCTTCTCGTGATCTTTCAATTGTCGGGAAGCGTAGGCAATCACCTTCCCATTATGCATCAATACACACCCCAACCCAAGCTTAGATGCGTCACTGAGTATTACAAATCCCTCCGGTCCATCAGGTAATGACAAAATCGGAGCCCTGCTTAAACTTTCTTTGAACTTCTCAAACGCAGATTCTTGCGCTTCAGTCCACATAAATTTGACGTTCTTCCTAGTCAATGAGGTCAGTGGTGAAGCTATTCGAGAGAAGTCTTGAATAAACTTCTGGTAATAACCCGCTAATCCGAGAAAGCTTCTCACTTCCGATGGGGTTCTTGGTGCCTCCCAATCTTTAATGGCTTCAGTCTTAGCGGGATCCACTTTGATGCCATCCGCCGACACCACGTGGCCCAAAAACTGTACCTCCCGTAACCAAAACTCGCACTTCGAAAACTTCGCGTATAACATCTCACGCTTTAGCAATTCCAGCGCTGCTCGGAGATGTTTCTTGTGATCCTCTCGGGTACGAGAATAAATTAAGATATCGTCGATGAAGACGTTCACACATTTATCCAACAACGAGCTACACACTCTGTTCATCAAATCCATGAACACCGCCGGCGCATTAGTCAACCCAAAAGGCATGACTAAGAACTCATAATGTCCATATCTCGTACGGAATGCCGTCTTCGGTACGTCCTCTTCTCTCACCTTCAATTGATGGTAACCCGATCTCAACTCTATCTTAGAGAAATAACTCACACCTTGCAACTGGTCGAAGAGGTCATCGATCCTCGGAAGCGGGTACTTGTTCTTCACGGTTACTTTGTTGAGCTCACGGTAATCTATGCACATTCGCATAGATCAGTCCTTTTTCTTAACAAAAAGTACCGGCGCTCCCCAAGGCAATGAGCTTGGACGAATAAAACCTTTGTCGAGTAATTCTTGTAACTGAGTCATCATCTCCTTCATCTCTGCCGGTGCCAGACGACAGGTCGCACACACAATCGGTGTCGCCCCGGGCAACAGTTCTATTCTAAACTCTACTTGACGATCTGGATGCAGACTCGTCAAATCATCCGGAAACACCTTCGGGTACTCACTTACTGTAGGCACATCCTCTACACTCTTCTTCTCTTTCTTAGCATCTAGCACACAAGCTAAATACCACATACATCCCTTCCCTAAACATCGCCTAGCTTTCATCATCGATATCAAACACGAATTCATATTCCGTTGATCTCCATAAATTACTACTTTTTTCTTATCGGGCAAGGCGATCCGAATTAGCTTCTTATTACATACTATACTAGCATCATTCTCTGCTAACCAGTCCATTCCTAGGACTACATCAAACCCTCCCATTCCCATACGGTATAACCTCAAAGGAAATAAGAGACCGTCCACGTCTATGCTACAACCCTCGTAGACCTCTTTCACCCAGACCCGACTATCATCCGCTACTTCTACCTCAAACCCAAAGTTCAACCTCTTGGGTTTTACTTGCAATTTTCGAATAAAATTGGGCGGCACAAATGAACGATTGGCCCCCGAATCAAACAATACTTTAGCAAATGTCTAGTCTATAGGAAAGGTACCTGTTACCACATCAGGCGTGTTTACCGCCTCCTCAGTAGACATGTGGAAAGCCCTCGCCCTCGCGCGAGTCGGCTCCATTTTCCTTTCTCCGTTCTTTCCTCCGCTACTACCGCCTTCACCCCCAGTATATCCTTTCTTCAATTGCGGGCAATCCCACTTGACATTATCCGACGAGCCGCACTGATAACAAGACCTCGGACTGCGATAGTCTCGAGCTAGATGCCCCACTTTCCCACACTTGTAATATCCCTCCTTTTCAGCCCAACATTCTCCCATGTGCATTCTGTTACACTTTACACACGGTTTCTCCCCTGACCTAGGCCCCACTCGCAGATCGGGTCTAGTTGCATTCGGTCTCTTACCGTCTCGATTCGGCCCGTCCCACTTACGTTTGTCTCCGACTCTTTCGGTCATCTGCCTGGTCTTTTCCTTCTCAGTAAGTTCCGCAGTGTCTACTGCGGCCTAAAAAAAGTAGTTGGTCCTTTCACTTATATCAACTCTCTTACACTGCTCTTTAACCCCTAAATGTATCTTTCTATTCACCTCTCCTCGGTAGGCATGTACAACTCAGCATATCCGGCCTTCTCAATAAACTTAGACGTGTATTCCTGAACTGACATCGACCCCTGTTCTAATCCCAGAAATTCCTCTTCCAACTTCTTGACTGCCGCCAACGGGCAAAACTGTGCTCTGAACCTCTTAACAAACGATTCCAACGGTGTGCCCTTAGCTACCTCTGATCCCCTACCTCCGGTCTCAACATCCCACCAAATGGATGGCCTCAGACTAACATCATATACAGGTTTAGGATTCCATCCGAAATTGTCTACGACAATGGATCCCCGTTCATAAGCAACAGAACTCGACAGAACATCATATGCAGGTTTGGGATTCCATCCGAAATTGTCTGCGACAATGGATCCAAGTTCATAAGCAACCGAACTCGACAGTTCTGTGAAGACCGCAACATCAAGCTGACGACTTCGACCCCCAGGTATCCCCAGGCAAATGGGCTTGCCGAGTCGAGCAATAAGACCATTATTGTTTCGATCAAGAAAAGGTTAAAAGCTGCAAAGGGAAAGTGGGTTGAAGAACTCCCTTCGGTTCTGTGGGCAAATCGCACGAAGCCCCGCACGTCCACAGGACAAACCCCTTTCCATTTAGTCTATGGTTGTGAAGCAGTCTTGCCGGTCGAGGTCTGGCTCCCGACCTCGAGGCATACTTCCGTCGACCACAACCTGGTTGATATAAGTTATGACCTCGACGCCCTTGAAGAACTTAGAGAATCAGCATTGATCAGAATGGCGTCACAGAGGCAAGCGGTCGAACGACATTTCAATAAGAGCGTCAAAGCTAAAGTCTTCCAAGAAGGCGACTACGTCCTCCGACGAGTGTTCCAGAGCACTCAAGAGCTCAATACAGGTAAGCTTTCCACCAAGTGGGAAGGTCCTTATCGTATCTCAGAAGTCGTGGGTAAAGGTTCCTATCGACTCCAAACCCTCGACAATCGAGATGTCCCACGTAGTTGTAATGCAACTCATTTGAAAAGGTATTTCTTCTAAACCCTTTTTTCTCATACGATTTTTTATTCATCACGACGATTACTGACTTAAGCATCGGAGGGTCGTTGGCTAGCCAACGACCAACCTCTGACCTCGTTTTATCGCGGGATCGCACGACATAAGCTACTAAGTCTATCACACGACTTTAGTGCATTTTCGCAGGATCACACGACATAAGCAACCAGGTCTATCATTTGACTTGATTGCACGATTGCAGGAACGAACGACTCAAGTTCGTCGCACGACTTAATGATGCGATCATAAGATCTAACGACTTCACGATCTAAGTTTTTTAACTTAGATTTTTTTTTACATTTTGGTGTGGTGCCTAAGTCGCATGTACCTATGTTCGCTTTGCACGATTCAAAGATCTCAAGTTCTTACAGTCTACGTTTTAACCTTGAAAAGTCGATGTGTTGTAATAAATGCCTACGTCGCAAGTCTTATATTCAATTTTTACACGACGTATATTTACTTGGTGAGTCTCATGACTGATATTGTAATTTTTATCATAAATGAGATAACACAATGCTTAAGTTCAAAAGATTCATTCATATTCATAAGTCGATTACATTGAACGACTCGACCACCAACGGTCGATCAAATAAAGACAAAGAATAAAAAACTTTCTAAAGCTGAGGAGGGTCATCGGCCGCGTCCTTGCCCGAAGCTTCGCCCCTGGAGCCTTCATCCATCTCTTCCTCCTCGGCCTCCTTCTCGTCGTCCAAGTCGAGGTCCCTCTCAGACCCGACACTCGACAAGTAGAACGCTAGCTCTTCCGACGCAGAGGCAAGGGGGTTCATGCCCGACAGATGTTGCCGCATGATTGCCGTCCGCGCGGTCAATCGGGCAAGGGCAAAGACTGACTTTAGCTCATCCTTCAGCTCCGTCACCTCTCCCTCCAGGTCTGCCACCTTGGACTTGGAGTCCTTGGCTTCTTCTTCGCTTGCAGCCAAAGACTCCTTGGTCTTGTCCAACTCGGTCCTTTGGTCGGCGATAAGGAATAAAGACTGCTTCAGAAGACTGTTCACATCGTCCCTTGCATGCTCGACGGCCTCCAACTCATTATGGACGTCGTCGAGCCGAATAGACATGGCCTCGACACGTGCCAGAGCGGCCTTCTCCCTATACAGTGCTGCATTCTCTCTTTCAAGAGCTGCGGACACCAGACCTCTTATCTTCTCCGTTTCGGAGTGCAGGGCAAGGGAGGACTAGAACGCCTGAAAAACACGAAAGATACAAGGTTAGTAAACGCCCGACAAAGTTATAAACGTCAAAAAAGACAAGTCTTGAAAGAAAGACTTACCATAAACGCCAGTCCCGCGACATGGGATCCCGTCTCCTCGACCGGGACTCCCTGGAAACGCTCCTTGAACGAAGGGAGCTGATATTTCCCCAGATGGGGAAAGAGCTTCGTCTCGTCTAGGACATTGTCAGCCATGAAGTCCGACGGCAATGTAAAACTAACCGTCGTGACATCAGCCTCTCCCGTCGCATGGCCCTTGCCCTTGTCGGCCGACAGAGGGGTCGATGGAGACTTCGCCGTTTTTGCCGGAGGCGTCGAACTGACATGTATTACATCGATCGCACCAGAAGACGTCTTTGTCTTCACAGGTGATGCGACCGATACCTTTGCCTTCTCAGGCGTGACGACTCTCGATGAGTCGCCAGCCTTTGAAGACGGTTCCCTCGGTACCGTCATCTTCATCCTCTTTAGAATACCCGACCCAGAGGTTGAGGTCCCCTTCCTCTTCTCTCTACCCTTACGGGCCAGCTCAGCTTGGGCTGCCTTCTTAGCAGCCACAGACGACACTTTCGCCTGAGATTCTCCTGTAAAACAAGAAAGGAAGAACGGTTAAATGACTGAAATAATGGAAAGATTAAGTCGAGCAGAAAAAGGTGCACTTATCGGTCATTTCTTTTTCCTCTTCTCTCGGCTCCTCTTTCTCTTCTTTCTACTATGTCTCCTCTTCTTCCTCCTGTTCCTCTTGTCTCTCCTCTCGGTTCTCTCCCAAGTAGACCACGTCGTCGTCCTCGTCTACCAAATGTCGTGTGACGAACGACCGGTCGTCGGTGCTGAACTCCAAAAACTTGTTGATATTGGCCTTGGAGTCGTCGTTGGGCTTCACGTCCTCAAATTTGATGCCTGAAGGCACGAAAGAGGGAAGTTTAGTTGAGAAGCAAATCAATAAGTGTAATAAAAGACGCTCGACAAAAGCTAAAAACTCACCCGCCATATTCCAACCAGACCTAATCCAGTCACTGTCGGGGTCCAGCGTCGCCACACGCACGAATGCGTACCTGGTCTTCCATTTGCGGTCGTTGACCGCAGTTTTCAGAACCAAAGTACGATCGCCTTTGTGTTTTGAGAACAAGCTGTAGCGACGGTACCCGTCCATCTTGACATGGTAGGCCGTCAAGAGGTCGTTCACATTCATGGGCAACGCCCAGTCTCTGGTAAGTCGCTCGATGACTTGGATAACACGCCAGAATTGGGGCATTAACTGCCCCGACGAAAGGTCGAATTCGCACATGAAAGCCTTGGCTAGAGGCAAATAGGGCCATTCAAAACCTATCTTAAACGGGTATTCGTATATCACGAAATACCCTTCGGGACACATCTCGGGTCGGACCTGACCTGCTCTACTCAACGAAATCCCCGCAAGGATTTTTGCTAATTTCCTAAGGAAGTCAATGTCGTCCTGATCTCTAATGGAGCTCGTTGGTTCGGTCGACATTGCTAAACCAGTTAACCATATTTTAATATCACTCAGAGCAAAAAGATCCCAGTTTCTCCTAGGTTTCCTAGCAATCGATTTGCGATGCATAAAAGGAAGAAAGAGATCGTACCTTGTATAGGCGCTCTAAACCTCGAAAACTCTAAAATTGGTTCAAGATTTTTGCGGGTTTGGAATGTGTTCGCTGAAAATTGGCAAGAAATCAAGAAGAAAAAATCACTCTATAAACTCTTTGAAAGCGTAAACTGGAAAAGATCCACCAAGGGTCACTATTTATGTAAACGATCGTGTCAGGTCGAGTCGCTCGATGATCGACACGTGTCAATGCCTTTTCGAAGACTCGAAAAATCGTCGACACCTGGCAATTATAGCTGTTAAGCATGATCACACGTCAGCATGGCGTCACAATCTTATCCCCTTTTCAACTTCCCCTTTAGTTAAGATCAAACCGATTCAGTTCCCAAGCAAATGACTTTCGACATGTGTCACATCTCTTGACATTCCCTTAGGCGAAGATTTCAAAAGATTTTCTTCCGACAAAAATTTAAAATTCAAAGTTTGAAATTGCTTTTTCATTTCAAATTTTGGGGGCAAACTGTTTTGGTAAAAATTCACCGGTCTCGACCGCGACCGAAAAAGAAAACATATTTCTTACACGACGCTTTTTAAGCTTAAATCACACTTTATTATCAGACCTAAAGTTTAAAGTTACTCACAACACTCGACCATGACGTCGTCTAGCTCACACGACCGTCGTAAAATACCTTACGACCTCGACCAAACTAACGTATGACACAACTGTCATGATTTCTCTATTTAATGCAGGATCAACGCCATTAATTACTAACGGCTATAACTGATGAGGATCATTATGAGCATTAATCCCAGCAGCCGTTACGACCGTTACCTAAAGCTTTTATGGAGTCATTTAAAGCTACGAAGGCTATATAAACAAGAGCTCCATCACCATTTGCGGACATTCGAATTCTCGAGAACACTCACTGAAAGAACGAAAAAGCATTCAAAGCAAGGAACTCTCTTTCAAAAGATCGCTCGGGACGCACGACACGTAGTCCCTATGCACGACGCACTCGTTTTTTACACACGATACACTTGTTACTTTACAAATTACCTTTGTTCTTACACTTGTATTGTAATCATTGTACTCTCGACACTTGAAACACAAGGACATCACCCTTTTTTGGCGACCATAGTGCAGCGACAACCATCACAGTCGTCTGCGGGTTTTTTCCTTGTTGAGGTTTTTCCCGCGTCACCAAAATCTTTTGTCTCGTTTACATTTTTCGTCTCTGTCGCACTGTTTTGTCGAACGATTTCTATCTTTAGTTGTTAAACTCAACAATCAACCTTAAGTTATCCTTCTGGACGATTTTTGGCATTAACATGTACGACCGATTACCCGAAGACAGGATGCAAGCCCGAAAGATTTGATTCAAAGCCTTGGGATATCTCATAATCGACAATAAACTCTACCGGCGATCATCGACAGGCCTGGACCTAAGATGTGTCGATAGTCAGGAGCAAGTGCAAAAAATTCTGAAAGATATGCACGATGGCAAATGTGGTAACCACTCTGGCGGTCGTAGTCTTGGAAATCGGATATCCCGACAAGGCTACTATTGGCCGACCCTAAGGCAAGATGCCATCAGGTACGTCCAAAGTTGTGACTCATGTCAACGACATTCAGGTATGACACACTAGCCCTCTGAACCTTTGCATTCGACATTAATCCCATGGCCCTTCATGAGATGGGGAATGGATATCGTCGGTAAGTTACCTCCTGCCCATGGGTAGAAAGTCTTTTTGTTGGTTCTTACGAATTATTTTTCTAAGTGGATAGAAGCAGCTGCCTTCTCCCAGGTTCGGGACAAAGAGGTCAACTCTTTTATCCAAACTAACATTATCTGCAGGTTTGGAATTCATAAGTGATCGTAAACAACAATTCTGCGAGGATCGTAATATCAAACTTATGACCTCGACTCCATGTTACCCTCAATCTAACGGTCTTGTAGAGTCTAGCAATAAAGTGATCATCAACTCGACAAGAAAGAGACTCAAAGCTACAAAAAGAAGGTGGTTCGAAGAACTCCCATCGGTCATATAGGCTAATCGTACGACACCACGTACGTCAACAGGTCAAACGCCATTTTCATTGGTCTATGGCTGTGAAGCAGTCCTACCCATTGAAACGCAATTACCGACATCGAGGCACACTTTTGTCGACCATAATTTGGTGGATCTAAGCTACGATCTCGACGCTTTTGAAGAGCTAAGGGAACCTGTCTTAGTAAAAATGGCATCGCAAAGACAAGCCGTCGAACGGCATTTTAACAAAAATGTTAAGACCAAAGTCTTTCAGGAAGGTGATTCATCTTACGACGGGTATTCCAAAACACCAAGGAGCTGAACGCAGGTAAGTTATCCACTAAGTGGGAAGGACCATATCGAATATCCAAAGTCGTAGGAAAAGGTCCTTACAGGCTCCAAACCCTCGACAATCAAGACATCCCACGTAGCTGGAACGCAGTACATATAAAGAAATACTTCTTTTGAAAAAATTTCTTACGATTTATTTTCCTCAAACGATTGCTGACTTAAGCATCGAAGGGTCGTTGGTCAAACCAACGACCACCCCTAACTATATGCATTGCATTGCAGGGCCACAAGATCGCACGAACGCCAGTCTTACGAACTATATCGTATAAAACAAGGTCTTACGACTGATATGTCACAACTGATATGTCATGACTGATATGTCACGAATGTTATATGTCACGATCGATATCTTACAAGTTGCATCGTAAGTCCTACTATTATACCTGTGTTACAATGGGAATCCTACGATCTAAGTCTCAGTGGATAAGTCTTATGACTTTGATTCCGTACTTAGAAATATTTTGCCTTAGCCGCATGATCAACATTGGGCAACGTGAGTACCGTGGTAGTACACCATTTTTTTTATTTTATGGATTTTTTCTGCCATAGTCGCTTGATCCATAAAGTCGTGAATTTTACGATTCATGTTATTTGTCAATTATGTTATTTTTCTACGACAAAGTGTTGATCCAAACCCTCAGCGATTTGATAATGACCCTCTCTTAAACACTTAGTGAAAATTGTAAGTAAACAATATGTATTAGAGTTTCTCTATCGCTGATAAGTACTAAGACTTTACAGTACCGCTGATAGGAACTCTCGCTCTTTAAGTTTTAAGTTCAGTGAACACTATTCATCCAGTAGCTCTGAGCCTGTTCAGTCTCTGTGATAATCGCTGATAAGTTAGTTATTTACTTATGATCTCTGAAGACAAGTTTCACGTCAACACATGTTCTACGCTGAAGTCGAAGATCAAGCTCAAGAACAGTGACAAGTCTACTAATGAACTGATGTGGATATCAGCGAAGCCAAGATTTGTCCACTCAACGTGAAGTTACAAGTACAAGACTTCAGCAATCGCTGAGCTTTTACATTCGTTGATAAAGTACTTATTCAACAAAAGCTGATCATGAAGTCTTCCTCTACAAGTTACTTTTGTCTTTCCCCCCTTGCACGTCTCCGTACGAAATGTCAGAACGGACATCCCTTCTGTCTAGAATCGTACATCAAACTCTGATTCTACACTGTGCACCATACGGCTACTAAGGTTGTCTACAAAGGTCAATGACATGCAACCACTCAGCTGCTGCCACGTGTAAAACAATACTGCCATGCATTAAATGCATGCAGTATATAAGAAGAACCCTACTTCAGAAATGAAGAGTGCTCAGCCATCTTCTTATTCTTCCTTACTACTGTGTGTTAGGTTATTACTCGTAATTTCCTTATCTCCTTTCTATCTTATTCTAGTGCAAGAATCTTAGTGTTCTTAACTTGTTTAGATTAGGATTAGTCCTTAATCTTGTTCCGCAACAAGTTGTAAATTGTCTTGATTTATCAATAAACAATTTAGAAAAGTAAAAATTGTGTGTTTGTATTCAACCCCCCCCCCCCCCCCCTCTTCTACAAACTTGTATAACCCTTCGGGATCAACAAGTGGTATCAGAGAAGATTTGTTTAATCTAATAAACAAGATCTTATCTATACTAATCTCTTCTTCCTTGCTATTTCTTAAAATGGCTACCAACACAAACACAAACTATATTGACAACGGTTCTCTTGCAAAACCCCCTAGATTCTCCAGAGATAACTTTAATCTGTGGAAAAATAGGATGATTCTCTTCTTAGAAGGTGTAGACCCAACTATACCTTATTACATCGAAAATGGTCCATATATTCCTATAATAATTGATCCTGAAGTTCCAGCCGCTGAGAATAGAGCTGCTATTTCAGAAAGGTTGGTTCCCAAGGAAATTCATATGTGGACTGATGAAGATAAGAAGAAAGTGTCTCTCGACCCCAAAGCCAGATCCATACTTTCCATGGCTCTTCCTGACGAAATCTACCATTCCGTCATGAACCTGAAAAGCTCAAAAGCCATGTGGGACACAATCTGTGTTCAGTATGAAGGTACTTCTGAAGTCCAAGACTCACACAAGATCAACCTGGTAAGACAGTACGAAAGCTTCATTTGTGGTAAGAATGAAACTCTCTCTGAAGTACACCAACGTTTTAACTGCTTAATAATATATCTAAAAACTGTTGGTAAGGAATATTCTAACTTTAAAGTACTGACAAAGTTCTTAGAATGTTTACCTGAAAGCTGGGACAGTTATTCAATGTGTCTCAAGCTATCAAAGGATCTAAAATCCATGACTCTTTCTACCTTATATGGCACGATGCTTAATCATGAGCAATCAAGTCATCTTAAGAAGAATCTTGTAAAAGATTCCAAAAGCACCCCTGTTGCTTTACTCTCAGAGTTACCTTCCACTCAGCGATCTACGATCACTGTCACTGAGTTGGAAACTAACTCTGAACGTTCATCAGATTCTGACGCTTCAGATGATGATGAAACTCTGGCATTCCTGGCTAATTAGTTCAGGAGATTTGCTAGAAAGAGTAATTTCAGAAAGAACAAACCTCTTGCTATTACTGACAAGCCAAGATCATCAACCCCTGTTGATAAGGCTACTGCTACTTGCTATAACTGTGAAAAGATAGGACATTTTGCTAGCGAGTGCAGGTCAAAGAAAGTCTCTAGATCCTCAGCTTTTCCCAAGAAAAACTTTACTCCCAGGACTAGAGATGAAAAATACAAAAAGCTGAAAGAAAGGTATTCAAAGCTGAAAACCTTTAAGAAGAAAGGCAAAGGCCTGATGGCTGACTATGATTGGGCTGCCTCTGACGAAGAAGAATCATATGACTCTGAAGATGATGATGAAGCCAATCTATGTCTCATGGCCAAACTTGAAGATGAGGAAGAAAATTCTGACATTCCCTCTACTTCAACCTCTGCTACTAAGGTATCACCTTCCTTCTTTACCAATATTTTAAATATTGATGAAGCTGGTAGTCTTCAAAAGATCGATCTCTTGACTAGAAGTTTATATGAAGCCATGAATGGCAAAACTGTTATTGAAAATCATAACCTTGATCTCGCTAAACAGCTTAAAAACTGTCACCTTCAAATAGAAAATCTTTCTAAAATTGAAGAAGATTTTAAAGATCAAGTTCATTTAAATCAGCTAGTCAAAATCGAGCACGAAGAAAGCTATCGCTGCATTAAAAGCTGAAAAAGCTACTGTTGATGGATGGTATAACTCCTCAACAAAGATCACTGAGATAATAAAGTCTCAGATTCCCCTGAGTGATAAACGTGGTCTTGGTTACAAAGCTGATACTCTAGAACCAACCACTGACCGTTCCATGCTTAAGTTTGGAATGTTCGTATCCTCTATCCCTGACACTTTCTCATCTCAGTGTTCCTCTTCAAAACCTCCTATCCCTGAGGAAATCTCTACCTTAACTTCGAAAGGTAAATAGAAAATCATTTATCCAAAACCTACCTCAGTCTCTAAATACAAAGGTAAAGGAATTGCTTTTAACCAAAATCCCCATAAGGGTACCTTTGTACCTAAGATGAATGCTTCTAAAGCTTCAGTGACTTATCCCTTTGGTTCAAAGAATAAGATTCCTGGATTTATTCAGCGTGGATCTATTCAGTTATCTACTCCTAGAATCAAAGTGGATACCATTGTTAAGAAATCCAAAGAACTGAATGTTCCTCCTATTTCAAATACCAAACGTTTACTTAGTGCTGGTCCTTCTAATTCAAAATCAAAAGCTCAGCATGCAAATGGTCCTAGAACTACTTTAAGTATTTGTCGTCTTTATTCCTTGGAACAAAGGATTTCTTTGTAAAAGCTGAAGGTCTCATGATTTTCTTTGACCTGCTACTTGTTTCAACTGCGAAAAGACAGGTCATTTCGCTAACGAGTGCAGGTCAAAGAAAATCATGAGACCTTCAGCTTTTACAAAGAAATCCTTTGTTCCAAGGAATAAAGACGACAAATACTTAAAGCTGAAGGAGAAGTATGCAAAGCTGAAAAGCTTTAAGAAGAAAGGAAAAGGCCTGATGGCTGACTATGATTGGGCTGCTTCTGATGAAGAAGCCTCATCATCTGATTCTGAAGATGATGAAGCAAATCAATGTCTCATGGCCAAGATTGAAGAAGAGGAAGAAAGTTCAGACATTCCCTCCACTTCAACATCTGCCATTCAGGTATCACCTTCCTTCTTTACCAATATTGTAAATATTGATGAAGATGATAGTCTCCGTAAAATCGAACTACTGACTAGAAGTTTATACGAAGCCATGAACGGCAAAGCTGTGGTTGAAAACCAAAATCTTGATCTCGCTGAAAAGCTTAAAAATTGCCACCTTCAAATAGAAAAGCTTTCTAAATTTGAAGAAGATTTTAAAGATCAAGTCCATTTAAATCAGCTAGTCAAAATCGAACGAGCGGAAGCTATCGCTGCATTAAAAGCTGAACAAGCTACTGTTGAAGGATGGTGTAATTCTTCAACAAAGATCACTGAGATAATTAAGGCTCAGATTCCTCTGAGTGATAAACGTGGTCTGGGTTATAAATATGATACTCCAATACCAACCACTGAACGTTCAATGCTTAAATTTGGAACGTTCGTATCCTCAATAGCTGACACTTCTTCATCTCAGTACTCCTCGTCGGTTACACCAATCCCTGAGGAAACTCCTACCTCAAAAGGTAAGGAGAAAATGATTTATTCAAAACCTACCTCTGTCTCTAAAGACAAAGGTAAAGGAATTGTTATTTATCAAAATCCTCAGAATGGTACTTTAGTACCTATGCTGAATGCTTCTAAAGCCTTGGTGATTCATTCATCTGGTTCTAGAAATCAGACCTCTGGATCAGTTCAGCGACCTACTCCTAGACTCAGAGTAGATGTCCTTGGTAAGAAATCTGAAGAACTGAATGTTCGTCCTATTTCAAAAACCAATAGTGTACTTGGTGCTGGCACTTCTAATTCCAAATTAAAAGCTCAGCACTCAAGTGGTCCTAGAACTAATTTTAGTTATAGGAAATGTTATCACTGTGGACTTACCGATCATATTGCAAGTAAGTGTCCCACAGCCACCAAAGCTGATAAGATAGCTAAGGTGAAGATAGCACCCAAGAAGACCAAACCAGTTGCAAGTCAGGTCAAGGTAACTCCTACCTCTGAGGTCAAGAAATTGACCAAAGTGAAGAAGGACAAAGCTGAATCTTCAAATGCTGCGAAGACTGCTGAACCCATTCCAACCTCTTCCACTGACAAACAAGTATACATGGCGAAGTGGGTACCCAAGCAAAACTAATCTTCCTTTGTATTGCAGGTTAAGAAGGGTATCTGGTATCTCGATAGCGGATGCTCTAGACACATGACTGGAAAGAAAAGCCTGCTCGCTGAATACAAGGAAGAGAAGAGTCCCTCTGTGACTTTCGGTGGAAATGGAAAAGGACACACCCGAGGGTATGGTGTACTTTCAAATGGTACAACATCCTTCAGAAGAGTCGCATATGTTGAAGGGCTGAAGCATAATCTTCTGAGCATCAGTCAGCTTTGCGACATGGATAACAAAGTGATTTTCACTAAGGAATCCTGCTTTGTCTCTGACAAAAAGAAGAAGATAGCTCTCAGCGGTTATCGTTTGGAAAATGTTTACGTTATAAACATGGACTCAACAACCACTGAGAACTCCTGTTTCTTCTCAAAGGCATCTTCTGATGTCAACTGGCTATGGCACAAGAGGCTCTCACATCTCAACTTCAAGACACTGAATACTCTTTCATCCAAAGAGTTAGTCACTGGTCTACCTCAACATTCATACGCCAAAGAATCCTTATGTTCAGCGTGTGAAAAAGGGAAGCAGACCAAGGCAAGCTTCAAGTCCAAGCAAGTTTCCTCAGTGTCATCTCCTCTTCAACTACTCCATATGGATTTGTTTGGCCCCGTTAACAAACAATCCATCGCTGGAAAGAAATATACGCTGGTCATAGTTGATGAATTCCCTCGTTACACATGGGTAATGTTTCTCCGTTCTAAGAGTGACACCCCTGAAGAACTCATCACCTTTGTTCGGAAGATGGAAACTCTGAACAATATGATTGTCCGCTCAATAAGGAGTGATCATGGAACTGAATTCAAAAACAGTTCTCTTGATTCCTTCCTTGAGAGCAAGGGTATTTCTCACAACTTTTCGTTAGTGAGAACACCACAACAAAACGGAGTCGCTGAAAGAAGAAATAGAACAATTATTGAAGCTGCACGTTCAATGCTCAGCGATTCTCACCTACCTACTCAGTTTTGGGCAGAAGCTGTCAACACGGCTTGTTTTACGCAAAACAGGTCGCTGATAGTCAAAAGATTCAAAAAGACAGCCTATGAACTTTTTCATGGGAGAAAGCCTTCAATCAGCTTTCTTCACATCTTTGGTTGTCAATGTTTCATACTGAACAACAGAGATGCCCTTGGAAAGTTTGATCCTAAGGCTGATGATGGAATCTTTCTTGGATACTCCTCAGTTTCCAAAGCCTTCAGAGTCTTCAACCGAAGAAGACAAACTGTAGAAGAAACTATTCACGTCACGTTTGACGAATCCCGTTCAGCGAACTCTAAACCGAACGCTGATACAGAAGAACTGAATCAATGGATGTTTTCTCATCTTGGTGATTCAGAAGATGTTCCCACTACTCATGCTCATACAACTGAAAATGATGGTCCTACTATCATTCCCAATATGCAGAATAGTGAAGCTGAAACATCTTGGGTCTCAGCTGTTCCTATAAACTCTATACCCGCAGTTGATCCAAATGTCTCAGAAATTACATCTATTTCTCAGCAATCAGTGAATGAAGTGACAAATGCAAGCATTCCTCTCTTAGCTGATAATCCAGAAGTAGCTGAAGCCTCATCTTCAGTTTCTCCAGTTCAGACTGAGTCAGCGACGCATGCTCCGGCTCAGCGATGGACTGTAAATCACCCAATCGATCAAATTCTTGGTGATCCCAACGCTGGTATTCAGACTCGTAGAAGTGCAGGTAATATTTGTTTATTTGTTAACTTTATTTCTCTAACTGAACCAAAGAAAATAGATGATGCCCTCAGAGATCCAAACTGGGTCAGCGCTATGCAAGAAGAGCTGACTGAATTCGAAAGAAACAAAGTTTGGAAACTTGTTCGGAAACCAACTGACAAAACAGTGATAGGCACAAAGTGGGTCTATCGAAACAAGTTGGACGAACATGGTACTGTAACCCGCAACAAAGCTCGTCTTGTTGCTCAGGGATACAGACAAGAGGAAGGCATAGATTATGACGAAACCTTTGCTCCAGTAGCAAGACTTGAATCTATTCGTCTTTTCTTAGCATATGCTGTACACAAAAACTTCACTGTACATCAAATGGATGTTAAGTCAGCGTTTCTAAATGGAAAGCTGAATGAAGAAGTTTATGTGGAACAACCTCCAGGATTCTCAGATCCTAAGCGTTCAGGTTATGTTTATAAGCTGGATAAGGCACTTTATGGCTTGAAGCAAGCTCCTCGTGCATGGTATGACACTTTTTCTACTTATCTCCACCTTGAAAAATTTGAGAGAGGTAAGATTGACAAAACTTTGTTTTTTAGAAAAATAAAAGGTCATATCATTTTAGTTCAAATATATGTTGATGACATTATATTTGGTTCTACTAACCCTGAGCTTTGTACTCGTTTCGCTGATAGAATGAAAGATGAGTATAAAATGAGTATGATGGGTGAACTAACATATTTCCTTGGTCTTCAGATTAAGCAAACTGAAAAAGGAACTTTTATAAATCAAGGAAAGTATGTTAAAGATATGCTGAAGAAATTCGACTTAACTGAAAGTTCAGCTATGAAAACCCCTATGGCACCACCGCTGATACTTGATAAGGACACAAAGGGTGTTCCTGTCAATGTCACGCTGTACCGTGGGATGATCGGCTCACTACTGTATCTTACAGCTAGCCGACCCGATATTATGTTTGCAACATGTCTGTGCGCACGATATCAAGCTGAACCTAAGATATCCCATATGAAAGCTGTAAAGCGAATCTTTCGATATCTTAAGGGTACAGCGAATCTAGGTCTTTGGTATCCCAAAGATTCAGGATTCGATCTAACCGCCTATTCAGACAGTGATTTTACAGGTTGCAAAATGGATAGGAAAAGCACCACAGGAGGATGTCAGCTCCTGGGTGGAAAGCTGGTAAGTTGGACAAGTAAGAAGCAAAACTCAGTGTCCACTTCCACAGCTGAAGCTGAGTATGTAGCCGCTGGAAGCTGTTGTTCTCAAGTCTTGTGGATGAGAAATCAACTACTAGACTATGATCTTCAGCTCTCCAAAATTCCAATCTATTGCGACAGCACAAGTTCCATCGCTATAGCAAACAATCCAGTGCTACACTCAAAGACAAAACACATAGAAATCAGATATCATTTTATCAGAGATCATGTGATGAATGGTGATATAGAACTTCATTTTATCCCAACTGATTATCAGTTAGCTGATTTGTTTACCAAACCTCTTGATGAGACAAGATTCAACTTTCTCATCAGCGAGCTTGGAATGCTGAACTTTGAAGGATAAATCTTCAGCGGTTCACATTTAATCAGCGATACGTTTATACATTCTTGTATAGGCTCTGGATAAAATAAACTTGTACAATCCATTTCATCATCTTCTCTCTGAATAAATTTGGTTAAACTGATATCAAGGTATGTTTTCTCTCTCTGACAAAACGCATGAAAATGCAAGATTTCAAATTCTTTCATCGCTGAATATCTCTTCCTTAACAGCGATATTTTGAAATTTCTTAAAACTCTCACTGATATTTCTATTCAGTGCTTCATATTTTCCAAAGAGTCCCTGAGTTTTTCTTTCAAAACCTCAGAGACAACGAAAGAATGTGAAAGGACAGTTGTGACGTCATTACAACGGATAACGCCAGGCACGCTCTTTTTCTGACACACGTTTGCACGTTTCGTTGTCTATCCAATCAAATGCAAACACGTGTCCGTGTCATGATGAAAAACTTTCCCGCTCAAGTTTTTCTCTCTCTACTCTCTTCCTATATAAACACTCTCAAAGTTTATATTTGTCTTTTACGCGAATCAATCTTTCTCCGCAAGAAAAGAACACTGTTGCATTTTGTGCTCTCAATCTTCAAGAACTGTTCATCATCTTCTTCATCAAACTCAAGGTTAATATGTTCTTATCTATTATCAAATGCGAATAACTTGTTTTCGATCTTATCATTGTTTTACACAAGATCAAACAAAAGAACTCAAAAATAAAATCATTTTCTTTCATGGTTTTATAAACACAACCATTTCATGGTTGTTCTTCAAGTTTTAAATCTAAAATCTTAAACTTGTTCTTCTTTCGTATCCATTTTCTTAAGAAACTGGAATACAAGGCTTATGGGTGTTATATTCGTTTTTTTTAAAACAAGAAAAACCCTAATCTTCATTAAGACTTTTTTTTTGTCTGAATGAAATGGACAAAATTCGAAAATCTTAATGGAAATTTTCTTTCCACATTAAGATATTTCTTATTTGTTAACATCTTTGGTTGAACTGATAATACAGTGAAATGGCAACTTCAAAGCTGAATGTTACCGCTGAGTCCATCTCCGCTGATTCTGAGGAACTGGAAATCACCAAAGCTCCTCAGGTTAAGTTTGAGCTGGATCAACTAGACTGGACAAAGGCAAACAACCTCTCAGCGCTTCTCGAGTTTCCTCCTCGGAAGCAGGTATCCCATCTAGACGACGCTGTAAATTTTTTGAAGAACAGCCCCATCAAGATAACCCCCGCAATAATCCGCAAAGCTCTGAAATTCCCTAACGCTACCTCAGAAAATCCTTTCATTCCATTACCTGACCACAAGAAGCACGCTGACAGGGAAGAAATCATTGCTTTCCTTGATGCGATGGGTTACATCTGGGAGACTGGAAGAGACAAGCTACCTGAGAAGAAGCTGACGCTGATAAAGAAATCCAAGATGCCCAGCGAGATGAACTTCATCTTCGCTCACCTGATCAGCTGCATGACAGCGAAATCCGGATCTTCTGATCAAGCCGCTCAACCTCAGCAGGCCATGGGTTACGCACTGCTGAAAGGTCTCAACATTGACTGGGCCTCCATCATCTATGAAGACCTCATTCAACGTGTTGATTCTGCCGCTGACCGACCAGCATGGGTTCCTTACCCACGATTCATCAGCGCCATCTTTCAATATGGCCTGAAGGACAGCTATCCTGAAGAGGGTGATCTGAAACTCTCTCAGATTGGCCCTAAAGTTCTCGACTTCAAGCCTGTCGCCAACGAGGTACGTCTCTCTACCCTTCTCACTCTACTTAATTCTCCGCTTTCTGTGGCTCCTTCAGCGACAATACCCCTCGCTGATTCCCAGGCCACAAAATCCATTCCTTCTAAGAAAAGGAAACAATCTCTTACCCCTCTTGATTCCAAAAGGATTAAGAAAACCAAGGAGCAACCCCAGCAACTCCATGCTGAAGACTCCTCAGCTCATTCTGAAGAGCTGAAGGAAAGTTCCGTGGTACTCTCTGCCACACCAATTCAAGCCATCCCTTCTAAACCTACTTCAGCGTCCTTAAACGCTGAGGTTAGAACTTTGGAATCTACCCAACCTTCTTCAGTCTCTCAAAAGACTGATGAAGTACTTCTCAGCGAATCCAACGCTGAACTTGCAACCCAACCCCAATTCTTATCCTTCGATCATCCTTCTACTTCTTTGGACACTCCTCCAGTTAAAGCTGGAGATGCCATCATTCAAGAAGCTGTTGAAGCTTCTCAGCGAATGACGAAGAAAGGACCTGCAGAGATCTCCATCCCTCACGGAACTTTTGAGGGAGATATGGAACACTATGGAGGGACTCGAAACTTTGATGAGTTCGTCAACGCTCCTGCAGGTACAGATCCCACCTTAAACACTGTAACTAAACCTGAAACTTCTGAGCTTTCCTTTGTTCACAAGTACTTATATGTTACAGGTCCTTATTTGGGAGACATCAACCAGTCTCTGAAGTCCATGGAGATGAAACTTACAGATCTCACCACCGGTCTATCAAATAACTCTACATCTGTAACAAACGCTGGAGAGAATCTGACGAAGCTGACTGCTGTGGTGGAAAAGAAGGCCTCCTCTGATGACATCAAAGACCTTGATAAAACTCTCGCCGACTTTGCCAAAGTGCTCTCCGACATCTACACTGACTACACCAACCTCAAATCGTTAGTTTCCACCGTTTCCAGCGAGGTTACAACGCTGAAGAAATCGGTTGGTACACTCGAAGGTGATATGCCAGTGGTCAAGACCGACTTGGGCTCAGTGAAGACCGACCTTAGTTCTGTCAAGACAATGATCGAGACGCTGGTGAACAAGGCAAACAATCCAGCTCCTGCTCCGGCCCCTGCACCTATTTTGGACTCATTCACCGCAGAGGATCGCCAAGAGCTGAAGAAAATCACGCCTGCTATTTCTGGCCTAGAAGACAGAATAGCTAAGCTTGAAGGTTGTGTGAAAGTCTCTGGCCCAGAAGACAGAGACAACACCAATGCTGAATCTACCCATTCCTCCCCCGCCCATCATGAGAAAGAGGGGGAGAAGAGCGCTGAACAGGAGAAGAGCGCTGAAGATCAAAATAAAAGCGCTGAAGACCTTTCCCATGATGAATCTATCAGGGGAGAGGGTAATGAAGATCTGATTACTGGACCTCAGGGAGATGAAAACCCTGAGGGAACCGAGAACCTCGCCTCTGTATCTGAGGGGGAGCAACTCGAAGAAGATGCTGAGGAATCCGAAGCAGAAGAAGACGAAGACATCGACATCCCTAAAGCTGAACCATCCTCCTCTCCAAGGAACGATGATGATAATGATGATGAAGATGACGAATTCTTTGTCGTCAAACATGCTCCTCGAAAAGCTCTTAAAGGGATCGTGATAACCGAATCCACAGGGGAGAAGACAAAAACAAAGACAAAGCACTCAGCCTCTGGCGCTGAGAAAAGCAAAGACAAAGGCATCGCTGAAGATGATAATCTGGCGATCCTACTTGCAAAGCCGATTTGTCAGGTACACTAAACTTATTTTTCCTTCCCTGATCATCTCTGAAAAATCAGTTATCCATTCCACAAACACCATACACATCCACATTTTTTTTCTATCTTTTCTACCCAAGTTCTTCTACCCAGTTCTTATTTGTAAGATCGCTGCGTTTCAGCTAGTCCTCTCCCCTGTTTGAGGATATCGCTGAAGGATCTACTATTGCGACTTCACCAATAATTCCAGCTACCGCTGAAGACATAATCCCAGTCTTAGATTTAATCTCTGAGACTGATGAACCAGAAGAACAACCTCTCTCGCACAGAAACAGACCTTCCTCAGATTCTCAAAAGCTGAGTGAAGAAGATCAAAAGAGGAGAGAAGAAATGATAAAGCGATTCGAGGATCAGCGAATCATTCTAAGGCGCGATCAACTACCTTCAGTTCCTCCTAAGTTCAGAATTTCAAAAGCTGAATTCCAGGATCATCTCAGAGCTGAACGCCTCATCGCTGAAAGGAAGGAAGCTGAAGATAAAGACAGAGAATACGCCATCAAGCTCACTCAAGAATCTGTCAAAGACCCCAAGCTGAAGCGTATTCCCATTCAAATCCAACGAAAGCTTTGGGAACAAGCCCAGAAGATCGTGGAAAAGAAAGCTGAAGTTTCTCAGACCACCCTGATCTGGTGTAAAGAGAAAATCCACTTCAGATATCGTCCAGCGAAGATCAACAAGGTATTCATCTCTGGAAGAACCTCCATCGGAGTACCTATTGTTGACATCAAACTGTTCAGAGAAGATGGCTAAAGTTGTAATTTGTGAAGAAGAAGAAGAGCAAATATTGAGGGGGAGCTTGGATAGATTTGCAAGGCGTGAAGATGTGAAACACTAAAGTTTTCAAAGAAATCAAAGGGGAGATCATTTGAAGATGCATTCTTTATAAAACTTTAGGGGGAGATTGTTGGGTCTAGAAAGCCCCAATTATATAGAAAGTTTTATAAAGTCCATGTAAAGTCAATGAAAGTCAAATGTATTGTAATTAGCTTTGTTAGTCTTTTGGGCTTTGGGAGTTTAATGGAAGTTAAATGGGCTTGGGCCCATGTCATGTAATTAGACACTATAAATAAGTGTGTTGGGCTTCATTTGTAAGCAGTGATTTTGATAGACAAATCCATTTAGAGAGAAACTCATTGTAATATCTTGTAATTCACAGATTGTTAATAAATCATATGACCAGTTGCTGTGAATACGATCTTGAATGTTCATTCTATATTGAATCTTGATTATCAGTGATGATTACGGGACTTTCAATCTGAAACCTTTCGTGCTGACACTGTAAAAAGGTATGGTCTCTCTGAATGGCTGGAGATGAGGTTAGCTATCCAACCATCAAAATCTAAGTACAAGGATCATTTCGAAAAGCTGATAAACAGACAGATCGATTTGATATCTTCTTGTGTGGATATTCCTTCTGTTCCTGATCTAAAGCCGAAAAGAAAAAGGGGCTCACCAAAGAAGAAACGTCAAGATTCAAACTCAGGTCCTGTCATACGAAATGAAACTGGAATTGGTTTCTCTCGCGCTGAAGTACTTGGTCCTGATCCTGATCTATCTGCCCTTGACATCTCTTTGCCACCATGTGAACTTTTCGTCCCTGGTAAAGTCATCAGTAATCCTTATGGAATATTCTTTCTTGACTACGACGGACGTAAATGCTTTCAACGGATCGCTGAGCTTCCAATCACTCTAATCGAACAGCTCAGAGATCTCATCTACTGGTGCGACTTCAGAAAAGACATTCAGGCACGACACCTAAAACCCTTGATTTTTGAAGCTGCTCTGAAGCTAAAGAATAAAGGAGAAAAGGTTCCTGACTGGATGATTCCAACTGAAAAGACAACCCTTGATGAACTTCTCATTAAGGAAGAACCCTTTGAAGGCTGACAACAATCACCACTTTCTCTATTGTATTAGTCATCCTTCAGTACTTGTAATTTATTTCGCTTGTACTTGTAATCTTTCTTATTCATATTGTAACCTGATTCAAAGATTTAAAGAAAGATTTCAGCGAATGTACTTTACTCCATCAGTACTGAAAAGATCCCAGAAAACAGTAAAAGGGACAAATATTTTATGAGTTCTTTTTATCCTTATGTTTTCATTAAATAGCAATTTTCTTTGTTGCTATGTCATAATCAAATAGGGGGAGATTGTTGATCCAAACCCTCAGTGATTTGATAATGACCCTATCTTAAATACTTAGTGAAAATTGTAAGTAAACAATATGTATCATAGTTTCACTATCGCTGATAAGTACTAAGATCTTACAGTACTGCTGATAGGAACTCTCGCTCTTTTAGATTAAACATTCAGCGAACACTGTTCACCATATCGCTGAGTCTGTTCAGTCCTTATGGTGATCGCTGATAAGTTAGTTGTTTACTTATGATCCCTGAAGACAAGATTCACGTCAACAAAGGTTCTACGCTGAAGTCGAAGATCAAGCTCAAGAACCAGTGACAAGTCTCCTAATGAACTGATGCGGATCAGCGAAGACTCAGATTTGTCCACTCAACGTGAAGTATCAAGTACAAGACTTTAGCTATCGCTGAACTTTATCATTCGCTGAATAGTAAATGATAATCGCTGAATCAACGAAAGCTGATCATGAAGTCCTCCGTACAAAGTACTTTTGTCTTAACCTCCCTTGCACGCCACCGTACGAAATGTCAGAAAAGAACCTCCGAAAATCTGAAATCGTACAACCACTCTGATACTACACTGTTCATTCATGCGGCTACTAAGGTTGTCAACAAAGGTCAATGACATGCAACCAATCCGCTGATGACACGTGTAAAGTGTATACTGAATTGCATTAAATGCATGCAGTATATAAAGAGATGAACTCACTTCATTTGAAGTAACTTGCTAACTCTGGACAAGTTCAAATCTCTCTTAAGATAGGATTTTATTAGTAATCTCCTCATCTTTCTTAGTGCAAGAAACCTTAGTGTTCCAACTTGTTTAGATTTAGGTTTATCCTTAATCTTGTTTCCGCAACAAGCTGTAAATTGTTAATGATTTATCAATAAACAATTTAGAAAAGTAAAATAGTGTGTTTGTATTCAACCCCCCCCCCCCCCTTCTACAAACTTGTTTAGGCCTTTCGAGACCAACACTACCTCAGTCTCTAAAGACAAAGGTAAAGGAATTGCTTTTAACCAAAATCCCCATAAGGGTACCTTTGTACCTAAGATGAATGCTTCTAAAGCTTCAGTGACTTATCCCTTTGGTTCAAAGAATAAGATTCCTGGATTTATTCAGCGTGGATCTATTCAGTTATCTACTCCTAGAATCAAAGTGGATACCATTGTTAAGAAATCCAAAGAACTGAATGTTCCTCCTATTTCAAATACCAAAAGTTTACTTAGTGCTGGTCCTTCTAATTCAAAATCAAAAGCTCGGCATGCAAATGGTCCTAGAACTACTTTTAGTTATAGGAAATGTTATCACTGTGGACTTACCAATCATATTGCTAGTAAGTGCCCCACAGCCACCCAAGCTGAAAAGATAGCTAAGGTGAAGATCATTGCCCCCAAGGCAAAAAAGACCACTGAGGTTAAGAAATTAACCAAAGTGAAGACTGACAAAGCTGAATCTTCAAATGATGCGAAGACTGCTGAACCTTCCACCTCCTCTTCTAAACCCACTGACAAGTGTGTACACATGGTTAAGTGGGTACCCAAGACAAACTAATCTTCCTTTGTAATGTAGGTTAAGAAGGGTATCTGGTATCTCGATAGCGGATGCTCTAGACACATGACTGGTAAGAAGAACCTGCTCACTGAGTACAATGAAGAGAAGGGTCCCTCTGTAACCTTCGGTGGAAACGGAAAAGGACATACCCGAGGGTTTGGTGTACTTTCTAATGGTACAACAACCTTCAGAAGAGTCGCATATGTTGAAGGGCTGAAGCATAATCTTCTAAGCATCAGTCAGCTTTGCGACATGGATAACAAAGTAATCATTACTAAGGAATCCTGCTTTGTCGCTGACAAAAAGGAGAAGATAGCTCTCAGCGGTTATCGTTTGGAAAATGTTTATGTAATAAACATGGACTCAACAACCACTGAGAACTCATGTTTCTTCTCAAAAGCCTCATCTGATGTCAACTGGCTATGGCAAAAGAGGTTCTCTCATCTAAACTTCAAGACACTGAACACTCTTTCTTCTAAAGAGTTAGTCAATGGTCTACCTCAACACTCATACGCCAAAGAGTCCTTATGTTCAGCGTGTGAGAAAGGGAAGCAGACCAAAGCAAGCTTTAAGTCTAAGCAAGTTTCTTCAGTGTCATCTCCTCTACAACTTCTCCATATGGATTTGTTTAGCCCTGTTAACAAACAATCCATCGCTGGAAAGAAATATACACTGGTCACAGTTGATGAATTCTCTCGCTATACATGGGTAATGTTTGTCCGTTCTAAGAGTGACACACCTGAAGAACTCGTCACCTTTGTCAGGAAAATGGAAGTCCTGAACAACTTGACCGTTCGCTTAATAAGGAGTGATCATGGGACTGAATTTAAAAACAGTTCTCTTGATTATTTCTTTGAGAGTAAGGGTATTTCTCACAGCTTTTCTTCAGTGAGAACACCGCAACAAAATGGAGTCCCTGAAAGAAGAAATTGAACTATTATTGAAGCTGCACGTTCAATGCTCAGCGATTCTCACCTGCCTACTCAGTTTTGGGCAGAAGCTGTCAACACTACTTGTTTTACGCAAAACAGGTCGCTGATAGTCAAAAGATTCAATAAAACATCCTATGAAGTTTTTCATGGGAGAAAGCCTTCAATTAGCTTTCTTCACATCTTTGGATGTCAGTGTTTCATACTGAACAACAGAAATGCCCTTGGAAAGTTTTATCCTAGGGCTGATGATGGAATCTTTCTTGGATACTCCTCAGTCTCCAAAGCCTTCAGAGTCTTCAATCGAAGAAGACAAACTGTTGAAGAAACTATTCACGTCACTTTTGACAAATCCCGTTCAGCAACTTCTCGACCCTCTGCTGATACTGAAGAACTGAATCAATGGATGTTTTCACATCTTGGTGATTCAGAAGATATTCCCACTCCTCATACTCATACCGTTGAAGATGATGGTCCTACTATCATCCCAAATATGCAGAACAGTGAAGCTGAAACTTCATGGGTCTCAGCTGTTCCTCTAAACACTATGCCAGCTTCTGAAAAAAATGTCTCAGACATTCCATCTACTTTTCAGCAATCAGTAAATATAATGACATCTGCACCTACTCCTCTCTTGGCTGATATTCTAGAAGTTGTTGAAGCATCATCTTCAGCCCCTCCAGTTCAGGTTGAGTCAGCGATTCATGCTCCGGCTCAGCGATGGACTATCAATCACCCTATTGATCAAATTCTTGGTGATCCAAACGCTGGTGTTCAGACTCGACGAAGTGCAGGTAATATTTGTTTATTTGTTAACTTTATTTCTCTGATTGAACCAAAGAAAATAGATGATGCCCTCAGAGATCTAAACTGGGTCAGTGCTATGCAAGAAGAGCTGGCAGAATTTGAAAGAAACAAAGTTTGGAATCTTGTTCGAAGACCAACTGACAAGACAATGATAGGCACTAAATGGGTCTATCGAAACAAGTTGAACGAATATGGAACTGTAACCCGCAACAAGGCTCGTCTTGTTGCTCAAGGATACATACAAGAGGAAGGTATAGACTACGACGAAACATTTGCTCCAGTTGCAAGACTAGAATCTATTCGTCTATTCTTAGCCTACGCTGTACACAAAGACTTCAAAGTTTATCAAATGGATGTTAAGTCAGCGTTTCTCAATGGAAAGCTGAATAAAAAAGTCTACGTGGAACAACCTCCAGGATTCTCAGATCCTAAGCATCCAGGTTATGTTTATAAACTGGATAAGGCACTTTCTGGCTTAAAGCAAGCTCCTCGTGCATGGTATGACACTTTCTCTACTTATCTCCATATTGAAAAGTTTGAGCGTGGTAAAATCGATAAGACTCTATTCTTCAGGAAAGTAAAAGGTCATATTATTCTCGTTCAAATATATGTTGATGACATTATATTTGGTTCTACTAACCCTGACCTTTGTACTCGTTTCGCTGATAGAATGAAAGCAGAGTATAAAATGAGTATGATGAGTGAGCTAACATATTTCCTTGATCTTCAGATAAAGCAAAATGAAAAGGGAACTTTCATAAATTAGGGAAAGTATGTTAAAGATATGCTGAAGAAATTTGATTTATCTCAGAGTTCAGCTATGAAAACCCCTATGGCACCACCGCTGACACTAAACAAGGATTCTTCTGGAATACTTGTTAATGTCACGACATACCGTGGGATGATCGGCTTTCTTTTGTATCTTACAGCTAGCCGACCTGATATTATGTACGCAACCTTTTTGTGTGCACGATATCAAGCTGAACCTAAGGAATCTCATAAGATCGCTGTAAAGCGAATCTTTCGTTACCTTAAGGGTACTCTGAACCTAGGTCTTTGGTATCCTAAAGATTCAGGATTTGATCTAATCGCCTATTCAGATAGTGATTTTGCAGGTTGCAAATTGGATAGGAAAAGCACCACAGGAGGCTGTCAGCTCTTGGGTGGAAAGCTGGTGAGTTGGACAAGTAAAAAGCAAAACTCAGTGTCCACCTCAACTGCTGAAGCTGAGTATGTAGCTGCTGGAAGCTGTTGCTCTCAGGTCTTGTGGATGAGAAATCAACTACTGGACTATGACCTTCAGCTCTCGAAAATTCCAATCTATTGTGATAGCACTAGTGCCATCGCTATAGCCAACAATCCAGTACTACACTCAAAGACCAAACATATCGAAATCAGGTATCATTTTATCAGAGATCATGTGATAAATGGTGATATAGAACTTCATTTTATCCCAACTGATTTTCAGTTAGCTGATCTATTTACCAAACCTCTCGATGAGACAAGATTCAACTTTCTCATCAGCGAGCTTGGAATGCTGAACTTTGAAGAGTAAAATCTTCAGTGGTTCACATTTGATCAGCGACCGGATAAAACCAACTTATATAACCCATTCTATCATCTTCTCTCTGAACAAAGTTGTTTCACTGATATCAAGGTATGTCTCTCTTTACTCGCTGTCGTTCGCAAATGAATGCAAGATTTCAAAACAAATCACATCGCTGAATATCTCTTCCTTAACAGCGATACTTTGAAATTTTTAAAACTAACACTGATATTTCTATTCAATGCTTCATATTTTCAAAATATCCCTGAGCTTTCAAAACCTCAGAGACATCCTAAAATATGAAGGGACGTTTGTGACATCATCACAACGGATAAACCCTGGCACGTTCTTTTTCTGACACACGTTTGCACGTTTCGTTTACCATCCTTTCAAATGCAAACATGTGTCCGTGTCATCATGAAAATCTTTTCCCGCTCAAGATTTTCTCTTTCTATACTCTCTATATAAACTTTTTCGAGTTTATATTTTTCCTTTACGCCAACTTCTTCTCCAAGCAAGAAAAACTACTGTTGCATTTTGAACTCAAGTTTTCCAGAAAACTGTTCATCTTCTTCAACGTTTGTAAGGTTAATATTCTTATTGTTTACCTACTTTACCTTGTTTATGATCTTATTATTGTTTCTTCAAGATCAAACAAATGAACTTAAAAATGAAATCATTTCTTTCATGGTTTTATAAACACAACCTTTTCATGGTTGTTCTTCAAGTTTTAAACTCAAAATCCTAAACTTGTTCTTCATATGTTTTTTCAGAATCCTTCTCTCTAAAGGAAACTGGGAAACAAGGCATTTATTGTTTTGTATTTCTTATTCAAAACAAAGAAAACCCTAATCTTCATTAAGACATCTTTGTCTGAATGAAATGGACAAAATTCGACAACATCTTATTGGAAATTCTTTCCACATTAAGACATTGTTCTTCATCTCTTCTTCATGTTTATATATGTTAAACAGAAATGGCATCTTCAGCTGCTACTACCACCGCTGAGAAATCTCATGCAACGGAGAAACTGACTCTACCAAAGGCTCCTCAGGTAAAGTTTACGCTTGAGAAAGTAGACTTTTCGAAATCAAACAACCTCTATGCGCTTTTCGATTTTCCTCCTCGAAAGCAAGTCACACATCTGAATGAAGCAGTGAATTTTCTCCAAACCTGCTGCTTATTCAAAGCCTTAACCTTTGTACCCCCTGCCTATAAATTCCTTCTATCTCAGTTCTGGTATACTGCCAGACACACTCAGGTTCCTTCATCCAAAGACCCTAAGAAACTCCTTGATGTCATTCTCTGTGACACCAAATTTGGCACAACCAAAATCAATCCTGGCATTATCAGGCGAGCACTCAGCCTACCCACTGCCACCAAAGGAAAACCCTTTGTCTCTCTCCCAAACCACAAAAACCATGCTGATAGGGAAGCCATCGCTGCATTCTTTGATGCAATGGGTTACGCATGGGACACATGGAGGGACAAGGAGATTGAGAAGAAACTGACCCTGATAAAGAAGTCCAAAATGACAGGCAAGATGAACTTCATCTTCGCACACCTGATAAGCTGCATGACAGCGAAGAGTGGCTCCTCTGATCAACCTGCTCATCCTCAGCAAGCAATGGGCTATGCATTACTGAAAGGTCTACATGTTGACTGGGCCTCGATCATCTATGACAACCTTGCATTCAGAGTAGATATGGCTGATAGACCTTCATGGGTTCTATATCCCAGATTCATCAGCGCCATCTTTCAACAGGGACTTGGGGACAAGTACCCAAAAGAGGGTGATCTGAGACTCTCTCAGGTTGGCCCAAAGGTGCTCGACTTCAAGCCGCTGTCAAATGAGGTACCTCTTACTACTCTTTTATCTCTTCTTAATCCTCCTTCTTCTACTTCTACGGCTCATTCAGTGGAAATCCCCACCGCTGATACCCAAGCTGCACCCTCCACTCCTTCCCGAACAAGGAAACAATCTACTTCCCAACTTGGTTCCAAAAGGATCAAGAAAACCAAGGAGCAACCCCCCAGCATTCACATGCTGAAGACTCCACAGCTCATCTTGAAGAGCTGATGGATAGTTCAGTGGTACGCTCTGCCACAGCTAATCAAGCCACCCCTTCCATCCCAGCTTCAGCGTCTCTAAACGCTGAAGTTATAAACTTGGAACATAACCCACCTCCTTCAGTCCCTCTAGTGACTGAAGTGATTGACAGCGGATCCAATGCTGAACCCCGCACCCAACCCACTTTCTCAACCATCATTCCTCCCACCTCTCCTTTGGCCACTCAAACTCTTCCCCTATTCTCCTCAACAAACATCTTCCTCAGCGACACTACTGCTGAACATCTTCAGAGGATGATAGAACAAAACACAGGACCTGCAGGTACTTCCAGTCGTCATGGAAATATTGAAGACGACTATGAAATTTTCTCAGGGTTACGAGGGTTCGACAACTTCGCCAACCCGCCTGCAGGTATACACATTATCCCGAAAACTTCTCTCTCTCAACCCCAAACTTCTGAGCTTTCCTCTGTTCATAAGTTAATAACTCTTTCAGGTCCTAATTTAGGGGATATCAACACCTCCCTGAAGGCCCTGGAAACAAAGGTGGAATCTTACAACACCACTCTCTCCACAAACTCTTCAGCGGTTACAGACGCTGGAGAGAACCTCAAAAAGCTGACCGAGGTTGTTGAAAATAAAGCCTCCAAAGCTGATATGGAGAAGGTGGATGGCAGCATAGGAACTTTTGCTACCACCCTCGCTGAAACATCCACCAACGTCAACAATCTCAACCTCACCAACACCACCCTCGCAACAAACTTCACCACTCTGTCTAATGAAGTGACATCATTGAAGACAGAGGTTGGTACTCTTAAGGGTGAGGTCCCCACGGTCAAAGATCTCCTTCAGCAGATACTCAATCGCCTGGATGCCCCAAAGTCTCACTTTACTCAGGCCGATAGAGAGGATCTTCGAAAACTCGCCCCTGCTATATCTGGACTCGACGACAGATTAGCAGTGGTTGAACTTTGTTTGGGACTCACTGGCCAAGAAGACAGTGATTCTCATACTACTGATGTTGCTGATGTTGCTGATATTCCTCTTGCCTCCCCTCCTCATCATGTGGAAGAGGGGGAGAAGAGAGCTAAAAACCTTCCCCATAATGATGAGGGGAGAAGAAAAATGAAACTGCTGCTTCTACTTCAAAACCTCAAGGAGATGAAAACCCTGAAGGAACCGAGAAACCTCCCTCTGTATCTGAGGGGGAGCAACTCGAAGAGCAACACAAAGAAGCCGTTGCTGATGTGACCGTACCTTACGCTGATGAGGTCGAGTCTGAAGAAGAAGAAGAAGAAGTTGAAGACGAAGAACCCATCGATATCGATGATGAAGAACCATCATCATCCCCTAAAGATGATGATGATGACGATGATGATGATGACTTCTTCTTCGTTGAGCCCAAGAAGGCCTTTGAGAAAAGGATTTCAATAAATGAACCTTCAGGGGAGACGACCAAGACAAAGCCTGCAGCGTCTAAAGCTGACAAAGGCAAAAACAAAGGCCTCGCTGCAGAAGGCAATCTGGCTATCCTTCAGATTAAGCCAGCTTGTCAGGTACAATATCTTCTCTTCCCTTATACTGCATCCCTCCTCTATCCCTTCTCAATCTCAATCCTTCTATCCATAAAACCTCTATACACTTAAACCCTATTCTTTTCTCTATCTCTTTCTTCCCATGTTCTTACTTAAACAATCGCTGTGTTTCAGCTAGTCCTCTCCCCTGTTTGAGGATCCCGCTGAAGCTCCTACAACTACACCAAAAATAATCCCAGTCTTGGATTTAACCACTGAGACTGAAGAACCTGAAGAACAGCTGCTCTCTTACAAAAATAGACCTTCCTTGTCTCCTCAAGAGCTAAGTGAAGAGGATCAAGAAAAGAGAGATGCAATTATCAAACAGCTTAAAGATCAGCGAATCATTCTTCCTCGTGACAAAATTCTTGTTCCTACAAAGTTCAGACTTACGAAGAAAGAATTCACTGATCACCTCAGAGCTGTAAGATTACTCGCCGAAAAGAAGGAACTTGAAGAAAAAGATAAAGCTCTTGCCATCCAGCTTGCCCAACAATCGGTGAAAGACCCAGCGCTGAAAAGAACTCCCATCGAAGTCCAACGTCAGTTATGGGAAGATGCCCAAAAGATCGTTGAAGAAAAGACCAAGGTATCTGATTCTACTTTGGAATGGTTCAACGAAAGACTGAACTATCGATCTCGACCATCCAGAATCAACAAGGTAAATATCAGAGGAAAAACGTTCGTAGACGTTCTTGTTGTTGAAGTTGACGTATTCAGAGAAGACGAGACCAAGCAAACCTTTTACGCTACTTCATTAGAGAAGTTTGGTTTCTCTGAATGGTTGGAGATACGAATAGCCATTCAGCGGTCTCGCTCAAAAATCAAGAGCCATGTCGAGAAGATTGTAAATTCTCATATCGACTTGGTTTCTTCTGCTGTGGATATTCCTCCTCCATCTCCTCTTCCAACTCAATAAAGAAGGGCCTCTGCAAAGAAAAATCTGAAACCTTCAGGCTCAGGTCCTCCTATACGGAACGAAACAGGTATTGGTTTCTCTCGTGCTGAAGTACTTGGTCCTGACCCTGACCTCTCAGCGCTTGACACCTCTCTGCCTCCTGGTGAAACTTTCATCCCTGGAAAAGACTTAAGTGAACCCTATGGTATCTTCTTTTTAGACTATGATGGAAGACAACACTTTCAACGCATCTCTGAGCTTCCCATCACTCCCATCGAACAGCTCAGAGACCTCGTCTACTGGTGTGAATTCAGACGCGACCTTCAGGCTCGATACCTTAAGCCCTTGATTTTTGAAGAAGCAAAGAACAAAAAGGATCAAGGAGTAACGGTCCCTGACTGGATGATTCCCACATCAAAGACCCTTGATGAACTTCTCATTAAGGAAGAACCCATTGACGAATAGGATCTCTCTTATAATTCTTCTATCCTTATCTGTCTATATCTTCTGTACTTGTAATTTTATTTGCTGTACTTGTAATTTTTCCACTTCCCTTTGTAATCTTTACGAAGTTTAAAGAAAAATTCCAGCGAATGTACTTTACTCCATCAGTACTGAAAAGATCCCAGAAAACAGTAAAAGGGACAACTATTTTATGAGTTCTTTTTATCCTTATGTTTTCATACTTAGCAATTTTCTTTGTTGCTATGTCATAATCAAATAGGGGGAGATTGTTGATCCAAACCCTCAATGATTTGATAATGACCCTCTCTTAAACACTTAGTGAAAATTGTAAGTAAACAATATGTATTAGAGTTTCTCTATCGCTGATAAGTATTAAGACTTTACAGTACCGCTGATAGGAACTCTCGCTCTTTAAGTTTAAAGTTCAGCGAACACTATTCATCCAGTAGCTCTGAGCCTGTTCAGTCTCTGTGATAATCGCTGATAAGTTAGTTGTTTACTTATGATCTCTGAAGACAAGTTTCACGTCAACATATGTTCTACGCTGAAGTCGAAGATCAAGTTTAAGAATAGCGACAAGTCTACTAATGAACTGATGCAGATATCAGCGAAGCCAACATTTGTCCACTCAACGTGAAGTTACAAGTAGAAGACTTCAGCAATCGCTGAGCTTTATCCTTCGCTGATAAGGTACTGATTCAACGAAAGCTGATCATGAAGTCTTCCTCTACAAGTTACTTTTTTCTTTCCCCCCTTGCACGTCTCCGTACGAAATGTCAGAACGGACATCCCTTCTGTCTAGAATCGTACAACAAACTCTGATTCTACATTGTGTACCATACGGCTACTAAGGTTGTCTACAAAGGTCAATGACATGCAACCACTCAGCTGCTGCCACGTGTAAAGCAATACTGCCATGCATTAAATGCATGCAGTATATAAGAAGAACCCTACTTCAGAAATGAAGAGTGCTCAGCCATCTTCTTATTCTTCCTTACTACTGTGTTTTAGGTTATTACTCGTAATTTCCTTATCTCCTTTCTATCTTATTCTAGTACAAGAAACTTAGTGTTCTTAACTTGTTTAGATTAGGATTAGTCCTTAATCTTGTTCCGCAACAAGTTGTAAATTGTCTTGATTTATCAATAAACAATTTAGAAAAGTAAAAATCGTGTCTTTGTATTCAACCCCCCCCCCTTCTACAAACTTGTATAACCCTTCGGGACCAACACAAAGTAAATGTATGACGACAAGTTCTCGTTCAAAAGTATACTTGTATTCACATGATCCAAAAAGTTACAAGTTAAATGCGCGCCATCAACGGTCGCCCCAACAAAAAAGATAAACAAACTAAATTAAGGCTGAGAAGGGTCCTGCTCCTGAGCGACCTCCTCATCGCCACCTCCGACGACCTCAGCGTCCACAAAATCCCCGTCTTCGAGATTGTCTTCCTGGTCGAGGTCCTTCTGTTAGGACAAATATGTCTTCAAGATTTAATCTTGATTTATAAAGTCAAAGTCATTGTATAAAATCAAAGTCTTTATAATTAGAGTTGTCAATCTTAGCTTAATGCCTTGTTAGTCTTAGGTATATAAGCATGTGGCTAGAGTAATCTTGTAACAATTGAGAGAACCATTCCATAAGCTTTTGGGCATAATTCACATCTTGTAATATTGAGAGCTTATGAATCAAGATCTACTTTCTCTCTCTACACTCTCTCTCTAGAATTTCTCTCTAATCTTGATAGATCTTGGATTAACAATTGGTATCAGAGCTGGAACAAGATTGAGAGATGGAATTCTACTGATCAAACATACGAATTTGGTGATTTCACAAGCAAATTTGATTGATTTTCTTGATTTTTCAAGAAAATCTCGTTTTCTTGAGATTTGATCAAATTTTTCTGATTTTTGATCGAATTGTTCTACGTTTTGGTTCTCTGGATTCGTTTTTCTGAGGAGATCATACTTTGTTCAAGGATCGAAGTCTAATTCGAAGTATTTCAGGATTAAGTTGGTGATTTTCTGAAATTTTGGACTGTTCAACTTTTTGCTACTGTTCGATCTTCCAGTTTCTGATTCAGAGGTTTTCAGAGGTTTGTAGTTGAAGAAGAAGTGCTTAGTTTTGGATTTCGAACTGATCTGCAAAATTTGATTTCAGTTATTTTGAGTTTTTAAGTGTTTTCTGTCGATTTTGGAAGAATCTCGCAAGATTTAAACTTCTCGCAACATTCATCTTCTTTTCGCAACATTCATCATTCAAGTATACTTTTCGCAACCCACTGACCCGAAAAGCCATACTTTTCGCAACCCTCTGACCCGAAAAGTCTACTTTTCGCAACCTTCTTTTGCGAAAAGTGATCTTTCAGCTTTCAAGTTTCTGCCCAAGTCTACTTTTCGCAACCGTTGCTTGCGAATTTCTCATTTCTCGCAACCGTTGCTTGCGAATTTCTCATTTCTCGCAACCGTTGCTTGCGAGTTTCTGACTTGTTAACAAAAACCGATTTTGAACTATGGAGAGTTTCTGACTTGAAAAAAAAAAATTATACTGAAATTTTTTCTATAGTGTATTTCATACATTTTAAGAGTTTTTCAAGAAAAAGTTTTATATATATTTTTTTTAATTCTTCAAACATGAAGCGGCTTCCAGTGTTGTTCAAAGAATCTGATTTTGGACTATGGAGAGTCTCGTTCATCGATTTTATTGCAAGTAGAGAAAATGGTGAACGTATGATACAATCTTTCATTGAAGGCCCAATGATCAGAACTGGCAAAGATTATACAGAAGAAGAGATTAACATAATGAAAGCCGACAAGGAAGCTTCATCCAACTTGATCTTCGCACTTTACAAACTTCCACAACACATCTTCAAACGCGTTGAATGTTTCAAAAATAACCCAATGCAGATGTGGAACGAATTAACAAAGCAAATGCTTGGATCTGAAGTTGCGTTTAAGAGAAAGGAAGAAGAAAAGAAAGCTGAAAAAGAGGATACGAAACAGAAATCATCAAATGCTGAAATTGAAGAACTTAAGGAAAAGGTTATAGAGCTTACAAAGAGACTTTCTGACTCGGAAAAGTTGCTAAAAGAGGAAAGAGCGAATCGTACAAATGACAAAATGTTCTATGAAAAGCAAATTTTGTCTCTTTCACAGAAAGTTTCTGAAATTGAAAAGAATGACAAGACGGAGAAGAAAGGAAATGAAGAAAAGAAATCCCTTGAACTCAGATGCATAAAACTTTCTAAACAAAATGCAGATTTTGAGAAGATTTTATTTCTTGAAAAAGAGAAATTGGAAAAAGAAAGGGTTGAGTATGAAAAGACAAGGAAAAGCTTTGAAGCAAAGAATGTGCAACTGTCAAAGAGAATTTCTGAGCTTCAAAAGGACTTAGATATAGAAAGTCAAGAGCTAGAAAAGATGAAGAAAGCTGACTTTCAAGCTAAGTGCGTTAAAGACGAATTTTCTAAAGAGAGGAAGATATTTCAGCAAGAAATACGAAAGCTAACAAAGAATTTGGCCGTGTTATCGACTGATATTATGAAAGATAAAAGGGTTAATTGTGACATTCAGAAGAAGCTTGATTTGATGACCAAGAAACGGAATGACTTATCTGATAAAGTGAAGTCTCTCAACAAATCCAAAAGCTATTCAGAAAGTCCGATTCGACCGTCTAATCTTTTCTATGATCATTCAGTGGATAATTCTTCCAAGTATAAATATGCTAATCTTCCTTCATACAAGAAAGTCAACATGCAATGGAGAGTCAAAGGTACAATTCCTGAAAAAGATGTACCAAAATCATCTGTTCCCAACAAGAACACTAAACTGAAAGGTAAATCTTTTGTTAAACCTGATTCAATATATTCCGCAAATAATTTAATTAGGTTTGCACAAAAGAAAATTTGTTGTTCTTATTGTGGAACTAACGATTTTGTTACAAATAATAATGTTCAATATTGGTATGGTACTTATTATTTTCCTTCTTATAGAGCTACGCTTAACAAGCCAGGACCCAAGACACGTTGGGTACCAAAATCTACTTAATCTGTTTTTGCAGATTTAGAAGCAAAGCGTTGAACTCTCGGAAGAAGATTATTTGTGCCATTAAGGGGGAGTAAAGAGATTGGTTTCTAAACACATCAGTTTAGAACCCGGATTTCACAGTTAATGGCTTCTGAACAATTCAGTTCAGGACCCGTACTTCAAAGACTAAGACTTCTAAACAAATCAGTTTAGAACTCATACTTATCAGGTGATATCCTTAACTGTCACATCTTTTAATTCAAGGAACAATTGGTGAAAGGTAACATTGTATTATGTTTCATTTCTCCTGCTTTGAAAATTTGAATATCAACAAATTTAATTCAATGAGATGAAATTTTTCAATTTTTATTCAATGAATTAAATGTGTGCTAAAAGATGATTTTACAAGCGTTTTTGTATTATCTGAGTTTTATTTGCTTCAACTTTCGCTTCTGAAATAAATCGAAAGGCCAGCAAAACATGAATGAAATTTTGATATATGCGCAAAATTGTGTAAATCTAGACTTATATAGAATACGATGCTCACAAAGCCTAATTGTCAGAATGAAGAATGGAAATGAAAATATGAGGGAAGCACAAAGTTTTATAACCAAGTGATTGAGATGCAATAAAAAAATAAAAAATAATAAATAAATAATCATTAGGTTTGAAAGTTTGTGCCTGTGGCCTATCTGGTTTGGGAGATTAAGTCCCAAGGGGTACTCGTTACCTAGCCCCTAAGATCAACGGGTCTGGGATTGGCTGACCCAAATCCTGCTATAGGACCAGATAGAAAGCCATGTTCTACTGGTACAGATGGGATTAGGATATATCGATGTAGCCTTTCTAGTTTGGGAGAGTAAATTCCAAGGGGTGCTCGACACCTAGCCCCTAAGGCCAACTAGTCTGGGATTGGCTGATCCAAATCCTGCTATAGAACCAGATAGAAAGTTACGTTTACGGTGTATCTTAGTCTTAATAAACTTTTTGACAAAAAGATGCCAATGTGCACAAAATAAAAGATGCCAATGAGCACAATATGAAAAGATGCCAATGAACACACGTCTCTTATATCTTGGAGAAATAACAATGTCGCGATAAACTTATAAATTTATGGAAATTCTGATTTCTGTCATATAGTGTGAGTAAGAGCAAAGTATTCTTATAGGTTTCAGAAGTACATTTGATTGTTGCAAATCATATTTCGCAGGCTAGCACACCAAATAGATTTAATAAAGAGGTTGAAACTGAACAATTTTAACTTGGTATGCAATGATGTCCTGTATTTGAATCCCAACACATGCATTTGATTTCATTTGATTGATAAATCTGTTAAATTTCATTAAGTTGAATTTCTTTTGTAAAGTTTTCAAATGATCAAATAGTAGTAGTTATAAAATGTAGTTCAATGAATTTTATTTTCCTTGAATAAATTTTTCAACTACTGTGCCTAAATGAAATATATGCATACTTTCAGGGGGAGAAAACAAATTGCTCCAGAATTCTTATTTTGAGGGGGAGAAAGGTTATTCATTAAGGAGGATATTGTTAGTGAGAATCAGAGACGCGACTGAAATTGAAGAAGGTTTTCGATGATCATGATGCACACTTTCATCGAAAAAGGGGGAGAAATGTTTAGTTCAATTTCATGTCAAAGCTTTCAAGTCAAAGATTCGATTTCATGACAGGGGGAGAAATGTTTTAAGAAGACTTCGTCTCAAGAAAGGAAAGGGGGAGATTTCTTCTTCAAGAGTTTAAGAGAAATTGATTGATCATCTTTTTCAAGAAGATCTCTTTTTCTTAAACTTGTGCTATATGGTGAATATCGCTACTGAAGATGAAGTTCTCAAGTCAAAGAAAGAAAAGGGGGAGAATTCTTCTAGAGTTTAGGAAAAATCGATTGATCATCTTGTTTTATCAAGAAGATCTCTTTTTCTTAGATTTGCGCTACATTGTATCAAAATGCCTTGTATGAAGAAACAGATTCTCCATATCTTTTAAAGAAAGAAAATCTCTGTCAGTTCCCCGTCTGAAGATTTTGTGACAATTTGACTTTAACAAGCCTGATAAAGACCGAAGATTTTGAAGATTCAAGAAGCCGAAGACTGCTGTTCTCAAATGTTTAAATCTTGAATCCAAGGGGGAGATTGTTAGGACAAATATGCCTTCAAGATTTAATCTTGATTTATAAAGTCAAAGTCATTGTATAAAGTCAAAGTCTTTATAATTAGAGTTGTCAATCTTAGCTTAATGCCTTGTTAGTCTTAGGTATATAAGCATGTGGCTAGAGTAATCTTGTAACAATTGAGAGAACCATTCCATAAGCTTTTGGGCGTAATTCACATCTTGTAATATTGAGAGCTTATGAATCAAGATCTACATTCTCTCTCTACACTCTCTCTCTAGAATTTCTCTCTAATCTTGATAGATCTTGGATTAACACCTTCTCGTCCCCGTCTTCGAGATTGTTTTTCGCTCTCGGCCAAGGTAGCCTTACTCGTACCCACCTCCACCTCAGATTTCGAGGTCTTCTCTAGGGCCTCCTTCAGGCGGCTCTGAAGGTCTTCCTTCTCTCTCAACAATGCATCTAGAAAGTCTTGAGCTTGGTCAAGCTTTGCGGAGAGGACCTCAACCCTTTCCATCGCCAGCTGCTCCCGTTCCCGTGTTGTGCGTGCCTCGTCTTGCGCCTCATGCATTTTCTCCAGCACACGGGGGAAGCCCCTTTGGATCTTTTCCATATGGGCGTACAAGCAGAGCGACGTCTGGAACGCCTGCAGTCGCACGATCAAAACATAAGTCATAATCAAACAATAAACACCATGAAAGAAAAGTAAGCGGTCGTACGTACCTTGAAAGAGAGCCCTGCGACCTGCAACCCCATCTCGTGGACCGTGACCTCCTGGAAACGCTCCTGGAAGGAAGGCAGGAGGAATTTCCCCAGGTCAGGTAAGATATTATCGCTATCCATGTCCTCACCGCCCATGAAGTCCGACGGCAACGTGAAGTTTACCGTCATAGCACCGGCAGACCCTTCTGTCGCCTGTCTCTTCCCCTTGTCGACCGACGAAGGAGATGGGGCGACCTTTTGAGGCCCGGCCCCCTCGACCTCCGGTACCGTCGGAGGAGCCACGCTCACTGGGGTAGCATCAATCACGCCTGGTGGCGTCTTCACCTTGTCAGCAGCAGTAGCCCCAGACGAGACACTACTCTGCGATGACGGTTCCCTCCGGAGAACTGTCCTAGGTCTTTTCATCCCCGCCGATGGGGATGGAGGAGGCTTCCTCTTTAACTTCTTGGCCTTTCAGGCCAAGAGGAGTTGGGACTCCTTCTTCGAAAGGCCATGTGTGGGCATCGATCCAGACCCACCTATAGCGAAATATACAAGAAAAATGAGAAAAGTCTTATGACATACAAAGCACGATCAACCCATACGATAATTTTGGGACACGTAAGGTAAGACATAAACTATTACCTGCCGCTCCTCCTCTTCCTCTTCTCTCTCAATGCTCTCCTCCACAGGGACCTCCGTTCCACCGACTATGACGACCTCATCGTCTGAACCCTCGTCCACCAAAGCAAGTTGGAAAAAGAAAGACCTATCCTCTAAACTGTAGGTCCGGAACTTCTCGATCTTCACCAGAGATTCTGGAAGATCATCGGTCTCATAAAACTTGATGGCTAAAAAACAAAATCGCACGTATGTTGGCTAAAACGCATGATCAAGAATAAAAACATACGATAAGTAAGAGGTAACTTATAATCGGCGTTCCATCCAGCAACGACCCAGGTCGTATCTTCCTCGAGAAGATCAAGAGATTGAACCTTACCAAAGACGTACCTAGCCTTCCACCCATGGTCATTGACCTGAGTGTTCTGCACCAGTACTTGGGAGCCCCTGTGCTTGGAGAAGAGGCTATACCGGTGGTAGTTGTCCACCTTGACCATATAAACGGCAAGCAAGTCGTCCACGGTGAACGACACTGCCCAATCAGCGGTGACCTTGCCGATCACGTGCACGATCCGCGAGAACTGCGACACCGTTTAAGCAGGCGACAAGTTGTAACTGCTCAAAAACTCCCGGGCCGAGGGAGAAAAGGGCCATTTGAAACCTATCTTGAACGGGTACACGTACAAGACAAAGTGCTCGTTCACACATTCAGAAGGTCGAAGTTGACCCGACATGTATAATCTCAAGGCATCCGGGATGCCCGCCAATATCCTGAAAGCATTGAGGCCTTCCTGACTAACAATCGAAATTGCAGGTTCATTCGACATTGTAAAAAAAACTTCGCTCGACTTAAGGTCATACCTTAAGAGACTTCGACCAAAAAACTTGAAAGGAATGCGAATCCTTGCAAAATATGGCAACAAGATCACTCGAAAATCTCTATTGAAAAAACACTGGAAGCGTAAAAGGAAATGATTGCCGGAATCGGGCCATTTATATGGTTATGGCATTTCAGGTCGACTCGACAGATAGTCGACACCTGTCCATCGCCTTTTCGCATGCCACTCCCCGATGGGCGACACCTGTCGAAAACAGTTGCCACACATCCATGACGTCGCAAAGACCTTTCAAGTCTTTGGTTCAAATCGAACCGAATCGGTTGGAATTCCACTGGTTTCTCTCCCCACATGACACATGTCCACCCCAGGGCCCATATTTGAAATTTAAAATTCGAATTTCACGCCAAAATTCAAATTTTAGGGGCAATTTGTTTGGGTAAAAATCCACACCTCACGACCGACGAAGAAAAACACAAACGACGTTTACATAAGACAAATCTTATATTAAGATAAGGTCATGTAAGCTACTTACGACCATACCTTCCATCGTACATTTCGACTATGGACGTAAGATACATACGACCGACAATCCTGACTCTAAGACGGTCGTACGACCATACTAACCATTAACAGTCAAACCGTTTTTCTTTGTTTCATTAATGCAGGTCCAAGAGCAATCATTGCCCAACGGTCATAACGGACGAGCCATTAATGACAATTAAGGACCAAACAGCGGTTACGACAAATCATTAAGACACATTAACGGCTGCCAAAAGCTATATAACCGAAGGCCTGTACCACACTTGAGGAGGATCATTTTCAGGGATATACAACTATCGATTCACTACCAATTGTCTCGCTTACAACAAAATCTGCACAACAGAGATCATCAGAGCAATACCACTTACGAAAGCTACTCACCACAACAGTCTTTTACGCACGACACCGCACGATTTCGCACGACGCACGACAATAGTCTACGATTAAGTTTACTTTTGTTCCAATTGTAACCTATTGTACTCACGACACTTGTTACTAAAGGACGTCGTCCCTGTTTGACGACCATAGTGCACCGTCGACTTCCATAGTCGGCCGCGGTTTTTAACCTTGGTAGGGTTTCCGCGTCACCAAATTCCTTTATCTTATTTACTTTCTGTCGACGATTATACTATTTGACTTGAGATCCTTTTCTTTAGTTCTTAAAGCTCCACACCGACCTTAAGTTATCCTTTGGATGATTTTTGGCATTAACAATTCTCAATGTGAATAAATACATGTGAAACAACAGATTGTGAAACAAATATATGTTGATCTATTTTATAAATCTTAGTCTTAGATAAAAAAGACATCTTATGAAATAACACATGATGCACTCGTTCTCAAAGTTATCACAGTTTTATGGGTTTAAAAAAACTCTTAAGGTTATCACAATGTCATGGGTCTCCAAAGAAGGTCTGATAGGCGGGCTTACACCCCCCTAATCTTACCACAAGTGTACGGGTCGAATCAAGTAATAAGTACTGGAACGTATGCGTATCGAACCAAATGAACTAAGTACTGAGTATCACAATGACTATCCTCGCTATTAACTGAACTGTCAAAATTGAGATTTGTTGATTATAAAATTTTTAATTGCAAATAAATAAATGCGAACGAACTGAAAGGTTTTAAAAAGACTGTTTATAGTGAAGAGAGTTGCGGGTTAGAAATCCTATGGTTCTTTTTCTTCAATAAACACTATACCCGGAGCATTTATCAAACTGTTCTTTCCTATGAAACCTAATTCTTAAAAACTCACCGTTGCCCTTTCTCAAACGACAACAGATCTTATTTTTAGAACACAAGTTTTATCTCTCGATTTCCACCGATGGACTCAAAACACGTTACGGTTGCAATTGCTGCAGGAAGAAAGGTGATTCGGATATCTCTACCCGAATCTCATCTTCGGCATGTAATTACCAGATATGGTTAGCAGTTATTTATATCGAACTTAATTGAAAACAAAATCGTCATTTGAATGTTGATCATGCTCACAAACGCAATAAACCCTAAATCACATGCTTCATAGATCTCAAAACTGAAAGAAACAATGTTCCAGTCATATGTTTAAAGTATTCAACCCATAATCAATCCAACCCCTAACATCTAAAGATTAGTTCATGTTGGGGGAGGAGAAAAACAAGAAATTAAATAGAAATTAAAGATGCTAGATATAGTTTTCTCGAACATGAGCGTAGTACAGATTAACTCCCTTCGGTATGATTCTCCGCACTCTTCAATTCCAATCTCTTGACATAACTTCTTTCCCCTTCAATCGTCGCTCTTTCTTCTGTCAAAAATGGCCTCTTCTCCTCTAAAAATCTCCTCTCACAAACCTTGGGTCATAGGTGATAAGACTCTCCCCCTTCCCAAAATCGCATAAAAAAATACTGGACAGGGAGTTGCGCGAGCTAGCCCCCGACTTCAGGCCGCAAGGTAAGCCACGCGTGTCTCTGATGGCTGTACTCGAGTTCTTGGGCTAGGCTTCTCTCTTGGCTACTTGGGCTTCAGTCTTTGGGTTATAAAACTCGTGTGTTCGCTTCTTTTCTCGAATGTTGCTCTCATCCGGGATGTCTGCAAATCTTATTGAAACACGGTGAAAGTATTACTGATTAGCTTTGAAAACACGCTACTCTCTTTGGCTTGTGGTATGTAAATAACGCCAAAATTGGGCGTTATCAAGGTCCCCTAGAATTGAAACACTTTATTAATGAAGGTTTAAATAGTTGATCTGTTAACGTATGTTAAGATGTTAACTTATATAATATCCGCTAACGAAATGCTTCCCACGCTTCTCACAAAATTTTGATTTTTCTACACAAAAATAGAGAGAGAGATAGAGAGAGAGCTTTCATTCGAGAACCAAAAAAATTATGATAACGTGGATAACTGGTGCATCATGTGCTATTTCACATGATATTCTCCATCTACGGCATTAATTTAGTGTATTGATTAAAATATATTTCTTTCACAATGTGAAATTTTTTATTTGTTCGTGAAACAAAAATACAACTAAAAAATTTCACGAATACATTTGAAACAAACACATTTAAACAAGTTGTGAGTTCCAGATTAGTGCATACACAATGAAATCAATAGAATATAATCAATCAGAATGATTTCAACTGGTCATCCATATATTGCATAAACTTCAAAGTTTTTCTTTACAAACTGTATGAATGATAATCTGGCTAATGAAAAGCTAACCTATTTTCTAAGGCTAACATCACTATATATACTCAGGCTTAAACAATTCAAGCCCATGGCCCATTTACATGATTAAGCCCATATAGCAATATTTACAAATAATTCCCTTTAACTTCTATTCAACAAGATTTATCCCTAACAGTCTCCCCCTTTGAATTGAAGTTCAAGTTCTTGCCAGTTTGGAACATATCTCTTCCGAAGGGCGAAGTGAATCTCGAAGCTTCGAATGGCTTTGCGATAGTCGATGCGGTCTTCAACTATTTCCAAGGCTTCTCGGGCGTTTGATTCAATTTGGTTGGTCGTAAACGCTTTTCAAATATAATTTTTCTTGGTGATGATATCTCTGAGTGCATCTCTGACTTTTAGCAACGTACCATCGCAGAATCTGTCAACCTGGCTGAATCGGAGAAACATCTTTTCTTTCAGCTCGTTGAGATACACAATTCCAAATTCTGGTTTAAGGAGTAGTGAATGTTCGGGGTACATCTTCAACTCAGGTGTGTTCTGATTCGGTTTCAGCAAGTTTATCTTCTTAGTTCGGTGCTTGACTCCCATCTGAAAATTTGTAATGTAAGAGATCAGGATTTTGTGGAGCAGGAATCGTCTGACAGCCTCGAGCGCTTTGGTGACATGAATCGGTCGGATAGTTCGGGTTCAGAGGTCTTTCAGAAGAGCATGGAAGCCATTCAGTCTGAGGTTCTTAAAGTCTGCTTCGGAGAATCCCCATTCATTTCCATCTTCGCGTCGGACGGTGAATACTGGAAACATAACTCTAAGAATTCGGTCGGTTTGGATGTTGAGCACTTCGGTGATTTTGTGTTTTGTTCGGACTTGGCTGACTGGTAGACACCTCTTCATTACCTTTATGTATTGACTCCGGTAGTCTTTGTCGAACTTTGATATCCCTGGGTAGAAAGTTGGCTCGATCGGGCGTAACCTGTGAGCGAATAACCTCTTCAGGGAGTCCTCGTGGTAAGGAACGAGGATGATAATCTTCTCCCATCTGATATGTTGCTCTTGTGGTGGAGGTTGATCAGAATCTTCTTGATGTTGAGGAGATGTCGGATGTAGCGATGTAGAAGTCTCGGGAATCTGTGAAGTGTAGATCGGGGTACTCTGAAGGTTTTGCAGCAGGAACTGGTCGTAGTCGATTTCATCATCGGCATTGGTGGGAAAGATCATATTAACCTCGAAGTTTATCGCACTGGCGGCTTTTTGATACCATGCGTCTTCGGTTTCGGGGTCTATCTTTGTATCTGGATCTATCAGGTCAAGAGCATCCTTTTTCGGTGCAGAATGTACGATCAGTGCCTGTGAATCTCCCTCGGGCTTTTCAACCATTGTGTAATACCCCGGATAAGTTCGTTAGTTAAAATCTCCTTTCCGTTAAATAAAGTTAACTTTAAAGTTAGATGTTTAGGGTATGTTTGGATAAATTATAAGTTTAGGGGTGTTTGGGTCATTATTGAGAAGTTCAAGGTCTATATGGTAAGTATGGATAGATATTATCCCTTAAGCTATATCCAGATATTTTCATTTACAACAATTATCCAGATTTCAGTAGGTGTTATGTGTGTGTGTGTTGAGAGAGCAAGAAGGAGCTAGGGTTAAGGCTTCAATTGGATTGCTTGGAAACGATTTAAGGTATGTTCCCTGTGTATTTTGTGTTGGTAATTGCTAGTAAGTAGTTCCTATCGGAGTAGAAACATCCCAAACACTTCTGTTAATGATTCAGTCGATTTCTGGGTGAAAATGGGATAAACAGTCAGAGGTGTCCGGATAATATGAAGGTATCCGGGTAGTTTCTTGGGTGGTGTCCGGGTAGTTTATTGATAGTGTCCGGATGATTTGTTTGAGAGTTTCCGGGTGATTTAGAGTCCGGATGGCATCCGGATTCCTCGTGTTGTCCGGATTAGTCGTGCTGTCCGGATTACTGAGGTTGTCCGGAAAAGTCTTGTTGTCCGGAAATGTGGTGTTGTCCGGGTTGTTTGGGTTGTCCGGATAACTTGGCTGTTTGGGTAATTTTGAGGATAAAAGTTATGTAGATGTATCTAGAGTCCATAACCTGCTAGTAAGTCTTATACATAAGTTGGTAAGGAGATATTTGTATGTAAATGGTTTCAGATTCTGAGGTATTTGGATAAAGGAACGGATAGCTCGGAGAAAGGCTTGGAAGCGTATTTTAAGCATCCAAGGTGAGTTTTGCTTTAAACGTTTTCAACTGGAATACATATATGTGTTTATATATGTATGTGAGTATGTGTATATATAAATGAGGTGATTGTGTGGTAGGAATATGATTATGTGTATATAAATGACAATATGATGTAATGAGATATATATTGTATTTATATAAGCTTTGCACTACACGAGTGCACTGGTGCCGGGTTCCGGTGTGCGGACCGGTGTGTAGCCGGGTTCCGGTGTGCGGACCGGTGAGTAGTCGGGTTTCGGTGTGCGGACCGACAGGTAGCCGGGTTCCGGTGAGCGGACCGGTTGTTGATTTATTAGTTGGCTTGCTACCAACTAATATGGCCATTTGTGGAGGAATAAGGTGAATGAGATGTACACGATGCACGAGTCTGGATTGGTATTTAAATACATGTGGTATGTTTATATTTTACGAAAGAATTATCAAAGGTTTATCTAAACTATTTTGATACAAAGGATTTACATAAAAGGTTTTATAATGATTTTGGAAAGGACCGGGATTAACTCACTAGACCCGTTTGGTCTAACCCTCATTTTGTTTTCAAAAATATGTTTTCCAGGTTAAGGATCGGCAGGAGAGGATGAAGTGTAGGAAGCTTTTGACGGATGTTGATTAGGAAGCTTTTATATGTTTTGTAATGTCAAGACTATTGAGACCGTACTTGGTTTGTGATGTACCTTTTATTATGAATGTAATGAAGTTATGCAATGTATGTTATTTGTTGTATGTTTGGGAAACCGGGTTGTTACAAATGGTATCAGAGCCCTAGTTTAAGAGATTTAGGTATTTGGATTTATACCTAGACTTAAACTGCATGTGAAGTAGGATGTCCTTATTATTTTAGAACCTTGGGATGTTAAGTATAAAAAGGTAGAAGGAACATCATGTAAGGTATGTTCAAATTACACCTGGCCAGTGTAAGCGGGAACTTACAAGTACATGTTGAACCGGAAAATCTTGTTATATTGGGTATGTGCTTACGTGTATATTAACCTTGTTGAAATCAACAGAGTGGCAAGTCGAACTCGACGTATGGATAGAGATGAAGACAGGTATATTTCTATAAACTTTATACGTGCTAAAGTGTTATCTGACTTCGGTGCAAACCGATTCTTTTGTGTTTTCAATTTTATTATTTGTGTTAGAAAAATATTTGATAATTGTGTTAGAGATATAGAAGGGTGTGTTTAATTATTGTTGTTCTAATTTGTTAGTGTGTAGAGTGTGATGACTTGAGTGTAAAGAATAATAGCAATATGTAGAACGTGATGAATTGTGTGTGGAAGGTAACGATAGTGGGTAAAGTCTTGACCTAGTCATGAAGGCGACAGTTTAGTATGTTGTGTAGATTATACTTAATGTGATCGTTGACGCTATCAAGAAAGGTATTGTTTAAATGTGTGGGGTAATGTGGATAAGATGGTGGCAATTTATAATTAGTAAATGTGCGAGGTGTAGTAGTAATGAATTTCGTGAGATTAAGTGGTGGATTTGTGAGGGTATGGAGTGAGTATAAGTGGAAACCTCTGCTCGGAATTTTGTTTGTAAGTTGTGTGAAGGTGTCAAAAGTATGTGGGGAGAGGTATGGATGTCTAGGCGGTGTGTAGTAGTGTTATTCAAGAATAAGAGAATGGAGTGGCAATAGATGGTTAGCTAAAGAATAGAGTATTACCGTTTGAGAAATGGAAAATGTGAAGTTATTTTGAGCATTGAGTGTGATTTCGGATTGACTCGATTAAGCTTCTGATATGAGGTATGGTGAAGTTGTTAGTAAAGTATAGTAGTTGTTGAAATTAGGTGCGTGCAATTGGTTTGGAGGCGAAAGAAAGCTAGCTTATAGGATATGTTAAGAGTGAGTACCTTCTAGTGTGCTATCCTTGGAGAAAACGTGTTTTATGTTGAGAAGAGAATGGGAGAAAGTAGTCGAATGTAATGATCAGAGTGAAGGACCATTGGATAGGACATGATAGTAGTTACCCTCGTTTATTGCTTAACCGAATTCCGGGACGGAATTCTATTAAGGGGGAGATAATGTAATACCCCGGATAAGTTCGTTAGTTAAAATCTCCTTTCCGTTAAATAAAGTTAACTTTAAAGTTAGATGTTTAGGGTATGTTTGGATAAATTATAAGTTTAGGGGTGTTTGGGTCATTATTGAGTAGTTCAAGGTCTATATGGTAAGTATGGATAGATATTATCCCTTAAGCTATATCCAGATATTTTCATTTACAACAATTATCCAGATTTCAGTAGGTGTTGTGTGTGTGTGTGTGTTGAGAGAGCAAGAAGGAGAAAAGAAGAAAGCTAGGGTTAAGGCTTCAATTGGATTGCTTGGAAACGATTTAAGGTATGTTCCCTGTGTATTTTGTGTTGGTAATTGCTAGTAAGTTGTTCCTATCGGAGTAGAAACATCCCAAACACTTCTGTTAATGATTCAGTCGATTTCTGGGTGAAAATGGGATAAACAGTCAGAGGTGTCCGGATAATATGAAGGTATCCGGGTAGTTTCTTGGGTGGTGTCCGGGTAGTTTATTGATAGTGTCCGGATGATTTGTTTGAGAGTTTTCGGGTGATTTAGAGTCCGGATGGCATCCGGATTCCTCGTGTTGTCCGGATTAGTCGTGCTGTCCGGATTACTGAGGTTGTCCGGAAAAGTCTTGTTGTCCGGAAAAGTGGTGTTGTCCGGGTTGTTTGGGTTGTCCGGATAACTTGGCTGTTTGGGTAATTTTGAGGATAAAAGTTATGTAGATGTATCTAGAGTCCATAACCTGCTAGTAAGTCTTATACATAAGTTGGTAAGGAGATATTTGTATGTAAATGGTTTCAGATTCTGAGGTATTTGGATAAAGGAACGGATAGCTCGGAGAAAGGCTTGGAAGCGTATTTTAAGCATCCAAGGTGAGTTTTGCTTTAAACGTTTTCAACTGGAATACATATATGTGTTTATATATGTATGTGAGTATGTGTATATATAAATGAGGTGATTGTGTGGTAGGAATATGATTATGTGTATATAAATGACAATATGATGTAATGAGATATATATTGTATTTATATAAGCTTTGCACTACACGAGTGCACTTGTGCCGGGTTCCGGTGTGCGGACCGGTGTGTAGCCGGGTTCCGGTGTGCGGACCGGTGAGTAGTCGGGTTCCGGTGTGCGGACCGACAGGTAGCCGGGTTCCGGTGAGCGGACCGGTTGTTGATTTATTAGTTGGCTTGCTACCAACTAATATGGCCATTTGTGGAGGAATAAGGTGAATGAGATGTACACGATGCACGAGTCTGGATTGGTATTTAAATACGTGTGGTATGTTTATATTTTACGAAAGAATTATCAAAGGTTTATCTAAACTATTTTGATACAAAGGATTTACATAAAAGGTTTTATAATGATTTTGGAAAGGACCGGGATTAACTCACTAGACCCGTTTGGTCTAACCCTCATTTTGTTTTCAAAAATATGTTTTCCAGGTTAAGGATCGGCAGGAGAGGATGAAGTGTAGGAAGCTTTTGACGGATGTTGATTAGGAAGCTTTTATATGTTTTGTAATGTCAAGACTATTAAGACCGTACTTGGTTTGTGATGTACCTTTTATTATGAATGTAATGAAGTTATGCAATGTATGTTATTTGTTGTATGTTTGGGAAACCGGGTTGTTACACATTGGGTCTTCGTCATTTGAGATTTCCATGTCTATAACCATCTTAGCTATGCTCAACTGGGCTTCTGGTTGTTCTTCAGTTTGTGCCACAGCTGATGGTTACTATTGAACTGTTGTTGTAGTTTCAGTGAGGATTGGATCGAACTCGGTCAGTCTTTGTCTCTTGTTCTCCCCCTCATGGTGATCAGGATCATCCTGGTCATCGTGGCGTCTCTTGAGTCCGTGTAACGTCCCAAAAATTACAAGGAATTTAAAATTTTTAAAGTAACATTTCATTAATAAAAACCCATTTAATAATTCAATCATCTCATTTGCAAACTCAAAATTAATATTCTTACGAACAATAAACAGCGGAATAAATGTCTAAAATTAGAATCATAAAAGTAATCAACTCTTCCCACGCGCCAGTGTGTACTCGTCACGCCTTGGAGCCACTCGTACCTGAAACCACAATTTTATTGGGAAAGGGTAAGCACGAAGCTTAGTGAATTCAGACACCATAAATAACACAGTTACTTCCACACCACCTCTAAACAGATAATCGCACATAAACAGAATACAAGTCTACGAACAAATCATAAGCATGCATACCTACACCATCCCACCCAAAGGCATAAGCTGGTCCACCCGACCACACAATAACCGTGCAAGCATTACCCGGCTCCCCCGGGTTCCTACGCCACCCGCGTATATAAACCTCGGCCCCGCCGAGTCACTACGCCCCCCGCGTATATAAACCTCGGCCCCGCCGAGTCACTACGCCACCCGCGTATATAAACCACGGCCCCACCGAACTCCTACGCCACCCGCGTAGTCATAACAATAAAGGTCCGACTAGACGCCCCACTATTTAGTCCCGCATCACAAACAATTAAAACTACCACACACGTACAAATCGTAATGTAAAAAGTAACCGACATTAGTTATAGTGAGAGAACTCACCTCGTAAGCGCGCCTAGCTCACAAACAATAATTCAAGCTTCACAAATCCAAGATCACTTCCCAACACCTAAACAATCGTTAAAATGCATTAACACGAGACCCGGACCCTAAAACACGACGCACCCTTAAATCGTCACTAAAACGACTTTTCGGTCTAACCAAACAGGTCTGTTCGGGACCTGTTCCGACCTCCATAAACCCAGAAAATCCTCAATTAAATTTCATAACCAGAAAGTGCTCAGAGTTAGGGTTCCGAGGACATATTATACACCTCATAACGATTTTTCTACAATTTATTATGGATTTTACAAAACTGATTAACTGCACAGTGAAAAACAGCACCTTTCGTTATAAAACAGCAGTTTGACACTAGCTACGGTCCGAACTGGTTTTTCCGCAAAACATAAGAAACTTACTAGACTTAGAATGGGAACGTTTGGCACTGGTTTCATCCCAATCCGACATTCCTAGCAGAAGCTATGGCTTTCCCAAAACAGTGGCAGAAACTGAGACTATTAAAACGGAACGCGATCTGCCACATCCGGACCTGCTGTACAAACAGCCAATTTACGCCTAGCTAGAGGCCGAACCGGACTTCCGCTAAAACACGAAAAGTGTGCCCGGCACAGAATGTGAACCGTGGGCACCGGATTCGCCTCAATCCGAGCTACGACGGAAAAGTTATGGCCGTCGCAAAACAGTGGCAGACAAACGTTTTCACATGAAATGACAAATATTGCTTATAATCCCATTAAGACAAAGCTTAACCCAAACAGCCCCGGGAAGCCTAAAACTTACTGGAACAGATTATACCAAGGTGTATCAACAGCCGTGCACCACCCCCCTTTGCCGCCTCCGGCGGCGGTGGTGGTCGGCGGCGATCACGCACACACGCACACACATCCTCATATCACCGCCCTCTCTTTCGATCGCTCTACGCGAACCCACCCGCACCCGCAACCACACCAGTCCCGACCGCCCACGCCCGGCCACCACAGAGGCGGCGTGCGGCGGTGGTTGCTTCGCCGGAAAAGAAAAGGGAAAGAGGAAAGGAAACGAGAAGAGAATGTACCTCTCGACGATTACGATACCGCCGCAAGAAAAACAACAACCCTTCCTCCTTCTCGACTCTCTTCCTCACGACCCCTTCTCGCCGGCGATCACAGTTCCGGTATGGGCAGCGGCGATGGAGCCCTCAGTTTCTCACTCTCTCGGGTTCTCTTCTTCTCGTCCTTTTCTCCGGCCGACGACCACACACACAAAAACAAGGAACACCAAAAGAGCCGTAGGGTTTGTTATGGTTGCTATTCTTTTTGGTTTCTTGATCACGCTGCTACACCAAACAATTACATAAGTCTCGTAATTCCCTTGCATGAGCCGAACCCAAAGTGGGTTTTTTTTTTGGCCTTTGACACAAATAGTCCCTCCACTTACAACCCTCTCGCAACTAACCAAAAAAATTCGACAATTTAACGATTTGACCCAACTCGACTAACCCCGTTAACGGAAACCACAATAATTCAAACTTAAAAGGAAAGAATTAACAAAAGAAAATACATACCGGGATACGGGCTTTACAACTCTCCCCCACTTGGATTAGACTTCGTCCTCGAAGTCTACGTCCGCAAACAACTCTGGATAGTTTCACCACATCTCAACCTCGGGTTCCCAAGTCCACTCGGAGCCCTTTCTGTGTTGCCACTGGACTTTCCTCAACTAGAATCTAAATTTCTCACCCCGTCTAGAATTTCTCGAATACTTTTCTTACTAACAAAACTCCTTCACGGACATTGAAAATATAATCGAAAGAATACTCCAACAACTGAATTCATTCTTAGTCAAACGACTTCGGTTGCCTCCCAACCTTAGATATTCCATACATCCCGAGTCAAATCTCAAGCTCTAACCATTCTAAAGTTGCCTACCAACATACCCAACTGGATTTTCGGATCCGATCTTTCCTACCATTAACTGTCGATTAACTCCTACGAGTTCTAATAGACTCCCAAAACTTACCTTACACGCATCATCAAACCAGTAAATTTATAATCACCCACGAAGGTCATTCCACCACAACCATTCATCACAAGTAGGCATCTCAGGGTTACTACTACCATCGCCATAATTATTTTAAAAAATCGGCTACAAATCTCCGATTACACTAAAGGTGTTTGGCCTCAAGCCCAAAAGTCGACACTTAAACATACTACTTACTTCAAAAAGGATACTGCGCATTTATTCTCTTAAATACAAAGGGCATCAATCCCTTAACCGACACAATTCGGTCTACACTAACAACACGTGTGGAATACCCAATCTTCCACCGTCTACTTATCCTCCACGCTCGCTCTAGGAAACCTAGTTACACTGTATCAAGATACGCCTTAACGCCTACCTCCCAGGTACGTCTCAAGGCCCGGCACATCGGAACTACCTCTCAGGTAAGTGCCCAAGACTATATCCTCCCAGTGCCTACTGGAAAGTCAAGGTCATAACACATGAATACCGGGGTCCCACCCCGAAATACTCAACCGACCATTACCAACGACTGACTGACATGGCCAAGGATCCAATGCAAAACAGTCTACCAACAACATGCCTATCCCAGAATGACTCACTCACCCAACATGTAAATACGCAACGTGCAATAAGTGCAAAACTGTGCAACAAAACAACCCATCAACAAAACTCCACATCGAGCCATTAAAAACCGTGCAATTGACCCATGACTATCTCAAAGTCAAAACCGAGCAAAATGGTCCACGCTTGCTAGACCCATAAGTTGGTCAAAAACGCGTTTAAATAAAGTTTAAGCAAGCAATACTCTTAAATAACATTAGTCCCAAACTCGACACGGGTTAAACAAAGGGTTTTCCAAAAGGACTCACACCCTTAAAATTCTCAAAATGACACATAACACTTATAAACGCACTTTCCAAATGGTTTACAAAATCATTTACAAAATATTCTCAACGTCAAGATTTTTCATTTCAAAAAGACCGTAAGCAATAAAACTACTATTACCAGGTCGGTAGTTACGCAAAAATGGACACGCTCGTCCCACGTATGAAAATCATGTTGAAAATCATTTCATTGCCGCTTAGTTTACTCACAAAACGTAAGCGAAATAAATAATTTCTTCGAAAATGAACCGTCACCGTTCTAGTATGAATTGACTCATGACCTGTATTTAAAGTAACCGCTCGACCTTACATCAGGTGCGACAAAAGTGTGCACACAATTTCAAAATCAGCTCCACGACATTTGACCCCAAAATTCCTCTTTTTCCAACATAAAATGTCGTGGTACAGGGTTTACCAACAAATCTTACGCGCGTCGGCTAGTCATACAAAACGATGAAACGGTTTACAAATATATTTTTGTTAAAACACGACTGTCTCGTGTAAGTTTCAACTTAAAGTTAAAAACCAATCCGTTTCCATCATTTGAAAATATCGACTAAAATCTCATAAAATCTCAAAAGGTGGGGTTCTTTAAATTGATTTCCAAGATTTCCCCAAATGGTCACATAAACAAATAAGATATGCACCTCGTGAAATTAAACCCACACGACTCAACATGCCGTAAAACAAAACTTATTTTAACCAACTCACTCAAATAGCCTTATACAGACATCGTGGAATGTAACTTTCCATCTCAACTCTAACATATGTGGAGGAGTTCCAATGTTAAAGTCACAAGCCGTAGTCACTTGCCCAACATTTTAAACACCACAAAACACGGATATCGTCTTACCCGAAAGAACCGTTGGAAAATAACGAAATGAGACAAATTCTAACAAAGTTTGCAACCCCCGTGATAAAACGGTTTCATGCACTTTCAAAACCATAATTCGAAATCTTGTGTGTATGCTAAACATTTCTCAAAATTCTAAAACACAATCCATTAAATGATTTGAAACACAAGAATGTTAATGCAATCTATTTCAAAATCAAACTTTGTGCATGACTCAGTCGGCATTCTACGCCTCGACTCCTACTCCTCCAAATCTCTCCGATCCACTAACGTCATCCGGACATTTAAACCTCTTAGGCAAGTTGGGAAATTACGTCAAATAATCCCTACGATTTTTCCTCAAATCAAAGTCGGCTCTATAAGCCTATGATTCTAGCACAATCATCCATATTGGCCCGAAACAAACATCATCCTCATCGTCACTCCAAGTGACTAATACTAGAATCGTCCTTTTATTCCAACGACTACTAATTTATAACCTTCGACACTACCCCAACGATCATCCCATCAAAGCAAATCAAGTACACACCTGTACTAGTAGGTTTACTATAGTCGTTCTTCCTTGTGATGGATATTCTAGGAAAAGAATTTACAATGAGCTATTAGCACATAATAACTCATACTAACAACACTCACGCTCGACTCCTTGGATTCCTCGCGACTTTCCCCAACTCGAACATTGATCCTGTGCTTCCGGTAGTAGGAGCTCTGCTACTACCATCTACACCTATCACTGTCCGCTCCGGGACCCATTCCGAGTATCCAAGTAGTTGCTCGCCCAAACAAAAACCCTACACGTATGTCCATACTGACGCATATACACACTCTTCCTAGCTCCCTAGGAATAAACATAATACCCCACTACCCTTGCTACCACGGAATCCCCACTAACCCTGACGAGTCGCCTCGTAAACGCACAGTCGTATACAGTGGAAACCAGATAGACATTCGAATATAAGATTCTATCCTACAACGGTTGGACTCAAACAAGAGCTGCGCAATAGAACTAAATCCAACATTCTAAGGCTATTCGGTTCCTACCGCATACAACCTATAGTGCATTCGCTTAACAACCTCTCGAAGTTAACATAAGTTCCTAATAGCAAGTAACAACCATACAATACAGTGTATTAAGCACCAAGCAATCTAGCATACATACTCCTATGTTCCAGAAAGCAATTTTGCATACGTACTCATATGTAAACGCTATTCCCAGCTCACTAGGAATTTCATCTCATCCCACTACCCTTGTTACCACGGAATCCCCATTAGCCATAACGAGTTGCCTCGCGAATACCCAGTTGCATGCAGCGTGAATCAAATAGACATTCGAATACAAAATTCTATCCTAGAACGGTTGGACTCAAACAAGAGCTGCGCAATAGAACTAAATCAAATATTCTAAGGCTATATGATTCTTACTGCATACAACCTATAGGGCCTTCACTTAACAACCTACTATAACTAGCATTGATTCCTACTAGCAAGCAAGCATCATACAGGACAATGCAAACCACATAGGCAATCTAGCATGCATACCCTATGCCTAGAAAGCAATAAAACACTAAGTACTGTACCTTTCCCTTTGGCTCCGGCTGACTGTACACACTGCGCCTTTGATCACTGTTTCTCAAACGGATTTTTCCTTCCTTTTATTTTCCAAAAACTTTAAAGAAAATTTTATAGCCGCAAACTTGAGATCAAACACACCGAGATGCGTTTGATTCACTCAAGCTGTGCTCTGACACCAAGTTGTAACGTCCCAAAAATTACAAGGAATTTAAAATTTTTAAAGTAACATTTCATTAATAAAAACTCATTTAATAATTCAATCATCTCATTTGCAAACTCATAATTAATATTCTTACGAACAATAAACAGCGGAATAAATGTCTAAAATTAGAATCATAAAAGTAATCAACTCTTCCCACGCGCCAGTGTGTACTCGTCACGCCTTGGAGCCACTCGTACCTGAAACCACAATTTTATTGGGAAAGGGTAAGCACGAAGCTTAGTGAATTCAGACACCATAAATAACACAGTTACTTCCACACCACCTCTAAACAGATAATCGCACATAAACAGCATACAAGTCTACGAACATATCATAAACATGCATACCTACACCATCCCACCCAAAGGCATAAGTTGGTCCACCCGACCACACAATAACCGTGCAAGCATTACCCGGCTCCCCCGGGTTCCTACGCCACCCGCGTATATAAATCTCGGCCCCGCCGAGTCACTACGCCACCCGCGTATATAAACCTCGGCCCCGCCGAGTCACTACGCCACCCGCGTATATAAACCTCGGCCCCACCGAACTCCTAGGCCACCCGCGTAGTCATAACAATAAAGGTCCGACTAGACGCCCCACTATTTAGTCCCGCATCAAAAACAATTAAAACTACAACACACGTACAAATCGTAATGTAAAAAGTAACCGACATTAGTTATAGTGAGAGAACTCACCTCGTAAGCGCGCCTAGCTCACAAACAATAATTCAAGCTTCACAAATCCAAGATCACTTCCCAACACCTAAACAATCGTTAAAATGCATTAACACGAGACCCGGACCCTAAAACACGACGCACCCTTAAATCGTCACTAAAACGACTTTTCGGTCTAACCAAACAGGTCTGTTCGGGACCTGTTCCGACCTCCATAAACCCAGAAAATCCTCAATTAAATTTCATAACCAGAAAGTGCTCAGAGTTAGGGTTCCGAGGACATATTATACACCTCATAATGATTTTTCTACAATTTATTATGGATATTACAAAACTGATTAACTGCACAGCGAAAAACAGCACCTTTCGTTATAAAACAGCAGTTTGACACTAGCTACGGTCCGAACTGGTTTTTTCGCAAAACATAAGAAACTTACTAGACTTAGAATGGGAACTTTTGGCACTGGTTTCATCCCAATCCGACATTCCTAGCAGAAGCTATGGCTTTCCCAAAACAGTGGCAGAAACTGAGACTATTAAAACGGAACGCGATCTGCCACATCCGGACCTGCTGTACAAACAGCCAATTTATGCCTAGCTAGATGCCGAACCGGACTTCCGCTAAAACACGAAAAGTGTGCCCGGCACAGAATGTGAACCGTGGGCACTGGATTCGCCTCAATCCGAGCTACGACGGAAAAGTTATGGCCGTCGCAAAACAGTGGCAGACAAACGTTTTCACATGAAATGACAAATATTGCTTATAATCCCATTAAGACAAAGCTTAACCCAAACAGCCCCGGGAAGCCTAAAACTTACTGGAACAGATTATACCAAGGTGTATCAACAGCCGTGCACCACCCCCCTTTGCCGCCTCCGGCGGCGGTGGTGGTCGGCGGCGATCACGCACACACATCCTCATATCACCGCCCTCTCTTTCGATCGCTCTACGCGAACCCACCCGCACCCGCAACCACACCAGTCCCGACCGCCCACGCCCGGCCACCACAGAGGCGGCGTGCGGCGGTGGTTGCTTCGCCGGAAAAGAAAAGGGAAAGAGGAAAGGAAACGAGAAGAGAATGTACCTCTCGACGATTACGATACCGCCGCAAGAAAAACAACAACCCTTCCTCCTTCTCGACTCTCTTCCTCACGACCCCTTCTCACCGGCGATCACAGTTCCGGTATGGGCAGCGGCGATGGAGCCCTCAGTTTCTCACTCTCTCGGGTTCTCTTCTTCTCGTCCTTTTCTCCGGCCGACGACCACACACACAAAAACAAGGAACACCAAAAGAGCCGTAGGGTTTGTTATGGTTGCTATTCTTTTTGGTTTCTTGATCACGCTGCTACACCAAACAATTACATAAGTCTCGTAATTCCCTTGCATGAGCCGAACCCAAAGTGGGTTTTTTTTGGGCCTTTGACACAAATAGTCCCTCCACTTACAACCCTCTCGCAACTAACCAAAAAAATTCGACAATTTAACGATTTGACCCAACTCGACTAACCCCGTTAACGGAAACCACAATAATTCAAACTTAAAAGGAAAGAATTAACAAAAGAAAATACATACCGGGATACGGGCTTTACAGTCCGCCAGCTTGACTCTTGCATGTGTCTTCAAGTGAGGTGACTCTTTCAAACAATGTAGTAATTGCTTTCTGAACATCCTTGAGAGTCGCGTCAAGCTGGTCCAATCGGTCGGTGACAGATGTCGATGGAGCAGATGCCTGGGAGCGTAGTACTGATATCAGGTCTGCTTCAGTGGAGGCGTCGGTGTCAGTATGTTAGAGTAGTTGGGCAACAAGCATAGTCTTGAGGGTGTCCACCGAGTAAGATGGTTGTACGGGAGTAGGTGGAGGTGTTGGTGCGGTTTGGGTTTCGACTATCTTCTCTTTCCCTTTGATCTAGCTTTTTACCTTGTCAAGCTCTGCTGTGAACTGCTTCTGTAGAGCTTCTCGGACAGCCTTTAAGGCGCCGTCCAAATACTTGCTTGACAGTATGTCGGGTAATGTAACACCGAGATCACTTATATTTCCCATTGAGGTAACTACCGTAGAGGTAGTACCACCTACGTTCACGTATGGCAACTGGGTGGCCGTGGTAGGATTTCCTTCCGATCCTCGTATTCCGCACAAAGGCAGAGATACTACGGAAGTTCTGATCGGGTCACTTAGAGCACCGATGGTTGCAGTCACGTCCTGTGTCCTAGCCGAAGAAGTTATAATATCAAGTGGCTCTAGATACGATTGTGCACTGAAAGAAGTCGAGAACGAGGGAGGCTGTTCTCTTGTTTCAATATCCAGGCTCTCCGAGTGAGAGACCGATAGACGTTGTGCTAAGTCCCCATGATAAAATGAAGCAACCAGTTGTTGAGAGTCGGTTGAGTAGCTAAGGGGGGTGTGCAATTCCGCCGCTAGGTCCACGGCGGCTTCTTCAATACCTCGTCCCAACGGATGAGACGAGATAGCAAATGTGGCTACCTGGATGACACCGAGTTTGATTCGCTCACGAGCTTCTCTAGATCTTAGGCTCGTTCTCTCATGATTCTTTTTCGACCTCCATTCTCTCCGACTTGCCTGTTCTAGATTTTCAACTAATTCTCCCTCCGCTCTCCTTGTGTCTCCCGTGATAGGCTTGGATGTTGGGATGTTGGAGGGTGTGGGTGAGACGGACGTAGATCCTTCGGTCATCGGTGGTTGACGTCCAATACGGTGTGGTATGAGTGATGCTCGGATGGTTTGATCCGTATTGGTGTAAGTGCTTTCGGATTTGACAACTTCGGCTTGGGTGAATGGTGAGATCGGTTCAGTTGTGTCCGTTCCGGGGTCCTCTTCTAGTATGGGGGAAGTGACTACCGGGACCTCGTGTAGGTTAGTCGACGGTCCGGCTTCAGTCGTGGTACGGGTGGTGTGTATGCGGGGTTGTAGGCTAGTTTTGGGTTGGCTAGATTGAGTTGTACTGACATGCGTATCCAATGCACCGCCCGTGCCGGTTCCCCTCCCATGATGTACTCTAAACACACCCCGTCCGGGAGCCCCAGCTACCCAGACTCTACCTTCACGAGTCCTCGGACCCTTACGTCTCTCAGTTCTAACTCCTTGGGGAGGTCCCTCCGGCTCTGTCTGGACCACAGGAGCACCTATGCCATCGCTCGTCTATACTCTAAAACACTCGGTGCATTGGGGTCCGCATATTCCAGTAGGGCTTCTTATAAAGGCATGGCTTGGGCGTTGGATGGGTTGCGAATCACTAAGTATTTTAAGCTAAAAGGAGGACATACATTACCGGGTGGTTTATACGCCGCAGTATGTTTGGATTCGCGTCCATATGCGGACGGACGGCCAATGATAGGAATCTGGGGTACAGAAGGAACTTCTTCTCCTTCGTGTTGCCGATCGCTCGGATTGCCTGGACTAACTCGCGCCAGATGATCAGCGCGAAGTCTATGTGGCGGTTGTAGCAGACCGCATGGAAGAGCCGTAGGAAGTCGTCGGTGCACTGGTCTATCCCCTTCCATCTGGATGAAAGACACTTGTTCAGAATCGTAAACAGTGTGTACCAGATGGGCGCCAGGTACTTTCGATTGAAGGCGGAAGGACGGTTGAGCGCATGGTTGTAGACGAGAGCATGAATGTCGGCGCAGAGGGTGTCATTGGAGACCGCAGGGTCGTATGCAGCATGGCCGCCAGCAGTAGCCTCAGGTAGTGATAGTAGGTGTCTGAAAGCGTCTGGAGTGAGCGCGAATGGATGTGGATCGATCATCGCCGTGATCGTCTGAGAATTGAGCATCGTGACCACTTGAGGCGAGCACCAGACTTGGTAAACATAGAGAACCGAGACGTCGGTTGTGGCAGTTAGTGCTTTTCGAAGTGGATGGCCGAGAAGTATGTCCACGGCCACACAATGTTGTGGTCGGAACTCGGCATCGTCTAGATGATGGTTGTTGGCCTCGAGTTCAATGCCATGGTCTACTGGTACCAAGGCATTGTCTGCTTCCTCATCGATGAATTCCTCTTGAGGAGGAATGTTTTGGGGAGGTGGTTCTTGATCCGCCATTAGAATACGTGAAAGAGACGATGTTAGAGTCTTGACGGGAACAAATTACAGTCGATGCGTACCTTTGCGAAATATCGGCTCAATCTGAGTCAGAATGAGGACTGGCAGTTACAAACAGGGTACTGAGACTGTTGGCAGTGTCTCTGGACAACAATTGTCCAGGAAACACAAAGTTACCGGACAAAAGAAGTTATCCGGACAAACAGGGTATCCGGACAAAGCATAGGTTACCGGACAAAAGGTATCCGGACGAACATGGTATCCGGATAAACAGGAATATTCCGGACAAATTGATGTTTCCGGACACAATTGAGTTACCGGACACAAAAAGATACCGGATAAGTTAACACACCCGGATAGTTGAACTTACCGGAAACCACACGGTTTTCGGACAACTAGGGTTTACCGGATGGTAAAAGTAACCGGTCAACCAAGAACATTCCGGATAGCTGAACTTACCGGAAACAATTAAGTTCCCAGACAGCTTGGGTTACCGGATGACTTGGTGTCCGGATGAGATGGTTTACTGGATAAAGATCGAAGACATTTGAATGTTACCGGATAAATATCTAAAACTATGATGGTTCCCTGATAAACATGAATGTGTCCGGATAGTTTGAAACTATTCAGACGACATCCAGTTTCATGGAGATCATCCAAAATTGACCACAATCGAACACACAAGCTAGAGCTAAGCATTCTAAATGGTTCTAAGCGATGGAATAATCAAAATACCACCTAACATCGGACCTAATCGAGTGAACCCAAGCCCGAATGGGAAACGACGCGAAACAGGGTTTCCAAAAACACCAATCGGATGGATTTTGGGTCGATTTCACGGTGGATTTGTGCGTGTGTGAGATGGAAAAGCATTAGAGAATGAAATAGGAGACATACTTGTGTTGTGGAGTTCGAAATCGATGAAATAGAATTGAATCAGGGAGCGTGCGAGCGAGAGAGAGATATGGAGAGGGTTCAGGGGTTTAGGTCCGGAAAGAGTGAAATGAAGGAGCGTCCGAGTTTTATATAGTGTTGACACTTACCGGATGGGGCATCCGGATACCTATCCGGTCTGGATAGGTGTCCGGTCCGGAAACCTATCCGGATAGGTGGGTATCCGGAACGCCCATCCGGACAGTTTGGATTTTTGACCAAAAGCACCCCTAGACTTTCAAACTCCTTAAAAAATTATTTTTGATTTAATCTTCCCGCTCCCCCTCGAATGAAAAACTATGGAGACTTTGGCTCCCCCTCGGAACGTGCATGTGAGTGACTTTAAGAAACGATCACACATACAAAACTTTTGACACTTTTAAAGAAAAACTGTGTGTCGCTCCCCCTAAACTGATGAACAAGTAGAAAATTGCTCCCCCTCGGTTCATGCAAGTGATGTTTTTGAAGAAATCCTTTGGAATGTCCACACAAAAAATAACTTTGGAAGATAAAAACAATTGTGTGACACTCCCCCTCAAAACTAGAACATACTTACCTGATACGCTTATGTGCTCCCCCTGAACACATGAACAAAACGTGAAAGCACAGATATAACACAAAAATTAGATGACAGTAATAAACAGAAAAGGAAACACACGCGGAACGAAAGCAGGCAAACAAAATCTACCTAATTAATACAGAGATTTAACCGAAGCGTGTATACGATACAAGTAGAATACAGATGCGAGGAAGTGTGTACTCGATCATCTGGTGTTAAGACAACATATGATGAATAAACAGTTTCTCGTAGGTGTATGGAACTCGTACCGGCCGCACGATTTGGTCTAATCTTCAGGTTAAGCATACCAAGCCTGGACACAAGATAGTTAAAACTTTTTTCGTCTAGGGGTTTTGTAAAATGGTCTGCTAACTGATGCTCAATATTAACAAAGTAGAGTTCGATTGTACCTCTTTCGACGTGATCCTTGATAAAGTGGTACCGAACGTCTATGTGCTTCGTCTTCGTGTGCTGGACCGGATTGCTAGTTATCGCAATGGCGCTCTTAGAGTCGCAGTAGATGGGCACTTTGGAGTATGTGAAGTCGTAGTCTTTGAGTTGTGTGCGCATCCAGATGACTTGCGAACATCAGCTCTCGGCGGCGACGTATTCCGCCTCAGCTGTTGATGTTGAAACGCATTGTTGCTTCTTGGATGCCCAACTCACCAAACTGTCGCCCAAGAACTGCACATGTCCCGATGTGCTCTTCTGATCCATCATGCTACACGCGTGATCGGCGTCTGACTACGCTGAGAGTTCAAAACCTGTCTCTTTCGGGTACCACAAGCCAAGTTCAGCAGTACCTCTCAAAGAGCGAAAGATTCGTTTAACAGCACTTAAATGAGACTCTTTGGATTTTAACTGAAAACGGGAGCAAAGAAAGGTCGAAAACATAATGCCCGTTCTGCTTGCCGTTAAGTACGTTAAAGAACCAATCATTCCCCGGTACGTTTTGGTGTCCACATCCTTTCCGTTAGGATCGGCGTGTAACTTTGTACCGGGTGCCATGGTAGTTTTCATTGGTGAGGACTGTTCCATCTCGTACTTACGAAGAATGTCCCGGATGTAGTTAGCCTGATTTATGAATATCCCGGTCGACGGTTCTTTAACTTGAAGACCGAGGAAAAAATTCATCTCACACAACATACTCATTTGAAAATATTGTCCCATTAATTTGGCAAAGTTATTACAATACTGTGAGTTAGTGGAACCGAAAATTATGTCATCAACGTACACTTGAACTAAAACTATATGACCTTCTTCATTTTTAATAAACAGGGTTGTATCGATTTTACCTTTAGAAAAACTTGATTTTATTAAAAACTTGGACAAAGCGTCATACCAGGACCGTGGAGCTTGCTTCAAACCGTATAGAACCTTGTCTAGGATGTAGACGTGGTTAGGCTTCTTGTCGTCCACGAACCCATCCGGTTGCGATACATACACCTCTTCCTTGATCTCGCCGTTGAGAAATACGGTCTTGACATCCATCTGGAAGACCGTGAAGTTCTTGTGCGCAGCGTATGCAAGGAACATACGGATTGCTTCGATCCTGGAAACCGGAGCGTATGTCTCATCGTAGTCAATCCCTTCTTGTTGGCGGTATCCTTTGGACATGAGACGCTCCTTGTTCCGAATGACGATGCCATCTTCGTCTTTCTTATTCTTGAAGATCCACTTTGTGCCGATGACCGTCTTGTGCGATAGACGTGGGACGAGTCGCCATACTTTGAGGGCTTCAAATTGATTGAGTTCCTCTTGCATGGCTATGACCCAGTCCGGATCTTCAAGTGCCTCGGAGACGGTTGCCGGCTCGATCTTGCTGAGAAATCCGGAGAATAGGCATAAGTTGGCTGATGCCCCTCACGTTCGAACCGGAGTAGAAGGATCGCCGATTATCTGGCGTAGGGGATGAGCCTTTGTCCATTTGGTGGTGTGTGGAAGCGGATGTTGAGTCGAATGTGAGGTGTCCGGATCCACATACCCACCGGTCGGAAGGTCTTGAACAGCTTCAAGTGTTGCTGGTCGGTTTCTTGGAGGAGACTTGGTGGGATTCGTCGAAGGTTGAGCAACTTCTGGTTCCGAGGAATTTAGAGGTTGATCATGGAGTGTTGTCGAGGACAAATCTTCAGGAGTGATCTCCAGGTTTTGTATAGGTTCCTCCGGGGGAATAGTCGTATCAGTTGTGGATGTGTCTTTTGAGGTCTGAAGGGAATCCAGTATGGTTGTTGGAGTGCTCGTCGAAGGTGGCGGACCGGAAAGATTCGCCGAGTCCTCAATTTGAGAAGCTTCAATTCTGGGTTGCACTGAGACACGAGGGGTAGGTAAGTTAAAGAAATCGTCATAAAAATGTTGAAACAGTAAATCTAAATCAGAAAGATGTGAATTCGACGTAGATGCATGATTTGGATTTACTGGTGTTTGTGTAGATCCCGAACGTGAAAGTTCGGAAGCTAACACTCCAGTTAAACCGGGTTCTGAACAGAGTTGTTCAGAAGCCAAATCTGCGGCTTCGTCAAATGTCACGTTTACACTTTCGATGACGGATTTTGTCCGTTTGTTGTAAACACGATAAGCTTTAGCCTGCATGGAGTATCCGATGAAAACTCCTTCGTCTGCCTTTGGACTGAACTTCCTGAGATCATCCTTGTCGTTCAAGACGTAGCATGTGCATCCGAACGCGTGGATCTTCAATTGATTGCCGACTTTGCTCCCACTTATCATCTTTTCTACCTGGTCCCACATGCCCTTTGATGTGTTCTTGTAGATGTCTATGGCTGTGTAGACAGAATTTGGTAGAGCCTGAACCAGATATCTCTTGGGATGCTTTTCGCCATCAAACATGCCCTTTTCCTCTTCGATCATTTCCAAATATTTCTTGGGCTCGGTTCGAGCTTGACCGCCTTCTTCTTTTGCTGGAATGATATTCATGGGTTTAGCTTGTGGGCCATCAGATAGAGAACGCCAGATGTACTCGTAGTTGTCCTTTGATTCGATGAATATTAGGAATCTGTCCCGCCATTGGCTATATTCTCCCTGGTATAGATCGGTGGCTTGGAATCGGTGCCGATAGCAAGAGCGTCGCGAGACATCTTTCGTAGATGCACTAATGTGATCGTCAGACGATAGGTTTGATTCAAAGTGGAATCCTAACGCAAGGCACTATGAGTGAAAGTCCTAACGCAGGTTCTAAGGGTGATATAAACTAAAACTGGTAAGAAACTAGCTAAACTGAACTTACCGGATAGGAATCCGGATGAAACAGTGTCTGATCTGGAAGTATCCGGATCAGATGTGTGTGCTATGATCAAATAGAAGAAGTGTCCAGACAAGCTAAAGTTACCGGATAACAGGGAGTTACCGGATAAAATGAGCTTACTGGATAGAAAGTAGTTACCGGATGGGAAAACTTACCGGGAAACAGAGTGTCTGATTGGCTTCCGGATAGACAGAGTTACAGGGTAAAATATGTGTCTGGAAAGAGAATCACCGGAAACTTTGAGTTATCCGGATAAATTGGATTTACCGGGAACTTTTTGGTTTCAGGAACACTTATGTCCGGAAAGTAGCGAGAAAAGAAGACTTACCCGAGAAGTTTAGCGAAGTTTCGGAAAGAACGGTTGAAGGGTCCGGTAACTGCGGTTGTGGTATCCAAACTCGATAGAAATTTGACTAGGGTTGCTAAGATCGTTCCTGAAATATTAGAAACCTAACAAAACACAAAACTAACAAAACCCTAATCGATTTTGAATCAAAATAACAAGATTTGGATGAAAAAAATTTGATTTTTATGATGAACAGAGACCAAAAACTTGTAAGTTTGATTTTGCTTAACAAACTATTCAAATGATCGAATTAGGATTAGAAAATTTGCAGAAACGCTAAAAGGATCAATGCTAATCGAATGCAATGAGCGAAAATAAGCAATTTTATCAAAATCAAAGAATCGATATTTGAATGTCAAGAACACAGTCGACTAAAACTTGATAAATCTTACCATAAACCTTATGAATCACCTTGAATCGAATCGTCCGTATGCTCTGATACCAATTGTGAGTTACAGATTAGTGCACACACAATGAAATCAATAGAATATAATCAATCAGAATGATTTCAACTGGTCATCCATATATTGCATAAACTTCAGAGTGTTTCTTTACAAACTGTATGAATGATAATTTGGCTAATGAAAAGCTAACCTATTTTCTAAGGCTAACATCACTATATATACTCAGGCTTAAACAATTCAAGCTCATGGCCCATTTACATGATTAAGCCCATATATCAATATTTACAAATAATTCCCTTTAAACTTCTATTCAACAACATTTATCCCTAACACAAGTATAGGAGAAATCCATTCGTGCGGTGTGGAAAGCAAAAGTGATACCGTTTGGAGGAAGATGGACGTCGGTAAGATCGGTTCTCGGTAGTGTTTCTTTATATTTTTTCTCGTTGTTTCGTGCCCCGATAGGTGTGTTAAAAATGTTAGAGAGTGTGAGAAGTCAATTCTTTCTCTCTCTTTTTGGGAGGGGGGAGGGGGGAAGTGGTGGGGATGTGAATGTGAAAAAAAGTCGAGCTTGATTCAATCGGGAAAGGGCTTTGGGATCCTTTAGTAGGGGGCTTAATATTGGCAGCCTTAAAGATGCTAATTAGGGGATGCTCGGTAAGTGGTGTGAAGGTTTCTTAACGAAAATGAAGCATTATGGGTCAAGGTAATAAAGAGTCTCTACGGGTGGGATGAGGGGCTAATACATGAATCGTAAAGGGGGTCGGGTGGGAACTCGGTGTGGGTGAATATCATTAAGGTTGGGAAGAAGATCGACAAGGAAGATTTACAATTCTCGGGGTCTTTCGGAAAGCAAGTGGGGGATGGGTCGGGTACACGATTTTGGGAGGATAGGTGGGCTTGAAATCGTAGACTTAAAAAGGAGTTACATCGTGTATTACAGCTTGAAACATCCAAAAGGGCTACGATATTGGATAGAGGGGAGTGGGTTTGAAAATGGGGGTGGAGGAGGGAGCCGAGGGGAAGGGAACTTGGCGAGTTGGAGGGTCTTCGAAATATGATCATCGAATGAGCACCAAGGGAAGGACAAACAGATCAGGCCTCGTGGTCCTTGGATTCACAGGGGGGATTCATCGTCAAGAAACTACGGGCTTGTTAGAGGAAAAACGAATTACGACGGACGGAAACGCAGTGCCAACCATTTGGCTTAAATCAATCCCGAAGAAAATATGCATATTCATATGGAGGGCAAAGCTTGGGAGAATTCCTTACCGTTCGGTGTTGGACAAGATGGGTATCGATTTGGACTCCATTCTATGTCCGAGATGTGGGAGGGAGATCGAAACGATAGATCACGCCCTAGTAAACTGTGAAGTGGTGAAGAATATGTGGAAGCTAATGAGAAGATGGTGGAACCTCAACTTGGATACGGTAAACTCTTTGAATGAGCTACACGGGGTAGGAGGACAAATGGGAAATAACGTAAAAGGTTCGAGGAGATGGACAACGGTGATATGGTGTGTTTTATACCTTGTATGGGCATATCGAAACAAATTAGTTTTTGAAAAGGTTAGCGGATCAATTTTTGAATTCCAGATTAAATCATTCAAGTGGATAACAAGGACAGACCATGATCTAGTCATTGACTGGGCTACGTGGTTGTCGAGTCCGTCAGTGTCGTAATGATTGACTATGTTCGGATGCGATTACCTGAGGAGGGTCTGCTCGAAGAAGGTTTAGGGTTTAGGGTTTAGGTGCTCGGGTTCATCGAGGTCTTGAGTCTCCTTTGCTACGGTTGGTTATGTTGTGCGGTAGAACACTGGTAGAGTAAGTGTGCAGCTTAAATTTTTCTGCAGGGGTTGTTGTTGTGAGTTTCCTACTCGCAAACTTCAATCAAGCTCTGCTTCTTTTTTCTAGTTCATTGGTTGTGCAATGTTTCTGTTGGAGTTTTGGTTTTGTATCCTGTGGTTGTTTGGTTGGTAATAATATGGTTTATGCTGATGTTTAATATATATATATTTATATATATATATATACATACATATATAGAGGCTCCGTAAAATGCAAACCTTGCATTTGTTGTATCCCTTACAAACCACAATCTGCATATGTGCAGCCTGGTTCTGCATATATGCATGTGAATACATGCAAGAATAGAACATATAATGGACATACATTCATATGGGACAATGCATATATGCAGAACCAGTCTGCACATATGCAGACTGTGATTTGTAAGGGGTGCAACAAATACATGGTTTGTTTTTGATTTGTACCCTACATATATATATATATATATATATATATATATATATATATATATAACTTTAGCTTTAGATGGAAAAAATCTTGGGAATAAATTCCTTACATTATAGTTCTTATAGTAATCACAATCTACGGGATTTCCAAATGATAAAACCCCTACATATTATATATATATATATATATATATATAATGAAATAGAGAGAGTCGGGTTCATACGAGAATCATAAACAAATAAAAGAATAAGAAAACGGTCGAATTATATGTGATTTTATCAATGTTTAAAAAGGCACGTCATGGCGAGATACGTCGTAAGACACGTTTCTGCCGTTACGAAATGACCCAAAGCACGTGACTTTTTTTCAAAAAAGAATTAATTTTATTTTTTGTGTTTTTACACTTTCATATTTAGATTTTTACACTTTTATATATTTATCTAATTACACCACTCGCAGTTTCACCAATTCATAAACGTTATGGACTCATGATTAAAACAAAGTTGTAAAATTATCTTTCGAAGATCTATTTCAAATATTTAATCAGAAACTAGTTTTCTAGTAACAGTCTATATTGATTTTTCTTCTTTTAATATGAATGTACATTCTTAATATCATTATTTTGATTAGATGATATATATAAAACATATATGTATATGTATAATTCTATATATGACATAACTTCGCAGCGTTATATCACGCCTTGAAAAAACGTTGTGTCCTCACTGTAGCGTGTAAGGCGTGAGGCTTGGCCTCTCCGCCACGCCACGCCTCACGCCATTTTGAATACATACTTATACTTATTTTAATATTTTTCATTATTATCATGGAAAAATAACTAAATTTAATATTTAAGTTATATTATATTACACAAGTTTGTTGGGAAAAATATTTTTTTTATTGTTTATGTACTAAAATATAATTTTAGTAACAGTTCAATCCACGGGTAAGAACTTCTTCCTGGCTTGCATCGTGTTTTGTATTTGCGTATGTGATCATAGAAACTGTAGCTTATAGGTTCTTGCGTCAGGAACAAGAACCCGGCGAGGAATAACATTCACCGAGTACATAGGGTTAGGTAGTCTTGAAGTTAAGAAAAGGTAGTGACTAACAATCACCTATTTTCTTATCGTGACTCGGTAGCCCACAGCGAAACTCGACTACTACAGACAAGAAGGCTATGATTGAGATATCGGAAGGGGAAGAATGAAAAGACTACACCCTATCTGGTCTCGCTTCCTTGGGAGTAGTGACCCAAGGAAGTATGCCAAACGAACGACGCTGGCTCCATACCCTCAATATAAGCGATTTAGAAAAGTAAAATAAAATCCAATCTTTTTCTATCTGGGGAGGTAGGCCCAGCCCAAACTTGTGCGGTTAAGGTTGTTGTAAACAAAAGGGACATATGATCTTTTATCAACGGATATTAAATTACTTTTACATGTATAGTTTAAAAAAAAAGCTAAACCGAGTATAAATAATGCAAAACATTGTTTAGAAAAGTATGTATAAACTATCAAGTTCTTGTGGCATTGTTTACCATATATTAATAGTTATTATTAATATAATGATGAGGAGGATTTCACTGCTAAATAAAAAGTTAGATCTGACGGATTTTTTGCCGGAAGATTTCCGGTGAATTTTCGGCGACTGTTAAAAAGTCAAAGGTAGTTGACATTCGTCAAAAATTTATTTCAAAACCTAAAAATAAAAATATTCCAATTTCCGACGGTTTTTCGATGTAAAGTATATATTTTCTATATTTATTAATATTGAAAACATTTATTTAAATTTAATTAAAATTTTCAACCGATTTTCAGTGGATTTTAATTACTAAAAAATTGATTGGTCAATTTTGGTTAATAAAGTTAACACTAATAACTTGATTAACAAAAAAATGAATCTTTATATATGGGTATATATATATATGAGTTAAATCATGTGAGAACCACAAATATGTTATAAACGGTGATAACCGATATAAAAAATATTTTTTTACATGATATTTTTTCATCAAATGCTAGGATTTATTATATTTTACTTCAAATATATGTGTTTCATAATATGATTGTTTCACATAGATTTGTTTCACTATGTGAATATTTTTTACGAGTATTTTTCATTTCACTAGGTGAAACAAAATTCGTTTTTCACATGTAAACTTTTCATAAGATGAACACGAAAATATGTGTAACAATATCTTAAATCATAGGTTTTAATGAAAAAAATCACGTAAACAAAAATTTTTACATTGATTCTCACGGGTTTGTAACCTATTTGTGGTTCTCATTTGATTATCGTCATATATATATATATATATATATATATATATATATATATATATATATATATATATATATATATTCCCATTAAAAAGATTTCTGGCAAATATATATTTTTTATTTTAAAAATAAATTCTATTAGAAACCCGTCGGAAATATTTTAAAAAAAAATAATTTCTTCATATTGTTTTCGTCGGATTTCCGACCGAATTTCTTTTAAATAAGAAATATATATCCGTTGGAACTAATATTTTAAAAAATAATTTCTTGATAATATTTCTGGCGGGAAAACCGTTTGAATCTTTTATTAAAAAAATAATCTTTTACTTTTTCGATATATTTTTGGTGGAATTTTAATTTTTGTAAATACATTATTTTCCAAAATTTGATGATAAGTCAAATTTTATTTAATTAATTTAAAGTTTCGACGGATTTAGTTTATTTTAATTTAAATTTTGAAATTAAAGCTCGCCAGTAAATACCTTCGCTTCACATATCAATTCAAATATATATATTTCAAATATGTACACTTTCGGTTCACATGTAGTGGTTCACAAACATGCATACATGTATATGTTCATATATGTAGCGGTACATATGTATATACATTTGGTTCACATGGAGCGGTTCACATGCATACACATATATTTATTTTTCTGCTTTTGTATTAAGCTTATTTATTTTTTTAATAACTTATTCGCTACAAAATGCTTTTTTTAGTGAACGTGTCATAGCTTCCTCCAATTTTTTTAGGTAAAAGACGAAGAAAGAAATTATATTTTCTCTCCTATTTAATACGGCGACGAAGAATCAAATTATCACTATATTTATTCCTTTTTTACTTCTTTTTCCAAGTGCAGGATAACCCCAAGGGGTTGTGGTTTTTTTTCCTACCAACTAGGGTCCTTCCTTCACCACCCCCATGTGGATGGTCTACAGGGTTCATAACTACTCCTCTTACTACAGAGTGCTTACCTAGCCAACGCTTAGATCCGGCTCTACCCAATCTTTTTTGGTTCACCCCAACATTCACCACTTGCCCGAATGTTGCTAAGCAGTTTTTGGATATCATACGGACCTCCCCAAAGGTAACTTTAATGTGCACAATTTCCCTTCTATTGCAATCAGTTTTGTTATAGCACCCACTGCATGATTGATCTTTAAGATGGTGGGGTTACCATTATCCTTTTTGTAGTGACGAATCATGTATGTGTTCCTCTATATTAGAGATTGGCTTGCTACAAAGTCAGAATTAGAAATTTTGGATCAAAAATTTAAAATAAAAAAAGACGACCAGAAAACGGGAATAGAAATATGGGATAACATTCCACATAGACAAAAAAACAAGTAAGAATAGGAATTTTTTTTCGATAAACGAAAAAGAACAAATGATTTAATTTAATAATTGAAATCACTAATAGTGATGCATGCATTGTTGTATTATATCGAAATCTAAAGGTTCTTTCTTGACCTAACTACAAAGACTAGGATTTCTAACATGGAAAGACACAAAATAGAACTTCTAAAATAAAAGATAATAGAAATGACTAGTCTTAGAATATAGTTGAACCTCTAGAACAGCCGCGAGAAGGGGGGGGGGGGGGTAAAGGTTCTAAAAAAGATCTATTAACAAAATTTTGAATCTAAAACTTTAATAAAAAATGAAAGAGATGAGAGTAGAGAGAATGATACCAACATCGTTGTTTAGAGTGGTTCACCAACTTGGCTAATCCACTTTCCGATACACTTCTCGAGACACCGATCCACTATAAGTGTTCTTTGTGGTAGAACACAAACATTGCTACAAATAATTGATATGGATCTCTTGCTTTTGCTAGAGATAGGAATGGATCACTCACACTCAAAGTAAATACTTACAAGATGATGGATTTTCAATGGTAATCACTCTTGTGTAATCAATATAATGATTTGATGATTTTTGTGAGTGTTAGAGCTTGAATGCTCGCTTTGTGTTTTTTTTTAAAAACAGAGAGATATTACAAATTCTGCTAGCAAGACTTAAAATTTAGCTGGGACAAAGCTCTAGCTTTATAGTAATTTTTTTTGGAATCAGACCTGATGTGGACGTCCGCATTAGACACCAAGCGGACGTCCGCATTGAAATTTTCTAGAAAAATAGCCGTTTGAAGTCAGACACGAACGTCCGGATGGACCAAGCGGACGTCCACATTGACTTTATCTACTAAGAGCATTTAATGAACCAACTTTGCATTTATTGCTCCATACTCCTTCACACTCAACATATCTCCTTTAAGATCTGAAATGATTTGCCCTTTTTCAAACTTATTTTATTAAAGAAAAGTTTTATATAAACAGGTATTGAAAATTAATATAAACATCATCCAGGTATTTTACTGATTTTGTTAGAGTGTTTACCGTTAAATAATCCGAAGAAAAAATTACGCCGGAAAACATTTTTTGAAATAAAATCTTCGGAATGGATCTTGGCGGCATGCTTCTCGAGATAGAAGATTTGATCAGTTGAGATGACGCACTTTTCGGACTCTGTAACACCTCGAGATTTCCATAACTACTTTGTAGTTATTTTGGAAAATGTTTAAAATAATGGGAAGGAGTTATTTTGTAGGTTATGTCAAGTGATTATGATAAAATTTGTCTTTGTACACTTGCACCAACAATCTCCCACCTTTTTTATGATGACTACAATTAGACAAACCCGACATATTATAGTATAATTCTCCCCTTTTTGTCGAGATCAAAAAGGATTGAATAGGCTCCCCTTAGAAGAAGTTCCCTCTTAGAATAAGCTCCCCCTCAAATAAAGATCATTGTGCAACAAATTCAAAAACCAAAATAAACATAACCAACAAGTAGCATGGTTTAGAACATAAGGTTTAAAAAGAATAAGATTAAAAAAAATTACTCATCACTATCATCAAGAGTAAAGGCACGTAGCTCCTCGTGCACAACCCAAACATCCTGATGAACCTCATCGAGCCGTCGGTTAACAGCTTACCATCGCTCCTCTTGAAACCTTTGGAAAGAGTTTTGAGAGTGTTGTAATCCCAAGACCGCAGTGAGGATATCTCGATTAGATACAGTCCCCGGGGGTAAAGAAGTGGAAGAAGGGGTTCATCCTCGTCAGCATCATCAAGGACTGGGTCAAGAATAGAAGCATTACGCTGACGAGAGGGCTCGGGTTGAGCCCCCATTCGAACCAGGCTCAAGGAGTCGAGGGGTTTGGGTTCGGAAATGGGTTGATTCACAAAAAGGAGATTGAGAATACGAAAGAGATTTTTTAAAAGGTAACGAAAAGGTAGTGAACGGTTGTTTTTCTCTACCCAAGCATTCGATTTGCGATAATATCAATAGAAACGCCGTTAGCAAGACAATATAGTAGGTAACATTGAAGACCACCTATACGTTCAGTGTTACCAGCACGACCAAAGACGTTATAAAGTAAGATTTTGTTCTAGAACCACATTTTATCGGATAGACATTGGTCGGTCAATTGATTGGGGTCAAAATAAGTTTGAAAAAGGTGCAGCAAGAATAGGTTCTAAAATAGTGTCCCGAGTAATATTAACTTGAGCAAGTAAAGGGGAAAAAGAAGTGGCATTAGTAAAAACTCGGTGATCAGAGCGAGGAAGGCCTAATAAGGCCGCAAACCGATCCAAATTAAGGTCATAGTGACGATTAAACAGCTGTAGGGACACAAGTTGAAAGGGACACAAGTTCAGTAGACTGATCATAGTCGTATCGGACATAAATTCAAGAATAGAGTTGTGGGACACTTCTCCTTGAAAAGAAAGAAAAAGGTCCCACCCAATGGCGGTGAAAGCCTCAAGAGTACCAAAAGAAGCCAACCCATTCAAGTGAACGGGACGACCGGGATTACATTTACGGCTTTGTAAAAGTATGTGTCGAGCATCCTGTCGAGCAATGCGTTCGGCATCCGGGTCAGGAGGAGGAAGTGGTGCTCTAAAGGATGAAATACGCGAACGTTTTGGACCCATATCTGTATAGATATATACGTATATAAAGAGATGTAAAGTAGAAAAGCTTACACAAAAAATGCGCCTAGTGAAAATAGACATAAATGTTGATATAAAGTTTTGAAAAGTAACATTAATAGATGTGTGAGTGAAATACCACAAATCATAGAAGAAAAAGCTTTGGAATTATTATATAAACAATAACCTAACACAACTTGGTTTTAAAAAAACAAAACTCTTTAAGAAAGAAACATGAGAATTATTATATAAACAATAATCCAAGTTTGTTTTAGAGTTTACCCACAAAAAGTTCAAACTAATTTTTGAATAACTACAAAAATCCAACAAATTTTAGAGTTGTAACTGATAACGCCACTTTTTGGCGTTATTTCCAGCCCGTAAACCAATGAGATTGGGTTGTATTGAAGCAAAAAGGCGAGATTTTACGGTTTATCTAGTGAGAGGTGCAGGTTATCTGAGAGAAGACAATCATCAAGAAAAGGAGCGAAAAAGAGCCAAAAGGGAGTCCATATCGAAGCCCAACGGAAGCCCGAGATCCAAGCCCACGACCCGTACCCAGATCCGCGAACCAGAACCTGACCCGGACAACTTTCAGAAACCGCGCGGTTTATCCCGCGGTTTACAAACCGCGGCCAAAACCGCGGGTGTCACTGTTTCATGCCTATACCTTTGTGTTTTCCGGAATTAGGTCATTATCTCGACACGTGCGACGATAGGCAGCGAGAGGGCGATTTTCAGAGCACTTTCACGCACTTTGGAGCCACGATAGAGGATTGATTGAAGGGAGTTCACTACGAGAAGTGGATTAGAGCCGAGAAAGAAGGGATTCATCGTACATTCTTACCGTTTACGATCACTATGATTTCACACACCACTTTCTACCCTTTTTCTAGTGTTTTTATCCACCCCAACATGAACTAATCTTTAGATGTTGGGGGTTGGAACAACTATGGATTTTACGATGGAAGTCGTGTAACCGAATGATTGTTTTGACCTGATTTGATTTATGAAGCATTTGAATTCAGTTTTAATTATCAATTGTAGTCTGATCACCTTCAGTTGACTTTCATGGTTTCTGATTAAGTTTGAGAAAATTAATTAAGAACTAGATCAAGTAATCAAGTGCCGGAAAGGAGATTCGGGTAGAGATAGCCGAATCACTTTCTGCTCAGAATAGTTTGACCTAATGTACTTTAAACCCCTAGGTGTTGATCGAGAGATAAACCTACGTGTCTTGAAATAAAATCTGTTATTGCTTGAGAAAGAATAACAGTGACTTTTACAAACTAGGGTTCAGAAAGACAATCAGTAATAATCATTGTTCGGGTATTCGTTCATCAATAGTATAGCCATAGGAAGTCCAACCCTCAACCTTTTCTCTATCAAAGTTCTTCCAAAACCTTCCGTTAAGCGATTCTAGTATTATTTTAGTTCTAATTAGTTTTTAAACAATTTTTAAACCATCCTCCAATTGCGGCAGTTCAGTTAATATATCTTATAGTCATCGTGATACTTAGTTCCTAGTTCCATATGTTCGATACTCGTTCTTTTTGTACTATTACTTGACTTCGACCCGTACACTTGCGGTTAGATTATGAGGGTGTAAAACCGCCTATCAAGTTTTTGGCGCCGTTGCCGGGGAACTAGTTGCAACTGATAGCACTACCAGCTATAAGCGCTATATATTACATTGAACAGTTTTTCTTTTCTTTTATTTTTGTTTCATCACTTTCAGTTTTTGGATTACTAATTTTGTTTATTTCTCCGTTTCAGGTACTAATTGGTTTATGCCAAGGAAAACCCGAGGGGAGAAAATCGAACCGATCGATCCGGAGATTGAAAGAACCGCCCGCCGATTACGAAAAGAAACAAAAGAAAAAAAACATATCAAGATCGAGATGGGTGACGAAGCTCCTCCTGAGAGACGCCCTATGCGATCGTGTGCCGATCCAAACGTAGCAGCCGCACGCATAGGCATTCAAATGCCCACTACTGGGGCGAACTACTTTGAGATCAAACCGAGTACCATCTTGATGGTACAGCAGAACCAGTTTGGAGGAGCGCCAACTGAAGACCCCCAGCTGAGATTGTTCATCTTTTCACTCAAAGGCAGAGCCATAACTTGGACTGAAAGTATCCAACCAGACTCGATCACCACTTGGGCACAGCTGAAAGCTGCTTTTCTCCAGAAATTATTTCCACCAAGCAGAATCGCCCAACTCATGGCTGAAATCACCCATTTCGCTCAATGGGATCAAGAAACATTATATGAAGCTTGGGAGAGGTACAAAGACATGATCAAGAAGTGCCCTCACCATGGGTTACAAGGGTGCGTCATTATCCAAACTTTCTTCAGTGGACTTCATCTACAGTTCAAAAACGACATCACAGCTGCGGTGGGTGGAGCCCTAATGGATAAGTCATATGAGGACGCATGTGAGCTGATCGATAATCTAGCCGAGCATAGTTTTTCTACTCCGAGATCAGCAGTTAGGAGAGTTGCGAGCGTGCAAGAGAATGGCGAGCTGAAAGCCATAAAGGCTCAATTAAACGCACTCACAAGTCAGATGAAAGGTTCTTCTCTTCAATCCGCATTTATGATGGACGAGGGTATGTCGGATATGGCACCACCCATGAATGAGCCGGAGCAAGTTCAATTTATGCAAAATTGGAACAACCGGCCATAGAACGATCCATTCTCGAACACGTACAACGAGGGTTGGAAGATGCACCCAAATTTCTCATGGAGTCAACCGTAAGGGCAACAAACCATGGCCCAACAACAGCAACAACAATACGGTAATAACTATAACTTTTCAAATTCTTCTAATGCTAACAATGTTTATCGTCCTCCAGGTTACAACCAACGGAAATACGAGAAGGACAATTCGGAGAGAAGAAGTCGGGGCTAGAAGACATGATGATGAAGTTCATGTCTAAAATGGACAGCACGGTTGAGGGATTAGCCGGTACAGTCAACACGATCAAGGCGGCTACTGGTCAGAACACGACATCTATTAAGCTCCTTGAAAGGCAAGTGGGGCAGATTTCTGAAGCCCTACAAAACCGAGCCCCCGGAACCTTTCCGAGTCCAACCAAAAGGAAAAACCGGGAAGATTGCAAGGCCATTCATCTAACGAGTGGCAAGGAGCTGATTGGAGACCCGACACGAGAGCCTGCATCAAAGGGAACCGATTCAAAAAGGGAAGATTTTGAGATCATAGACATGGATGAGTTGGAGGCTGAGGAAGAGGTTGTGATTGAAGAGAACTCAAAGAGTGAGAAGAAGAAGCAAGAACATCCTACCATTCCAAAGCAACCACCGGTCAAGCCGACAGCACCAAGAGTGCCCTATCCGAGCAGACTTAAATCGCATAAGGATGATGTTAATTTTTCCAAATTTCTTGAAGTGTTTAAAAAGTTACATATTAATATCCCTTTTGCAGATGCTTTGGCACAAATGCCCTCATATGTGAAATTCTTGAAGGATATCCTTTCTAACAAAAGGAAGATCGAGGAGCATGCAACAGTTGCACTTACTGAGGAGTGCAGCGCAATCATTCAACACAAGCTTCCCCCGAAGCTTAAGGATCCAGGGAGTTTTACTATCCCTGTTAATATAGGCAATTCTGAATTTAGTAAGGCTTTGTGTGATCTTGGTGCAAGTATTAACTTAATGCCGTTGTCTATTTTCAGGAAACTTGGACTCGGAGAAGTGCAGCCGACAAATGTTACCCTCCAACTTGCTGACAGATCTATCAAGTACCCATATGGTGTCATTGAAGATGTGCTGGTCAAGGTGGACAAGTTTTATCTCCCAGTCGACTTCGTGATCCTTGACATGGATGAGGACAAAGAGATACCATTGATTATGGGTCGACCCTTTTTAGCCACGGGAGGAGCACTTATTGACGTGAAAGGGGGAAAGCTCACCTTGAGAGTGGGTGACGAAGAAGCTGTCTTCAATGTTTTCCGGGCAGCCAAGCAAGGCATGGGACCAAATGAATGTTACCGGGTAGATGTGATGGACTCATTGATTAAAGAAACGTGTGGCATGCAAGATTCTGAGGACCAGTTAAACAATGTCTTGATTGGTACCGATACTGATCCGGAAAGCGAGATTGTGATGCAATTAAATGCATCGCCATCATACAAAGGCCCGAGAAGACCGGTCATTGAAGATTTGGGAGAACCAATTCCCAAGTCCGAACCTTCATCGAAGATACCACCAAAGCTTGAGCTCAAACCGTTACCCGATCATCTCGAGTATGCATACTTGGGAGAAAAAGACACGCTTCCGGTGATTATCTCGTCCAAACTGAGTTCCGAGAATAAAGAGAAGTTACTAAGAGTTCTGGGAGAGCATCAAACTACTATTGGATGGACGATAGCTGATCTGAAGTGTTTAAGCCCAACATTTTGCTCGCACCGCATCAATCTTGAAGAAGGGCATCGACCGGTAGTTCAACATCAACGTCGGCTCAACCCGAATATGAAAGAAGTGGTCCGAAAGGAGGTTCTAAAACTCCTTGATGCTGGAATTATTTATCCGGTTCCAGATAGTCCATAGGTGAGCCCGGTCCAAGTAGTGCCAAAGAAGGGTGGTATAACCGTTGTTCGGAACAACAATAATGAGAAGATCCCTTCCTGAACAGTTACCGGTTGGAGAGTGTGTATTGACTACCGAAAGCTGAACGATGCGATAAAGAAATATCACTTCCCTCTTCCATTCATTGATCAGATGTTGGAGCGGTTATCTGGGCATGAGTATTATTGTTTCTTAGACGGGTATTCGGGGTATAATCAAATACCAATAGCCCCCGAAGATCAAGATAAGACAACATTCACATGTCCTTATGGTACGTTTGCTTACCGGAGGATGCCTTTCGGCCTATGTAATGCTCAAGCAACCTTTCAGAGGTGTATGATGGCGATCTTCTCAGATATGGTGGAGAGGACGATTGAGATCTTTATGGATGATTTTTCAGTGTTCGGACCTTCTTTTGACACATGTTTGGAACACCTAGAAGCCGTACTACAGAGATGCAAAGAGACAAGTTTTTCGCGTAAAAGAGAAATATAAACCCATGAAGTGTTTATATAGAGAGAATAGAGAGAGAGAAAAACTCGAGCGAGAAAGTTTTTCATCATGACACGGACACGTGTTTGCATTTGATTGGATGGTAAACGAAACATGCAAACGTGTGTCAGAAAAAGAACGTGTCGGGGCTTATCCGTTGCAACGACGTCACAACTGTCCTTTCATATTCTAGGATGTCTCTGAGGTTTTGAAAACTCAGGGACACTTTTGAAAACATGAAGCACTGAATAGAAATATCAGTGTTGGTTTTAGAAATTTCAAAGTATCGCTGATTAAGGAAGAGATATTCAGCGATGCAATTTGTTTTGAAATCTTGCATTCACATGCGATTGGTAGAGAGAAAAACATACCTTGATATCAACGAATCCAGTTTATTCAGAGAGAAGATGATAGAATAGGTTATACAAGTTGATTTTATCCAATCGCTGATCAAATGTGAACCGCTGAAGATTTTATTCTTCAAAGTTCAGCATTCCAAGCTCGCTGATGAGAAAGTTGAATCTTGTCTCATCAAGAGGTTTGGTGAACAGATCAGCTAACTGATAATCAGTTGGGATAAAGTGAAGTTCTATATCACCATTCATCACATGATCTTTGATAAAATGATACCTGACTCAACCTGAACTGGAGGAGCTGAAGATGAGGCTTCAGCAACTTCTGGAGTATCAGCCAAGAGAGGAATGGTTGCAGTTGTCATTATATTCACTGATTGTTGAGAAGTAGATGGAGTGTCTGAGACATTTGGTTCAGAAGCAAGTATAGTGTTTAAAGGAACAGCTGAGACCCATGATGTTTCAGCTTCACTATTCTGCATGTTTGGAATGATAGTAGGACTATCATCTTCAACTATACGAGTATGAGTGGGAGTATCTTCTGAATCACCAAGATGAGAAAACATCCATTGATTCAGTTCTTCAGTATCAGCGGACGGTTTAGAGTTCGCTGAACGGGATTCGTCAAACGTGACGTGAATAGTTTCTTCTACAGTTTGTCTTCTTCGATTGAAGACTCTGAAGGCTTTGGATATTGAAGAGTATCCAAGAAAGATTCCATCATCAGCCTTAGGATCAAACTTTCCAAGGGCATCTCTGTTGTTCAGTATGAAACACTGACATCCAAAGATGTGAAGAAAGCTGATTGAAGGATTTCTCCCATGAAAAGGTTCATAGGCTGTTTTATTGAATCTTTTGACTATCAGCGACCTGTTTTGCGTAAAACAAGTAGTGTTGACAGCTTTTACCCAAAACTGAGTAGGCAGGTGAGAATCGCTGAGCATTGAACGTGCAGCTTCAATAATTGTTCTATTTCTTCTTTCAGCGACTCCATTTTGTTCTGGTGTTCTCACTGATGAAAAGTTGTGAGAAATACCCTTACTCTCAAAGAAGGAATCAAGAGAACTGTTTTTGAATTCAGTCCCATGATCACTCCTTATTGAGCGAACGGTCAAGTTATTCAGGGTTTCCATCTTCCGAACAAAGGTGATGAGTTCTTCAGGGGTGTCACTCTTGGAACGGAGAAACATTACCCATGTATAACGAGAGAATTCATCAACTATGACCAGTGTATATTTCTTTCCAGCGATGGATTGTTTGTTAACAGGGCCAAACAAATCCAGATGGAGAAGTTGTAGAGGAGATGACACTGAGGAGACTTGCTTTGACTTAAAGCTTGCTTTGGTCTGCTTCCCTTTCTCACACGCTGAACATAAAGACTCTTTGGCGTATGAGTGTTGAGGTAGACCAGTGACTAACTCTTTTGAAGAAAGAGTGTTCAGTGTCTTGAAATTCAGATGAAAGAGCTTCTTATGCCATAGCCAGTTGACATCAGATGAGGCCTTTGAGAAGAAACAGGAGTTCTCAGTGGTTGTTGAGTCCATGTTTATTACATAAACATTTTCCAAACGATAACCGCTGAGAGCTATCTTCTCCTTTTTGTCAGTGACAAAGCAGGATTCCTTGGTAAAGATTACCTTATTATCCTTATCGCAAAGTTGACTGATGCTTAAAAGATTATGCTTCAGCCCTTCAACATATGCGACTCTTCTGAAGGTGGTTGTACCATTAGAGAGCACACCAAACCCTCAGGTATGTCCTTTTCCATTTCCACCGAAAGTCACAGAGGGACCCTTCTCTTCCTTATATTCAGCGAGCAGGCTTTTCTTTCCAGTCATGTGTCTAGAGCATCCGCTATCGAGATACCAGATACCCTTCTTAACCTGCATTACATAGGAAGATTAGTTTTTCTTGGGTACCCACTTAACCATGTGTACACGTTTGTCAGTGGAAGTAGTTGGAATGGAAGGTTCAACAATCTTCGCAGCATTTGAAGATTCAGCTTTGTCAGTCTTCACTTTGGTTAATTTCTTAACCTCAGTGGTCTTCTTTGCCTTGGGGGCAATGATCTGCACCTTAGCTATCTTTTCAGCTTTGGTGGTTGTGGGGCACTTACTAGCAATATGATCAGTGAATCCACAGTGATAACATTTCCTATAACTAAAAGTAGTTCTAGGACCATTTGAATGCTGAGCTTTAGATTTTTGAATTAGAAGATCTTTCCAAAGTACCTCTCTCTCTTTGAAAGTTTTCTTTGAGAGCTCTTATGTCAGTTGTTTCACTCCTAGAAACTGAAAGCTCTTTTGTTTTGATTTTTAAAGCAGAGGTTAATTCAGAAATTTGCCCTTTTAAAGGATCTATATTTTTGCTCCAATATTTTTCTACTCTTTCCTTTTCTTCAAAAATTTTGGCTTTTTCTTGAGTGAGAAGCCTTACTTCTCTCTCATTAAAGGTGAGTCTTTTCTGAATGCTTTCATTTATCTCTTTTAGTTCAATCAATTCAATGTTAAGTTTAATTGAATCATTATCTACAGATTTAGTACAAGAGGTAGAGTTTGAAATGGATACCTCAGTGTCAGTGTCGGAGTCGACTTCTGCCATGCCACAGAACAGGGCATTGGTGGTGAATTCATCATCAGAGGTAGAGTCTGACTCGAAGTCCTCCTTGTTTGCTTCAGAATGCCCTTTGTTCGCCATTAGGGATTTTTGCACATAATATTCAGCCTTCTTTTTGTAAAAAGCTGAGTCCTTCTGTGGGCGATTTTGTCTACTTCTGCATTCTTTTGCGAAATGGCCTGGCTTGCCGCAGTTGAAACAACCTTGAGAGGTGTTTCCAGTTCGATCGTCGGACTTCTGTTGATCTCCACCTTTCTCTGTTCGGCATTCGTTTGCGTAATGACCAGGCTTACCACATTTGTAGCATTCTTGTGTGTGGCCTACCTTGTCATCTGACCTCTGTCGGTCATTTCCTCTGTAGTTTCTGTCGCTCGACCTCTGTTGGTCATCATTTCTGTAGTCTGACCTCTATCGGTCACTCGATTCTTCTCTTCTTCCATCATCTCTTCCACCGCTCTGGTTGTCTCTGCTATATCTGTCATTTCCAGAATTCCTTTGGTTACCTCTGAACTCTCTTGTCAATAGAGCCAATGATTTAGCTAATGACGCAAGAGTTATCTCTTCCTCTATCAGCTCGTCTTCTTCGCTATCAACCATTACTATCTTCTTCTTCTCCTTCTTCTTCTCCTCTGTTGCTCTCTCATTTCTCGGTCTTTCTGTAGCCTCTAATGATTTACTAACCAATGTGTATGGTGCAATGGTTAGTGTTTTAGCCTGTGCTATTTGAGGCTCTTGTGCAACTAGTGTTCCATAGAGATCATATAGTGTCCATGAGTCTAGATCTTGGTTTGTTTGTAAAGACATAGACAATTGAAGCCACTCATCATTCAGGCTCTTTAGAAACATGACTTTATTTTCTTCCGAGGTTCTGTGAATGCCAGACTTTCTGCATTTGTTTATAAGGGAGTTGAACCGGTCGTATGTTGTTTGCATAGATTCTGTTGCAGAGGCTCTGAAGGCATGATATTCATTTATGTATTGTGCCCTTCGGTTCTTCTGTGTTTTAACACCCCCTTCCAACTGTCTTTCTAATTCTTTCCAAAGATCGTGCGTTGTTTCGCATGCATCTAAGGATTGAAAAAGTTCGTTGGGGATAGCCATGATCAATATTCTATTTGTTTTCTGTGCAACTTCATCTTCTGCCTTATCTTCATTTGACCATTCTCCTTTTGGCTTAGGTTTTTGATATTCAGGGATTTCAGGAGATTCAGCAGTAGCTGGTACACGTGGCATAGTTATCATAGGGACCGGAGGAGGATTGTAAAGATATTGTTTGAGAGTTTTTTCAGTACCCTCAAAGAAATGAACCATTCTTATCTTCCATTGAGGATACTCATCTCGAAGGAGAGTAGAAGGTTTGGTTAATGAGCCAGCAGTGAAAAAGTTATTGGTATTTGTCATTGTAAGAGTTTTTCAGGGGTTCAGAAAGGATACTATGATGAAAGATTTATGAGTATGAAGATCTGGAAGGATTTCTGGGTAATAACTAATATCCAGAATTACTTTACTGGTGTTCTAACCTGGAAAAATGGTTTCTATCAGAATGAATCAAAGAGTGATAGGAAAACATAAACCTTTTTAATTATGATGAAGAGTAGGTTAAAAACAGAATGAAATCTATCAATAATGTTGTCAAACGAGGATCACTTGATATTAAAAATCAAGCTAAGCTCTGATACCAATTGTCGGTTCCCGTTTTGTTTAAACAAGATTATCAGATCTATTAGTTCAAGTTTAAGTTTGATGCGGAAGCGTATTTGAAGAACTAACAGAAATGTTTGATAGATTTAGAACACAATATAAATAAACAGTGAACAGGAAATAATATCTCAAAGTTTACTGAATATATATATATATATATATATCAAGAACATATTTAAGAACAGTGAGTAAGCAAAGCTTTAAAACAGATATGACTCTCAAAGTGTATAAGCTATGTGTTCTTGTGATGTTTTTATCTCTTGATTCTTGATTAGGAAGAACTCAACATGAGTCTTCCTTTTATACTACTACAAGGGGACCATAAAGCATAAGCTACTATTGATCGGACGGTATGAATATTTGTACGTATAGTATTGCATTAAATGCCGTAGACGTCTATTATGTACTAAGCCCTATTGAGTCCACTCAGAGTTTGACACGTTGAAGTTGGACAGGGTACGTTGCCATGCAAGTTGATGAACAGGTCCAGGAACAGTAGCAAGATATTATAAATATCTTCCAAGTCTTTAATGAGGACCGCAGAGGCTCTGTAAAGTGTTACAGAGGTTCTGCGGTATGGTCCTTTGTAGATCAGTCTTTACCGGATTCCGAGTCTCTGGTCTTCTTTGCGCGTATGACAGAGCTTTTGTAGGACGTCTCTGTAGCTTCTTTAGCTTCTTGACCTTGATCTCTCGGTAAGTTCGGCAGAGCCTCTGTAAGAGGCTTTCTTCACTTGGCCTATTTTTCACTACTTCTAAATACTTCTACGATTAGGAAGATTGAAGCTAACAAATTTTGAGTCTAAAACTTTAATAGAAAATGCAAGAGATAAGAGTAGAGAATGATACCAACACCATTGTTTAGAGTCGTTCACCAACTTGGCTAATCCACTTTCCGATACACTTCTCAAGACACCGATCCACTATAAGTGTTCTTTGTGGTAGAACACAAACCTTGGTACAAATAATTGAATGGATCTCTTGCTTTTTCTAGAGATAGGAATGGATCACTCATACTCAAAGTAAATACTTACAAGTTGATGGATTTTCAATGGTAATCACTCTTGTGTAATCAATGTAATGCTTGGATGATTTTTGTGAGTGTTAGAGCTTGAATGCTTACTTTGTGTTCTTTAAAAAATAGAGAGATATCAGAAATTATGCTAGCAAGACTTAAAATTTAGCTGGGACAAAGCACTAGCTTTATAGTAAAAAAATTTGGAATCGGACCTAATGTGGACGTCCGCATTTGACACCAAGCGAACGTCCGCATTGAAATTTTCAAGAAAAATAGCCATTTGAAGTCAGACGAGTGCAGACGTCCGGATGGACCAAGCGAACACCGGCATTGTAACATCTCGATTTTTGTATTAAGTATTAATATGGGTTTTGATTTAATAAATACAATGAAGTATTCTTTGATAGATTAATTTTAGAGTTTATCCCCAATTAAGTTATGTTATTTATTTTGTGGTGTAATAAGTAAAGGGGTAAACTTTAATTTTAATTTATAAGTTGAGGGATTAAAGTTGTCATTTGAAGGAAGTTTGGGGTTTGTTTGGTTAATTGGTGAATGAGGTGTCAACACCATAGCCAAAGTTGATTAAATGAGGGAGGTGTCCTAATATTTCATTCACATCTTTGTGCAAAAGTGTGTGTGTTTATGTGTGTTTTACGAGAGAAAGAGAGAAAGAATTGAGAATCAAGAAGGGAAAAGAAAGAAGAAGAAGAGGAAAACATAATTGTTCAGTTGGAAAAGATCAACAACAATTTGTGGAACAAAGGTATCCATCTAACTTGAATTCTTCATTCTTGTAGATAAAGTTTAAGATGATTTTAGAAATGGGTTTTGATAATTTTGATGATTATGATAAATCTGGGTTGATGTTTATGTTCAAATAGTAGTATTGAACATATCTGCAAGTTTATAGAAACATGCATGGCTTAAAACTAGAGATTTATGGGTTTTTACGTTTTTCAGTTAGTTGAGATATTCATGAACTCAGTTAGTTGCGACAGTTATAAACTCAGTTAGTTGCGACAGTTATGAATTTAGTTAGTTGCGATATGGTGCTATGTCTCAATAGTTGGTTGCGATATGGTGCTATGTCTCAACAGTTGGTTGCGATATGGTGCTATGTCTCAACAGTTGGTTGCGATATGGTGCTATGTCTCAACAGTTGGTTGCGACAAGGTATATCGCAGCTAGTTGGTTGCGATAAGTGTTGACAATTTTGGTTATTTTAGGATTCTTAGTCTTTAAGGGACCTGTACAGTAGATTAATACTAGTACATTATGTATATGAGTATTTCAGATCTCTGTGGAGTTAGTGACAAAAGTCCATACAATTTAGAGAAGAAAAGAAAGATACTAATGCTATCAGGTGAGTTCATTCTTACCTTATCTTTTTATAATGTTTTAAAGTATGGTAAGGTGTATTTTATAAATGAACTAATTGAATGACTTTTGGAAGAATAATTTTATTAAGTAAAATTATATCAAGACTCGTAAGTGTTAATATTGATGATTAGACTTATAGAATGAGGAATTGACGTATTAAAATATGATCGGCTTATATTAAAAGATATAAGAGATCTACAAAGGAGGTTTTGATCTTATTGAATGATATGAGGAATTTGTGTGATAAATATGTGATTGACTTATACTGAATAATAGGAGAAATACATATAAGCATTATCTGGTACGAGTAAGAGGAACAGATTCATAGACACTAGTTTTATTTGATAACGTAGGGTAGGCAAAATATAATTGCTATTCCTGTTTATATTGGAATGTAATGAATAGGCAAAGTAGAATTGCTATTCATGTATAAATTGCTAGATTAAGTAAGCTTGTTTTGGATGGTGGAATTCCAAGGTAAAGATCCGGTCGGGTTGAACTTGGTGGTTTTATGCTAGAGACCCGGTTTGGGTTGATGCCTCAATAGACTAAAGATCTGGTTTGGATTGATGTCTCCGTGGACTAAAGATCTGGTTTTGATTGATGTCTCACTATGCTAGAGACCCGGTTTGGGTTGATGCCTCATTTGACTAAAGATCCGGTTTGGATTGATGTCACAATATAATTGTTATTCCCGTGTATCCTTGGAATGGTTGAATAGACAAAGTAGAATTGTTATTCATGTGAATGATTGAATAGACAAAGTAGAATTGTTATTCATGTGAATGATTGAATAGACAAAGTAGAATTGTTATTCATGTGAATGATAGAATAGACAAAGTAGAATTGTTATTCATGTGAATAATTGAATAGACAGAGTAGAATTGTTATTCATGTGAATGATTGAATAGACAAAGTAGAATTGTTATTCATGTGAATGATTGAATAGACAAAGTAGAATTGTTATTCATGATGATTGATTGGATAGGCAAAGTAGAATTGCTATTCATATAGAAATGGGGAATAGGTGAAAGTATAATTACTATTCATATGGAATGATTGAATAGGTAATATAGATTTACTGTTCATATAGAAACGATTGAATAGACAAAGCATAATTAATATTCATGTTGATTGATTGAATACATAAAGTAGAGTTATTATTCGTATTTGAGATGTGGAAATATGAATTAGAAGAAGTGTAAGTATTGTTTTCCTGGGATTTCAGCGGAATAAAATAGGCAATATATAAGTGGTATTTCTATACCCATTTAAAGAAGAAGGTATGATGTTTGAATGGAAGTCTGTAGGATTGATCGATAAACTAGAATCCGTGATGATTCGTAGTAGGTTATTGAATATGGTGATATGATTTTATGAATGGTAGCTATACTCGTGGGATTGAGTATGATACTGATATTATGAGACGAGTATGAATATGGTAAGAAAGAGTGTAAGTCAAGTTGATAAAATTTGTTTACATTGATGTAACAACCCCCAATCTAAATATATAACAAATATCATACTTTGCATAACATTGTTACATAACCAAGATACATCATAAATCAAATAAGGTCCCTTAAGTCTTTACAACCCAAAAGTAAGGTATTTCCATTACAAACTTTGCTAATTACATACACGATGTCTAGTAATGAAACTATAACTGCAAAACACATCGTAGTCTTCATATCATAAGTCTTCACAAAAAGCTATCCACTGATTTTCTCTCTTACTTGTCCTTATCCAATCCACGACCTGGAATACATATTTTAAAACAAAAATGAGGGTTAGACCTTAAGGTCTAGTGAGAAAATCCCTGTTTCTTTAAAAATCCTTTGCACACCATCACTCATATAATACAAGTACAATTACCAGTTATAATTCATGCATCATATACCTTTCCATCTCATTCTCTTGGCCATATTAGTGGTTGCAAGCCAACTAATAAATTATCTCCGCTGCACTTATATACAGCCAACTCCGCTGTCCCTTTGTACAGCCAACACCGCCGGTCCGAAACCCGGCCAACAAAATGTTTATGTAATACAATATCTCACTATATCATATTTCCGACACAAACACATAATTATAACATATAGCACATTCTCAATCCACGCATATATGTATTCCAGTTTAAAAACATTTGAATTAAAACTCACCTGAGTAATTATCAACACTCTTCCAAATCCTTTCTCAAAATAGATCAGCTTTCACTCCAAATTCACAGAATCTGTAATAATCAGATACAATATCTCTTTACCACATTGAACACATAAGACTCTTTAGCAGGCTGAGAATCCTAATTAACTTATCAAACTCTTATTCTCAAATGTTCCCCTACGACAACTTAACACGGGGGTTCCGCTACCCGGTTAGCGGATGGGGTCAAGGGGCAACGCCCTTGCGGACACTTATCTAACTCAAAATACACCAGAAAACTATAACCGGACACTCAAAAGTATTCAAAATCTCAAAATTGGCCAAACAGCAAAAGTGTCCGGATACCATAAGTTACCCGGACAACCCTACTTTTCCGGACATCATGACTTTTTCGGACAAAAGGACTTTTCCGGACAAAACCACTAATCCGGACAACATAAGAAAAAAAGGGAACTTACCCGGATAAAAGACGCGTCCGGACACCTTCATAAAATCATCCGGACACCACCAACAAAACCATCCGGGCACATTCAAACCGTGTCCGGACACCTCTGTCGGTTTGTCCATTTTCGACCCAGAAAATCGCAGATTCAATACCAGATGCATTTCTAGCTATTCTACTCCGATAGAAACATTCAACAAGCAATTACAGACATAAATTACAAAGGAACATACCTTAAATCCTTTCCAAGTACACCAATTGATGCCCTAACCCTTCTTTTCCTCTTTTCCTCTTTTACTCTCAAAACACACACACACACACTGAATTGTTTGCTGAATTTATGAAATATCCTAACACCTAATCAGATATTTATGACCATAATTACTACTTCAGCCCCTACCCTTTTCATTACTAAACAATATACCCCTAAACTTATAATTTTCACCCAAATTCACCCTAAACATTTATAGTAAAGTTAATTAAATTTAACGAAACTAACGAACTTACCCGGGGTATTACATCATCTCCCCCTTAAAAGAATTCCGTCCCGGAATTTAGTTAAGTGAACAGATGAGGGTACTTGATTCTCATTTCTGACTCCGACTCCCACGTCGCATCCTGACCTCTGTGATGTCTCCACTGAACTTTCACTTGTCTGATCTCTTTACCGCTTCGTAAGACTTTGACTTTGCTGTCTAAGATGATTTCCGGTTCCTCCACATAATTCAACTTCTCATCTACTTGTATATCTGGTAGGGAGATGGCTTGATCTGGTGCAATTAAACACTTTCGAAGATTCGATACATGAAACGCGTTGTGAACTCTGCTTAATTCTGGGGGAAGATCTAATCTGTATGCCACTTCACCGATCCTTTCCGTTATTTCAAACGGTCCAATATACCGCAGACTAAGCTTTCCTTGTTTTCCAAAACGTATAACTCCTTTCCATGGCAAGACCTTCAACATTACAAAATCTCCGACTTAGAACTCTAAAGGTTTCCGGCGTCGATCTGCATAGTTTTTCTGCCTGTCTTGAGCTGTTTTCAATCTATCCCGAATCTGTGTAATCTTATCCGCTGTTAACTGTACTATTTCTGGACCTGCTAACTGTTTCTCCCCCACTTCATTCCAACATAAAGGCGTACGACAATTCCTACCATACAATACCTCAAACGGTGCGGCTTGAATGCTAGAATGATAACTGTTGTTGCATACTAATTCAATCAACGCTAGATGTTTATCCCATGATCCTCCAAAGTCAATGATACAAGCCCGGAGCATATCTTCTAATGTCTGGATGGTTCTTTCACTTTGACCATCAGTTTGAGGATGATATGCAGTGCTTAATTTTATCTGTGTTCCCATTTCCTTTTGAAAGCTTCTCCAAAATCTGGAAGTAAAACGACTATCTCGATCGGAAATAATTGAGATTGGAACTCCATGTCGAGTTACTATTTCATCTATATACAGTTTGGCTAAGCGTTCCATCGACTCAATTTCCTTTATCGGTAAGAAATGAGCAGACTTCGTCAATCTATCTACGATCACCCATATAGAATCAAATCCCTTCGGAGTCTTTGGTAGTTTTGTGATGAAATCAGTAGTGATCTGATCCCACTTCCACTTTGGTATCTCCAGACGTTGTAACTGCCCAAACGGTTTCTGATGTTCGATTTTTACCATTTTGCAAGTATCACATCTTTCCACATACTGAGCTACGCTTCTTTTTATTCCTGGCCACCAATAGAATTGTTTCAAATCTTTATACATCTTGTTTGTACCCGGTTGAATAGAAAAACGCGATTGGTGAGATTCTTGCAATATCCGATCACGTAACCCACCCAAACGAGGCACCCAGATTCTGCTCCCCAGACATAACAACCCACGATCATCTTTTACAAGCAATGCTGACAACCCCACTAACCGTTCAGTCTTCAACTGTTCTTCCTGGTAAGCTTCAATTTGGCATTTCAACAATTCATCAAAAATATTCGGTAGAAGTTCAGCCCGTAACGAAATAGCTTTTATTGTTCCACTTCTTTCTTGACGACTCAGAGCATCTGCTACCACGTTCGCCTTTCCCGGATGATAGAGGATTTCACAGTCATAATCATTCACCAATTCCAGCCATCTTCTTTGCCTCATATTCAGTTCCTTCTGATCGAAAAGGTGTTGAAGACTCTTATGATCAGTAAATATTTGACATTTAGAACCATAAAGATAATGTCTCCAAATCTTCAACGCGAAGACAACTGCTGCAAGCTCCATATCATGCGTAGGATACTGTCTTTCATGGTCCTTCAGTTGGCGAGAAGCATAATCAATCACCTTTCCACGTTGCATAAGTACACATCCCAATCCTAGTTTGGAAGCATCGCTGTAAACCACAAAATCATTGGAACCTTCTGGCAATGCTAATATTGGCGCGCTGCAGAGTTTCTCTTTCAATATTCTGAATGCTTCATCCTGTTCTGCTCTCCATTCAAACTTTAGATTCTTCCGAGTCAGCTTAGTCAAAGACGTCGCGATACGAGAGAAGTCTTTTATAAACTTTCGGTAATACCCGGCTAAGCCCAGAAAACTGCGTACTTCCGTTGGCGTCTTCAGTTGTTCCCACCTTTCAATAGCTTCCACTTTCGTTGGATCAACTTGTATACCCTTCTCGGAAACTACATGACCCAGAAACTGAACTTCTCGTAGCCAGAATTCACACTTCGAAAATTTAGCATACAACTTTTCTTCCTTCAACAATTCCAGAATCAAACGAAGGTGTTACGCGTGATCCTCTTTGGATCGGGAATAGATAAGTATATCGTCGATAAATACAATGACAAATTTATCGAGATAAGGCTTACATACCCGATTCATTAGATCCATAAAAGCAGCTGGAGCATTTGTCAGTCCGAATGGCATCACCAGAAATTCGTAGTGACCGTACCTCGTACGAAAGGCAGTCTTCAGAACGTCTTCTTCTTTAACCTTCAACTGATGATAGCCAGATCTGAGATCGATCTTCGAAAAGTAGCAGGCTCCAACCAATTGATCAAAGAGATCATCAATTCTAGGAAGCGGATACTTGTTCTTGATCGTGCGCTTATTCAGCTCCCGGTAGTCAATACACATTCTCATTGAGCCGTCTTTCTTTTTCACAAATAAAACTGGTGCACCCCACGGCGAAGAACTGGGTCTGATGAAGCCCTTATCGGATAGGTCTTGTAGTTGTGCCATCATCTCTTTCATCTCTGGCGGCGCTAGTCGGTACGGTGCACGAGCAATAGGAGTGGCTCCAGGAACTAAGTCTATACCAAATTCTACTTGTCTAGCTGGAGGAAGACTATTCAAGTCATCGGGAAAAACTTCTGGGAATTCACTAACAATCGGGATATCTTCCAATTTATTCTTTCCAGACCTAATATCTATCACATAGGCCAAATAACTTGGGTATCCTTTGCTGACACATTTACGAGCTTTTATCATAGAAATAAGGCAAGACTGATGATACTTACGATCACCATAAATCACTACTGGTCTCTTATCAGGCAAGACAACATTGATTATCTTCTTATCACAAACTATGTTAGCCTGATTCTCAGCTAACCAATCCATCCCTACTACCACATCAAATTCAATTAAGGCTAGAGGAAACAGTCGGATAGGCACTTCACAACCTTCTATACTTATCACACAACTATCAAAAACTTCCACTAGTACAAAAATGACTTTTTGTGACGGTTTTAAAAAACAGGGTTGTAACGGTTTGATAAAAAAACGTTACAAAAAGTCACATAAAAGTTAGAGAATTGTTTTAGTAACAATTGTTATAAAGAAACGTTACTATTACAAAAAACAATTGAATCAGAAAGCAACGTTTTAGATAAAAACGTCAATAAAATGTACCCTAAGTTAACGGTTTTGAAAAATCGTTGTCTTATGTTGTGACGGTTTTTAAAAACCGTTGCAATATAAGACATTTTAGAAACGATTTTTGTCAAAATCGTTGCTACATGTCGTAACGGTTTTAAAAAGAAGTTACTGAGAACTAAAATATGTATAGCAACGCTTATTTCGAAACCGTTTCCAAAAGTCATCAAGTTATTTAGCAAAGATTTTGAAAAATTTGCGTCACCAAAAGTAAGTGTATGGCAAGAGTTTTTGAAAATTTTACGTCACCATATGTCATGCTTTGGTAACGGTATTAAAACATTTACATCACGATATCTTAAGCTACATTGACGGTTTTGAATAGTTTGTCACCATATGTCATCTTATGGTGACGATTTTGAGTACGTTACCACATGTCATTCTACGGCAACGATTTTAAAAAATAAATGCCATCATATATTATGTTAGGGTGACGGTTTTAAAAAAATTGTCACAATGGTAACGGTTTTGTATAATAAATGTCATTATATATCATGTTGTGGTGACGGTTAGAATAATAAACGTCCACGTAAATAATGCTACGATGATGGTTTTGTTTAATAAATGTGACCATATGTAATGTTATGGTGATGATTTTAAATAATAAACATCAGTGTACATCATGCTATAGTGACGGTTTTGAACATTAAATGTCATTTTACGCCATGTTACGAGGACGGTTTCAGAAAATTTACGTCACCTTATGTCATGATATATTGACGGTTAAGAAAAATAAAAATCACCGTATGTCATGCTATGGTGGCGGTATTGAAAAATAAACGACACCGCATGTCATGCTTAAGTGACAGTTTCAAAGAAAACACGTCACCTTATGTCATGCTACGGTGACGGTTTAGAAAAAACAAATGTCACCGTAAGTCTTGCTATGGTGACGGTTTAGAAAATAAACGTTATCTTACGTTATGCAACGGTAACGGTTTTGACCAAAAAAAAGGTCACCAATGTCATGCTATTGTGACGTTTTCAAATAATAAACGTTGATGTATGTCATGTTAAAATGATGATTTAAATAATGAACGTCATTCTATGTCATCTTACGGGTTTTGAAAAATAAACGTCGTCTTGTCATGTTACATTGACGTTTTGAAATCTAAATGTTACTGTATGTCATGTTACAATGACGGTGTTGAATAAAAACGTCACAATATGTAATGTTATTGTGACAGTTTTGAATAATGAACGTCACCGTATGTCATTTTACAATGACAATTTTGATAAAGTTATGTCACCCCGTATATCATAATGCAATGACAGTTTTGGTAAATTTATGTCATGTTACGGTGATGTTTTCGAATAATAAACGTCACTATATGTTATGCTAATGTGACAATTTTGAATTATAAACATCATTATATGCATAATACCGTTTTGAAAAATAAACTTCACCATTTATCATATTACGGTAATGGTGTGGACGGATAAACATCACATTATACAATTTTACAGTGAGAACTTTGATAGATAATCATCACCTTATGTCATGTTATGGTGACGTTTTTGATAAACTTACGTCACCGTATGTCATGAAGCAATGATGATTTTGAGAAATTTACTCACGGTAAAAGTAATGTTAGGGTGGCGGTTTTGAATGATAAATGTCATCGTATGTCATTTTATAGTGACGATTTTGATAAAGTTACGTCACTGAATGTCATGATTTGGTGACAGTTTTGAGAAATTTATCTCATTGGTGTTGTCATGATATAATGACCGTTGAGGATTTTATGTCATATGTCATGATACGGTAATGATTTTCAGTAATGGTGGGCACAAAGTAGTTCAAAATACCCTTTCAATCCAAGCCTTGGTTTTATTTTTTTAAAGAAACCAATACTTTAACTTTCTGTTTTTGGTACAATGATTGTAATGTTTGTAACATATTTTTGATCAAAAAAATCAAAAGAAAAAGAACTCATACTAGACCCAATTCGCCAAAAAGCTCAACCTAGGTTTTGCACAGTCCGGATAATCTCACCCTCAGACCGGTTCGACTCAAATATTCTGATCTGAACACAATTGGTATTTACCCGGTCAAGATTGAGTAATCCAAAAACAATCCAAATTTTTGTGGAAGAAAATTAACATGTTTATGACAAAATCATAAAGACATGTGTACTATAACTCTATAAGAACATGAAAAATACATGGTCAAGCTTATGGAATGCAAGAGTAATAAGATATTGATGTACTCTTGTCTTCCAACATATTTAAAGCGTTCAGGTTGAATGCTACTAAGTTTCCTTTAACATGACAATGGTATTTAACTTGAACATACAAAATATTTATCACAAAGTTATCACAACCACCATTGTTCCACTTTCCATTGGGTTTAAATCCTAAAGTTATCACAACATCCTATACCAACTCGATAAGTCTTTATTCTAATTCCCTACATTTAAAGTATAATGCATTTTAGGGGTGTGCAGAACCCGTCCAACCCGAAAAACCCGACCGCCCCTGACCCGCCCGAACCCAAAAAAGAGCTACTCGGCTACCCGATAACCTGATCCCCCCGAACACGAAGACTTTAGGCGGTTTTATCGGTTCGGTTTGGGTCACGGTTTCCCAAACCCGATCCCACCCGAACCCGTCCGATTTACTCTGATAAATGATTATTATTAATGATTTAATCGGTGTAGTTATATTATTATTAATGATTTAATTCTAAGTTGTAGTTAGTTGTAGACAAAATACAACTAGTTATATTTGTATTACAAATTTACAACAAAATAACCCAAAAAAACTTGGCCCAATCTGTAAAAATTAGTTTTTGAGTTTTAACAGCTGGGCTCAGATCAGGCCCAATCTGCAGACCCAACCCGACAGACCCGATCCGACAGACCCGATCCGAGCTGCCACCCGAAACCCGATATATGTTTGGACGGGTTTCGGGGATTGAGGCTTCCACCCGATACCCGATCGAGTTCGGTTATTTTGGGCCCGACCGTTGCACACTCCTAATGCATTTTGATTTTCGTTTTTAGGTATATATTCAGAGACTAAACAATGGTCGTTGTTTAATTTCATTCTCTCCATCACAAGGATTGAAGATCCCTAAATTGACATTTGAATATCAAAACAAGAAAATCCACCAATCGACTTGTATCAACATTTTAAACATTGATATATAATTCGTTAACTGAATATTAAACATGAAGCTTACCTTGAATCGTTGCAAATTTGAACTATATTAACCACCACAAATTCGAACTCAACTTTCTGTGATTTAATACTTTACCAACGATGGCCAACACGGGGGGGGGGGGTGATGGCAAAAGTGGGTATCACGGCAGGAGGAAGACGAAGCCATCTTTTGTGTGGGTTTCACGAGGGGTGCTAGAGATAAACGTCGTGGAAGGGTTGGTTTCCCTTTTAACGACAAACGAACAGGACCTAATTAACCACATTTAGTTTATTTTTAAGTACTTAGCACCTTGGCAGCTATTTGTGAGTTTCCTAGTGAGACTGCCAAATAACGTGAATACAGAGCGAAGCCGTACACCGAAATTCCACTTGTTTTGAGCGATTTGTGAGTTTTAAGGCAGACTAAATTGATAGATTTGTGCTTGCTAGGTTAGACAGCGAGGGTTATCCCTGAGAGAAACTAAAAGCCAAACCCCGGATAGGACCGACTCTGAATTTCATACATGACACAACAACCCACTTAACTACAAACTGAAAATCGATAGGAGATGAATCAATACTAATAAATTATAACTCGTCGATTGTCAAAGTAATCCTTCTTTTCAAACTTCCATCTGATTGATTCATGGTAACAGAGAACGAATTTTGTTGTTCGGGTAGTGGATAAACCTTAAGTTCCTAAATCTTGGTTTAAGGTATAACATAAACGATAATCCCTAAATTATAAAAGAAACGGTAATCCCTAAAATTTTACGGAATGCTTCAAAACATGCTTCTTATATGAAAATAGTAATCCCTTGATCTCGATTTAAAGTAATTTTAAAACCTAAAACCACAAAAAAGGTTCACATACCTTCCAAATATGGGAGCAATCAGCACAGATGTTCTTGAAAAGATATCAAGAGAATTGTTCTCGGCAAATGAATAATCGACTTTCACAATGCATTCTGTATATGCTTTTACAAACAAGCAGGAACTGGGATTCTTCAATAATAAACTCTTCTACGATCTTTCTAACAAAGCATTATGAATCGCCTTCTTGTTTATGAAAGAAGACGAAAATATGGATATGGGGTTTTACCGCTTTAGGGGAGATTGGTGTGGATAGGGAGAAGGGAAAAATAAAGTGGCGGGATTTTTATGCACGTTCCCTCCATTTTAGTTTTAATTAATCAGTAGAGTTTTTAATATAAAAGTTAGATGTTCAAGTTTTTGTTTATGTTAGTATTTTAATTTTCCCATATGTCATTCCCTCCGTTTTATGTAAAGTTTTAAATTTTTTCTTGTTTTGATTTTAATTATCAAACTTCAAACCTATGTCCATTAAAAATAATTATTAATATATTTATACAATTTATTTTAAACTAGAAGTTTACTAGCACAATATTGCAGCATGATATATCTCGATTTTAATATTCTAATTTATTTTAACGTGTTGTTTTGAGAAAAATGGTCAAAGTTTTTTATAAATTTGTTTAAAACATGACGTTTTTTGAGTAGTTTATGATTTGAGGATTTGAAAGTGGTTAGAGATAATGTTTAATTAATAAGAGTCCACGATTTAATGATTTGAAGATTGTTAGAGATAAGTATTAATCAAATAATTAGCATTAAAAGCGGTACATAAAACTTCATTAGTTGTTTTTAAAAGATTTTAAATAATTAACATTAAATAGCAGTACATGAAGCTTTAAGGGTTTGTTTTTAAGAGTTTTTCATAAATGATTTATAATATAGTATAGATAATTAAACGGTTCTTGATAAACTTATCCAACTATTTTATATCGTTACTCACATCCTAGTAGTCACACTCGTTCGTTTTAGCTGCACTTGATTCATGAGACGGGACACGACATGATTCATGAGACGGGACACGACAGGAGGATGGGACAAAACTCACTGTCCCGTGATTGGGGTGACATGAGACGGGACAAGAAGTCATTATCCCACATTTGGTGTGACATGGGACACAGAGATAAAAATGAGAGAAAAACATAGACAAGAACTGGGACAAGGTGGACAAACATGGGACAAAAAAGTGAGACAAAACTAAAATATTACTGATTAACCTCGTTTGATATATAACCTTAACATGATATCTGTCATAGTGGTCACCACCGCTAATCGCGACAACCGCCACCACTGGTAGCCATTGTCGACCAACTCTACAAGATAACCTCCTCCACCTCTACAACCAGCATTGACCACCGACTAGGCGACTACCACCATTTATCACCACCTCCATAAAACCGTTGGCCACCAACTACCGATGACTACCACCACTGTTAGCCACCCACCTCCTCATCTACCACAATAACCTCCACAACCACCATCGGCCACTAACCACCATCGTTCACCACCGTCCATTGCCAACTCCACTAGTACCGTTGGCCATCACCACCTCCACCATAACCACCACAACTTCCTCCATCACATCATTCACAACTACATCCTCAACTACTGTCGACCGCCACCACTGCTACTATCTACTATCTTCACGTTCTTCACAACCACCGTCAGTCATCGAACACCACCGACCCTCATCGCCACCAATAGTACCTTCGTTTACTATCACCACTGCACCTCCGTCGTAACCAACATCACCTCCACTTATGTATAAGCATGTATTTATGTATATAAAAATTGTGTAAAAATATTTATAAATTAAATCATTTACTTTATTTGTGTTAACTATAATTATTATATGACATATAAAATCATTAAATAACTTTTGGGAGAAAGTTGTTTAGTTTTGTCTAATCCGATCCTAGTCGTTCCAAACACCACAGACATTTTTTTATCCAGTTCTGTCAGGTCGAGCTCTACTATCTTGTGATTCTTGTCCATCTAGTCCAATCTAGTTCATTTTTATATAATAATCAATTATATTTTAAGCCTTATTCAAAAATGGTACATTGATTTTATTAATTATTGGGTTAATAGAACTTATATAATGTTACAATTAAAAAATTAATATTATAATTGATGATATACGCTTAGTTAAATATCTAGGGTTAGATATTTTATGCAATCATTTATCGTCTTTCAAATTATTTTTGTCTTTTAAAAATGCTGAATAAAATAAAATAAATGTAAATATAAAAAGTACGTAAAATATAAATATGGAATATAAAATTTGGTAGAAATTTGAATTTTAAAAAAAGCTAAAAACTCCCAAATCAATGAATGAAGACCTAACTAAAAATCACTGCTCTCTCGACTACCTTGCACCGTCCCCTGGCCGCCGCTGCTACCGAGTCCCTCTCTGCTTCACCACACATTTCTCAGCCTCAGAAGGCCAATGTCATACATTTTTCAGCAAAAGGTTTTCTGCTACACTGTTTCTCAAAATGTTGAGAATCTTTCTCATCTTGAATCTCAATCACGAAGGTTAGCACATATTCTTTACTAATTGTCTTATTTTACGTAAAATTTTGCTTTGATTGATTGTTTTTTATGTCTTATCTCTGGGTTTTTTAATTCATTTTCGTTATTTATGGTACCTATTTTAAATAGATTTTTGTTAGAAAATGAAATTTGGATCTCACTGGTTAGTTTGATTGCATATGGATATGTGATGTATATATAGAGTTGTACTTAATTAGCTTACGAATGATAGAAATTAAGCTCTTGGACTGAACTGTTTAGAATGGATTATGAACAGAAAAGGATGTTGCTACTTCAATTAAGATTCATGCTTGATAATCTAGGCTTGATGAAAAATTATCTTGATGTTTATAGATGGAGATACAAAGTAAATATTATATTTATAAAGTACTAAATGGATTGAAAAAAAATGCAATATGATTAGTTTTACTTATGAGAGCCTATAATCAATCGATACCATACATATTACATAATAGTTACTATCAACATTTGTATGCTCACGATAAATGAATTTGTTATTTTAGTTAATTTTAGTGAAAATTGATATGATTTGTTTAAACTTAATATCAACATCGTTCAATCAGTGTGCTTTTCTACTACTTCTCCTCGAGGAACAGAGGGTCTTTAGGGGCCGTTTATTAAACATTAAACAGGGTAAGCACTTACCAGGTCACTTACCTTATTGGTGAGCATGGCATGGATTGAGAATTTTACCTGACAAATGGCATCGCAAGGACCGATAATCTTATGCGGTAAGCGAGGGTTGTGATTCTTTACCGGTTAGTGCTTACCGGGTAAGATTATTGCCTACTATGACATTTTGATTGCCTAAAATCTTACTTAGGTAAGTGAGAGTGGTAACTCATACCGCTAAACGCTTACCCGACACGCATTTGGTAAATGACCCATCATTTTTTTGTTCTGCAATTTAGATTGTTGGCTTAATAATTTGAGAACTTATGGGTTTTTCTCAAGTCCAAATTGGTCAGCTACTAACTTATGGCTCCATTAATTTAAAATGGTTGTCATAATTTTTGGTTATCTATCAAGAAATAAGTCAAATAACAAAGTCCTTTACTTCTTTGGAAAAATAATGAATCTGTAGATGGTATTTGGGTTAATTTGCTTGTTCCAGTATCAAGTTCTACAATTTCTGTGGTTTATTTGGAATGGTAGTCTGAAATCCCAAAAATGGTTGAGGTTTATTTCATAAGTTCAAATATAACATATATATTTGGACATCTGAAACACTTGTATACTCCATGTACACATGTTAGTTTAGGGATAAAATAGATTTGAAGTTCTATTCTTGTACTTGAATTATTTATACCAGAGATCATGTATGACACTAGTCTTCAAGCCTTCTAGTATTCTATCAGTCATAAATCCTAATAGCAAGTCAATGTAACACTTACAAATAAGTGACTACTCTTTTTTGTCCATGAACATTTCTAACGTAGTGACCACTATTCTTTTAGTGAACAATTCTAACGTAGTGACCACTGTTCTTTAAATGCTTGGACTTGCAGGTGAAGACGAACACCATTGCTTGATCTGTGCTATATGGCAGGACATTGCGCTTCTATAATTATCAACCGGTAAATTGGCTTCTCTTGGAATTTTTTCGACACTTTGAGTTGTATCTTTGATTGTCTCACAAATTGCATTTGTTATTTTTTGTCTTCAACCATGCATTTCCCATTGCTTTTGGGTCGTCACTTTGCATGTTTAATTGGTTTTTGCAACATGTTTTTCAATATATTTGTAAATCTTGATTCTTGGCCTCTATACAATTGAGTTGATTCATAAAACTATGAATGGTTGTTATTATGATATGTTAGTGGTATAGAAAAAGATGGAGCAAAAATGGTGATGGTTGTTTCTTTCAAGTGTTGGTTTGTTTTACCAAACTTTTACATAGGGTATTTGTGTTTCGTTGTCATTACTCATTACACATTACTCGTAAATGTACCTATATCTCTCATCGTTCAGAAATATATTATTTACTACATATTCATGTAAAGTGATCACTTTTGTACACGATAGCCTTTTCCACGATTGTAGAACCTAAACCCTTTTTGTTAGCAATGTGTAATTAGTCTTGTATGTTGTGCTCACTCTATAGATTCTCGGTCTCAAAGTTTGGGTGAATGAGTTTTCGAGTTAATTTACTAGGCTTCTTCATTGTTCTTCCTAGAGTTTTGGCTTTAATTGTTGTGATGTGTATTCATTGGTTGTTGTTTTATATCTAGTGGGTTTTATTTTCTTGTAGGTACCACAAACAACTTCTAGTTATAATGGCGATAAGCAAAAGCATACGAAGCGAAACAACTATTGAAGAGATCGTGAATATATTGAAGAAACGAGGAATAAAACATAAAATAAAATGGTTCAGATGTTTAGTATTTTTGTTATTGTGTTATTGATGTTCTCATCCATTATTCATACAATTTATTATATTACTTGTATTCTTTTATGTGATAATAATAATATTGATTCATATTTTGAGTATTCAAATGTAATTTCATTTTCCCCTAAATAATTAATGTCGTCACCAAAAATAGTATATAGCAACGCTTTTAATAATTTAATATTACCCTATGTGTTATCCTATATGATGGTTTTGAAAAATAAACGTCACCATTTGGTACGCTACAGTGGCGGTTTTGAAAATAAACGTCACTGTAAATCATTCTATGGTGACAGTTTTGAAAATAAACGTCATATTATGCATTGCTATCGTAACGGTTTTGAAAATAAATGACACCGTATGTCATGCTACGGTGTCGGTTTTATCAAATTAACGTCTACATCTGTTATGCTATGGTAACAGTTTTAAAAATAAATGTCAACATATGTTATTCTACGGTGATGGTTTAGGAAAATAAACGTTATTGTATGTCATATTATGGTGACAATTTTGAAAAATAAACGTCATTGTATGCTATATTACGGTAACCGTTTTGACAAAAAACGTCACCTGATGTCATGTTACGGTGACTGTTTTGAAAAATAAATGTCACCTTATGTCATGTTACGGTGACTGTTTTGAAAAATAAATGTCGTCGTATGTCATGTTACGGTGACTGTTTTGAAAAATAAACGTCACTGTCTGTCATGTTATGGTGACTATTTGAAAAATAAACGTCACTGTCTGTCATGTTACAATGACAATTTTGAAAAATAAACGTCATCGTATGCCAAGTTACATTGACTGATTTGAAAAATAAACGTCACCGTACGTCATGTTACGGCGATGATTTTGAAAAATAAATGTTATCGTATTTTATGTTACGGTGACTGTTTTGATAAATAAACGTCATCGTATGTCATGCTACGGTGACGGTTTTGACAAATAAACGTCACCGTATGTCATGTTACTGTGACGGTTTTGAAAAACAAACATCACCGTATGTCATGCTATGGTGACCGTATTAAAAAATAACGTCACCGTATGTAATACTACAGTGACAGTTTTGAAAAATAAACGTCACCTTATGTGATGCTAGGGTGACGGTTTTGGCAAATAAACGTCATCATATGTCATGTTATGGCGACGATTTTGATAAATAAATATCACTGTATGTATGTATATGATGATGGTTTTGAAAAATAAACGTCATTGCATGACATGATAATGTGACGGTTTAAAAAGTAAGTGTCACCATATATCATGTTATGGTGACGATTTTAAGAAAAATATTGTTTTTAATATACACTTAAGGTAACGGTTTTAGCTTACGGTAACGGTTTTTGATGTGATAACGTAACGTTTTTAAAACGTAACCAAATGTATATCAAAAGTGACGGCAAGATAGGTGACGTTTTTCATGTCGACGAAAACCGTTACCGTATACCTATGGTAACGGTTTTTAACCGTCACAAAAGACCTTTTTTGTACTAGTGTTCCTTAACTCTTACTTGTTTATCATTTGCAGTATCTACTAATAAAGCACAATCTAGCAATTTAGGTTTCAGATGCAGTTTAGCAACAAATGAAGGAGTCACGAAAGATCGGTTTGCACCAGAATCGAATAGCACTTTAGCACGTGTAGAATTTATAAGGAATATACCTGTAACCACATCCGGATTTTCCTCCGCTTCTTTAGCTGACATCAGAAAAGTACGACCCCTTGTTCTTGGTGGCTCAATTCTTGGAACTGCCGGTTTGATTACTGCTGATCCCCCTGACGTTCCCCCTTGTTGTATTCTGATCCGTGGGCAATCTGATTGTAAATGATCAGGAGAATTACATATAAAACAAAGCCTTGTTACTTGACAATTCCTTGCAATGTGTCCAGTCTTCCCACACTTATAACAAACCCTCGAATCTACTTGACAACTTCCTTGATGAACCCGATGACACTTCGGGCAAGATCTTTCTGTTGGTCGGAATGGTAAGCGGTTATCAAATCTTTGGAACCTGGACTTTTTCGGATCATTCTGAGGTCCTTCCCATTTCCTCTTTCCCATACTTCTATCATTCACGTCCCTTTTGTTGTCTCGCTCTACATTTTCGGCTGCATCAACTGTTGCTGAGAAAGTAATAGGCCCTGTTGCAGCTACCAACCTTCTAACCTCTGAATTCAGCCCATAAATAAACCTATCCATCTTCATCTTTTCAGTTGCAACATAATATTCTGCAAATCTAGACTTCTCTAGGAAACGAGCAGTATAATCCCTAACAGTTAAGTTTCCTTGTTGCAAATTCATAAACTCTTCTTCCAATTGCCTTACTGCTGCTTGAGGACAGAATTGTCCTTTAAAAGCTGTTGCAAAATCATTCCAAGCAATATTAGTGCGTACATCCGGTCCCCTAGATTCAGTAAGAGCCTCCCACCAGTACAATGCATCTGCCTTCAGCATTGCCGTCCCATATAAGACTCTATCTTCTTCTGCACATTTACTGGTTTTGAATACAGCTTCTATCTCCTTTAACCACCGCATAGCTTTTACTGGATCTCTCTCTCCAGCATATGTTGGAGGTTTACAACTTAGAAACATTTTATAATCACACTTTCTTTGTACCGCTGAGGCCGTAGGTGTAATTAACAGTTCATCTTCCTGATTCGGACCTGGTCTGTCAGTTCCATTGTTACGGCTTTGATTAAACATAGTTTGTATACTTGTTTGTAACCTTCCCATTTCAGTCATCAGATCATCCTTTGTAATAAATTCGGAACCGCCTGGTGGATTCCTACCCCCAGTTCTGCCTCCACCTCTATTTCCTCCTCTTCCTCCCCTTTGATTTCTTGTGCCACTTGCCATTCTGTAGATTCAAACAAAATTAATATACACATAAGCACATATCCCATATAACAAGATATTCTGGTTCAAACATGTACCTGTAAGATCATAATTACATTGGCCAGGTGTAACTCTGAAATTACCTTACATAATGTTCCTCTACCTTTTTATATTTATCATCCCAAGGTTCTATAATAATTGGGACACCCTACTTCACATGCAGTTTAAGTCTAGGTACAGATACTAATACCTAAATCCCTTAAACTAGGGCTCTGATACCATCTGTAACAACCCCCAATCCAAATATATAACAAATATCATACTTTGCATAACATTGTTACATAACCAAGATACATCATAAATCAAATAAGGTCCCTTAAGTCTTTACAACCCAAAAGTAAGGTATTTCCATTACAAACTTTGCTAATTACATACACGATGTCTAGTAATGAAACTATAACTGCAAAACACATCGTAGTCTTCATATCATAAGTCTTCACAAAAAGCTATCCACTGATTTTCTCTCTTACTTGCCCTTATCCAATCCACGACCTGGAATACATATTTTAAAACAAAAATGAGGGTTAGACCTTAAGGTCTAGTGAGAAAATCCCTGTTTCTTTAAAAATCCTTTGCACACCATCACTCATATAATACAAGTACAATTACCAGTTATAATTCATGCATCATATACCTTTCCATCTCATTCTCTTGGCCATATTAGTGGTTGCAAGCCAACTAATAAATTATCTCCGCTGCACTTATATACAGCCAACTCCGCTGTCCCTTTGTACAGCCAACACCGCCGGTCCGAAACCCGGCCAACAAAATGTTTATGTAATACAATATCTCACTATATCATATTTCCGACACAAACACATAATTATAACATATAGCACATTCTCAATCCACGCATATATGTATTCCAGTTTAAAAACATTTGAATTAAAACTCACCTGAGTAATTATCAACACTCTTCCAAATCCTTTCTCAAAATAGATCAGCTTTCACTCCAAATTCACAGAATCTGTAATAATCAGATACAATATCTCTTTACCACATTGAACACATAAGACTCTTTAGCAGGCTGAGAATCCTAATTAACTTATCAAACTCTTATTCTCAAATGTTCCCCTACGACAACTTAACACGGGGGTTCCGCTACCCGGTTAGCGGATGGGGTCAAGGGGCAACGCCCTTGCGGACACTTATCTAACTTGTTGGATCCCAGATTCACTTAATCAAGATTAACAATCTATTAGTGGAGTTTAGAGTTTGATGCGGAAGCGTATTAAACTAACAGATATGTTTGATAGATATTATAACGCACATATATAAAGAAAACAGTAAAGAATGAAAAGGATTTCTTGAACAGTTACTGTTATTCAATATACAATAACAACACGAAGAACAGATTAAGAACTGTTGGTGTGTGTGAGAATATAACACTCAGATGTTTGACAATAAAGCTTGAGAGTATTAGTGATTTCTTGTGTATTCGTTCTTAGGAAGATCTCAACATGAGACTTCCTTTTATACTACTCTTAGAAGACTATGAAGTAGGTCACTGTTCCTTTTACGGCATGAATAGTGAACTGAATGGTGTGAACAGTGGACTGGATGGTGTGAGCAGTTGTTTGAGCCATACGCATTTAATGGAGCAGATGTACTATTGGTAAATGCATTAAATGGCGCAGACGTCTATTTTGTACCATGCCCTATTGAGTCCACTCAGAGCTTGACACGTGTTTTGATAGTACTTTTCCATGCAAGTTGATGAACGTATCCAGTAATATCTTCCAAGTCTTCATAGCAGACCACAGAGGCTCTGTAAGGCATTACAGAGGTTCTATGGTCTGACCTTCTGTGGAGCAGTCCACTTGTTTCCGAGTTGATCTTCTTCTTGCGCACTACAGAGGTTCTGTGATTACCTATGTAGCTTATGTGGCTTTCTGGACTTGATCTTCTGGAAGAAGTGGCAGAGCCTCTGTGAGAGGCTTTTCTATACTTAGCCTATTTTTCACTACTTCTAAGTATTTCTATGATTAGGAAGATTGAAGCTAACAATCTCCCCTAAGTAGTGAAAAATAAAAATTTGACTTTGAGTTTAGTTAGGCTAAGTTGGATAAGACAGAGGTTAAACAATACCTCGAAATTTCTTTCATTTAGAAATATGCCAGAGGCATTTTACATTTGAGTACAATGAAAGATAAAACTTTGTTTGCAGAGATTGGAGGTCTGAGAATCAGATTTTGGCATCTTTGAAATCGTTGTAGCTTCTGTTGTCTCTGCCGACTTTTCTGATCTCTTTGTAGAATCTGATGCAGAGTTCTCTTAGGCGGATTGTTGAGTCTATTTCTCTGATGAAAGTATCTGCATCATCTCTATCCATTTTCTCTGTACCTCTGTATTTTACAAGGCTTGCTCTGAATTTGCTCAGAGTACTGGTTGCGTACTTCTGACAATCCATGAGTACAAAAAGTTTAACCTGGTGTTGTGGGTTTTGAAATACTAACCCAAATCTTGGTTCTCTGATGATTGAGTTGGGCACAGCGTCTGGTGGGCAGCTATCTTCTGGTGGTCGTAGATCTAGATGTTTGAGACCAAGATCTTTTCCCAGCTGAAAATCTATCATGCTGTATAGCAGAAGCTTTTCCCTCATCGCTTTTCTCAATACTTGATAGGCTCTGGTGTTTGCCTCTGTGTTGTAGTTGTCCTTTGTCCATTGCAGAAGGTCAGGTAGATCGTATGGATTGATGTTTCTTAAGTCAGCATCAGCGAAGGTAGATTCTGAATTGTTCTCTCTTCTGACTTTGTAAAGATTGTACCTGACCCTTGGATAGGTTCTTGTGAAGGAGAATCTGCAGAAGATCACCTTTTTGATTTTGTGAATTGAGAAGACATCTGCTTTGGCTCTTGGCTTTGTTCTTGTGAAGATGTTCTCAAATTCTTCTCTGATCCTTGGATCTGTCACATGATCTATTGGATAGTTTGTCTGAAAGGATTGTTTGTAGAGGTATTTGTATACCACTTCTTCCATTTCTTCATGTGTTGGACCAGGTCGTGGAATTTGTCTTCTGAGACTCTCCATCTGTTGAACAACTTCTGCAGCTCTACCAGTTAAAGGAGTTTCTGACAGAGGCTTCAATCCATGTGCCCAGTCAACTTCTTCGGGTTTTGGGGTTTGAAAGGCGTCAAACGCACTCTTCATCAGTTTCTCTGTTGGCTTTGACAATGTTTTCTTCTTCTTAGGCTCTTCTGTCAGTATCCCTTTGCCTTTATATTTTGTTGTCGTGGCAGAACCTGTTGCTTCTGTGGGATTTGAGGTTTGCACTTCTGTAGGTTTGATGGAGGTTGCCTCTGTGGATTTTGACGATTGTGACTTAGAGGACTTTTGTGGCGATGGTTCTGTTGGCTTGACTTGCTCTGTAACCTTTGTTGGAGGTTGTTTGGTGACTTCTTCTGTGAGCTCAGTTTCTGTTGATGAAGTGTTGTCATTGAATCTTCTTGCCATTCTGAAAGCTAAAGTGAACCTGTGCCTTTCTTCTTCTCTCTTCACCATACGATCACTCATTGTTGTGTGCATCCTTTTCAGAATGTCAGAAGCAGAGGTCGTTGCTCTTTTTGGTTTGGTGGCAATCGACTTTCTTCTGGGTATGGTTTGGGGTGTTTCCACAGAGGTGGGTGTTTTCTCTGTGGTTGGTTGATCGGATTCTTCCAAAATGATTACCTCAGGGGCGGTTGTTGCCTCTGAGGTTTGCTTATCTGCTTCTGTAGTGTTGGGTTCTTCAGAGGTTGAATCCACAGAGATGGGTGTATTCTCTGTGGTTCTTTGAGTTTGTTGTTGGCTTTGTTCTGGAGGTGCTTGACTCAGAGGTTCTGCGGCTATTGGTGGACCTGTAAGTCCTCTGCTTGCAGTTTTCTCTGTAGTTTTCTCCCCCTCAGGATGATCTGATGGACCAGGATGGTCATCATCATCAGAGTCATCCTGACCCTTGTCTGATGTACCCTCTGCTCTGCAGGAAGCATCGGGTTTCTTCGGCATTGTGGCTCCAACAGCGATCAGTTTCGCGCAGACATCATCACAGAGGCCAAGAAGAGTTGCTAGCTCTGCCTCTGTTTTGAATCTCATCCTTCCTACACTTTCTCTGAAATCTTTGACGAAGTTAGCATTGGCAGTGGTGAAGGAAAGGATGACTTCTGTCACTTGATTAATCACGTTCTGCCCAAGCTCTGTCAGCTGTGCTCTTGTCATGTAGTCTTTGGGTTGCATCAGCATGGTATTTCGTATGGCTTCTTCTTGAACTTTTTGTAGGGCCTTCTGTAGATCTGCAGGAGTGATGCCCATTGACACTGAAGTCTGTTTGTTCAATTGATCAAGGAATTTGTTGATTGAGTTCTCAATCGAAGGAGTAGTTGTTGCGGCAGAAGTGGTGGATGCAGTAGCAGCAGACTTCATCTGTGAGATGGCAGTTTTTACCTCTGTGGACAGGTTGTCCATTTTGGTGTTTAGGTTTAGCAGTGCCAGTGATGTTGTCTCTGCAAAAGATTTGAAAGAGCTTTGCAACTCTTTCATTGTTTGGTTCACAGAGGTGACAAGGGTTTGGAACTCATCCCTTGATACTTGTGTTCCTTGTGTAACCTCTGGAGGAACACATTCGTCTCCAGAGTGAGTCCCTGTTCCTGGGACACCTTCGTTCACCCTTGTTTGTACGATGGGGGTGGAAGGATTTCCTTCTGATCCTCGAGAGGAAACCTGAGTTTCGTTCTCTACAGAAGTTCTGTGAAGAATAGAGTCCAAATCCACTCCAGAGGTGGGTATTGGAATGTCCTTCTGTTGACTAGGAGACTTGTCTAGAGTCTCTTCGTCTCTGTGCTTACTACTTCTCTTTGAAAGAAGGTTTGGCCTTAATGTGTGCGTGACAGAGGAAACGAATTCCTCTGTAGGGTGTTCTTGTGTGATCTGGGGCGATTGATCACGAACATTAGGTGAGTCTCTTTGAGGAGACTCCCTAGGAATGGATTCCCCGGTTTCTGTGGGCACAGAGGTTGAAAGAGTAACCTCTGGCTGGATGGGTTGGGTTAGGATCGAGCTGTGCTGCTCTTTTTCAATAACTCCTTCTGCAGCTAGACCTGCGGAGTTAGAAATGTGGGTTGCACTAGGAGTTGGGTTTGGTTGTGTGCCTTCTTCAACTTCGGCATCTTTTCTTGTTTCTTCTTCTTCTTTTGTGGAAGTTCCTTGCTCTGTGCGCAAGGAGTCATATATGTGATGAGATCCGTATAATCTCATGACATGAGGATGATAGAGACCTTTTCGTATCCAGATAGCCTCTTCTTCATCTGAATCTACCTCTAAGATTTCTATCCATGTTTCTGTGGTTTCTTCTACAACCGTTGCCTCTGTAACTTCAGTTGTATTCCACTCAGCTTTGGTTTGTTCTATTTCTTCTGAAGCTTGGTTTGGACTTCTTCTGTGGACGTCCAATCCTTGAATGAAAGGGTTTTGTAAAATCACAGGGGTTTCGGCTGGTTGATTTCTGGGTGTTGTGTCATCTTCTTGTAGATGTGTGTCAATGCCAGAAATGAAGAAATCTTGTTCTTTTGGAGAGTGGTGGTCGAGAGGTTGTGCCGTCCACCCTGCTGTATTAAGGGTGTTTGCAATTTCGGGGTTCTGTAGGAAATCATTCAGGTCTCCCTGGTGAGCAAATCTATCTGGAGATTGATAGGGTGATTGATATCCTTCTTCTGTCATTCCTATTTCTGCATCTTCTTCTTCTGCAGTTTCACCCTCTATGATTGCCTCTTCTGCAATGGTAACCAATTTTTTAAGTGATTTACCATGCTTCTTTTTGGTTTTCCTCCTTTTTGGTTTTGGTGCCCCTTCCTCTGTTGATTTGGATCTTTTCTTTTTCTGTTTTGTGAAAAGGGGAGGAGCAGAGGAGCCAATCTCTGTGGCATGGGGAGGTGAAGGTCTATCTTCTGCAGTGCTGGTTGATGTGCCTTCTGCAGTTTTTCTCTTCTTAGCTTTTGGAGTAGAAGCAGAGATCTTTGCTGAAGATTTCTTTCCCATTATTTCTGCGCGTTTGGCTATGAAGCTGAGTTGAATAGCCATGTGTTTTGCTAACTTTTGATCCTTTTCTGCTTGAGTGGAAAGAGGTTTTGCTATCATTGTTCCTAGGGGGACACCTAAACGCGGGGGTGTCATAGGACTCGGTTTTGGAGTTCTATGATCGCGTATATACTCTTTCTTAAGGGATATGTTCGATGCGTAGCGCAGAAGTTTCTTTGACAGAGGTCTGCAGTGTGAGTAGCCATCAGCATGATCAGTGGGGGTATTTTTGTTCATCGGGAACTGTTTGGGAGTTGGCCCTTCCATTGGCCAATTTTGGATTAGCAGCAGAGGTTCGAACAGTACTCCCAATATTCTTTGGAATTGCAGAGGTGGTAGAAAGTTGGGATCGTTCTCTTTGACCCTTTTCGAGTTGTTCTTTCTGTCGATGGTGTTTATGATCTCTTGCATCATTATGGTCGCATAATCTAGTGGAAGATCATAGTAAACCCCATACATGATGCTCAAGATTTGATGTGAGCTCTGGTCAATACTCCCTATCTTTCCTGTCAGGCATCTGTTAAGAATAGAGAACAAAGTGTTCCACAGAGGTGGCAATCGGCCTCTGCGGAAGTCATTTCTCTTCCGTAGTTGGGTGTTGTACCCAAGCATTTCCACGAATTGACAGAGCTCTTCGCCTGTTGGTTGCTCTGCATAACTTTTCAATCCCAGAAGACCCCTTGTTGGTAGGTTGAATTCAAGTGAGAACATTGTTCTGTTGAACTTGATTTCAAGATGCTCAGATTTATCAGGTCTTGAAATGTACCCTTTGATAAGAGAATCGTCTTTATCAAATCGGCAGCTTTGCCAAAATTGGTTCAAATAACGGACTGGAATTTTGTTAGGGGTTCTTGATAGTAGAGGGAAGAGGACATGGTTTTCCATGATGTTCAGAAGTATGACATGGGCTTCGCCGAAAGAAGTGGGTGAGGGGACCAAATAGCAGTTGTTGGATTTGATAGGAAGAGTGGCTTCGAAATGATCCTTAGCTATGAAGTTTTGCAAGTGTGTCGTCGGAGCAAAGTCTGCGGAGTCCCCGGAATCTTGTTGTTCAATATCTCTTGCAAGGCTGGGGTTTTCAGAATGTTCTGAATGAGCAGGGGAGTTTTCCGTTGAGTTCGCCGGAGAGAGTTCAGAGGATGTAGCTCGAGAAGATGAAGCCATTTGCAAGTGTTTTGCACGGTTTCGCCGGAGAAGAAGATGAGAGTTTGTAAAAGGTTTTATGTGAGGGTAAGCTTTGTTTTTATAGGATGGTAAAACGGTAGAATTCGAAAGAGTAAAATATATGGCAATGGATTAAAGTTTGGAATCCGCACTCGAGTTTGAGCGGCGGGTTCAACTTTCCAAATAAAAACGTTCCATGTACGCCCAATGAAAATGGGACACGTAGGCCTTGTCAGAATATGACAGGACGTCGTGCGCGACCCATTAATGCTAGGCGCGTGAGGTTGATTTTAGCCATATGAGTTTCACTCGCAGTAAAAGTAACCGTTATTACTACAGAGATGCCCAAGTAATCAGATTGGCAGAGCTTCTGTAGTTTACAGAGGCTCTGTGATCTTGAAAATCTTTGATGTTTATCCCTTTTTCATATATCTCATTGTTATCATGACTTCTGTGAGGTTCTTCTTTAACCAAAACATTTGTAAAGGCATTGGAGAGGATAAAATCGGATTTTTGTGAAGAAATTTGCTTCGCAGAGGTTTTGTGGCTCTGTTGGAACTTGCAGAAGTTCTGTGAGGGCCAGCAGAAGCTCTATGAGAGAAAAAATCTCATAACAAAAATTTTATTAGTATTTTTGATCATCCAATTTTTGATTTGGTTTAAGAGATGTTTTTCGGACATATTTGAAAGTTTGTGTCCGAGAAAACTGTTTTTAAAAAAAACGGTTTGTTCGAGAAGGTCATGGTCTGCGTTTTCGGTTTTCGAGATAACATTCCAAAAGATCGACAGAAGGTTAATTTGTGATCACAGAGCATATTTCCTGCAGAAGCTCTGTTGAGCTCAGCAGAAGCTCTATGACCTTAAATTTCTCCTAATTCGAATTTTGTGAAACTTTTTGAGCTTTTGATTTTTGAAATGTTATTCACAGTATATTTAGGACATATTTGACAATTCTTGTCCTAGAAAATTGTTTTCCAAAAACCTTTTGTGCGAGAGACATACCTTTTGGTTCTTCTTTTCTCGGCAGTGATATCTGACTTCTGTCGATATGGAGTCATCGACATTTTTCTTTGGCTTTCCCTTGAAAGTTTTATCTCTTTAGATCATTTCAGGGTTCCCTTCTGCTCCCCCTTGATCTAATCACCTCTGTAGATCAAGTAATTTCCTTTTGCTCCCCCTTGATCTGATCACTTATGTAGATCAAGAATTTTCCTTTTGCTCCCCCTTGATCTATGCTTGGATCAGAATATGATAAGTTTTGCATAGTACATAGGTCAAGTCTATCAGAGGTTCTGTGAAGGTTGTCAGAGGTTCTGAGCAGACCTTACAGAAGTTCTGTAGTTTCAAGAACTATTGAAGATTTTAAGAATTTACATATAGAAGTAGAATCTTTCAAGACAATAATTTAAGCAATGTATTTACTTATTATTTACAGAAGATAAAACTATACTTACTGAGGATTTTCACACCATGTTAATCATTCCTATCTTACCCACCAAGAAGTTGAATCTTTTCTCGTCTAGTGCTTTGGTGAATAAGTCAGCGAGTTGATATTCTGTGGGCACAAAATGAATTTCGATTGTACCGTATTCAACATGATGTTTCAAGAAGTGATACCTTATATCGATATGCTTGGTTTTTGAGTGTTGCACAGGGTTGGCAGAGATAGCAATAGCACTTTTGGAATCGCAGAAGATGGGTATTTTTAACAGGATGTGGCCGTAGTCTTTTAGCTGAGTCTTCATCCATAGAACCTGAGAACAACAGCTAGCGGCAGCAACGTATTCAGCTTCTGCAGTGGATGTGGAAACACAATTCTGCTTCTTGGAGGTCCAACTGACTAGTTTACCACCTAGGAATTGACAACTCCCAGAGGTACTCTTTCTGTCGAGCATGCATCCTCCATAGTCTGAATCTGTATAAGCTTTAAGACCAAAACCAGAGTTCTGTGGATACCAGAGACCAAGATTTTTGGTCCCTTTTAGGTATCTAAAGATTCTCTTTACGGCATCATAATGTGATTTCTTTGGATTAGCTTGATAGCGTGCACAGAGACATGTGGCATGCATAATGTCAGGTCTGCTTGCTGTTAAGTATAACAGAGATCCAATCATGCCTCTGTAGAGAGTGCATTCTACAGAGATGCCATCTGAATCTAAGAATAACTTGTTTCCAGTGGCCATTGGAGTTTTCATTGCAGAGGCATCAGAGAAGCTATACTTGGAAAGAATGTCAGAGACATATTTAGCTTGATTTATAAAAATTCCCTCTGATGATTGTTTGACTTGGAGTCCGAGGAAGAAAGTTAATTCTCCCATCATACTCATTTCAAACTCACTCTGCATGAGTTTTTCAAATCTTTTACACTCTTCTGAATTAGTAGACCCAAAAATTATGTCATCTACGTATATTTGTACAAGCATTATCTCACTACTTTTGCGTTTATAGAATAAGGTAGTATCTGTTGTACCTCTGTTGTAACCATTGACTAGAAGAAAGGTAGAAAGTCGTTCATACCATGCTCGTGGAGCCTGTTTCAGTCCATATAGAGCTTTTTCAAAGTAGTATACATGCCTTGGAAACTTTGAGCTTTCAAATCCTGGTGGCTGATTAACGTATACCTCTTCTTGGATTTCACCGTTGAGAAAAGCTGATTTTACGTCCATCTGATAGACTTTAAAACCTCTGTGGGCTGCGAAGGCTAAGAATATTCTTATTGCTTCGAGCCGTGCGACAGGGGCAAAAGTTTCATCGTAGTCTATGCCTTCTTCTTGTCTATATCCCTTTGCTACTAATCTTGCTTTGTTTCTGATGACCACTCCATCTTCATCCTTCTTGTTTCTGTAGACCCATTTAGTCCCAATGGCCTGTTTTCCTCTTGGCAGAGGTACTAGAGTCCATATTCTGTTACGCTCAAATTGCAAAAGTTCTTCTTGCATGGCGTCTACCCAGTTTGGGTCATCTAGGGCTTCAGAAATCTTCTTTGGTTCTATCACACTAATAAAATTTGTAAAGAAACAAAAGTTAGCAGTGGCAGACCTTGTTTTTACTGCGTCAGAAGGTTCTCCGATTATTTGGCTTGGAGGATGGCTTTTTGTCCATTGAGTTGTGCGTGGAAGATGATCATCAATGTCATTCAGACTTTCTTCTTGTGTTTCTTCTTGTGTTGCATCTGTTGTTCTTCGTGCCTTGGTAGTTGATTCTACCGTTTGTGGAATGATTGGTATGAGTGGTGGTGGAGTTTGTTCCTCTGAGGACGTATAGTCTTGGTCCTCGATTTCCTCTGTAATTGGTTCTTCTGTGGTTTGTGCAGCTTCTGTCACCAGTCATGTGCCTTGAGCATCCGGAGTCTAGATACCAGATTGGCACATACTTCTTCTGCAGGACAATCACAGAGATTTAGGTACCCATATCCATATGGGTCCAATATTGTTAGAGTTTTTCAAGTTTGCCTTGGCATTCTTGAAATACATTTTGTTCTCTGCAGAAGAGTCAGATTGTTTCTTTGTGGGATTTGACTTTTGAATTGTCGTAGAGAGTAAACAGTCTTGACTTGAAAAATGATTATTAAGTTTAGACATAAGATCAAAGCAATAAAAGTATTGAATATGAGATGTAATTTGCTTGAACTTTTCATTGAACTTTTTAAACTCAGCCACAGAGGCATTACATTCTTTCTTTACATTAGATTTCCTATTACTAGAAGATCTATGAATACTCGAATGTTGTTTGCAAAAGCTCTGTTTAGGACCTGCCTTCTGTGGGTTGCTTCTGTGGTGAACTTCTTTCATCACTGTCACAGAAGAAAAAGATTTATTAACCTTGGGTTTTGAAAATCTAGAACTTATAGGATCAATAGAGGTCTTCTGTAACATTTTAAGCTCAGTAGAGGTTTTGATATGTAGATTCAATTTTAGAAAATCTTGGCAGATTGGAATTTCTGTGAGTTTCTCTTTTGGAGAAATAGTTCTGTGAGGAACTTCAGATGAGAATTTGACATCCTCTGTGTCACAGTGAATTATCCCTGATTTGAAATCAGTCTCTGAGTTGTCAGAGGATGAATCGTCCTCGTATACAGAGGTTGAGTCAATTCTTTCAATAGAGGCTGGATTTTCTGAGCATGTATCGTACGAGCTTTCTTCCTCTGTAGAATAGTTTTCATAGATTGCAGAGGTTTCTAATAAGATTTCTTCAGTGAGAGTTTTATCTATAGAAGATGTACATAAATTTTCTAAAACGCTTGATTTCCATATTTCCAAAATTTCTTTTTCAATTAAATTTTTAAAGTTTTCTTCTGAAAAAATGGGTTTAAACTCAGGAGCTTCTGCTGATAATTTCTTTTCAACGTTTATCAAACAGACAAAAGCAACCTGTGTTTGGGTCTCTGGTTTACCAAACTTGAAGATACCAATTTGATCTTGTGTTTTCAGATATTTCTTTGGTTTGATACCTCTATTGACAGAGGTTGAAGATGATGAGTCTGTGTTTTCAAACCACACGTTAATCATCTTCTTATGTTTCTTCAAGTAAGGATCCACAGAGATTTTCGCCCTTTTGCTTACAGAGATTAGATTTGGAAAATATGGTTTGTTCGTTTTTCCAATCACAAATAAAGAGGACAGAGGTTTGTTTCTTTTGCCTTCAACACCTAGGGTGATATCATCATACCCTATACCTCGTCTTCCTATTTGTGAGTTTACTTTTTCATAAACTTTCTGTGCATCTTTATAGTTTTTAATCAAAACTTCTCTTCTGAGTAAATCTTGCCATAATACCTCTCTTTCTCTTTGAAAGTATTCTTTAAGAGCTCTTATGTCAGTAGTTTCGCTCCTTGAAACTGAAAGTTCTTTTGTTTTATCTTTTAAAGTATTGGTTAATTCAGAAATTTGTTTTTTTAAAGGATCTAGAGTTTTGTTCCAATTCTTTTCTATTCTCTCTTTTTCCTCAAAAATCTTTGCTTTTTCTTGAGTGAGAAGCCGTACTTCTCTCTCATTGAAGGTGAGTCTTTTCTGAATAATTTGATTTATCTCTTTCAGTTCAATTAATTCAATGTTAATTCTAAGTGTATTATCATCTACAGAGGTAATACAAGAGTTGGAATTTGAAGTAGATACCTCAGAGTCAGTGCAGGAGTCGACTTCTGCCATGCCACAGAAGAGGGCATTGGCGGTATGTTCATCGTCAGAAGTAGAGTCTGACTGGAAGTCTTCTGTGTTCTCCTCAGAATGTCCTTTTGCCATTAAGGATTTTTGAGCATAATACTCGGCTTTCTTTTTGTAGAAAGCAGAGTCCCTCTGTGGGCGATTTGATCTGCTTCTGCATTCATTCGCAAAATGGCCTGGTTTGCCGCAGTTAAAACATCCTTGAGGAGTGTTTCCTGTTTGATCATTGGACTTCTGTAGGTCTCCGCCTTTCTCTGATCTACATTCATTTGCATAGTGACCAGGTTTGCCGCATTTGTAGCATTCTTGCTGCGTGTGGCTTACCGAGTCATCTGACCTCTGTCGGTCATTTCCTCTGTAATGTCTTTCGCTTGACCTCTGTCGGCCACTCGATTCTTCTTCTCTTCTGTCATCTCTTCTGTTTTCTCTATCATATCTTTCATTTCCGGAACCTCTTCTGTTTTCTCTGAACTCTTTTGTCAATAGAGCTAAAGATTTAGCTAGTGACGCAAGAGTTATTTCTTTTTCTGCTTGCTCTTCTTCTTCACTGTCTATTATCACCATCTTCTTCTTCTCCTTCTTCTTCTCCTCTGTGGCTTTTTCATTTCTTGGTCTCTGTGCATCTTCTTTAGTTTTACTAACCAATGCATATGGTACAATGGTTAGTGTTTTAGCCTGTGCTATCTGAGGTTCTTGTGCGGCTAATGTTCCGTAAAGACCAGAGAGAGTCCAGGTGTCTAGATCCTGATTTGTCTGTAGGGACATAGACAGCTGGAGCCATTCTTCATTTAGACTTTTTAAAAACATGACATTGTTTTCTTCAGAAGTTCTGTCAATGCCTGATTTTCTGCACTGGTTGATTAGAGAGTTGAATCTGTCGTATGTTGTTTGCAGAGATTCTGTTGCAGAGGCTTTGAATGCATGATATTCATTGATGTACTGTGCTCTTCGGTTTTTTTGTGTTTTAGCACCTCCTTCCAACTGTCTTTCCAGTTCTTTCCACAGATCATGCGCTGTTTCACATGAATCCAAGGATTGAAAGAGTTCGTTGGGTATTGCCATAATTAATGTCCTCTTGGTTTTCTGAGCAACTTCATCTTCTGCTTTATCTTCGGTTGACCACTCCCCTTTTGGCTTTGGTTTTTGATGTTCAGGGATTTCGGCAGATTCAGCAGTAGCAGGTATACGAGGTACTACTGTCATGGGAATAGGAGGAGGATTGTACAGATATTGTACTTGATTTTTTTTCAGTGCCCTCGAAAAAATGGACCATTCTTATTTTCCACTGAGGATACTCATCTCGAAGGAGAGTAGGAGGTTTAGTGAGAGAACCAGTAGTAAAGAAATTATTTGTATTTGTCATTTGAAGATTTTTAGAAAGAAAGTATGACTAAAGAGTTACTTCGATGAGCTTGAAGATTTTCTGGGTTTAAGCAGTTTCCAGACACAATTTTAAATCTCAATAATATCTATCACGAGTCTTGATAAGTGGATCACTTGATATTGAAAATCAAGGAAGGCTCTGATACCAATTGTTGGATCCCAGATTCACTTAATCAAGATTAACAATCTATTAGTGGAGTTTAGAGTTTGATGCGGAAGCGTATTAAACTAACAGATATGTTTGATAGATATTAGAACGCACATATATAAAGAAAACAGTAAAGAATGAAAAGGATTTCTTGAACAGTTACTGTTATTCAATATACAATAACAACACGAAGAACAGATTAAGAACTGTTGGTGTGTGTGAGAATATAACACTCAGATGTTTGACAATAAAGCTTGAGAGTATTAGTGATTCCTTGTGTATTCGTTCTTAGGAAGATCTCAACATGAGACTTCCTTTTATACTACTCTTAGAAGACTATGAAGTAGGTCACTGTTCCTTTTACGGCATGAATAGTGAACTGAATGGTGTGAACAGTGGACTGGATGGTGTGAGCAGTTGTTTGAGCCATACGCATTTAATGGAGCAGACGTACTATTGGTAAATGCATTAAATGGCGCAGACGTCTATTTTGTACCATGCCCTATTGAGTCCACTCAGAGCTTGACACGTGTTTTGACAGTACTTTTCCATGCAAGTTGATGAACGTATCCAGTAATATCTTCCAAGTCTTCATAGCAGACCACAGAGGCTCTGTAAGGCATTACAGAGGTTCTATGGTCTGACCTTCTGTGGAGCAGTCCACTTGTTTCCGAGTTGATCTTCTTCTTGCGCACTACAGAGGTTCTGTGATTACCTCTGTAGCTTCTGTGGCTTTCTGGACTTGATCTTCTGGAAGAAGTGGCAGAGCCTCTGTGAGAGGCTTTTCTATACTTAGCCTATTTTTCACTACTTCTAAGTATTTCTATGATTAGGAAGATTGAAGCTAACATAACTCAAAATACACCAGAAAACTATAACCGGACACTCAAAAGTATTCAAAATCTCAAAATTGGCCAAACAGCAAAAGTGTCCGGATACCATAAGTTACCCGGACAACCCTACTTTTCCGGACAGCATGACTTTTCCGGACAAAAGGACTTTTCCGGACAAAACCACTAATCCGGACAACATAAGAAAAAAGGGAACTTACCCGGATAAAAGACGCGTCCGGACACCTTCATAAAATCATCCGGACACCACCAACAAAACCATCCGGGCACATTCAAACCGTGTCCGGACACCTCTGTCGGTTTGTCCATTTTCGACCCAGAAAATCGCAGATTCAATACCAGATGCATTTCTAGCTATTCTACTCCGATAGAAACATTCAACAAGCAATTACAGACATAAATTACAAAGGAACATACCTTAAATCCTTTCCAAGTACACCAATTGATGCCCTAACCCTTCTTTTCCTCTTTTCCTCTTTTACTCTCAAAACACACACACACACACTGAATTGTTTGCTGAATTTATGAAATATCCTAACACCTAATCAGATATTTATGACCATAATTACTACTTCAGCCCCTACCCTTTTCATTACTAAACAATATACCCCTAAACTTATAATTTTCACCCAAATTCACCCTAAACATTTATAGTAAAGTTAATTAAATTTAACGAAACTAACGAACTTACCCGGGGTATTACAATTGATTTAAAAGTATTATTTTGAAACCGAATGTTCTCACTAGGCGTTAGCCTAATCGTTTCAAATTATATTTTCTTACCAGGTATGAGCTCATGGAAGTAATGGGATGAGTGGAGAGTTTATGGTGACGACAACTTGATGTAACTTAACTTTTGTAATTGTCTTCACTCGTTAAGAAAGTTTATGATATGGATTTTGGATGAGTAAACCCTTTTATTTCAGGTTTAAATTAGCCCTGAATTTTAGGGTGTTACAATATGGTATCAGAGCATTAGTTTAAGTGAACAAGGTATGCTAAGTGAGATACCTAGACTTAAGTTGAGATGAATTAAGTTATGATATGTGAGAAATTGGTAGAAGTACTAAGACGGGATAGTCTTAGAGTTGACGGAAGTACGTGAAATTAGTACTATAACAATGGTAAAGAGGATTCTCGTGTATAGTATGTTCACAATTTCAATTAGCTACTGTTATTTTGAATATATTGTTATACGATTATACTTGTTTCTAAATTGTTACAGTGACTAATGAGCAGTAAGGTACGTTTCGTGTATCTGGTTAAGTGTAACCATTTATTATCGTTATTTCTTTGTGCTAACTTATCTGTTATATTTTTGGTCCATATCAAAGGTTAGCTATATCAGTTGTCATTATTGATAGATGTTTTAATGATTGAGATAATTAAAGAAGATCAAGCTATAATTGGATAAAGATTTGATGATAACAGTTGCTATAAGGAGGCTTGCGAATTTAAGTTGGGGAGCGGGTAATGTTGAAGGATGTAAGATCCCGAAAATGTGGAAAGTTGAGTCCTTGTTCTTCCTAGACTTTTAATTGTGATTAAGTAAGTAAGACTTAAAACGAAGGGACAAGTAACATATTTCATGTTAATATGAGGTGATTCCACTTACTAAAATAAGAGTAGGTGAGAAGAGTAGTTGTGTGGAGAAACCGGAGACGATTTTAGAAAGATCAGTTAAGAAGCTACAACTTAAGAATATAATTATGTTGAGAGTAAAATGGTGCTTATATGACCTTAGAAGTTGAAGAGGATATGAAGATTATATATTCTCATTTGTTTATCTAGTTTCGATTTCGAGGACGAAATCATTTTAAGTTGGGGAGTATTGTAACATCTCGATTTTTGTATTAAGTATTAATATGGGGTTTGATTTAATAAATACTGTTAGCTTTAATTAGCCCCTAATTTATATGAATGTTTTATAAAGAAATTATTGTATGGGCTTTATAATTAGATTTATGTTATCTTTGTAATTAGCCTTATGGGCTTAAGCCTTTTGTGTAAATGGGCCCTATATAAAGGTGTCCATAGGCTTATTTTAGGTTAGGTGAGAAATCTGGAGAGTTCACAATTAACACACACAGACTAGTTTCTTATGAGAGTCGATTTCACGTTTAGTGTGGTGTTCTTCCAATTTCCCCCTCCATACCTTGAATCAATGAATATGAGATAAGATTTCTATGAGTATTGTTCTTAATTTCTATCTTATCTCTACTTTCTGTATGGATTTTATCTTCTATTGTTTGTCTGTCTCAAAAATGGGATCAACAATTGGTATCAGAGCCGATTGAAGAACCTTTTCTTCAAAATCGGTCATCTATGGCAACAATAGAAGTTATTAGATGATTTATTTGTTGTTTTGGTCCTTAGATTGATTCAATCACATGAGCCTAAACACAAATATCATTCTAATGGTTTATTTTCTGTTTTTGTGCTTATTAGAAACCCATTTCTTCATTTAGATGAGATTTGGATGATCTTTCATAGAAAATATAATTGTTTCTTCACAAAATCTGATTCTGCACACCACATGTATGATGAAATGTCTAAGTGAAGATTTTATTCTATTTGGGTTAAATCTGATCTGATTATTACATGTGTGTGTTTTGATTCTTTCTCATTCATTGGTCTAATATTTGATAGCACTAAGTAGATGGTTGATCTATGATCTCATCCTTTTGTGTGCTTAAGTCCATAGCATTTTTTTGGCATCTTGGTAGTAAGGTTGTTGATCTTTGATCTGACCTTTATTTAAATCCTAGATTGGACTCTCTTTTACTCAGATTTTGTTTGTCTTCCGCTGCTCATAATCATTTAAATGAAAAACAAAATCATTTGGGTCTTGAGAAAGTTGTTTGAGAAAGATTTGGTGTTGTGTTACATGTTCAAAGTCAGATCTGAAACTATTTTTGGATCTTTGATTGCTTAAACTTAACTTTCTGAAGTGATCAATCAGAAATTTAATTTTTTTTGCAATCTTTGTTCTAAGAAGAATTATGGAGATCGATTTTGCTTCTACATCAAGTTGATTTGAAGTCGTGATGTCCGTTCGATGTGTAACAGAAAAAGCTTAATCAAACAACAATGTGTTGCTGTTTGTTGGATTTAAAACAGAAAAAGGCTGCAGTTTGGTTCTATATTTGTGCTGTCCAAAAGCTGCTGTTAAGCTGTCCAAAAAGCTGTTGTTAAGCTGTCCAAAAGCTGCTGTTAAGCTGTCCAAAAAGCTACTGTTAAGCTGTCCAAAAAGCTGCTATTAAGCTGCTGTATGGCTGCTGTTTGGCTGCTGAATTGGCTGCTGTTTTGCTGCTGTGTGGTTCAAAACAACAAGCTGTCATGGTTGTTTGGTGCTGTCAAATAGCTTCTTTCCAAGCAGAAAATTGAAGTTGCTGTCAAAAACCTGTTGCTGTCAAAACTGCTGTCAAAATGAGTTTGCTGTCAAAAACAAGTTGCTGTCAAAACTGCTGTCAAAATGGTTGCTGTCAAAGCCAATTTGCTGTCAAATTAGTTGCTGTTAAGCAGTTTTTGTTGCTGTCTTGTTGCTGTTAAAACGTTTAAAATCTGCATTGAGGATGTGAAAGTTGTCCATGTTGTGTCAAACAGAAAATTGCTGCTGTTAAAGTGCAGCAGAAAACTCTTGATGATTAGTTTTCAGAAGAATAAAGCTGCTGTTTGTGCTGTTTAAATCAGCTGTTGTCCATACTTCGAAATATGCAGATCTGCAACAGATGCTCTTTATCCAGAATGGGCCATAATTTTCTGATTCAAAAGGCCTCTTCTCAACATTGAGAGTTCATTTATCGACATCAGTCCATAATGGAAAAAGGTTCTAAAGATAAGAGAGACGAAGATCAATAGTTCAAAGTTCAGTGAAGCAAGACTTGAAGAATCAGAGCTTAATCAAAAATCTGCTGCTTAGGCTTATTATGTTCAGAGGACACTCTGTAGAAGTGGCTGCAGAGGCTACATGCAAGAAGCTGTGACCAAAGAGATCAAAACAAGAAAACATTTCTACTCATCAAGCTCTGTTTTCTGGATCTGTTGATAAAATCAACTTTGGATTTGATATTCAAGTTGGAACTTGCTGCATCAATTGTTGAGTATTTGTTTGCCAGAGAAACTTCAGCAACAATCAGAGTTTGTGATGCAGAATGGATGCTGTAAACGGGCATAAGCAGATGCAGAGCTGCTGCTGTGCAGGCCATTTTTTGTTGTCCATCAGCCCATCCAGATTCTTTGCAGAGATGCTTCTATACAGAAGCAGATCACAGAAGCTTCTGCGATCGTTCAGAAAGTGATCTTGTGCCTCAGAGCCTGCTCCATGTTGAAGATTGATGCTGATGCAGAGGATTCACAGAGGATCCGTTGCTGTTGTGCTTGATTCCAGAATATCAAACACATTGACTTCAGAGAATGTTGATTCACAGATGACAGAAGCAGCAGAACACAGAGCCTCTGAGATTATGCTTAGAGCCTCTAAGCTCACACAGAAGCATGACAGAGGTTGTTGTTTTTCAAGTTCATAGCATGTCGAAAACGCCTCTGCTGTTTGATTTCCAGATTAACAGAGATCCTTGACAGCAGGTTAATATATACAGAAGCTTCTACAGAAGCCTTTAAGGTTGCTGCTGTGTTTATAGGCAGAGCACATAGGTTATGCCGAGCAGAAGCAACAATCCACAAGCTCTGTTCATGTGCAGAGCTTAATCCAATCTTCCCAGAAGCAGATCACAGAGGCAAATTCACAGAGCCTCTGTGAAGTTGTTCAGAACCTCTGCGATTAGAGGTTGTCTAGAAATACATTTTGGTGTTGTGTGTAATGTGCAGCAAAAAGCTGCTGTCCAGATTAAGCTTTTGATAACAACAGCAGAGTTAGAGAGACTCAGAAGTTGCAAGGCCATCCAGAGTCATCAAAACCTATAGAGCTCAACTTCGATTTATGCAGAGCTTGTGAACACAGAAGGTCATGGGTCAAGTGCAGAAGTCATCTGATCACATATTATCCAAAAGGATCTGTCGATAGTGTTCAAGTCAATCCGTTGTTGTTGATAATGTTCATGGAGATTTCGAAGTTCAACAGCAGCAGATACCATTCAATTTGTGCAGCAAATTATACAAAGTTTGATCAAAATGCTTATTTTCATGTTCAACAGAGGTTGTCCAAAAGTTCGGTTCAGAAGTCGTTGTTCCAGTGCTTCTATACACAGCTAATACACAGAGCCTCTGAGGCTTAAGCTCAGAACCTCTGAGCTCACACAACCTGTCCAGAGGCCATGCAGAGCCGTTAACCAGTTGTGCTTAATCAGAATCTGTTCTGTTGCTGTCCATTCAAAAGAACAACTTATTTGTTGCTGTCATACGCAGAAAGCTACTGTTGATTTGGCTGTGTTTAGAGACGCTGCAGTTAAGCTGCAGATCTGTTAAGCCGCAGCTGATTAAGCTACTGTCCTTGTTAAGTTGCTGCTGTGCGGAGCTTAAGCAATTCGGTTGGTTATGAATGATGCAGTCTGCTGAAATGGGGATTAAAGGTGCATATCTTTGCTGTTCAGACCAGTCCATCAGATCATAGAAGATGTCCAGAAGCGTTTATAAAATTGAAAGAGACATGTCACAAAGCTTCTTGCCATTTCGAGCTAAAATGGAACTTGAAAAGAGGTTCTACACAAAAGCAGATCTTGATCTATCCCAGAAATGCTGCAGAAGCTTGTTGTTCATAGATGTTGAGCTAAATCACAGAGATCAAGTCTCTGCAGGTACTGTGGTTCAGAGGATCGACCAGAGCGATTAATTAAGCTTATCCAGAGGTCATTGACAGTGCTGATAAAATGCTCAGAGGTTATCCAATCGTGAATGTTCAGGATCTTTTTCAAAGTTTAGAAGATGACATTGAGGAAAATTCACAGAACCTCTGTGAGATTCTGCAGAACCTCTGTGAGCCATTAAGTAGTTTTGTTTATTTGCAGATCTAGAAAGTCATCGTGGACAATTTTTTAAGCAGTGCAGAAGGTTATACAGAGATAGTTAATAGTGATCAGTGCACATGCAGACAGTATATATAGAGAAGGCCTCTGTACATGTGCAGACGATATGCAGAAGTTGTGCTAGTCATTAAGCCACTGCTCATCATGTTTTGTTCATGTTAATTCATCAGAGGTTGATTAATGCGCAGAGCCTCTGTAAAGTTTCACAGAGCCTCTGTGAGACCCCACAGAGCCTCTGTGATCAGAAGTAACCAGAGAAGTATAACAGCAATGCAGAGCCTTTGTGTGCTTAATCTGAGTGCTGTCCAAATCTGTATGTGCTGAAAAATTGTCAAGAGCTTAACTACAGAACTTTATAGAGGTCTCTGATGGTGCACAGAGCCTATGCGCAGAGGCTTCACACACACAGAGCTTCTGTAAGGACGTGCAGAGCCTCTGCGGCTGTCCAGAAGATGTGCATCTACAGAGGATGCTTATATGATGTAGCTTGATGGTGTTTAAAGAGATTTGACAGAGGCATATCACAGAGCCTCTGAGCCTCTGTACTGATGTGCAGAGCCTCTGTGAGAAATTAGCCAAAAGCCCGAAGCCCGAAATTTTCAAATTTCTGACAGCTTTGCGCTGTTTCAGAAACACGCGCACAACTTCTTACTCGGTGCTCCGATTCGCATGAGTCCAGTTGCGTTGAATTCCTAAGACACAGGTAAAACTTGTTCATATTTTGAGTTTGGTCTGAATCAGTGTTCTTAATGGCCAGAATCTGTGTCAAAGTCAATGGACTCTTGCTGGACCGAAAGCATTGCATTTCACTCGTGCTCTTTCCGCTTTCAAGAACGGCGTTCTCTCGACGGTTATTCACGGTTTCATGATGCTATTGTGACATATTTATTGTCACTCACTCCTCTGTTATTCATGTTTAAAGCTCGGTACTGAACGCTTACTCAACGGGATCTTTTAGAGTCAAATTTTCTGTTTTATGACCGTTCTGCGCAGCTGAAGGAAAACTTACACAACTCACTCGTTTTTCATCCAAAATGGATGAATCATAGCTCGTTGGAATGCTAAGAGGCTGGAGTTCATTATACATGTTTTATGTTTTATTTCAATCAGTCTCCATGATGGTCAAAAACAGTGGTGAAGTTGAGACATGAAAGCTGGACAAAAAGTGTTATTTGTCTCGGTCTTTCAAGAAGATGAGCCTACATTTGAGGGGGAGCTCGTGATGCTTTGAAGACTTGAAGAACGGAACACCAAAGGTTCTAAAGAAAGCAAGGGGGAGACTATAAGATGATGCTTTCTTTATAAAACATTAGGGGGAGATTGTTAGCTTTAATTAGCCCCTAATTTATATGAATGTTTTATAAAGAAATTATTGTATGGGCTTTATAATTAGATTTATGTTATCTTTGTAATTAGCCTTATGGGCTTAAGCCTTTTGTGTAAATGGGCCCTATATAAAGGTGTCCATAGGCTTATTTTAGGTTAGGTGAGAAATCTGGAGAGTTCACAATTAACACACAGAGACTAGTTTCTTATGAGAGTCGATTTCACGTTTAGTGTGGTGTTCTTCCAATTTCCCCCTCCATACCTTGAATCAATGAATATGAGATAAGATTTCTATGAGTATTGTTCTTAATTTCTATCTTATCTCTACTTTCTGTATGGATTTTATCTTCTATTGTTTGTCTGTCTCAAAAATGGGATCAACAAATACAATGAAGTATTCTTTGATAGATTAATTTTAGAGTTTATCCCCAATTAAGTTATGTTATTTATTTTGTGGTGTAATAAGTAAAGGGGTAAACTTTAATTTTAATTTATAAGTTGAGGGATTAAAGTTGTCATTTGAATGAAGTTTGGGGTTTGTTTGGTTAATTGGTGAATGAGGTGGCAACACCATAGCCAAAGTTGATTAAATGAGGGAGGTGTCCTCATATTTCATTCACATCTTTGTGAAAAAGTGTGTGTGTGTGTGTGTGTGTGTATGTGTGTTTTACGAGAGAAAGAGAGAAAGAATTGAGAATCAAGAAGGGAAAAGAAAGAAGAAGAAGAGGAAAACATAATTGTTCAGCTGGAAAAGATCAACAACAATTTGTGGAACAAAGGTATCCATCTAACTTGAATTCTTCATTCTTGTAGATAAAGTTTAAGATGATTTTAGAAATGGGTTTTGATAATTTTGATGATTATGATAAATCTGGGTTGATGTTTATGTTCAAATAGTAGTATTGAACATATCTGCAAGTTTATAGAAACATGCATGGCTTAAAATTAGAGATTTCTGGGTTTTTACGTTTTTCAGTTAGTTGAGATATTCATGAACTCAGTTAGTTGCGACAGTTATGAACTCAGTTAGTTGCGATAGTTATGAACTCAGTTAGTTGCGACAGTTATGAATTTAGTTGGTTGCGATATGGTGCTATGTCTCAACAGTTGGTTGCGATATGGTGCTATGTCTCAGCAGTTGGTTGCGACAAGGTATATCGCAGCTAGTTGGTTGCGATAAGTGTTGACAATTTTGGTTATTTTAGGATTCTTAGTCTTTAAGGGTCCTGTACAGTAGATTAATACTAGTACATTATGTATATGAGTATTTCAGATCTCTGTGGAGTTGGTGACAAAAGTTCATACAATTTAGAGAAGAAAAGAAAGATACTAATGCTATCAGGTGAGTTCATTCTTACCTTATCTTTTTATAATGTTTTAAAGTATGGTAAGGTGTATTTTATAAATGAACTGATTGGATGACTTTTGGAAGAATAATTTTATTAAGTAAAATTATATCAAGACTCGTAAGTGTTAATATTGATGATTAGATTTATAGAATGAGGAATTGACGTATTAAAATATGATCGGCTTATATTAAAAGATATAAGAGATCTACAAAGGAGGTTTTGATCTTATTGAATGATATGAGGAATTTGTGTGATAAATATGTGATTGACTTATACTGAATAATATGAGAAATACATATAAGCATTATCTGGTACGAGTAAGAGGAACGGATTCATAGACACTAGTTTTATTTGATAACGTAGGGTAGGCAAAATATAATTGCTATTGCTGTTTATATTGGAATGTAATGAATAGGCAAAGTAGAATTGCTATTCATGTATAAATTGCTAGATTAAGTAAGCTTGTTGTGGATGGTGGAATTCCAAGGTAAAGATCCGGTCGGGTTGAACTTGGTGGTTTTATGCTAGAGACCCGGTTTGGGTTGATGCCTCAATAGACTAAAGATCTGGTTTGGATTGATGTCTCCGTGGACTAAAGATCTGGTTTGGATTGATGTCTCACTATGCTAGAGACCCGGTTTGGGTTAATGCCTCATTTGACTAAAGATCCGGTTTGGATTGATGTCACAATATAATTGTTATTCCCGTGTATCCTTGGAATGGTTGAATAGACAAAGTAGAATTGTTATTCATGTGAATGATTGAATAGACAAAGTAGAATTGTTATTCATGTGAATGATAGAATAGACAAAGTATAATTGTTATTCATGTGAATAATTGAATAGACAAAGTAGAATTGTTATTCATGTGAATGATTGAATAGACAAAGTAGAATTGTTATTCATGTGAATGATTGGATAGGCAAAGTAGAATTGCTATTCATATAGAAATGGGGAATAGGTGAAAGTATAATTACTATTCATATGGAACGATTGAATAGGTAATATAGATTTACTATTCATATAGAAACGATTGAATAGACAAAGCATAATTACTATTCAGGTTGATTGATTGAAAAGATAAAGTAGAGTTATTATTCGTATTTGAGATGTGGAAATATGAATTAGAAGAAGTGTAAGTATTGTTTTCCTGTGATTTCAGCGGATTAAAAATAGGCAATATATAAGTGCTATTTCTATACCCATTTAAAGAAGAAGGTATGATGTTTGAATGGAAGTCTGTAGGATTGATCGATAAACTAGAATCCGTGATGATTCGTAGTAGGTTATTGAATAAGGTGATATGATTTTATGAATGGTAGCTGTACTCGTGGGATTTAGCCTAATCGTTTCAAATTATATTTTCTTACCAGGTATGATCTTAGGGAAGTAATGGGATAAGTGGAGAGTTTATGGTGACGACAAGTTGATGTAACTTAACTTTTGTAATTGTCTTCACTCATTAAGAAAGTTTATGATATGGATTTTAGATGAGTAAACCCTTTTATTTCAGGTTTAAATTAGCCCTGAATTTTCGGGTGTTACAAGCATTGACTTTATCTGCTAAGAGCATTTAATGAACCAACTTTGTATTTATGGCTCCACACTCCTTCACACTAAATATATGTCCTTTTAAGATCAGAAATGATTTGCCCTTTTTCAAACTTATTTTATTAAAGAAGAGTGTTATATAAAAAGGTTTTTGAAACACCCTGAAATTCACAATGAATTTAAACCTTAATTTATCAGAGTTTATCATCACAATTTCAAACTTACAAAATTTTATCATAACAACCGGTTAATCTAATCCCTGATCAACACACAATTCCAGAAGCATAACTCTGGAACTCCTCGACTCTCATCCCTTTGTATCCCTTCCCGAGCTAGCATCTGGTAAGAAAGTTTAATTTGACAAGATTAGGCTTACGCCTAGTGAGAACATCCAATTTCCAATTTCCAATTAATACCTTATAAGCTTTGAAAACCAAAACTGTAAACAAAGCGTATAAAGTAATCTGATCCTAACTTTCTTACCGAACCCATAACATTTTTCAATAACGGGAATCATACCCGATTCGATGAGTATGACAACACTAAGTATGTCATAATATCATATTAGAGAGCGCCACTACGAATCACCACGGATTCTAGTTTATAGCTCATGACCAAGAACTTACAATTAAGCGCCAAGCCTTTTTGTTGGAAAGGGAACAGAAATAGCAATTATATCTTGTCTATTTCTAGTCTACCACTAGAAATTGGAAATAGCAATTATACCTTGCCTATTTCACGTCTCCATGTCACAATATGAATAGCAATTATACCTTGCCTATTCAATCATTTCAACATGAATAGCAATTCTACTTTGCCTATTCAATCATTCCAACATGAATAGCAATTCTACTTTGCCTATTCAATCATTTCAACATGAATAGCAATTCTACTTTGCCTATTCAATCATTCCAACATGAATAGCAATTCTACTTTGCCTATTCAATCATTTCTCAAATACAAACGAGAATAGCAATTATACCTTGCCTATTCTACGTTATCAAATAATACTAGTGCCTCTAGATTCATTACACTTCTTAGCATACGTGCATAATAGCTCAATCACATACAGTCTCATTTAATTAAAATTTTACCCAGAACTACACTATCCGGATATCCCATCTGGAGATATAACTTCTGGAATAATACCCCTTCGGGAATACAACTTCCCGAATATCCCCCACCGGGAATACAACTTCCGAAATATACCCCTCCGAGAATACAACTTCTGGATTCCGGTATCCCTACACGTTCCGGATTCCGGTATCCCCACACGGAGATACACTTCCGGATTCCGGTATCCCCACACTGAGATACAGTTCCGGATTCCGGTATCCCCACACGGATATACACTTTCGGATTCTGGTATCCCCACACGGTGATACACTTTCGAATTCCGGTATTAATCCGGTAATTTATTCGGAGACCGCAACTTTCCAGAAAACTCCACTTCCGGACTATTCGAACTGCACATCGATTTTTGGTCTTAAAACTCATCTCAATCCTATTCTCAACCATTTTCATACCAATACATAATTACCAAAACATATAGACAGTTTATAATCAATTATTTCATTCGATTCAACTACAATTATTTGGAAGAAGAGATGAACTCACCTGAGATTTAGAACTTGAACACAGACTGCAATTCAATTCACCTTCAACTTCTCACACCAAAATCAGAACCGGATCAACTTAGGATTCAATAATCTTTCTCTTTGTTTGCTTGTTGAAACCGACTTCAGGAAACCGAATTGAGATACTCTTCAATTTTCAGCCGACCTCCCAATTTATGCCCAAATTTCAATAACTTACCAATAAACCCAAAACTCTAATTAAATAACCTAAATCAACCCTCAACATTCATAATTTCACGAATCGCTTAACATTTTGGTCAATTACACTTTGACCCTTCAACATTTAAATCATACATTTTGACTAAAATAACGCTTTTTCATTAAATAAACGTTCTCCCAAAATATACAATAATAATGGAAATTTTGAGGTGTTACAAATCTCCCCAACTTGAAAATGATTTTGTCCTCGAAATCGAAACTATATAAACAATTGAGGATATCTATTCTTCCTTTTCGAAAATTACAAACATGAAATATGTTATAGGTTCCTTCCAATTCAAGTGGAATCTGCAAGTGGTAGACTGAAAGTCCTACATGCTTAATCACAGTTAAAGGTCCAAGAAAACAAGGACTCAACTTTCCACATTTTCCAACTTGAAACTCTTATACCCTTCTACAGAGATACCTTTAACATTACCCTCTCCCCAACTTGAAACCCTTTAGGTCTCCTTGGAGCAAACGGTACAATCATCAAGTCTTTACCGAACTAAGACTTGACCTTATTTGAACCATTTTAACTATTAAAGCATCATTCAAAATAGTGACTGGTATAGCTAACTTTTAATAACAGATTGAAATACACAAGACAAGTTAGCACCACAATCACATAATATACAACCATGTATAGAACTAACGAGGAATGTATCATAAACTACATCTGCACATTCCTTAGTGTCTTCCACCATCATACGGAATATTCATCCCGTTGATCTTGGGGTGTTGGGTTTCTTCTCTTGATTCCCGCTATCTTTCAACTTTAGGCACTCCCTCCGATAATGACCAAGCTTCTTACATTCATAGCAAGTCGGTCCTTGGATGGGACAATTCTTTATTTGATGACCACTCTTTCCACATTTAAAACATTCCCTAGATACCACCTGACACAGCCTAAAATGTTTACTTCTACATTTCTGACACCAGTTAGGTTCTTGTCGAGGCTCAAAATGAGTGTCCTCGATAAAGGGCTTTGGTCCTTGAGAAGAATACGATCGACCTTCCCACTTTCTTTTCTCTTCCAATTGAGCTTTCTCAGCTTTATCCCTTGCATAGACTTCTTCTATGATCTTTGCTTCTTCAATTGTTTCCCTCAAAGTTGAAGCTTTATAATTTCTAACTGGGGACATCATATCGGCTGGCAAACCCTTCAGGTAAGACTTGATCTTTTCTTTTTCAGTTGGGGCCACCTGCCCCACTAGGTTCAACTTTTCTAAAAATATTCGAGTATAATCTCTTACAAATGAATTTCCTTTCTTAAGCTTTCGAAATTCTTCCTCGATGCGATCCATTTCATTCTCATTTCAATATTCTTCCAATATCTTCCTTTTAAATGACTCCCAAGCCGTCATAGTTGATGTCATGATATTCCACCAGGTCAAAGCATTTCCACGTAATATATGGGACCCGAATCCGACCTTTGATTCTTCGTCACACTCACAAGCTCTTAATGCATGTTCTATTTCTATAATCCAATTCATACATGCAATTGGATTATCAGAACCAGCAAATTCAGGTGGCTTGCAGCTTAAAAACGTCTTATAGGAACAAATTTTCTCCATTATCCTATTTACGTTCATCACTAGGTTAACAGGTAGATTTACAGTAGTACCAGTACCCAACCCCGGTCTTTGTGACTCAATGTTTTGGTCATTTAGCATTTTCATAAACATTTCTTGTTGTTGAGTCAATGTTGCATTCATACCCCGCATCATATTTTCCATCATACAGGATTCCATCATAGATTACGTCATCACTGGGTTGGAAGTACCGACATTCGCTCGTTGCGTTTGACTCCTCCTCCTCCCAAGATAGATGGCCTTGGTGGACTCTCATAAGCTCCACCCTTTTCAGGTTGATCCTCAACATGTTCATTTGCCACCCTATCTTTTGAAGAAGTAGAAGATCTGCTTGGTGTATTCACCATCGTATTCTGTTGAAGCACATAAGGATAACCATAAGAAATGGTTATGCACAATCCCAACACAAAACGTACTTTAATGTTCATTAATCACCATAACAATTTAAAAACAAGAATGCTTACGTAGCAATATATTCATAATGACAGTAGCTATATGAACATACTATACATAAGAATCCTCGTTACCATCATCACTGTTCTTAATTCACGTATTTCCGTTGACTCTAAGACTATCCCGTCTTAGTACTTCTACCCAAATCTCACCAATCATAAATTAATTCATCTCAACTTAAGTCTAGGTATCTCACGATCATACCTAGTTCACTTAAACTACAGCTCTGATACCAACTGAAACACCCTGAAATTCACAATGAATTTAAACCTTAATTTATCAGAGTTTATCATCAGAATTTCAAACTTACAAAATTTTATCATAACAACCAGTTAATCTAATCCCTGATCAACACACAATTCCAGAAGCATAACTCTGGCACTCCTCGACACTCATCCCTTTGTATCCCTTCCCGAGCTAGCACCTGGTAAGAAACTTTAATTTGAAAAGATTAGGCTTACGCCTAGTGAGAACATCTAATTTCCAATTAAAACCTTATAAGCTTTGAAAACCAAAACTGTACACAAAGCTTATTGTTGGTCCCGAAGGGCTATACAAGTTTGTAGAAGGGGGGGGGGGGTTGAATACAAACACATATTTTACTTTTCTAAATTGTTTATTGATAAATCATTAACAATTTACAGCTTGTTGCGGAAACAAGATTAAGGATAAACCTAAATCTAAACAAGTTGGAACACTAAGTTTTTTGCACTAAGAAAGAGAAGGAAATTACTAATAATAACCTATCTCAAGATAAGAAGGATGAACTTGTCCAGAGTTAGCAAGTTACTTCAAAATGAAGTGAGTTCATCTTCTTATATACTGCATGCATTTAATGCATGGCAGTTTACACTTTACACGTGGCAGCAGCTCATTGGTTGTATGTCATTGACCTTTGTTGACAACCTTAGTAGCCGCATGTTTGAACAGTGTAGTAACAGAGTGGTTGTACGATTTCAGACAATAAGGAGTTTCTTTTCTGACATATCGTACGGAGACGTGCAAGGGTGGTTAAGACAAAAGTACTTTGTACGGAGGACTTCATGATCAGCTTTTCGTTGATTCAGCGCTTCATCATTGTTTATCAGCGAATGATAAAGTTCAACGATAGCTGAAGTCCTGTACTTGATACTTCACGTTGAGTGGACAAATCTGAGTCTTCGCTGATCCGCATCAGTTCATTAGGAGACTTGTCGCTGGTTCTTGAGCTTGATCTTCGACTTCAGCGTAGAACCTATGTTGACGTGAAACTTGTCTTCAGAGATCATAAGTAAACAACTAACTTATCAGCGATCACCATAAGTACTGAACAGACTCAGAGCATTATGGTGAACAGTGTTCGCTGAATGTTTAATCGAAAGGGCGAGAGTTCCTATCAGCGGTACTGTAAGATCTTAGTACTTATCAGCGATAGTGAAACTCTGATACATATTGTTTACTTACAATTTTCACTAAGTATATAAGAGAGGGTCATTATCAAATCACTGAGGGTTTGGATCAACAATCTCCCCTATTTGATTATGACATAGCAACAGAGAAAATTGCTATTTAATGAAAACATAAGGATAAAAAGAACTCATAAAATATTTGTCCCTTTTACTGTTTTCTGGGATCTTTTTTGTACTGATGGAGTAAAGTACATTCGCTGAAATTTTTCTTTAAACTTTGTAAAGATTACAGAGGGAAGTGGAAAAATTACAAGTACAGCGAATACAATTACAAGTACAAAAGAATAACTGATACAATAGAAGAATGAGGCGATCATATCAGTTTATAAAGGTTCTTCCTAAATGAGAAGTTCATCAAGGGTCTTTGATGTGGGAATCATCTAGTCAGGGACATATACTCCTTGATTCCTTTTGTTCAGTGCTTCTTAAAAAATCAAGGGTTTAAGGTACCGTGCCTGAATGTCGTTCTTGAAATCACACCAGTAGATGAGATCTTTCAGTTGTTCGATGGGGGTGATGGAGAGTTCAGAGATACGTTGAAAACGCTTTCGTCCATCCCAGTCAATGAAGAATATCCCGTAGGGTTTGCTTAAGACTTTCCCAGGGTTGAAAGTCTCATCAGGAGGCAGAGATGTGTCAAGTGCAGAAAGGTCAGGTTCAGGACCAAGGACTTCCTCGAGAGAAAAACCAATACATGTTTCGTTTCGTATCTGAGGACCATCTTCTGAAGATTTAGACTTTTTCTTTGCAGAGGCCTTTCTTTTCTGACTTTCGAGAGGAGGAGGAGGAGGAATATCCACACAAGAATAGACTAAGTTGATCTGTTTGTTTATCAACTTTTCAACATGATCCTTGTACTTAGACTGAGACTTCTGGATGGCTAATCTGATCTCCAACCATTCAGAGAGACCGTACTTCGTGATGACTTCAACATAGAATTTTTCGTACTGTCCATTCTCTCTGAATATCTCGATTTCAGCGATAGAAACTTTGAGGGTTAATCTTCCAGTGATGAGTACCTTGTTGATTCTGGAAGTTTGATATCTGAAATGTACCTTTTCTTTGCACCAGGCTAAAGTAGATTGAGACACAGTCCTCTTTTTCTCAACGATCTTCTTTGCATCTTCCCATAGCTGACGTTGAACTTCGATTGGAGTTCTTTTCAGCTTGGGGTCTTTCACTGATTGTTGAGTAATCTTGATGGCGAGTTCTGTATCTTTTTCTTCAGCTTCCCTTCTTTCAGCGATTAGACGTTCAGCTCTGAGGTGATCCTTGTACTCCTTTTGTGAAATTCTGAACTTTGGAGGAACAGAAGGAAGTTGATCACGCTTCAGAATGATTCGCTGATCCTCGAACTTCTTTATTATTTCTTCTCTTCTTTTCTGATCCTCTTCACTTAGCTTTTGAGGAGCCAAGGAAGGTCTGTTTTTGTGAGAGAGCATCTGTTCTTCAGGTTCATCAGTCTCAGAGATCAAATCCAAGACTGGGATTATTTCTTCAGCGATGGGAGCTGGGATTATTGTTGGTGAAGTCGCAGCTGTAGGAACTTCAGCGATATCCTTAAACAGGGGAGAGGACTAGCTGAAACACAGCGATCGTACGAGTAAGAACTTGGGTAGAACAAAGATAGAGAAAGAGTGGTTGTGTATAGAGGTTTATGGAGAGGAGAGCTGATAATGTGTATAGATAGAGGAGGGATGAGTGTAAGGAAGATTTAGTGTACCTGACAAACTGCTTTAGAAGCGAGATCATCAGATTGTCATTGTCTTCAGCGACACCTTTTCCTTTGCCCTTGTCAGCTTCAGACGCTGAAGGCTTTGATTTGGTCCGCTCCCCTGAAGGTTCGTTTATCACGATCCCTCTAAGAACTGTAGTCCTCTGAGCAGGCTTGACGATAAAGGAGTCATCATCATCATCATCGTCATCATCATCATTCTTTGGAAAAGAGGATGGTTCATCATCAGATAAGTCGATGGCTTCTTCATCTTCAGCTTCAGATTCAGATTCCTCAGATTCTTCTTCGAGTTGCTCCCCCTCAGATACAGAGGTAAGCTTCTTGGTTCCCTCGGGGTTTTCATCTCCCTGAGGTCCAGCGGTTGTGTCTTCATTTTTCTTCTCACCCTCTTCAGTAAGGGTAAGGTCTTCAGTCTTCTCCCCCCTGATAGATTCATCATGGGGAAGGTCTTCAGCGCTCTTCTCCCCCTCCTTCTTCATGATGAGTGGGGGAGGAATGTGATGACTCAGCAGTTGGTTTGGGTTCCCTGTCTTCTTGGCCAGGGATCCCCACACAAATTTCAATCGCTGTTAGTCTGTTTTCTAGACCAGAAATAGCAGGATTGATCTTCACGAGTTCAGCACGATCCGCCGTAGTAAAATGCGTTGGTGCAGGGGCAGGGGCGGTCGTGTTGTTCAGGATCTGCTGCATCATTGTCTTCATTGAAGTCACGTCAGTCTTCACAGAGCTCATGTCAGTCTTCACTGAACTGACTTCAGTCTTTACAGCAGACATATCTCCTTCGAGTTTTCCAACCGATGTCTTCAGCGTTGTGACCTCGCTGGACATGGTGTGAACGGATGTTTTGATGGAGACGTAGTCTGTGTAGATGTCAGCGAGAACTTTGGCGAAGTGACCCAAAGTTTTGTTAACCTTATCCAAGTTGGCTTTAGAGGCTTTCCCTTCCACCACTGTTGTCAGCTTTGTAAAATTCTCTCCAGCGTTTGTTACAGCTGAAGAGTTGTCGGAAAGAGTAGTGGTGAGATCTGTCAGCTTCGTCTCCAAGGTCTTCAGAGAGGCGTTGGTGTCTCCCAAATTAGGACCTGTAACATATAAGAACTTGTGAACAGAGGAAAGCTCAGAAGTTTGGGGTTCAGTTACAGTGTATAGGGGTTGGTGTATACCTGTAGGAGGATTGGTGAATTCATCAAAATCTCGGTGTCCTGAGAAAGGTTCCATGTCGTCAGCTAAAGTGCGTGTACGCATGGTCATCTCTGCAGGTCCTACATCCATCATTCCTTGAAGAGTTTCAGTTTTAGCTTACGGAGGAATGACAGGTGCTTCAGTGACAACTGGAGTAGAGTCCAATTGAGTAGAGGGAGGAGCGAAGGTTGAGAATGTTGGTTAGGTGCGGAGTTCAGCGTCGGATTCGCTGAGAATCGCTTCTTCAGTCTGTGGAGAGACTAAAGGAGGTTGGGTAGATTCCAAGTTTAAAACCTCAGCATTTAGAGACGCTGAAGCTGGGATTGAATGGGTGGCTTGTTCAGCTGTGGCAAAGCGTACCACTGAACGTTCCTTCGGCTCTTCTAAATGAGCTGAGGAGTCTTCAGCAAGAGATTGCTGGGGTTGCTCCTTGGTTTTCTTAGTTCTTTTGGAACTAAGTTGGGTATGAGAGTGTTTCCTTTTAAGAGAATGAATGGAGGTTGCAGCTGGGGTATCAGCGGTGGGTTTGTCCGCTGAAGGAGCTGAAGAAGTCAAAGAAGTAGGGTTGAGAAGAGTTAAAAGTGTAGAAAGACGTACGTCGTTTTCTACTGGTTTGAAGTCGAGTACCTTAGGGCCAACCTGAGAGAGTTTCAGGTCACCCTCTTTTGGGTAGCTGTCCTTCAGGCCTGTTTGGAAGACGGCGCTGATGAATCTTGGATAAGGAACCCATGGAGATCGGTCAGTGGCGGAGTCTACTCTGAGTATCAAATCATCATAGATTATCGATGCCCAGTCTATATGTAGGCCTTTCAGCAAAGCATATCCCATTGCTTGCTGAGGTTGAGCGGCTTGATCAGAGGAGCCGGTCTTTACAGTCATGCAGCTGATTAAGTGAGCGAAGATGAAATTCATCTCGCTGGGCATTTTAGATTTCTTGATGAGGGTCAGCTTCTTCTCAGGCTTCTTGTCCCTCCCAGTTTCCCATACATAGCCCATTGCATCGAAGAATGCAGTGATGGCTTCCATATCTGAGTGTTTCTTGTGGTCAGGGAGGGGAACAAAAGGTTTTTCTTTTGAGGCTGTGGGAAGGCTCAGGGCTTTGCGAATGATGGCAGGGGTGATTTTTATAGTGCCATATTCAGTATCACAAAAGATGCAGTCTATTGTTTTTTAGGAGTCTTTGGTTGATGGTAGCTGAGAGTGTCTGGCAGAGTACCAGAACTGGGATAGCAGTAGCTGATGTGTAGGAGATGTTATGGTCAGGGCTGTGGATAGACAACAATTTTCAGGAATTTCATAGCATCATCCAGATGTGTGACTTGCTTTCGAGGAGGAAACTCGAGAAGCGCATAGAGTTTATTGGTCTTCGTCCAATCCAGTTCTTCAAGAGAGAACTTAACCCGAGGAGCCTTGATTATTTCCAATTCCTCAGTAGCATCAGCAACAGTGTTCTCAGCGATGGTGTTCTTGGCAGAGGAAATGTCAGAAGATGCCATTTCTGTATATCAGTTCAACCAAAGATTAACAAATAAGAATAATCTTAATCTGGAAAGATTTTCCAATAAGATGGTTCGAATTTTGTCCATTTCATTCAGACAAAAATGTCTTAATGAAGATTAGTGCTTTTCTTGTTTTTGAAAAAAAAACGAAATGCAAACCCAATAAAAATCTTGTTTTCCAGTTTCCTTTGAGAAATAGGATTCTGGAAACGAATGTGTGAAGAACAAGTTTAAGATTTTTGCGTTTAAACTTGAAGAACAACCATGAAAGGTTGTGTTCATAAAACCATGAAAGAAATGATTTCATTTTTGAAAAGTTCTTTTGTTTGATCTTGTAAAAACAAGGAATAAGATCATAAACAAGTTTAAGAAGTAGGTAAATAACAGAATTATTAACCTGGTTCGTTTGAAGAAAAAGAAGTTCTTGAAAACTTAAGAGCACAAATGCAACAGTAAATCTTTCTTTGCTTGGAGGAGAAGTTTTTCGCATAAAAGAGAAATATAAACCCATGAAGTGTTTATATAGAGAGATTAGAGAGAGAGAAAAACTCGAGCGGGAAAGTTTTTCATCATGACACGGACACGTGTTTGCATTTGATTGGATGGTAAACGAAACGTGCAAACGTGTGTCAGAAAAAGAACGTGTCGGGGCTTATCCGTTGCAACGACGTCACAACTGTCCTTTCATATTCTAGGATGTCTCTGAGGTTTTGAAAACTCAGGGACACTTTTGAAAACATGAAGCACTGAATAGAAATATCAGTGTTGGTTTTAGAAATTTCAAAGTATCGCTGATTAAGGAAGAGATATTCAGCGATGCAATTTGTTTTGAAATCTTGCATTCACATGCGATTGTCAGAGAGAAAAACATACCTTGATATCAACGAATCTAGCTTATTCAGAGAGAAGATGATAGACTAGGTTATACAAGTTGATTTTATCCAATCGCTGATCAAATGTGAACCGCTGAAGATTTTATTCTTTTAAGTTCAGCATTCCAAGCTCGCTGATGAGAAAGTTGAATCTTGTCTCATCAAGAGGTTTGGTGAACAGATCAGCTAACTGATAATCAGTTGGGATAAAATAAAGTTCTATATCACCATTCATCACATGATCTCTGATAAAATGATACCTGACTCAACCTGAACTGGAGGAGCTGAAGATGAGGCTTCAGCAACTTCTGGAGTATCAGCCAAGAGAGGAATAGGTGTAGTTGTCATTATATTCACTGATTGTTGAGAAGTAGATGGAGTGTCTGAGACATTTGGTTCAGAAGCAGGTATAGTGTTTAAAGGAACAGCTGAGACCCATGATGTTTCAGCTTCACTATTCTGCATGTTTGGAATGATAGTAGGACTATCATCCTCAACTGTACGAGTATGAGTGGGAGTATCTTCTGAATCACCAAGATGAGAAAACCTCCATTGATTCAGTTCTTCAGTATCAGCGGACGGTTTAGAGTTCGCTGAACGGGATTCGTCAAACGTGACGTGAATAGTTTCTTCTACAGTTTGTCTTCTTCGATTGAAGACTCTGAAGGCTTTGGATATTGAAGAATATCCAAGAAAGATTCCATCATCAGCCTTAGGATCAAACTTTCCAAGGGCATCTCTGTTGTTCAGTATGAAACACTGACATTCAAAGATGTGAAGAAAGCTGATTGAAGGCTTTCTCCCATGAAAAGTTCATAGGCTGTTTTATTGAATCTTTTGACTATCAGCGACCCGTTTTGCGTAAAACAAGCATTGTTGACAGCTTTTGCCCAAAACTGAGTAGGCAGGTGAGAATCGCTGAGCATTGAACGTGCAGCTTCAATAATTGTTCTATTTCTTCTTTCAGCGACTCCATTTTGTTCTGGTGTTCTCACTGATGAAAAGTTGTGAGAAATACCCTTACTCTCAAAGAAGGAATCAAGAGAACTGTTTTTGAATTCAGTCCCATGATCACTCCTTATTGAGCGAACGGTTAAGTTATTCAGGGTTTCCATCTTCCGAACAAAGGTGATGAGTTCTTCAGGGGTGTCACTCTTGGAACGGAGAAATATTACCCATGTATAACGAGAGAATTTATCAACTATGACCAGTGTATATTTCTTTCCAGCGATGGATTGTTTGTTAACAGGGCCAAACAAATCCATATGGAGAAGTTGTAGAGGAGACTTGCTTTGACTTAAAGCTTGCTTTGGTCAGCTTCCTTTTCTCACACGCTGAACATAAAGACTCTTTGGCGTATGAGTGCTGAGGTAGACCAGTGACTAACTCTTTTGAAGAAAGAGTGTTCAGTGTCATGAAATTCAGATGAGAGAGCTTCTTATGCCATAGCCAGTTGACATCAGATGAGGCCTTTGAGAAGAAACAGGAGTTCTCAGTGGTTGTTGAGTCCATGTTTATTACATAAACATTTTCCAAACGATAACCGCTGAGAGCTATCTTCTCCTTTTTGTCAGTGACAAAGCAGGATTCCTTGGTAAAGATTACCTTATTATCCTTATCGCAAAGCTGACTGATGCTTAAAAGATTATGCTTCAGCCCTTCAACATATGCGACTCTTCTGAAGGTGGTTGTACCATTAGAGAGTACACCAAACCCTCGGGTATGTCCTTTTCCATTTCCACCGAAAGTCACAGAGGGACCCTTCTCTTCCCTGTATTCAGCGAGCAGGCTTTTCTTTCCAGTCATGTGTCTAGAGCATCCGCTATCGAGATACCAGATACCTTTCTTAACCTACATTACATAGGAAGATTAGTTTTTCTTGGGTACCCACTTAACCATGTGTACATGTTTGTTAGTGGAAGTAGTTGGAATGGAAGGTTCAGCAATCTTCACAGCATTTGAAGACTCAGCTTTGTCAGTCTTCACTTTGGTTAATTTCTTAACCTCAGTGGTCTTCTTTGCCTTGGGGGCAATGATCTTCACCTTAGCTATCTTTTCAGCTTTGGTGGCTGTGGGGCACTTACTAGCAATATGATCAGTGAATCCACAGTGATAACATTTCCTATAACTAAAAGTAGTTCTAGGACCATTTGAATGCTGAGCTTTAGATTTTTGAATTAGAAGATCTTGCCAAAGTACCTCTCTCTCTCTTTGAAAGTATTCTTTGAGAGCTCTTATGTCAGTTGTTTCACTCCTAGAAACTTAAAGCCTTACTTCTCTCTCATTAAAGGTGAGTCTTTTCTGAATGCTTTCATTTATCTCTTTTAGTTCAATCAATTCAATGTTAAGTTTAATTGAATCATTATCTACAGATTTAGTACAAGAGGTAGAGTTTGAAATGGATACCTCAGTGTCAGTGTCGGAGTCGACTTCTGCCATGCCACAGAACAGGGCATTGGTGGTGAATTCATCATCAGAGGTAGAGTCTGACTCGAAGTCCTCCTTGTTTGCTTCAGAATGCCCTTTGTTCGCCATTAGGGATTTTTGCGCATAATATTCAGCCTTCTTTTTGTAAAAAGCCGAGTCCTTCTGTGGGCGATTTTGTCTACTTCTGCATTCTTTTGCGAAATGGCCTGGCTTGCCGCAGTTGAAACAACCTTGTGAGGTGTTTCCAGTTCGATCGTCGGACTTCTGTTGATCTCCACCTTTCTCTGTTCGGCATTCGTTTGCGTAATGACCAGGCTTACCACATTTGTAGCATTCTTTTGTGTGGCCTACCTTGTCATTTGACCTCTGTCGGTCATTTCCTCTGTAGTTTCTGTCGCTCGACCTCTGTTGGTCATCATTTCTGTAGTCTGACCTCTGTCGGTCACTCGATTCTTCTCTTCTTCCATCATCTCTTCTACCGCTCTGGTTGTCTCTGCTATATCTGTCATTTCCAGAATTCCTTTGGTTACCTCTGAACTCTCTTGTCAATAGAGCCAATGATTTAGCTAATGACGCAAGAGTTATCTCTTCCTCTATCAGCTCGTCTTCTTCGCTATCAACCATTACTATCTTCTTCTTCTCCTTCTTCTTCTCCTTCTTCTTCTCCTCTGTTGCTCTCTCATTTCTCGGTCTTTCTCTAGCCTCTAATGATTTACTAACCAATGCGTATGGTGCAATGGTTAGTGTTTTAGCCTGTGCTATTTGAGGCTCTTGTGCAGCTAGTGTTCCATAGAGATCAGAGAGTGTCCATGAGTCTAGATCTTGGTTTGTTTGTAAAGACATAGACAATTGAAGCCACTCATCATTCAGGCTCTTTAGAAACATGACGTTATTTTCTTCCGAGGTTCTGTGAATGCCAGACTTTCTGCATTTGTTTATGAGGGAGTTGAACCGGTCGTATGTTGTTTGCAGAGATTCTGTTGCATAGGCTCTGAAGGCATGATATTCATTTATGTATTGTGCCCTTCGGTTCTTCTGTGTTTTAGCACCCCCTTCCAACTGTCTTTCTAATTCTTTCCAAAGATCGTGCGCTGTTTCGCATGCATCTAAGGATTGAAAAAGTTCGTTGGGGATAGCCATGATCAATATTCTTTTTGTTTTCTGTGCAACTTCATCTTCTGCCTTATCTTTATTTGACCATTCTCCTTTTGGCTTAGGTTTTTGATGTTCAGGGAGTTCAGGAGATTCAGCAGTAGCTGGTACACGTGGCATAGTTATCATAGGGACCGGAGGAGGATTGTAAAGATATTGTTTGAGAGTTTTTTCAGTACCCTCAAAGAAATGAACCATTCTTATCTTCCATTGAGGATACTCATCTCGAAGGAGAGTAGGAGGTTTGGTTAATGAGCCAGCAGTGAAAAAGTTATTGGTATTTGTCATTGAAAGACTTTTTCAGGGGTTCAGAAAGGATAATATGATGAAAGATTTATGAGTATGAAGATCTGGAAGGATTTCTGGGTAATAACTAATATCCAGAATTACTTTACTGGTGTTCTAACCTGGAAAAATGGTTTCTATCAGAATGAATCAAAGAGTGATAGGAAAACAGAAACCTTTTTAATTATGATGAAGAGTAGGTTAAAAACAGAATGAAATCTATCAATAATGTTGTCAAACGAGGATCACTTGATATTAAAAATCAAGCTAAGCTCTGATACCAATTGTTGGTTCCCGTTTTATTTAAACAAGATTATCAGATCTATTAGTTCAAGTTTAAGTTTGATGCGGAAGCGTATTTGAAGAACTAACAGAAATGTTTGATAGATTTAGAACACAATATAAATAAACAGTGAACAGGAAATAATATCTCAAAGTTTACTGAATATATATATATCAAGAACAGATTTAAGAACAGTGAGTAAGCAAAGCTTTAAAACAGATATGACTCTCAAAGTGTATAAGCTATGTGTTCTTGTGATGTTTTTATCTCTTGATTCTTGATTAGGAAGAACTCAACATGAGTCTTCCTTTTATACTACTACAAGGGGACCATAAAGCATAAGCTACTATTGATCGGACGGTATGAATAGTTGTACGTATAGTATTGCATTAAATGCCGCAGACGTCTATTATGTACTAAGCCCTATTGAGTCCACTCAGAGTTTGACACGTTGAAGTTGGACAGGGTACGTTGCCATGCAAGTTGATGAACAGGTCCAGGAACAGTAGCAAGATATTATAAATATCTTCCAAGTCTCTAATGAGGACCGCAGAGGCTCTGTAAAGTGTTATAGAGGTTCTGCGGTATGGTCCTTTGTAGATCAGTCTTTACCAGATTCCGAGTCTTTGGTCTTCTTTGAGCGTATGACAGAGCTTCTGTAGGACGTCTCTGTAGCTTCTGTAGCTTCTTGACCTTGATATCTCGGTAAGTTCGGCAGAGCCTCTGTAAGAGGCTTTCTTCACTTGGCCTATTTTTCACTACTTCTAAATACTTCTACGATTAGGAAGATTGAAGCTAACAAATTTTGAGTCTAAAACTTTAATAGAAAATGCAAGAGATAAGAGTAGAGAATGATACCAACACCGTTGTTTAGAGTCGTTCACCAACTTGGCTAATCCACTTTCCGATACACTTCTCAAGACACTGATCCACTATAAGTGTTCTTTGTGGTAGAACACAAACCTTGGTACAAATATTTGAATGGATCTCTAGCTTTTTCTAGAGATAGGAATGGATCACTCATACTCAAAGTAAATACTTACAAGTTGATGGATTTTCAATGGTAATCAATGTAATGCTTGGATGATTTTTGTGAGTGTTAGAGCTTGAATGCTTACTTTGTGTTCTTTAAAAAATAGAGAGATATCAGAAATTATGCTAGCAAGACTTAAAATTTAGCTGGGACAAAGCACTAGCTTTATAGTAAAAAAATTTGGAATCAGACCTAATGTGGACGTCCGCATTTGACACCAAGCGAACGTCCGCATTGAAATTTTCAAGAAAAATAGCCATTTGAAGTCAGACGAGTGCAGACGTCCGGATGGACCAAGCGAACACCGGCATTGTAACATCTCGATTTTTGTATTAAGTATTAATATGGGTTTTGATTTAATAAATACAATGAAGTATTCTTTGCTAGATTAATTTTGGAGTTTATCCCCAATTAAGTTATGTTATTTATTTTGTGGAGTAATAAGTAAAGGGGCAAACTTTAATTTTAATTTATAAGTTGAGGGATTAAAGTTGTCATTTGAAGGAAGTTTGGGGTTTGTTTGGTTAATTGGTGAATGAGGTGTCAACACCATAGCCAGAGTTGATTAAATGAGGGAGCTGTCCTCATATTTCATTCACATCTTTGTGCAAAAGTGTGTGTGTTTATGTGTGTTTTACGAGAGAAAGAGAGAAAGAATTGAGAATCAAGAAGGGAAAAGAAAGAAGAAGAAGAGGAAAACATAATTGTTCAGCTGGAAAAGATCAACAACAATTTGTGTAACAATGGTATCCATCTAACTTGAATTCTTCATTCTTGTAGATAAAGTTTAAGATGATTTTAGAAATGGGTTTTGATAATTTTGATGATTATGATAAATCTGGGTTGATGTTTATGTTCAAATATTAGTATTGAACATATCTGCAAGTTTATAGAAACATGCATGGCTTAAAACTAGAGATTTATGGGTTTTTACGTTTTTCAGTTAGTTGAGATATTCATGAACTCAGTTAGTTGCGACAGTTATAAACTCAGTTAGTTGCGACAGTTATAAACTCAGTTAGTTGCGATTGTTATGAATTTAGTTAGTTGCGATATGGTGCTATGTCTCAACAGTTGGTTGCGATACGGTGCTATGTCTCAACAGTTGGTTGCGATATGGTAAGGTGTATTTTATAAATGAACTGATTGGATGACTTTGGGAAGAATAATTTTATTAAGTAAAATTATATTAAGACTCGTAAGTGTTAATATTGATGATTAGACTTATAGAATGAGGAATTGACGTATTAAAATATGATCGGCTTATATTAAAAGATATAAGAGATCTACAAAGGATGTTTTGATCTTATTGAATGATATGAGGAATTTGTGTGATAAATATGTGATTGACTTATACTGAATAATATGAGAAATACATATAAGCATTATCTGGTACGAGTAAGAGGAACAGATTCATAGACACTAGTTTTATTTGATAACGTAGGGTAGGCAAAATATAATTGCTATTCCTGTTTATATTGGAATGTAATGAATAGGCAAAGTAGAATTGCTATTCATGTATAAATTGCTAGATTAAGTAAGCTTGTTTTGGATGGTGGAATTCCAAGGTAAAGATCCGGTCGGGTTGAACTTGGTGGTTTTATGCTAGAGACCCGGTTTGGGTTGATGCCTCAATAGACTAAAGATCTGGTTTGGATTGATGTCTCCGTGGACTAAAGATCTGGCTTTGATTGATGTCTCACTATGCTAGAGACCCGGTTTGGGTTGATGCCTCATTTGACTAAAGATCCGGTTTGGATTGATGTCACAATATAATTGTTATTCCCGTGTATCCTTGGAATGGTTGAATAGACAAAGTAGAATTGTTATTCATGTGAATGATTGAATAGACAAAGTAGAATTGTTATTCATGTGAATGATAGAATAGACAAAGTAGAATTGTTATTCATGTGAATAATTGAATAGACAGAGTAGAATTGTTATTCATGTGAATGATTGAATAGACAAAGTAGAATTGTTATTCATGTGAATGATTGAATAGACAAAGTAGAATTGTTATTCATGATGAATGATTGGATAGGCAAAGTAGAATTGCTATTCATATAGAAATGGGGAATAGGTGAAAGTATAATTACTATTCATATGGAACGATTGAATAGGTAATATAGATTTACTGTTCATATAGAAACGATTGAATAGAAAAAGCATAATTACTATTCATGTTGATTGATTGAATAGATAAAGTAGAGTTATTATTCGTATTTGAGATGTGGAAATATGAATTACAAGAAGTGTAAGTATTGTTTTCCTGTGATTTCAGCGGAATAAAAACATGCAATATATAAGTGCTATTTCTATACCCATTTAAAGAAGAAGCTATGATGTTTGAATGGAAGTCTGTAGGATTGATCGACAAGCTAGAATCCGTGATGATTCGTAGTAGGTTATTGAATATGGTGATATGATTTTATGAATGGTAGCTATACTCGTGGGATTGAGTATAATACTGATATTATGAGACGAGTATGAATATGGTAAGAAAGAGTGTAAGTCAGGTTGATAAAATTTGTTTACATTGATTTAAAAGTATTATTTTGAAACCGAATGTTCTCACTAGGCGTTAGCCTAATCGTTTCAAATTATATTTTCTTACCAGGTATGAGCTCAGGGAAGTAATGGGATGAGTGGAGAGTTTATGGTGACGACAAGTTGATGTAACTTAACTTTTGTAATTGTCTTAACTCATTAAGAAAGTTTATGATATGGATTTTGGATGAGTAAACCCTTTTATTTCAGGTTTAAATTAGCCCTGAATTTTAGGGTGTTACAATATGGTATCAGAGCATTAGTTTAAGTGAACTAGGTATGCTAAGTGAGATACCTAGACTTAAGTTGCGATGAATTAAGTTATGATATGTGAGAAATGGGTAGAAGTACTAAGACGGGATAGTCTTAGAGTTGACGGAAGTACGTGAAATTAGTACTGTAACAATGGTAAAGAGGATTCTCGTGTATAGTATGTTCACAATTTCAATTAGCTACTGTTATTTTGAATATATTGTTATACGATTATACTTGTTTCTAAATTGTTACAGTGACTAATGAGCAGTAAGGTACGTTTCGTGTATCTGGTTAAGTGTAACCATTTATTATCGTTATTTCTTTGTGCTAACTTATCTGTTATATTTTTGGTCCATATCAAAGGTTAGCTATATCAGTTGTCATTATTGATAGATGCTTTAATGATTGAGATAATTAAAGAAGATCAAGCTATAATTGGATAAAGATTTGATGATAACAGTTGCTATAAGGAGGCTTGCGAATTTAAGTTGGGGAGCGGGTAATGTTGAAGGATGTAAGATCCTGAAAATGTGGAAAGTTGAGTCCTTATTCTTCCTAGACTTTTAATTGTGATTAAGTAAGTAAGACTTAAAACGAAGGGACAAGTAACATATTTCATGTTAATATGAGGTGATTCCACTTACTAAAATAAGAGTAGGTGAGAAGAGTAGTTGTGTGGAGAAACCGGAGACGATTTTAGAAAGATCAGTTAAGAAGCTACAACTTAAGAATATAATTATGTTGAGAGTAAAATGGTTCTTATATGACCTTAGAAGTTGAAGAGGATATGAAGATTATATATTCTCATTTGTTTATCTAGTTTCTATTTCGAGGACGAAATCATTTTAAGTTGGGGAGTATTGTAACATCTCGATTTTTGTATTAAGTATTAATATGGGGTTTGATTTAATAAATACAATGAAGTATTCTTTGATAGATTAATTTTAGAGTTTATCCCCAATTAAGTTATGTTATTTATTTTGTGGTGTAATAAGTAAAGGGGTAAACTTTAATTTTAATTTATAAGTTGAGGGATTAAAGTTGTCATTTGAAGGAAGTTTGGGGTTTGTTTGGTTAATTGGTGAATGAGGTGTCAACACCATAGCCAAAGTTGATTAAATGAGGGAGGTGTCCTCCTATTTCATTCACATCTTTGTGCAAAAGTGTGTGTGTGTGTGTGTGTGTGTGTGTGTATGTGTGTTTTACGAGAGAAAGAGAGAAAGAATTGAGAATCAAGAAGGGAAAAGAAAGAAGAAGAAGAGGAAAACATAATTGTTCAGCTGGAAAAGATCAACAACAATTTGTGGAACAAAGGTATCCATCTAACTTGAATTCTTCATTCTTGTAGATAAAGTTTAAGATGATTTTAGAAATGGGTTTTGATAATTTTGATGATTATGATAATTCTGGGTTGATGTTTATGTTCAAATAGTAGTATTGAACATATCTGCAAGTTTATAGAAACATGCATGGCTTAAAATTAGAGATTTCTGGGTTTTTACGTTTTTCAGTTAGTTGAGATATTCATGAACTCAGTTAGTTGCGATAGTTATGAACTCAGTTAGTTGCGACAGTTATGAACTCAATTAGTTGCGACAGTTATGAATTTAGTTGGTTGAGATATGGTGCTATGTCTCAACAGTTGGTTGCGACATGGTGCTATGTCTCAACAGTTGGTTGCGATATGGTGCTATGTCTCAACAGTTGGTTGCGACAAGGTATATCGCAGCTAGTTGGTTGCGATAAGTGTTGACAATTTTGGTTATTTTAGGATTCTTAGTCTTTAAGGGTCCTGTACAGTAGATTAATACTAGTACATTATGTATATGAGTATTTCAGATCTCTGTGGAGTTGGTGACAAAAGTTCATACAATTTAGAGAAGAAAAGAAAGATACTAATGCTATCAGGTGAGTTCATTCTTACCTTATCTTTTTATAATGTTTTAAAGTATGGTAAGGTGTATTTTATAAATGAACTGATTGGATGACTTTTGGAAGAATAATTTTATTAAGTAAAATTATATCAAGACTCGTAAGTGTTAATATTGATGATTAGACTTCTAGAATGAGGAACTGACGTATTAAAATATGATCGGCTTATATTAAAAGATATAAGAGATCTATAAAGGAGGTTTTGATCTTATTGAATGATATGAGGAATTTGTGTGATAAATATGTGATTGACTTATACTGAATAATATGAGAAATACATATAAGCATTATCTGGTACGAGTAAGAGGAACGGTTTCATAGACACTAGTTTTATTTGATAACGTAGGGTAGGCAAAATATAATTGCTATTGCTGTTTATATTGGAATGTAATGAATAGGCAAAGTAGAATTGCTATTCATGTATAAATTGCTAGATTAAGTAAGCTTGTTTTGGATGGTGGAATTCCAAGGTAAAGATCCGGTCGGGTTGAACTTGGTGCTTTTATGCTAGAGACTCGGTTTGGGTTGATGCCTCAATAGACTAAAGATCTGGTTTGGATTGATGTCTCCGTGGACTAAAGATCTGGTTTGGATTGATGTCTCACTATGCTAGAGACCCGGTTTGGGTTAATGCCTCATTTGACTAAAGATCCGGTTTGGATTGATGTCACAATATAATTGTTATTCCCGTGTATCCTTGGAATGGTTGAATAGACAAAGTAGAATTGTTATTCATGTGAATGATTGAATAGACAAAGTAGAATTGTTATTCATGTGAATGATAGAATAGACAAAGTAGAATTGTTATTCATGTGAATAATTGAATAGACAAAGTAGAATTGTTATTCATGTGAATGATTGAATAGACAAAGTAGAATTGTTATTCATGTGAATGATTGAATAGACAAAGTAGAATTGTTATTCATGATGAATGATTGGATAGGCAAAGTAGAATTGCTATTCATATAGAAATGGGGAATAGGTGAAAGTATATTTACTATTCATATGGAACGATTGAATAGGTAATATAGATTTACTATTCATATAGAAACGATTGAATAGACAAAGCATAATTACTATTCAGGTTGATTGATTGAATAGATAAAGTAGAGTTATTATTCGTATTTGAGATGTGGAAATATGAATTAGAAGTGTAAGTATTGTTTTCCTGTGATTTCAGCGGATTAAAAATAGGCAATATATAAGTGCTATTTCTATACCCATTTAAAGAAGAAGGTATGATGTTTGAATGGAAGTCTGTAGGATTGATCGATAAACTAGAATCCGTGATGATTCGTAGTAGGTTATTGAATATGGTGATATGATTTTATGAATGGTAGCTATACTCGTGGGATTGAGTATGATACTGATATTATGAGACGAGTATGAATATGGTAAGAATGAATGTAAGTCAAGTTGATAAAATTTGTTTACATTGATCTAAAAGTATTATTTTGAAACTAAATGTTCTCACTAGGCGTTAGCCTAATCGTTTCAAATTATATTTTCTTACCAGGTATGAGCTCAGGGAAGTAATGGGATAAGTGGAGAGTTTATGGTGACGACAAGTTGATGTAACTTAACTTTTGTAATTGTCTTCACTCGTTAAGAAAGTTTATGATATGGATTTTGGATGAGTAAACCCTTTTATTTCAGGTTTAAATTAGCCCTGAATTTTAGGGTGTTACAAGCATTGACTTTATCTGCTAAGAGCATTTAATGAACCAACTTTGTATTTATGGCTCCACACTCCTTCACACTCAATATATGTCCTTTTAAGATCTGAAATGATTTGCCCTTTTTCAAACTTATTTTATTAAAGAAGAGTGTTATATAAAAAGGTTTTTGAAACACCCTGAAATTCACAATGAATTTAAACCTTAATTTATCAGAGTTTATCATCACAATTTCAAACTTACAAATTTTTATCATAACAACCGGGTAATCTAATCCCTGATCAACACACAATTCCAGAAGCATAACTCTGGCACTCCTCGACTCTCATCCCTTTGTATCCCTTCCCGAGCTAGCATCTGGTAAGAAAGTTTAATTTGACAAGATTAGGCTTACGCCTAGTGAGAACATCCAATTTCCAATTTCCAATTAATACCTTATAAGCTTTGAAAACCAAAACTGTAAACAAAGCGTATAAAGTAATCTGATCCTAACTTTCTTACCGAACCCATAACATTTTTCAATAACGGGAATCATACCCGATTCCATGAGTATGACAACACTAAGTATGTCATAGTATCATATTAGAGAGTGCCACTACGAATCACCATGGATTCTAGTTTATAGCTCATGACCAAGAACTTACAATTAAGCGCCAAGCCTTTTTGTTGGAAAGGGAGCAGAAATAGCAATTATATCTTGTCTATTTCTAGTCTACCACTAGAAAGTGGAAATAGTAATTATACCTTTCCTATTTCACGTCTCCATGTCACAATATGAATAGCAATTATACCTTGCCTATTCAATCATTTCAACATGAATAGCAATTCTACTTTGCCTATTCAATCATTCCAACATGAATAGAAATTCTACTTTGCCTATTCAATCATTTCAACATGAATAGCAATTCTACTTTGCCTATTCAATCATTCCAACATGAATAGCAATTCTACTTTGCCTATTCAATCATTTCTCAAATACAAACGAGAATAGCAATTATACCTTGCCTATTCTACGTTATCAAATAATACTAGTGCCTCTAGATTCATTACACTTCTTAGCATACATGCATAATAGCTCAATCACATACCGTCTCATTTAATTAAAAATTTACCTAGAACTACACTATCCGGATATCCCCTCTGGAGATATAACTTCTGGAATAATACCTCTTCGGGAATACAACTTCCCGAATATCCCCCTCCGGGAATACAACTTCCGAAATATACCCCTCCGAGAATACAACTTCTGGATTCCGGTATCCCCACACGTTCCGGATTCCGGTATCCCCACACGGAGATACACTTCCGGATTCCGGTATCCCCACACGGAGATACACTTCCGGATTCCGGTATCCCCACACTGAGATACAGTTCCGGATTCTGGTATCCCCACACGGATATACACTTTCGGATTCTGGTATCCCCACACGGTGATACACTTTCGAATTCCGGTATCAATCCGGTAATTTATTCGGAGACCGCAACTTTCCAGAAAACTCCACTTCCGGTCTATTCGAACTGCACATCGATTTTTGGTCTTAAAACTCATCTCAATCCAATTCTCAACCATTTTCATACCAATACATAATTACCAAAACATATAGACAGTTTATAATCAATTATTTCATTCGATTCAACTACAATTATTTGGAAGAAGAGATGAACTCACCTGAGATTTAGAACTTGAACACATACTACAATTCAATTCACCTTCAACTTCTCACACCAAAATCAGAACCGGATCAACTTAGGATTCAATAATCTTTCTCTTTGTTTGCTTGTTGAAACCGACTTCAGGAAACCGAATTGAGATACTCCTCAATTTTCAGCCGACCTCCCAATTTATGCCCCAATTTCAATAACTTACCAATAAACCCAAAACTCTAATTAAATAACCTAAATCAACCCTCAACATTCATAATTTCACGAATCGCTTAAGATTTTGGTCAATTACACTTTGACCCTTCAACATTTAAATCGTACATTTTGACTAAAATAACGCTTTCTCATTAAATAAACGTTCTCCCAAAATATACAATAATAATGGAAATTTCGAGGTGTTACAAATCTCCCCAACTTGAAAATGATTTTGTCCTCGAAATCGAAACTATATAAACAATTGAGGATATCTATTCTTCCTTTTCGAAAATTACAAACATGAAATATGTTATAGGTTCCTTCCAATTCAAGTGGAATCTGCAAGTGGTAGACTGAAAGTCCTACATGCTTAATCACAGTTAAAGGTCCAAGAAAACAAGGACTCAACTTTCCACATTTTCCAACTTGAAACTCTTATACCCTTCTACAGAGATACCTTTAACATTACCCTCTCCCCAACTTGAAACCCTTTAGGTCTCCTTGTTGCAAACGGTACAATCATCAAGTCTTTACGGAACTAAGACTTGACCTTATTTGAACCATTTTAACTATTAAAGCATCATTCAAAATAGTGACTGGTATAGCTAACTTTTAATAACAGATTGAAATACACAAGACAAGTTAGCACCACAATCACATAATATACAGCCATGTATAGAACTAACGAGGAATGTATCATAAACTACATCTGCACATTCCTTAGCGTCTTCCACCATCATACGGAATATTCATCCCGTTGATCTTGGGGTGTTGGGTTTCTTCTCTTGATTCCCGCTATCTTTCAACTTTAGGCAATCCCTCCGATAATGACCAAGCTTCTTACATTCATAGCAAGTCGGTCCTTGGATGGGACAATTCTCTATTTGATGACCACTCTTTCCACATTTAAAACATTCCCTAGATACCACCTGACACAGCCTAAAATGTTTACTTCTACATTTCTGACACCAGTTAGGTTCTTGTCGAGGCTCAAAATGAGTGTCCTCGATAAAGGGTTTTGGTCCTTGAGAAGAATACGATCGACCTTCCCACTTTCTTTTCTCTTCCAATTGAGCTTTCTCAGCTTTATCCCTTGCATAGACTTCTTCTATGATCTTTGCTTCTTCAATTGTTTCCCTCAAAGTTGAAGCTTTATAATTTCTAACTCGGGACATCATATAGGCTGGCAAACCCTTCAGGTAAGACTTGATCTTTTTTTTTCAGTTGGGGCCACCTGCCTCACTAGGTTCAACTTTTCTAAAAATATTCGAGTATAATCTCTTACAAATGAATTTCCTTTCTTAAGCTTTCGAAATTCTTCCTCGAAGCGATCCATTTCATTCTCATTTCAATATTCTTCCAATATCTTCCTTTTAAATGACTCCCAAGCCGTCATAGTTGATGTCATGATATTCCACCAGGTCAAAGCATTTCCACGTAATATATGGGACCCGAATCCGACCTTTGATTCTTCGTCACACTCACAAGCTCTTAATGCGTGTTCTATTTCTATAATCCAATTCATACATGCAATTGGATTATCAGAACCAGCAAATTCAGGTGGCTTGCAGCTTAAAAACGTCTTATAGGAACAAATTTTCTCTATTCTCCTATTTACGTTCATCACTAGGTTAACAGGTAGATTTACAGTAGTACCAGTACCCAACCCCGGTCTTTGTGACTCAATGTTTTGGTCATTTAGCATTTTCATAAACGTTTCTTGTTGTTGAGTCAATGCTGCATTCATACCCCGCATCATATTTTCCATCATACAGGATTCCATCATAGATTACGTCATCACTGGGTTGGAAGTACCGACATTCGCTCTTAGCGTTTGACTCCCTCCTCCTCCCAAGATAGATGGCCTTGGTGGACTCTCATAAGCTCCACCCTTTTCAGGTTGATCCTCAACATGTTCATTTGCCACCCTATCTTTTGAAGAAGTAGAAGATCTGTTTGGTGTATTCACCATCGTATTCTGTTGAAGCACATAAGGATAACCATAAGAAATGGTTATTCACAATCCCAACACAAAACGTACTTTAATGTTCATTAATCACCATAACAATTTAAAAACAAGAATGCTTACGTTGCAATATATTCATAATGACAGTAGCTAATTGAAATTATGAACATACTATACATAAGAATCCTCGTTACCATCATCACTGTTCTTAATTCACGTATTTCCGTCGAATCTAAGACTATCCCGTCTTAGTACTTCTACCCAAATCTCACCAATCATAAATTAATTCATCTCAGCTTAAGTCTAGGTATCTCACGATCATACCTAGTTCACTTAAACTACAACTCTGATACCAACTGAAACACCCTAAAATTCACAATGAATTTAAACCTTAATTTATCAGAGTTTATCATCAGAATTTCAAACTTACAAAATTTTATCATAACAACCAGTTAATCTAATCCCTGATCAACACACAATTCCAGAAGCATAACTCTGGCACTCCTCGACACTCATCCCTTTGTATCCCTTCCTGAGCTAGCACCTGGTAAGAAACTTTAATTTGAAAAGATTAGGCTTATGCCTAGTGAGAACATCCAATTTCCAATTAAAACCTTATAAGCTTTGAAAACCAAAACTGTACACAAAGCTTATTGTTGGTCCCGAAGGGCTATACCAGTTTGTAGAAGGAGGGGTGAATACAAACACATATTTTACTTTTCTAAATTGTTTATTGATAAATCATTAACAATTTACAGCTTGTTGCGGAAACAAGATTAAGGATAAACCTAAATCTAAACAAGTTGGAACACTAAGTTTCTTGCACTAAGAAAGAGAAGGAAATTACTAATAATAACCTATCTCAAGATAAGAAGGATGAACTTGTCCAGAGTTAGCAAGTTACTTCAAAATAAAGTGAGTTCATCTTCTTATACACTGCATGCATTTAATGCATGGCAGTTTACACTTTACACGTGGCAGCAGCTCATTGGTTGTATGTCATTGACCTTTGTTGACAACCTTAGTAGCCGCATGTTTGAACAGTGTAGTAACAGAGTGGTTGTACGATTTCAGACAATAAGGAGTTTCTTTTCTGACATATCGTACGGAGACATGCAAGGGTGGTTAAGACAAAAGTACTTTGTACGGAGGACTTCATGATCAGCTTTTGGTTGATTCAGCGCTTCATCATTGTTTATCAGCGAATGATAAAGTTCAGCGATAGCTGAAGTCCTGTACTTGATACTTCACGTTGAGTGGACAAATCTGAGTCTCTGCTGATCCGCATCAGTTCATTAGGAGACTTGTCGCTGGTTCTTGAGCTTGATCTTCGACTTCAGTGTAGAACCTATGTTGATGTGAAACTTGTCTTCAGAGATCATAAGTAAACAACTAACTTATCAGCGATTACCATAAGTACTAAACAGACTCAGAGCATTATGGTGAACAGTGTTCGCTGAATGTTTAATCTAAAGGGCGAGAGTTCCTATCAGCGGTACTGTAAGATCTTATTACTTATCAGCGATAGTGAAACTCTGATACATATTGTTTACTTACAATTTTCACTAAGTATATAAGAGAGGGTCATTATCAAATCACTGAGGGTTTGGATCAACAATCTCCCCTATTTGATTATGACATAGCAACAGAGAAAATTGCTATTTAATGAAAACATAAGGATAAAAAGAACTCATAAAATATTTGTCCCTTTTACTGTTTTCTGGGATCTTTTCTGTACTGATGGAGTAAAGTACATTCGTTGAAATTTTTCTTTAAACTGTGTAAAGATTACAGAGGGAAGTGGAAAAATTACAAGTACAGCGAATAAAATTACAAGTACAAAAGAATAACTGATACAATAGAAGAATGAGGCGATCATATCAGTTTATAAAGGTTATTCCTTGATGAGAAGTTCATCAAGGGTCTTTGATGTGGGAATCATCCAGTCAGGGACATATACTCCTTGATTCCTTTTGTTCAGCGCTTCTTCAAAAATCAAGGGTTTAAGGTACCGTGTCTGAATGTCGTTCTTGAAATCACACCAGTAGATGAGATCTTTCAGTTGTTCGATGGGAGTGATGGAGAGTTCAGAGATACGTTGAAAACGCTTTCGTCCATCCCAGTCAATGAAGAATATCCCATAGGGTTTGCTTAAGACTTTCCCAGGGATGAAAGTCTCATCAGGAGGCAGAGATGTGTCAAGTGCAGAAAGGTCAGGTTCAGGACCAAGGACTTCCTCAAGAGAAAAACCAATACCTGTTTCGTTTCGTATCTGAGGACCATCTTCTGAAGATTTAGACTTTTTCTTTGCAGAGCCCTTCTTTTCTGACTTTCGAGAGAAGGAGGAGGAGGAATATCCACACAAGAATAGACTAAGTTGATATGTTTGTTTATCAACTTTTCAACATGATCCTTGATTGAGAACTGTCAGTCCCATGATCACTCCCTTACTCTCAAAGAAGGAATCAAGAGAATTGTTTTTGAATTCAGTCCCATGATCCCTCCTTATTGAGCGAACGGTCAAGTTATTCAGGGTTTCCATCTTCCGAACAAAGGTGATGAGTTCTTCAGGGGTGTCACTCTTGGAACGGAGAAACATTACCCATGTATAACGAGAGAATTCATCAACTATGACCAGTGTATATTTCTTTCCAGCGATGGATTGTTTGTTAACAGGGCCAAACAAATCCATATGGAGGAGTTGTAGAGGAGATGACACTGAGGAGACTTGCTTTGACTTAAAGCTTGCTTTGGTCTGCTTCCCTTTCTCACACGCTGAACATAAAGACTCTTTGGCGTATGAGTGCTGAGGTAGACCAGTGACTAACTCTTTTGAAGAAAGAGTGTTCAGTGTCTTGAAATTCAGATGAGAGAGCTTCTTATGCCATAGCCAGTTGACATCAGATGAGGCCTTTGAGAAGAAACAAGAGTTCTCAGTGGTTGTTGAGTCCATGTTTATTACATAAACATTTTCCAAACGATAACCGCTGAGAGCTATCTTCTCCTTTTTGTCAGTGACAAAGCAGGATTTCTTGGTAAAGATTACCTTATTATCCTTATCGCAAAGCTGACTGATGCTTAAAAGATTATGCTTCAGCCCTTCAACATATGCGACTCTTCTGAAGGTGGTTGTACCATTAGAGAGTACACCAAACCCTCGGGTATGTCCTTTTCCATTTCCACCGAAAGTCACAGAGGGACCCTTCTCTTCCTTGTATTCAGCGAACAGGCTTTTCTTTCCAGTCATGTGTCTAGAACATCTGCTATCGAGATACCAGATACCCTTCTTAACCTGTATTACAAAGGAAGATTAGTTTTTCTTGGGTACCCACTTAACCATGTGTACACGTTTGTCAGTGGAAGTAGTTGGAATGGAAGGTTCAGCAATCTTCGCAGCATTTGAAGATTCAGCTTTGTCAGTCTTCACTTTGGTTAATTTCTTAAACTCAGTGGTCTTCTTTGCCTTGGGGGCAATGATCTTCACCTTAGCTATCTTTTCAGCTTTGGTGGCTGTGGGGCACTTACTAGCAATATGATCAGTGAATCCACAGTGATAACATTTCCTATAACTAAAAGTAGTTCTAGGACCATTTGAATGCTGAGCTTTAGATTTTGAATTAGAAGTACCAGCACCAAGTAAGCTATTGGCTTTTGAAATGGGAGGAACATTCAGTTCTTCGGATTTCTTACCAAAGACATCCACTCTGAGTCTAGGTGTAGATCGCTGAATAGATCCACGCTGAGTAGATCCAGAGATCTGATTCCTTGATCCAGAGGAATGAATCACTAAAGCTTTACAAGCATTCAGCTTAGGTACTAAAGTACCCTTCTGAGGATTTTGGTTAAAAGCAATTCCTTTACCTTTATCTTTAAAGACAGAGGTAGGTTTTGGATAAACCATTTTCTCTTTACCTTTAGAAGAGGTAGAAATTTCCTCAGGGATAGGCGGTCTGGATGAGGAACACTAAGAGCATGAAGTATCAGCGACTGAGGATACGAAAGTTCCAAATAAGAGCATGGAACGATCAGTGGTTGGTTCTAGATTATCAGCTTTGTAACCAAGACCACGTTTATCACTCAGGGGAATCTGAGACTTAATTATCTCAGTGATCTTTGTTGAAGAATTACACCATCCTTCAACAGTAGCTTTTTCAGCTCTTAATGCAGCGATAGCTTCTTCGCGCTCGATTTTGACTAGCTGATTTAAGTGCACTTGATCTTTAAAATCTTCTTCAATTTTAGAAAGCTTTTCTATTTGAAGGTGACAGTTTTTAAGCTGTTCAGCGAGATCAAGGTTTTGATTTTCAACTACAGTTTTGCCATTCATGGCTTCATATAAACTTCTAGTCAAGAGATCGATTTTACGAAGACTCTCAGCTTCATCAATATTTGCAATATTTGTAAAGAAGGAAGGTGATACCTGAATAGCAGAGGTTGAAGTGGAGGGAATGTCTGAACTTTCTTACCCATCTTCAATCTTGGCCATAAGACAAAGATTGGCTTCATCATCTTCAGAGTCAGATGATGATTCTTCTTCATCAGAGGCAGCCCAATCATAGTTGGCCATCAGGCCTTTGCCTTTCTTCTTGAAGCTTTTCAGCTTCGCATACTTTTCTTTCAGCTTGGCATATTTGTCATCTTTATTCCTGGGAATAAAGGATTTCTTGGTAAACGCTGAGTTTCTCGAAACTTTCTTAGACCTGCACTCGTTAGCGAAATGTCCTGTATTTTCGTAGTTAAAATAAGTAGTAGTAGCCTTATCAACAGGAGCGGATGATCTTGGCTTGTCAGTAATGGAAAGGGGTTTGTTCTTTCTGAACATTTTCTTTTTGGCGAATCTCCTGAACTTTTTAGTGAGGAGAGCCAAAGATTCATCATCATCTGAAGAGTCAGATTCTGATGACCTTTCAGAGCTACTTTCTAACTCAGTGATAGTGACCAAGGGTCGCTGAGTAGAAGGTTCCTCTGAGATTAAAGCAACATGGGTGCTTTTGGAATCTTTTACAAGATTCTTCTTAAGATGACTCGATTGCTCATGATTCAGCATCGTGCCATATAAGGTAGCAAGGGTCATTGATCTTAGATCCTTTGACAGCTTGAGACACATAGAATAACTGTCCCAGCTTTCAGGTAAACATTCTAAAAACTTTGTCAGCATTTCAAAGTTAGAATATTCCTTACCAACAGTTTTTAGATCTATTAATAAACAGTTAAAACGTTGGGGAACTTCAGAGAGAGTTTCATTCTTACCATAAATGAAACTTTCGTACTGTCTTACCAGGTTGATCTTTCGAGAGTCCTGGACTTCAGAAGTACCTTCATACTGAACACAGATTGTGTCCCACATAGCTTTTGTGGATTTCCGGTTCATGACGGAATGGTAGACTTCGTCAGGAAGAGCCATGGATAGTATGGATCTGGCTTTTGTGTCGATATCCACTTTCTTCTTATCTTCGTCAGTCCACATATGAACTTTCTTGGGTATCAGCCTTTCTGGAATAGCAGGTCTATTCTCAGCGGCTGGTACTGCAACATCAATTCTTACAGGATTATATGGGCCGTTTTCAAGATAGTAAGGCATAGTAGGGTCTACACCTTCTAAGAAGAGAATCATCCTATTTTTCCATAGATTAAAATTATCTATGGAGAATCTAGGGGGTTTTGCAAGAGAACCATTGTCGATATAATTTATGTTTGTGTTGGTAGCCATTTTCAGAAATAGCAAGGAAGAGAAATCTTAGTATAGATTAGATCTTGTTTATGAGATTAAACAAATCTGCTCTGATACCACTTGTTGGTCCCGAAGGGCTATACAAGTTTGTAGAAGGGGGGGGGGGGGTTGAATACAAACAAAGATTTTACTTTTCTAAATTGTTTATTGATAAATCATTAACAATTTACAGCTTGTTGCGGAAACAAGATTAAGGATAAACCTAAATCTAAACAAGTTGGAACACTAAGTTTTTTGCACTAAGAAAGAGAAGGAAATTACTAATAATAACCTATCTCAAGATAAGAAGGATGAACTTGTCCAGAGTTAGCAAGTTACTTCAAAATGAAGTGAGTTCATCTTCTTATATACTGCATGCATTTAATGCATGGCAGTTTACACTTTACACGTGGCAGCAACTCATTGGTTGTAAGTCATTGACCTTTGTTGACAACCTTAGTAGCCGCATGTTTGAACAGTGTAGTAACATAGTGGTTGTACGATTTCAGACAATAAGGAGTTTCTTTTCTGACATATCGTACGGAGACGTGCAAGGGTGGTTAAGACAAAAGTACTTTGTACGGAGGACTTCATGATCAGCTTTTGGTTGATTCAGCGCTTCATCATTGTTTATCAGCGAATGATAAAGTTCAACGATAGCTGAAGTCATGTACTTGATACTTCACGTTGAGTGGACAAATCTGAGTCTTCGCTGATCCGCATCAGTTCATTAGGAGACTTGTCGCTGGTTCTTGAGCTTGATCTTCGACTTCAGCGTAGAACCTATGTTGACGTGAAACTTGTCTTCAGAGATCATAAGTAAACAACTAACTTATCAGCGATCACCATAAGTACTGAACAGACTCAGAGCATTATGGTGAACAGTGTTCGCTGAATGTTTAATCTAAAGGGCGAGAGTTCCTATCAGCGGTACTGTAAGATCTTAGTACTTATCAGCGATAGTGAAACTCTGATACATATTGTTTACTTACAATTTTCACTAAGTATATAAGAGAGGGTCATTATCAAATCACTGAGGGTTTGGATCAACAATCTCCCCCTATTTGATTATGACATAGCAACAGAGAAAATTGCTATTTAATGAAAAACATAAGGATAAAAAGAACTCATAAAATATTTGTCCCTTTTACTGTTTTCTGGGATCTTTTCAGTACTGATGGAGTAAAGTACATTCGCTGAAATCTTTCTTTAAAACTTTGAATCAGGATACAAAGAGAAATGAAAAGATTACAAGTACAAGCGAAATAAATTACAAGTACAAAAGGATAACTGATAAAATAGATGAAAGAGGCGATCCTATCAGCTTACAAAGGTTCTTCCTTAATGAGAAGTTAATCAAGGGTCATTGATGTGGTGGGAATCATCCAGTCAGGAACGGTTACACCTTGTTTTCTTTTGATCAGCGCTTCTTCAAAAATCAAGGGTTTCAGATGTCGTGTCTGAGGGTCATTTCTAAAGTCACACCAGTAGATGAGATCTCTGAGCTGTTCGATTGGAGTGATTGGAAGCTGAGCGATCCGTTGAAAACACTTTCCACCATCGTAGTCATGAAAAAATATCCCGTAGGGTTCGCTTATGACTTTGCCAGGGATGAAAGTCTCACCAGGAGGAAGAGATGTGTCAAGCATGGAAAGATCAGGATCAGGACCAAGGACTTCAGCACGTGAAAAACCAATACCTGTTTCATTTCGGATGACAGGGCCATCAATTGAAGATATAGATTTCTTCTTCTTCTTTGATGAGGCCTTTCTTTTCTGACTTTCGAGAGGAGGAGGAGGAGGAATATCCACACAGGAGTAGACTAAGTCAATTTGTTTGTTGATCAGCTATTCAACATGGTCCTTGTATTTCGACTTGGACTTCTGGATGGCTAATCTGATCTCCAACCATTCAGAGATACCGTACTTCGTTATGGCTTCAGCATAGAATTTTTCGGACTTCTTATCTTCTCTAAATATCTCAATTTCAGCGATTGAAACAAGGGTTGTTCTTCCAGAGATGAATACCTTGTTGATTTTGGCAGGAGAGTCTCTGTAGTTGACCTTTTCTTTGCACCAGGCTAAAGTTGACTGAGACACAGTTCTCTTTTCTTCAGTTATCTTCTTGGCGTTTTCCCAGAGCTGACGTTGAACATCAATGGGAACTCTTTTCAGCTTGGGGTCTTTTATTGAACGTTTAGAAAGCTGGATGGCGTATTCTCTGTCCTTTTCTTCAGCTTCCTTTCTTTCAGCGATTAATCTTTCAGCTCTGAGGTGATCCTTGTATTCCTTTTGGGAAATTCTGAACTTTTGAGGAACTGAAGGAAGTTGATCACGCCTCAGAATGATTCGCTGATCCTCGAAGCGCTTTATTATCTCCTCTCTTCTTTTCTGATCCTCTTCACTTAGCTTTTGAGGAGCTAAGGAAGGTCTGCCTCTGTGCGAGAGTAGTTGTTCTTCTGGTTCATCAGTCTCAGAGATTAAATCTAAGAATGGGATTATTTCTTCTTCAGCAGCTGGTATTTTTGGTGAAGTCGCAGTTGTGGAGCCTTCAGCGATATCCTCAAACAGGGGAGAGGACTAGCTGAAACACAGCGATCTTACGAGTAAGAACTTGGGTAGAATCAGATAGAGAGAATTGGTTCAAGTGTATAGGCTTGGGTAGTAGAACTGATAGTTATGATAGAGGAGGGATGGAGTGAGATGTTTAGCATACCTGACAAACCGGCTTTTCAAGCAAGATCATCAGATTGTCATCTTCAGCGACGCTTTTGCCTTTGCCTTTCTCAGCTCCAGAGGCTGAGGGCTTTGTCTTTGTCCGCTCCCCTGAAGGTTCATTTATCGAGATTCCCTTAAGAGCTTTGATCTTTTGAGCAGGTTTGACGATAAAGAAGTCATCGTCATCTTCGTCATCATCATCATCATTCTTTAGAGAAGAAGATGGTTCATCATCAGGGATGTCGACGGCTTCATCATCTTCTGCTTCAGATTCAGTTTTCTCAGCTTCTTCTTCGAGTTTCTCCCCCTCAGATACAGAGGCGAGCTTCTCGGTTTCCTCAGGGTTTTCATCTCCCTGAGGTCCAGCGGTGGTTTCTTCAGCATCCGTCTTCTCTCCCCTGATAGATTCATCATGGGAATGGTCAGCGCTCTTGGCGAGATCTTCAGCGCTCTTCTCCCCCTCTTTTTCATGATGACTGGGGGAGGAATGGCTAGATTCAGCAGCGTTGGTAGGTTCTCTGTCTTCTTGGCCAGAGAGACCTACACAAACTTCAATCTTTGCTAATCTGTCTTCAAGGCCAGAAATAGCAGGATTGATCTTCCCGAGCTCAATGCGATATGCCGCTGTAAAATGTTCAGATTCAGGGACAGGGGCAGGAGCAGGAGCATTTGCCTTGTGCAGCAGCTGTTCGATCATAGTCTTCATCGAACCAACGTCAGTCTTTACAGAGCTTAAGTCAGTCGTCAGAGTGTTGACATTTGTCTTCACAACAGACATATCTCCCTCTAGTGTTCCAACCGATGTCTTCAGCGTTGTTATCTCGCTGGACATGGATGAAACTGAATTTTTGAGAGAGGTGTAGTCTGTGTAGATATCAGCGAGCACCTTGGCGAAGTCGCTGAGAGTCTTATCAGGTTGCTTCATGTCATCTGTGGAAGCCTTCTTCTCCACCACCGTTGTCAGTTTGTTCAGATTCTCTCCAGCGTTTGTTACAGCTGTAGAGTTATTGGAGAGAGTAGTGGTGAGACCTGTCAGCTTTGTCTCCACGGACTTCAGAGAGGCGTTGATATCTCCCAAATTAGGACCTGTAACATATAAAACTTGTGAACAGAGGAAAGCTCAGAAGTTTGGGGTTTAGTCACAGTGTTTATGGGTTGTTGTTTACCTGCAGGAGGATTGGTGAATTCATCGAAATCACGGGTTCCTGAGTAAAGTTCCATGTCATCTTCAAAAGTGCCCATGGATTTTTCTGCAGGTCCTGTCTTCATCATTCCTGGAGAATCAGCTTTATGTTCCGAGGAAATGATGGCAGCTCCAGTTAGATCTGGAGTAGAGACCAAATGAGTGGAGGGGGGAGCGAAGGATAAGAGTGGGGGTTGGGTTATGAGTTCAGCGTTGGATTCGCTGACAATCACTTCATCAGTCTTTTGAGAGACTGAAGGAGGTTGGGTAGGTTCCAAGTTTGTAACCTCAGCGTGTAGAGACGCTGAAGTTTGAATAAAAGGGATGGCTTATTCAGGTGTGGCAGAGCGTACCACTGAACGTTCCTTCAGCTCTGCAGAAAGAGCTGAGGAGTCTTCAGCATGAGATTGTTGGGGTTGCTCCTTTGTTTTCTTGATCCTTTTAGAATCAAGTGGGGTAGATGAATGTTTCCTTTTCTTAGAAGGAGAGGATTTTGTGGCCAGGGTATCAGCGATGGGTATTGTCGCTGAAGGAGCCACAGAAGTAGAAGAAGAAGGTTTGAGAAGAGTTAAGAGGGTAGAAAGACGTACCTCATTTTCAACAGGTTTAAAGTCGAGTACCTTAGGGCCAATCTGAGAGAGTTTTAGATCGCCCTCTTGCGGGTAGCTGTCCTTCAGGCCATATTGAAAGATAGCGCTGATGAATCGGGGGTAGGGAACCCAAGCAGGCCTGTCAGCGGCAGAGTCTACTCTTTGCAGTAAGTCATCATAGATGAGAGATGCCCAGTCAATGTGTAGACCTTTCAGCAGAGCGTATCCCATAGCTTGCTGAGGTTGAGCGGCTTGATCAGAAGAGCCGGTCTTGGCAGTCATGCAGCTGATAAGGTGAGCTAAGATGAAGTTCATCTCGCTGGGCATTTTCGATTTCTTCAGCAGTGTTAGCTTCTTCTCAGGCTTCTTGTCTCTGCCCATTTCCCATACATAGCCCATTGCATCAAAAAATGCAATAAGAGCTTCTTTGTCAGCGATCTTCTTATGGTCAGGGAAAGGAACAAAAGGTTTTTCCTTTGTAGCGATGGGAAAGTTCAGAGCTTTGCGAATGATGGCGGGTGTGATCTTTATTGTGCCATATTCAGTATCGCAGAGGATACAATCAACTGTTTTGGAGGGATCTTTGGCGGATGGTAGCTGAGAGTGTCTGGCAGAGTACCAGAACTGAGATAGTAGCAGCTGACTTGCAGGGGGTGAAATGGTCAGGGCTGTTGAAATGCAGCAATTCTTCAGGAAATTCACAGCATCAGTCAGATGTGTGACTTGCTTTCGAGGAGGAAACTCGAGAAGCGCAGAAAGGTTGTTTATCTTAGTCTAGTCTAGTTGATCAAGTTTGAACTTGACTTGTGGAGCCTTGAGGATTTCCACTTCCTCAGAGTCAGCGGAGATGTTCTCGGCGGTAGCAGGAATATCAGATGAGGCCATTTCTCTGTATTAACAGTTCAACCAAAGATGTTAACAAATAAGAATAATCTTAATGTGGAAAGAATTTCCAATAAGATGTTTCGAATTTTATCCATTTCATTCAGACACAAATGTCTTAATGAAGATTAGGGTTTTTCTTGATTTTTGAAACGAAATGTAAAACCCATTTTCTTGTTTTCCAGTTTTCTATGAAGAAATAGATTCTGGAAACGAATGAAGAACAAGTTTAAGATTTTGCATTTAAACTTGAAGAACAACCATGAAATGGTTGTGTTCATAAAACCACGAAAAAAATGATTTCATTTTACGAAGTTCTTTTGTTTGATCTTGTTAAAACAATGAGAAGATCGGAAACAAGTTATACGCATTCGGTAATAAATAAGAACATATTAACCTTGATGTTTGATGAAGAAGATGATGAACAGTTCTTTTTTGAAATCACATATGCAACAGTGAATTCTTTCTTGCGGAGGAAGATTGATCGCGTAAAAGAAAAATATAAACAAAGAAATTGTTTATATAGAGATTTTAGAAAGAGAAAATCTTGAGCGGGAAAAGATTTTCATCATGACACGGACACGTGTTTGCATTTGATTGGAAGTATGAACGAGACGTGCAAACGTGTGTCAGGAAGAGAAAACGTGTCGGGGTTTATCCGTTGCAATGACGTCACAACTGTCCTTTCATATTCTTGGTTGTCTCTGAGGTTTTGAAAAACTCAGAGATACTTTTGAAAACATGAAGTACTGAATGAAAATATTCAGTGAAGGTTTTAAGAAATTTCAAAAATATCGCTGTTAAGGAAGAGATATTCAGCGATGCATTTTGTTTTGAAATCTTGCATTTTCATGCGATTGTCAGAGAGAGAACATACCTTGATATCAGTGAATCAAGTTTATTCAGAGAGAAGATGATAGAATGGGTTATACAAGCTGATTTTATCCTTTCGCTGATCAATGTGAACCGCTGAAGATTTTATCCTTCAAAGTTCAGCATTCCAAGCTCGCTGATGAGAAAGTTGAATCTTGTCTCATCAAGAGGTTTGGTAAATAAGTCAGCTAATTGATAATCAGTTGGGATAAAATGAAGTTCTATATCACCATTCATCACATGATCTCTGATAAAATGATATCTGATCTCTATATGTTTGGTCTTTGAATGTAGTACTGGATTGTTTGCTATAGCGATGGCACTTGTGCTGTCGCAATAGATTGGAATTTTGGAGAGCTGAAGATCATAGTCTAGTAGCTGATTTCTCATCCACAAGACTTGATAACAACAGCTTCCATCAGCTACATATTCAGCTTCAGCTGTGGAAGTGGACACTGAATTTTGCTTTTTACTTGTCCAACTTACCAGCTTTCCACCCAGGAGCTGACATCCTCCTGTGGTGCTTTTCCTATCCATTTTGCAACCTGCAAAATCACTATCTGAATAGGCGGTTAGATCAAATCCCGAATCTTTGGGATACCAAAGACCTAGATTCGCTGTACCCTTAAGATATCGAAAGATTCGCTTTACAGCTTTCATATGAGATATCTTAGGTTCAGCTTGATATCGTGCACACAAGCATGTTGCAAACATAATATCGGGTCGGCTATCTGTAAGATACAATAGTGAGCCGATCATCCTACGGTACAGCGTGACATTGACAGGAACACCCTTAGTGTCCTTATCAAGTGTCAGCGGTGGTGCCATAGGGGTTTTCATAGCTGAACTTTCAGTTAAGTCGAATTTCTTCAGCATATCTTTAACATATTTTCCCTGATTTATGAAAGTTTCTTTCTCAGTTTGCTTAATCTGAAGACCAAGGAAATATGTTAGTTCACCCATCATGCTCATTTTATACTCATCTTTCATTCTATCAGCGAAACGAGTACAAAGCTCAGGGTTAGTAGAACCAAATATAATGTCATCAACATATATTTGAACTAGAATGATATGACCTTTCACTTTTCTAAAAAATAGAGTTTTGTCAATCTTACCTCGCTCAAATTTTTCAATATGGAGATAAGTGGAAAGAGTGTCATACCATGCACGTGGAGCTTGCTTCAAGCCATAAAGTGCCTTATCCAGTTTATAAACATAACCTGGACGCTTAGAATCTGAGAATCCTGGAGGTTGTTCCACATACACTTCTTCATTCAGCTTTCCATTCAGAAACGCTGACTTAACATCCATCTGATGTACTTTGAAGTTTTTGTGTACATCATATGCTAAGAATAGACGAATAGATTCAAGTCTTGCTATAGGAGCAAATGTTTCGTCATAATCTATACCTTCCTCTTGTCTGTATCCCTGAGCAACAAGTCGAGCTTTGTTGCGGGTTACAGTACCATGTTCGTCCAACTTATTTCGATAGACCCATTTAGTGCCTATTACTGTTTTATCAGTTGGTATCCGAACAAGTTTCCAAACTTTGTTTCTTTCGAATTCAGTCAGCTCTTCTTGCATGGCGCTGACCCAGTTTGGATCGTTGAGGGCATCATCTACTTTCTTTGGTTCAGTTAGTGAAATAAAATTTACAAATAAACAAATATTACCTGCACTTCGTCGAGTCTGAATCCCAGTGTTTGGATCACCAAGAATTTGATCAATTGGATGATTTATAGTCCACCGCTGAGCCGGAGCGTGAGACGCTGACTCAACATGCACTTGAGGAGCTGAAGATGAAGCTTCAGCGACGTCAGGAGTATCAGCCAAGAGAGGAATGGATGCAGTTGTCATTATATTCACTGATTGTTGAGAAGTAGATGGAATGTCTGAGGCATTTGGTTCAGCGTTAGGTATAGTCTTTATAGGAACAGCTGAGACCCAAGAAGTTTCAGCTTCACTGTTCTGCATATTTGGAATGATAGGACTATCATCTTCTACTGGATGAGCATTAGTGGGAATATCTTCTGAATCACCAAGATGAGAAAACATCCATTGATTCAGTTCTTCAGTATCAGCGGACGGTCTAGAGTTCGCTGAACTGGATTCGTCAAACGTGACGTGAATAGTTTCTTCAACAGTTTGTCTTCTACGATTGAAGACTCTGAAGGCTTTGGAAACTGAGGAGTATCCAAGAAAGATTCCATCATCAGCCTTAGGATCAATCTTTCCAAGTGCTTCTATGTTGTTCAGTATAAAACACTGACATCCAAAGATGTGAAGAAAGCTGATTGAAGGCTTTCTCCCATGAAAGAGTTCATAGGCTGTCTTTTTGAATCTTTTAACTATCAGCGACCTGTTTTGCGTAAAGCATGCAGTGTTGATAGCTTCTGCCCAAAACTGAGTAGGCAGGTGAGAATCGCTGAGTATTGAACGTGCAGCTTCAATAATTGTTCTATTTCTTCTTTCAGCGACTCCATTTTGTTGCGGTGTTCTCACTGAAGAAAAGTTGTGAGAAATACCCTTACTCTCAAGGAAGGAATCAAGAGAACTGTTTTTGAATTCAGTCCCATGATCACTCCTTATTGAGCGAACGGTCAGATTGTTCAGGGTTTCCATCTTTCGAACAAAATTGATGAGTTCTTCAGGGGTGTCACTCTTAGAACGGAGAAACATTACCCAAATGAAGCGAGAGAATTCATCAACTATGACCAGCGTATATTTCTTTCCAGCGATGGATTGTTTGTTAACATGGCCAAACAAATCCATATGGAGTAGTTGTAGAGGAGATGACACTGAAGAAACTTGCTTTGATTTAAAGCTTGCTTTGGTCTGCTTCCCTTTTTCACACGCTGAACATAACGACTCTTTGGCGTATGAATGCTGAGGTAGACCAATGACTAACTCTTTTGAAGAAAGAGTGTTCAGTGTCTTGAAATTTAGATGAGATAGCCTCTTATGCCATAGCCAGTTGACATCAGATGAGGCCTTTGAGAAGAAACAGGAGTTCTCAGTGGTTGTAGAGTCCATGTTTATTACATAAACATTTTCCAAACGATAACCGCTGAGAGCTATCTTCTCCTTTTTGTCAGAGACAAAGCAGGATTCCTTAGTAAAGATTACTTTGTTATCCATGTCGCAAAGCTGACTGATGCTTAGAAGATTATGCTTCAACCCTTCAACATATGCGACTCTTCTGAAGGAGGTTGTACCATTTGAAAGTACACCATACCGTCGGGTATGTCCTTTTCCATTTCCACCGAAAGTCACAGAGGGACCCTTCTCTTCTTTGTATTCAGCGAGCAGGCTTTTCTTTCCAGTCATGTGTCTAGAGCATCCGCTATCAAGATACCAGATACCCTTCTTAACCTACAATACAAAGGAAGATTAGTTTTTCTTGGGTACCCACTTAACCATGTATACACGTTTGTCAGTGGAAGTAGTTGGAATGGAAGGTTCAGCAGTCTTCGCAGCATTTGAAGATTCAGCTTTGTCTTTCTTCACTTTGGTTAATTTCTTAACCTCAGTGGTAGAATTCACCTTGACCTGATTTGCACCAGGGTTGGTCTTCTTTGCCTTGGGGGCAATCTTCACCTTAGCTATCTTTTCAGCTTTGGTGGCTGTGGGGCACTTACTAGCAATATGATCGGTAAGTCCACAGTGATAACATTTCCTATATCTAAAAGTAGTTCTAGGACCATTTGAATGCTGAGCTTTTAATTTCAAATTAGAAGTGCCAGCACCAAGTAAACTATTGGCTTTAGAAATGGGACGAACATTCAGTTCTTCAGATTTCTTACCAAGGACATCCAATCTGAGTCTAGGAGTAGATCGCTGAATAAATCCAGATATCTGCTTCCTTGATCCAGAGGAATGAGCCACTGAAGCTTTAGAAGCATTCAGTTTTGGTACTAAGGTACCCTTCTGAGGATTCTGGTAAATAACAATTCCTTTACCTTTGTCTTTAAAGACAGAGGTAGGTTTTGAATAAACCATTTTCTCCTTGCCTTTTGAGGAGGTAGGAGTTTCCTCAGGGATTGGTGTAACGGACGAGGAGCACTGAGAAGATGAAGTATCAGCGACTGAGGATACGAACGTTCCAAATTTAAGCATTGAACGCTCAGTGGTTGTTTTTGGAGTTTCATCTTTGTAACCCAAACCACGTTTATCACTCAGGGGAATCTGAGACTTTATTATCTCAGTGATCTTTGTTGAAGAATTACACCATCCTTCAACAGTAGCTTTTTCAGCCTTTAATGCAGCGATAGCTTCTGCTCGTTCGATTTTGACTAGCTGATTTAAATATACTTGATCTTTAAAATCTTCTTCAATTTTATAAAGCTTTTCTATTTGAAGGTGGCGGTTTTTAAGCTTTTCAGCGAGATCAAGATTTTGGTTTTCAACCACATTTTTGCCGTTCATGGCTTCGTATAAACTTCTAGTCAAGAGATCGATCTTACGGAGACTATCAGCTTCATCAATATTTGCAATATTGGTAAAGAAAGAAGGTGATACCTGAATAGCAGATGTTGAAGTGGAGGGAATGTCTGAACTTTCTTCCTCTTCTTCAATCTTGGCCATAGGACATAGATTTGCTTCATCATCTTCAGAGTCAGATGATGATGCTTCTTCATCAGAAGCAGCCCAATCATAGTCAGCCATCAGGCCTTTATTCTTCTTAAAGCTTTTCAGCTTTGCATATTTTTCTTTCAGCTTTGAATATTTGTCATCTTTATTCCTTGGAACAAAGGATTTCTTTGTAAAAGCTGAGGGTCTAGAAACTTTCTTAGACCTGCACTCGTTAGCGAAATGTCCTGTCTTTTCGCAGTTAAAACAAGTAGCAGTAGCCTTATCAACAAAAGCTGATTATCTAGGCTTGTCAGTTATGGAAAGAGGTTTGTTCTTTCTAAACATTTTCTTTTTGGCAAATCTCCTGAACTTCTTAGTTAGGAGAGCCAAAGATTCATCATTATCTGAATAATCAGAATCTGATGACCTTTCAGAGTTACTTTCTAACTCAGTGATAGTGACCGAGGGTCGCTGAGTAGAAGGTTCCTCTGAGATTAAAGCAACAGGGGTGCTTTTGGAATCTTTTACAAGATTCTTCTTAAGATGGCTTGATTGCTCATGATTCAGCAATGTGCCATATAAGGTAGCAAGGGTCATTGAGTTTAGATCCTTTGACAGCTTGAGACACATAGAATAATTGTCCCAGCTTTTAGGTAAACATTCTAGAAACTTTGTCAGCACTTCAAAGTTAGAATATTCCTTACCAACAGTTTTCAGATCTATAATTAAACAATTAAAACGTTGGTGAACTTCAGAGAGAGTTTCATTCTTACCAGAAATGAAGCTTTCGTATTGTCTTACCAGGTTGATCTTTCTTGAGTCCTGGACTTCAGACGTTCCTTCATACTGAACACATATTGTGTCCCACATGGCTTTTGATGTTTTCAGATTCATGACGGAATGGTAGACTTCGTCAGGAAGAGCCATGGATAGTATGGATCTGGCTTTTGTATCTATAGCCACTTTCTTCTTATCTTCGTCAGTCCATTGAAGGATTTCCTTAGGTACCAGCCTTTCTGCAATAGCAGGTCTATTCTCAGCGCCTGGAACTGCAGCATCAATTCTTACAGGGATGAATGGACCATTCTCGAGATAGTAAGGCATAGTAGGGTCTACACCTTCTAAGAAGAGTGTCATCCTATTTTTCCATAAGTTGAAGTTATCTCTGGAAAATCTAGGGGGGTTTGCAAGAGAACCATTGTCTATATAATTTGTGTTTGTGTTGGTGGCCATTTTCAGATAATAGCAAGGAAGAGAAATATCTTAGATTAGATCTTGTTTATGAGATTAAACAAACCCGCTCTGATACCACCTGTTGGTCCCGAAGGCCTATACAAGTTTGTAGAAGGGGGGGGGGGGGGGGTTGAATACAAACACACAGATTTTACTTTTCTAAATTGTTTATTGATAAATCATTAACAATTTACAGCTTGTTGCGGAAACAAGATTAAGGATAAACCTAAATCTAAACAAGTTGGAACACTAAGGTTTCTTGCACTAAGAGAGATAAGGAAATTACTAATAATAACCTATCTTGAGATAAGAGATTGAACTTGTCCAGAGTTAGCAAGTTACTTCACATGAAGTGGGTTCATCTCTATATATACTGCATGCATTTAATGCAAGTCAGTATACACTTTACACGTGTCATCAGCTGGTTGGTTGCATGTCATTGACCTTGGTTGACAACCTTAGTAGCCGCATGGATGAACAGTGTAGTATCAGAGTGGTTGTACGATTTCAGACAGTCGGAGGTTCTTTTCTGATATTTCGTACGGAGTCGTGCAAGGGTGGTTAAGACAAAAGTACTTTGTACGGAGGACTTCATGATCAGCTTTCGTTGATTCAGCGATCTATCATTTCATATCAGCGAATGATAGAGTTCAGCGATAGCTGAAGTCTTGTACTTGATACTTCACGTTGAGTGGACAAATCTGAGTCTTCGCTGATCCGCATCAGTTCATTAGGAGACTTGTCACTGGTTCTTGAGCTTGATCTTCGACTTCAGCGTAGAACCTTTGTTGACGTGAAACTTGTCTTCAGGGATCATAAGTAAACAACTAACTTATCAGCGATCATCATAATGACTGAACAGACTCAGAGCATTTATGACGAACAATTTCGCTGAATATTTAATTTAAAGGGCGAGAGTTCCTATCAGCGGTACTGTAAGATCTTAGTACTTATCAGCGATAGTGAAACTCTGATACATATTGTTTACTTACAATTTTCACTAAGTATATAAGAGAGGGTCATTATCAAATCACTGAGGGTTTGGATCAACAATTTTCACTAAGTATATAAGAGAGTGTCATTCTCAAATCACTGAGGGTTTGGATCAACACTTATAAAGTAACCTGATCCTAACTTTCTTACCGAACCCATAAAATTTTTCAATAACGGGAATCATACCCGATTCCATGAGTATGACAACACTAAGTATGTCATAGTATCATATTCGACAGCGCCACTACGAATCGCCACAGATTCTAGTTTATAGCTCATGACCAAGAACTTACAATTAAGCGTCAAGCCTTTTTCTTTGAAAGGGAGCAGAAATAGCAATTATATCTTGTCTATTTCTAGTCTACCACTAGAAAGTGGAAATAGCAATTATACCTTGCCTATTTCACGTCTCCATGTCATAACATGAATAGCAATTATACCTTGCCTATTCAATCATTTCAACATGAATAGCAATTCTACTTTGCCTATTCAATCATTCCAACATGAATATCAATTCTACTTTGCCTATTCAATCATTTCAACATGAATAGAAATTCTACTTTGCCTATTAAATCATTCCAACATGAATAGTAATTCAACTTTGCCTATTCAATCATTTCTCAAATACAAACGAGAATAGCAATTATACCTTGCCTATTCTACGTTATCAAATAATATTAGTGCCTCTAGATTCATTACACTTCTTAGCATACGTGCATAATAACTCAATCACATACCGTCTCATTTACTTAAAATTTTACCCAGAACTACACTATCCGGATATCCCCTCTGGAGATATAACTTCTGGAATAATACCCCTCCGGGAATACAACTTCCCGAATATCCCCCTCCAGGAATACAACTTTCGGAATATACCCCTTCGGGAATACAACTTCCGGAATATACCCCTCCGGATACAACTTCCGGATTTTGGTATCCCCACATGTTCCGGATTCCGGTATCCGCACACTGAGATACACTTCCGGTTTCCGGTATCCCTACACGGAGATACACTTCCGGATTCCGGTATCCCCACACTGAGATACAGTTCCGGATTCCGGTATCCCCACACGGAGATACACTTCCGGATTCCGGAATCAATCCGATAATTTATTCGGAGACCACAACTTTCCAGAAAACTCCACTTCCAGACTATTCGAATTGCACATCGATTTTTGGTCTTAAAACTCATCTCAATCCAATTCTCAACCGTTTTCATACCAATACATAGTTACCAAAACATATAGACAGTTTATAATCAATTATTTCATTCGATTCAACTGTAATTATTTGGAAAAAGAGATGACCTCACCTGAGATTTAGAACTTGAACACAGACTGCAATTCAATTCAAGTCACCTTCAACTTCTCACACCAAAATCAGAACCGGGTCAATTTAGGATTCAAGAATCTTTGTCTTTCTCTGCTTGTTGAAACCGACTTCAGGAAACCGAATTGAGATACTCCTCAATTTTCAGCCGACCTCCCAATTTATGCCCCAATTTCAATAACTTACCAATAAACCCAAAACTTTAATTAAATAACCTAAATCAACCCTCAACATCCTTAATTTCACGAATCGCTTAACATTTTGGTCAGTTACACTTTGACCCTTCAACATTTAAATCGTACAATTTGTCTAAAATAACGCTTTCTCATTAAATAAACGTTCTCCCAAAATATATAATAATAATGGAAATTTTGAGGTGTTACAGTTTTGAAAGACATTTTATATAAAAATCATCTAGGTATTTTTCTGATTTTGTTAGAGTGTTTACCGTTAAATAATCCAAAGAAAAAATTACGCCGGAAAACATTCTTGAAATAAAATCTGCGGAATGGATCTTGGCGGCATGCTTCTCGAGATAGAAGATTTGATCGATTGAGATGACGCACTTTCCGAACTCTGTAACACCTCGAGATTTCCATAACTACTTTGTAGTTATTTTGGAAAAATGTTTAAAATAATGGGAAGGAGTTATTTTGAAGGTTATGTTATAAATTAACATCGAAGGGTTAAAGTGTAGTTAGCCTTTTGTTTTGGGGGTTAATTTGTAAATTGTGAAATTGTGATATAAAATCTAGAAGTCAGATGAAATTGAGAAAATATCTCAATTTGACATCAGGGAGAGTCGGTTCAAAGAAGTGCAGGAAGAAAGAACTGGGTTCTTCATTTTTGTACGGTAAGGAATTCAAGTAATTCTTAATTGAGTATTTTGAGGATCGATAATCTTAGTTCAAATTCGTTTTTCCCGGGTGATTGGAATAAAGATTGGAAGTCTGTTTTGTCTGGATATCGACTTCGAATTATACAGGTGAGTTCATCTCACTTTTGAAACTATTCCAATTAAAATTGAATGGTTCCTATGAAATTAAATTTTCTAAGTGTTTTAGAAATACTGGAGTGATATGTATTTGACTGAGAATTAAACTACTAAGAAAATTGATGGTGAAAATCGAGTACAGGTCGAAGTTTTCGGGTAAAATTTCAGTATCCGGTAAACTCTTATTCGATGGTGTCCGGAAAAGGGTGATACCATAAGTATCCGGTAAGTATTTATTCCCGTTAGTATCCGGTAAAATTTTAGTTCCCGGATAGTTAATTTTCCGGATGTTACCTGAATTGCTTTGGTTTTCGGACGTTACCCGGATTGTTTTCGGTATGTTTTCCGAAAGTATCCGGTAAGTGTGTTTTCCGGATACAAGTCCCGGATTGTCCCCGGATTCCGGTAGTTTCCGGACATAAGTTCCGGACACTTAGTCCGGATAGCTTTTCCGGAAGTATCCGATAACTAGTGAGTTTCCGGTAACTTTTGACATGGAACATTATTAACTAGTTGGATTTCAGTTTTAGTAGTATGAATATACTTACAACTTGACTTTAAGTATATGATATGTTTTGTCGTATGATTTGGTTTGATACGCACTTATGCTAGGAAGTGTAATGGATCCATAGGCACTAGCATTATCTAATAAACGTGGAATAGGCGTGACGCTTAATCGTAATTCCCGTTGAATTGAAATGAGGAATAAATTGGGCTCTTAATTGTAATTCCCATTTCGTATTGTGATGTGAAAACGTGGAATAGGCGGGGCTCTTAATTGTAATTCCCGTTTTCTTTTGGAAGATAAGGGATAGGCATGGCTCTTAATTGTAATCCCTACTTCCACACCAAGAAATAGGCATGGCGCTTAATTGTAATTTCTAGGACATGAGCTGTAATCTAGAATCTGTGGTGATTCGTAGTGGCGCTCTCAAACATGATATTATAACTTACTTAGTGTTTTTCATACTCATGGAATTGGGTATGATTCCCGTCTTCGAAAGATGTTATGTGTACGGTAAAAAAGTTGCGATCATGTTAATTTATATGCTTTGTTTATAAATTTGGTTTTCAAAGTTTATAAAGGTTTTGATTTAAAACCGGATGTTCTCACTAGGCGTAAGCCTAATGTTTCCAAATTCAATTTTCTTACCAGGTACTAGCTCGAGAAGGGATACGAAGGGATGAGTGTCGAGGAGTACCAGAATTATACTTTTGGAGACATCACGGAGAATTTAGGGGAAAAGAAAATATTTTTGGAGATAATATAGACAACCCTTATAATCTGATTTTGTTGGTTATGAATCAGATTAGTTGGTTGTTTACGATAGATCAGATGTAATTATAGACTTGTCACTAATTCTCCATTTATGTATGAATGTTTTGGAAGACATTTTATGTATATTTTGATAAAGTGAAGGTTTAAATTCATTGTGAATTTTGGGTGTTTCAAACTCAGATCCCTACAATATTATCAGAAGCTTATTTTTGCACACATAGATCAAATTGGAAGTCGAGTTTTTATTTGTCAATCATCAAAACAATGGGTTTGTCAAGTGATTATGATAAAATTCGTCTTTGTACACTTGCAGTCTTGCACCAACAGAACCAAAACACCTATTTTTTGAGTTATCATGTGAGAACTTTTTGCTCTCATTCATTCAAGATATTATATGAGTGAACCTATTATAGAATCTAATTAGTTAAAATGAAAGTAAAAGTTCTATAAGAATATTACTGTTCACTCTAAAATATAAAATAGATTCGATACAATAAAAAAATGATCAAAATAGGAATTCTAATTTGATTCCTTAATGATTCGAAAAGAGTTTCAATCTAAAACAAAATTACATGACCCAGTTCTTATTATTCCGTTATAAGTTGAGTTGAAAAATGACCCAAGAATGAATTCGTTGATTGCAAGCGCGGTGTGGGTAGATGTTACAGATGATTAATCAATTGATTAATCAATTTATTTTTATACAGTTGTGACTTTATCTTTGTTAGTGCTGTCTATAATGAATCAAAAACTTTCAATTGGACTTATTCTTTCAATTGGTATTTTTGTTTATCTCCTATTTGCAAAAAATGAAATTCAGGTAAGTGCTTTTTATAAACATATGTATAAAAAGAACATATTTCTTTTAGCTCCTTCATGCCTACCATAACTAGTTATTTCGGTTTTCTACCGATGGCTTTAACTATAACCTCAACTCTATTTATTGGTCTGAGCAAGATATGACTTATTTGAAGTTAACTGCACAATTCATAAAAGGAAATCTTTCTGCGAACTATTGTGTATAGGTACTTACCGTATCAATTGGGAATTCTTGGTCATTGAGATTCATGGTAATTTGGAATAATATTTAGGTATAGATATTACCTTTTTTCTCCTTTCAAACAAATTGAAATCATTGAAGTCTTTCTATTTAGAATCGTGTTAGGTCTAATCCCTATTACTTTGGTTGGACTATTTGTAACTGGAAAGGGGATTTACCTGGAACGAAAGAACAAAAATGGATTCATGAAGGTTTAATTACTGAATCGCTTCCCAACGGCATGTTCCGGGTTCGTTTAGATATTTGGATGAAAGTAAACATTTTTACAGAAAAAATGAATTAATGATTTGATCCGTGCCTCCCCCAAAGGTCATAATCTAGCTCTTGGGAAAGGTCAAACCAATTTGAACCGCTAACATCATAGTAGTAGTAGCGTAGAGGTCGTAAGTCGGGGGCGGCCATAACATAAGGCTATTACTTTCACACCTCTCTCTCTCTCTATATATATATATAGATATCTACAAAGAGAGAGAGATCCGCTGCATGAGCAACCAGACTTTAAAAAAATGCGGGTAGGGTGGAGCTTGACAGGGGGTTCGAGAATAGGGTTGGTCCGGTTCTTAAGATTAAGAAAAAAAGTTCCAAACCTTTATGCATGCACCTCCGTACAAGTCTTGCGTACAGTATCCCGCCTAGGGAGTACGTTCACAGGAATGAAACTCAAAGGAATTGACGGGGGCCCGCACAAGCGATGGAGCATGTTAAAGCCATTTTATATGAGCGAATGTACCCATTCTTGATAGGCGGTTTTACACCCCCTTATCTAACCGCAAGTGTACGGGTCAAATCAAGTAATAAGTACTTGGAAGTACGAGTATCGAACCAAGGGAACTAGGAACTGAGTATCACAATTACTATATTCACTATTAACTGAACGGCTCAAAAGATGAGTTGTTGAAATTGAATTAATTAACTACTAGCAATAAATCAAGAATGAGACGGTAAACAACTTAGGAAACTTTGGATGGAGAAAACAGTTGAGGGATGGAAATCCTAAGGTTTTCATGTATAAACACTTGACTCAAAATAACTACCAGCTATTCCCTTTAATGAATACGCAATCTCTAAAATCACCGTTGTTCTTTCTCAAGCAACCACAAATTTTATTTTGAAAGCACAAGTTTTATCTCTCTATCTCAACGTATGGAATTCAAAGCACATTAAAATCAAGATTTTGATGGGACTAAGGCTTACTTGGTATATCTCTATCCAGTTTCTAACCTTGGGCATGCAATTCTAGTTCTAGTTAGCAATTAACTCTCTCGAGCTTAATTGATAACAAGCATATCAGAAGAAAGTTGGCCAGACTCACAAAAGCATTAAAACCCAAATCACATACTTCATTAATTAGGAAAAACTCTTAAAAATCCCAAATCACATGTTCATATGCTTAAACCATATTCAACCCAACCCCCAACATCTAAAGATTAGTTCATGTTGGGGGTATCAACAATCAAAGCAAAAGAAGAATCCATAGTTCTAAGAAAAAGTTCTCTCAAAAGTTCTAGGATCATAAAACTCCCTTGATTATGTTGTACCAAAAAGATTTGCACAAAATTGGTGTTGAAATTGCTTCCCACGACGTTTCCTTGCTTCAATTCGGTCTTTCTCCCTTGCCAAAATCGCCCCAATTGAGTCCTTGGTCGTCCTCTAGAAGTTAGAAGTCGATAGATTGAATGATAAGCCCAAACCCTAGAATTTTTATGCTTTAAAAACGTGCAGCACCGTGAAGTGAGTTTGAAGTTAGTTGCAGTTAAGTGAACTAACTTCAAACTAGCACTGGTTCAGCTCTCAGGTGAGTTGGTCAAGTAACTTCAGCTCAACAACTAACTTCAAAGTCACATCCGCCACTGTTTTGAACACAAAACTTGTACTTCAAATTTTGACACAACTTCTCAACCAACCACTTTTCAAACTCGGATTCTTGATGATTCTCGTGATCGATATTTTTCTCGGAAAAACTTGTTTTTCACACTTTCTTGGCTTTCTCATGGCACATAGTAATTCCTGGAAAACATGATTTAAACTATAAAAATACCACTTTATTTACTTGGAAATAAGCAATATAACTTGAAAAGTGATATGAAAATAACACCAAAAATTGGTGTTATCAATACTTGTTCATCATTAGAGCACACTATTCGTAAGAATTTCCCCTTATTTTTTAAATTCCACTATTCTAAATTCAATTAAGGGGTTTCTAATATTCCTCGCAGCAAGACTTCTGAAAACCAGTTGCTAAGAAAAATATGTTTTTCTTTCAAAATCTGCTATCCCACGACCAAGATTCTTCCCTTCCTCGTGCTAATCTAAAACTCGAGCAGGTTCTGGAAAACTCGCTTCAGATTGACTTTCCATGTTTTTAGTCAAATGTGCGCTATTCTCGCAGTTCAGATAAGATTCGGACCGCCACTTCTCTGAAAACATGATTCTTGCCCCCTATAACACTTCGGAAAGATTTTGCTGTCTTTTCTTATGATGAAAATTTGTAGGCTATCTATTTTTGGAAGTCAGTGCTTGTATTTGGTCGTCCAGTTCTTCCTATGGACTAAGGGGAGGAAAGGGACATTGTAGCATTTAACCAACCCGGCAACCAAATGCTTCGACCCACATTGAATTGCGGGCCATTCGTTGCCACTGATTCGTTCCTTCATATACCTCCCCACCAATAGATAAAGACAAATGGGAATAACCGAACCACGTCTACAAAATGCGTACCATGCAGTTGCTTCAAAGACAACGTGGTGCTCCTTGGTCAGATGACCAAGATGTACGAAACAAGTTCAATAAATATTTTTCAATAGTAAGGATTTGGAATACGAAAAATGATAATAATTCATGGAGGATGAAATCTTATCCTTCTTTATTATAGCTAAGAAAGTATTTATGATTTATATACTCTTTATAAGAAAGTACTTAAGATTTATAATAAAGTACTTAAGATTTATATACTCTTTATTAGCCAACCAAGAGTATAGTGTATTAAAAAAGAAAAACTATTTAATATGGGTTTGACAATTTACCATGGTTGGTAAGTCTTTTAAAACTCTGTTCCCAAAACTCATTTACGAAGGAAAAGAAAGGAAGTAGAGGGAAAGGAGAGGAAAGTAAAAAAAACGCGTGTTCTCAAATTTTTTTAAGGGGAGAAAGAAAAGGAAACGGGAGAAACATAATGAAAAGTTTCCTCTCAAAGCTTTCCTCCCAAATGTGGGAGGAAAGGGAAGGAAATGAAAAGAATGAAATAAAAACCATTTAAAAAAGTACTAAAAATATTGAAATTACAAAATTACCTGACCTTTCATTATAAAAGATATATATTTTTAAAGGGTATATTTGTAAAAATCACATCTTTCCTTTCCTTTCTGTCCTGTTTGAGAAGATGAAAAATTAATTTGTTTTCTTTCATTTCCTTCATTTTCCTTCCTCTTCGAGAACACAAATGAAAAATTAATTTCTTTCCTCTATCTTCTCTCCCTTTCTTTTCTATCCCTTTCTTTTCTTTTCTCTCCAGATTAGAGAACACAACGTTAGTTCATTATAAAAAAATGTGTTATTTTGATACACAAAGATAACTTATGTGGCTGAAGTAATAAAGAGAGTCAATAAGAGATCAATGATAAAATTATCAAGGTTTCTAGACAAATGTGGATCAATAAGAATGTGAAAGAAAAGGTGATTCGTTTAGATCCGATAAGAATAAATAATAAATGAGACCTATGATCCGTTAATGTTGTTATTTATTAAATTATAGAAACACGAAAATAATCAAGCAGGTAGTGATAGCAATAGCCATGGATCTTGGTACTAGATTTTAAATTAGAAAGGGTATATGATCCTATATATATGAACTCTATATAGATTTGGGTTCAAACGAGAACAATACATATTTAAAAAAATACGAGAACCAACAAAATTACATATCATTTTATATTAACGCCCGTTTGGCCGACTTTGTCCGCGTAGCTTTTTCACGCGTTAATATAAAATCATATATGATTTTTTCGGTTCTCGAGTTCTTTTAAATATGTATTGTTCTCGTTTGACCCTCCTGTTGGACAACCAAGGGGGGGGGGGGGGGGTTAGGTTGTATTATAAAAAATCTTACTTTCAAAAATTCTTTTGTAAATAAATACAGAGTAAATATAGTACAATACAGAAGAGTATAAATACAAACAGATACACAGAGATTGTATAAATAAATATAAATGCAAAGCAGTTTATATAAACAGATATAATAAAGCACAGCGGAAAAAATAAAGAGATAAAGGAAAGAGAATACTTGACACCGAAATTTTAAAGTGGTTCACCAATCACGCGGTTGGCTAGTCCACCTCGAGAAAACACTTCTCGGAGATCCAATAAGAAAACGTGTTCTTTACGGTAGAACACAAACCTTAGTACAACAAACGCGAATCACTCTTCTTTGAGAGAATTATGTGGATCACTCACTCTATTCAAACACTTACAAGAGGGTATAATTTTAATATGAATAATCACTCTTGTATAAGGTTTATCACTTGGATATTTTTAGAGAGTTTGATCACTTGAGTTGTGTTGCTGATTCAACTAATCGAGAGATTTTAATCTGCTATCAACTCAAGATTTCTTACTCAAAAACGTGTTTTATAATTTTAACAGTTTAATTATCAAGAGAAGAGGCTGCAGAGTCTTTATCAAATGCAGAGAGGAGTTATTGTAAATTGGTAGCTTTGAATGCTGGTAGGTTGCATGTATATACTGGATGAGCAACAGTCCACGGGCTTTCGCGGTATACCGGCAATCCTTCGCGGTATACCGTGCAGAAGAAAAGTACATTGCAGAAGAGAAGGTCAACCCTGCAAAACAAAACGTAAACTTGTACCAGCGGTATACCGGCTATTCTTCGCGGTATGCCGTGCAGACAAAGGGAGCTTCCAACCAATCAGAGATATACACCATGCCTGCCGCGGTATACCGCCTGTACCTTCGCGGTATGCCGCCCAGAAAATTGTTGCAGGAAGCAGTACGCATGCGCAGATTCTTCTAGAAACAAATCTTTCACATTAAATGATCTAGCAAGATGATAAGATGTTGAGGAGAGCTGACTTGGTTTATTTAAAAAGACAGTATTAGAAAAATCCAAGTGGTATATTATTTTAGGGTGATTTATCATTTTAAAATTAAAACGACGAAAATCTTCAGTCTTGGATTCTTCAGATAAAATTATCGAGATTATTTAAAAGCTGCACACTCAGATAAAATATTAGATAACAAAGAATGCGGTGTGTTTTGTAATCATCAAAATAAATATGGAGATGTGATTTTATGTGTACCAAAAATATATCTTAATATTAAAGCTGGGTACACTTGCACCAACAATCTCCCCCTTTTTGATGATGACAAACACACGCTAAACAGGAGAGCATACTCGGTTTCTCTCCCCCTTTTGTCGAAGCAAAAAGGGTTAGGAAAGACGCTATGCTCCCCCTTGAAAGATGCTCCCCCTTAAAATATGCAATATTTGAGAGTTAACATTTTCTCAAGGGTTAGATAAAATAAGCTCTCTTAAAATAAACAGTTCAATAAGAATAACGAAGCAGGAGAATAAACATTAGAACAGAGCAATAATAATGTTAATTAAATAAAGTTTTAAGAAGACATAAAAATTAATCGCTATCTATAAATTCAATTTCGTTCAGTTGATTAGATAATGTCCACAACTGCTCGTCAATGTCTTCCAAGCGGTCTTGCACCACACGTTGATCGGCATCGTAACTCCGGCGCAAGTCAATGATCGCGGAGTATATTTGACGATTTGAGATTGCACCCGCCGGGATTGCGTATGGATCGTCTTCCTCGGGAGCCGGATCTTGAGGGCGATGAAGAGCTCGTCCCGGTGGAGCACTCATTCGACTAACAGTCAGTACATTGAGAGAAGGAGTAGGAGCTAACATCCTACCAATGATAGGAATTTGAAGGTTTGTAAAAAGGTTTCGAATTAAGTAACCAAACGGAAGAGACTGGTGACCAGACTCGGAAATCACCATACGGTGAGCAATAATGTAGGTGGCATTAATACGGATGCCATGCCGGAGACAGTAAAGGATATAGCACTGAAGTGCACCCAATCTGTCAAAATTTCCAGCGCGTCCCAAAACGTTAAAAAGGATAATTTTATTCCAAAAACGAAGATTTTCCGGAAGATGTTGATCAGTTAAAATTGAGGGAAAATTATTTCGAAAAACAGGAGCTAAAACAGATTGGAGAATGGTTTCCTGAGTTTCTTGAACCTGGGTAAGCAGGGAAGTAAAGGCAGTATTATTTGAAAACACATTTATATTGGAATGGGTTAGACCCAGTACACGAGAAAAATCTTCTAAACTCCAGTCAAAAGAGTGGTTGAAAATTTGAAGAGAGACACGATGGGTGGTCTCGTTAAAGTCATACCCAGCATAAAAATCGACCATACTTGAAAAAGGTACATCTCCTTGAAAAGAAAGAAAAGGATCCCAGTCAATAGAAGAGAAAGCTTCAAAGGTACCAAGATGTTCTAGACCCACTAAATCGACAGATCGACCTGGGTTACAAGGTCGGGATTCAAAAATATGTCGTCTATAATCACGACGGTTTTGAGGAGGGTCAGATGGGTTTTGAGAGCTAGAAGCTCCCCGAGAGGTACGAGCCCTTTTTGGAGCCATTTGAAGGAAGGAGAGAAAACTGTTGTCGAAAGGTTGGAGTTCCGGTGGCCGGAAGAAAAACTTCGGTTGTTGACGGCGGAGGTCGTAGGCGGCGGTCGGCGGCGAGAGGAGGGAGAGAGAGAGATAGAGCTCAAGGATAAAAAGAAAGGAAGAGAAACTTACCTGCTATGGATTTAAATCCGTCGAAGGCGCGCGGTATACCGCCTAGGTAGCCGCGGTATACCGAGGTCAGCTTGTACGGTTTCTGTCGGATAATCACAGAGTGACACGTGGTGGTGGTGAACAGAAAACGGTATACCGCCTTAGGGTCACGGTATACCGCGACAGCAAGTTTGTCCGGCAGCATTTGGCTTTTACGAAATTCAAGGTTTCCTTTAACCAAACTTACACACAACCAATTTCAAAATAAAAGGATCCGATGGAAATTTTACCAAAAATAGTTTTGTTAAAATACCCAAGTGTTTTAAGGGTTATACTCAAGCATGCCTAAACCAAGTCTTAATTTAAAGAAAGCATTTTTGTTTAGAGCTTTAGTAAAAATATCGGCCAAATTATCTTCCGAATCAACCTTTTCAAGCACGATTTGGCCTTTTTGAACATTATCTCGTAAAAAGTGATGTCTCAATTCAATATGTTTTGTACGAGAATGTAAAACAGGATTTTTACTTAAGTTTATAGCACTTGAGTTATCACACATAATAGGAATTTTGGTTAGATGTACCTCAAAATCGGTAAGGGTGTGTTTCATCCAAAGGACTTGAGCACACGCTCTTGCGGCGGCTACATATTCCGCTTCGGTAGTAGACAACGCTACGGATTGTTGTTTCTTGGAGAACCAAGACACAAGTGAGAGACCTATAAAGGCACATACCCCACTAGTACTTTTTCGGTCAACAATAGATCCACCAAGATCGGAATCGGTGAAACACGTTACTTCTAACTCGGGTTTCTTTGCATACCATAAGCCAAGATTAGTAGTACCTCGTAAATATCGAAAAATACGCTTGACAGCTTCATAGTGAGTTTGTTTAGGTGAAGATTGAAAACGAGCACATAAACATACACTAAACATAATATCAGGTCTACTAGCAGTTAAATATAATAAACTACCAATCATACCACGATAAATCTTTTCATTAAAATCGTTTCCCTCCTCGTCACGAGATAATTGTAAGTTTGTGGTCATTGGAGTTTCAACGGGTTTGACATTTTCAAAGTTAAACTTTTTCAACATATCTTTACAATATTTAGATTGACTAATAAAAATACCAGTTTCACATTGTTTGATTTGCAATCCTAAGAAGTATTTTAACTCTCCCATCATGCTCATTTCAAACTCGCTTGTCATTTTCGCAGAAAATTCATTACACAGTTTTTCATTAGTGGAACCAAAAATAATATCATCAACATATACTTGCACAACTACAATATCATTTTGATCATATTTCACAAATAAAGTATTATCTATTTTACCCATAATATAACCACTAACAATTAGAAAGGTTTTTAATCTATCATACCACGCACGCGGAGCTTGCTTTAAACCATAAAGCGCCTTTTTCAATTTATAAACATGTGTCGGATTTTCAAAATTTTCAAAACCGGGAGGTTGAGAAACGTATACCTCCTCATTTATAATACCATTTAAGAAAGCACTTTTAACATCCATTTGAAATAATTTAAAATCTTTAGCATTTGCAAAAGCGAGAAGCATTCGAATAGACTCCAACCTTGCAACCGGTGCAAAGGTTTCATCGTAATCTATACCTTCTTGTTGATTGTACCCCTTGGCAACTAAACGTGCCTTGTTTCGTGTGACTCCACCGTTCTCGTCTATCTTGTTACGGAAGACCCATCTTGTGCCAATAATGGTTTGACTACTAGGGCAAGGAACTAAGTCCCACACATCATTCCTAGTAAATTGGTTTAACTCTTCTTGCATGGCCATTATCCAATCCTCATCACCTAAAGCTTCATCTATGGTTTTAGGTTCTATGGTTGAGATAAAGGCATGGAAAGCACAATGGGTATGGATTTGTGATCTAGTTGTCCTTTGGTTTAGGTCACCTATAATTTGATCTACGGGATGGCCTCGAGCGGTTCTAAGGTTAGGATCATCTATACCTTGTGGAATAAAGCAAGGAGGGGCATTACTAGATTCAATATTATTTGTGGAAGGTTGGGTACCTAAATCCAAGTTGCTAAGTTGTTGTGCTAAGACGTCTCCCTCACGGATATTGTCATTTGCTAAGGGTGCACTCGGTTTGGGAGGACTCTCGTCAAAGCTAACATTTAGGGATTCTTCTACAACCATGGTCTCCTTATTTAGAATTCTATAGGCTTTGCTATTCCAAGAGTAACCTAGGAACACTCCCTCATAGGCTTTGGCATCGGATTTGGTTAAGTAGGATTTGGTGTTTAAAATGAAGCATTTACAACCAAAAACTTTCAGGTGAGCTAAGGAAGGTTTTCTACCACGGTAAAGTTCATAGGGTGTCTTATTTAGGATATTTCTAACTAGGACACGGTTTAGCACATAGGTTGCGGTAGCAACGGCATCACACCAAAACTTTTGGGGAACTTGATGTTCGTTTAGCATGGTTCTACTCATTTCTTGCAACGTTCGATTTTTCCTTTCAACAACCCCATTTGACTGAGGAGTTCGAGGAGCCGAAAAGTTATGAGTTATACCATGTTTATCACAAAAGGCACCAAATTGGATATCATTATCGAATTCTCGTCCATGGTCCGTACGTATGGAAACAATCGTACAACCTTGTTGGTTTTGAATTCGTTTTCCCAAAATTTTAAACTTTTCAAAAGCCTCATTTTTATGTCTCAAAAATAAAGTCCAAGTATAACGGGAATAATCATCCACAATAACCAAAGTGTAAAAATTTCCTCCAAAACTTTGAATCGCCATAGGGCCAAAAAGATCCATATGAAGAAGTTCTAAAACTCTTTGAGTAGAAATAACATTTTTAGATTTATGAGAAACGTGATGTTGTTTGCCGACACGACAAGCATCACAAAAATGATTATCAAACTTTAATTTTGGAAGGTCACTCACAAGCTCCTTATTTTTTAAGTTTTGCATTAATCTTAGATTAGCGTGACCTAAACGTCTATGCCATAAAGTAGAAACATCATAAATAGAAGATAAGCATACATTTTCAGATACAACAGTTTTGCAAATATATAAATTTCCTTTCACAGAACCAGTTAAAAGAACTTTGCCATTTTTCAAGATTTTGCACGAGTCTTCTTCGAAGACGACAGTTATACCATTTTTACACAATTGGCGAACACTTAACAGATTAAAATGCAAATTATCAACATGATTCACATCAAGAAATTTAACATTATTGCAAGAAACTGTACCTCTCCCAATTATATTTCCTTTGGAGTTTCCTCCAAAAATTACCTGTCCACCATCACATGACTTATATGATGAAAAAAGATTGCTGTTTCCGGTCATGTGACGTGTGCAACCACTATCGAGTATCCAGTCCATATCAAGGTTTATCTACAATAATAAAGATGTAACTTTTATGGTCCCCATTTCTCGTGGGTCCTTGTAAATTAGTTTCAAGATAACAACCAACATATATATAAAGTTAAGCAAAATATATATATATAATAGATCAAAAAGAATATATATATATATGTAGTACGTATGTATATATATATATAAACAAAAGTACATATAACAATATATTACTTATATATACAAGAAAATATATCATATTTAAACTATATATATATATATATATATAATATATAACACATTTAAAACCATAAACGCATACCACCGGGATTATCATTACTAAACATTCCTTTTGGAATCCATTTATTTATCATTTTAATTTTGCGATTGTATTTATCATACACATAAAAACAAGCATTTATATTCGCATTATTTTTAGGTTTAGAATACTTATCGTTATACATGCGAGCATACGGTTTTCTCGTATTATAATTTACATTATGCATTTTAGGTACATACGGAGGTTTTTGCATATACGGCTTTCGTGTATTAAACTTAGGTGGTTCATAACATCTTTTAATAGGCATGCAATTACATTTTTCAACACATGTATTTGAACCTATACCTTTTCTACAATTTATACGGTTCGACATATTAAGCATGTTAAGAACTTTTTCATTACTACTTTCAAAAGCTTTAGCTAACATGTTATCTTTTTCATATGAAGCACATTTAGCCTTTAAACATGCAATTTCATTTTCAAGAATATCACATTTTGTACAAATAATATTTTCATGTGACTTTTTATTTAAGCATGCAATTTCTTTCTTTAGAGCATCACAAGATTTACAAAAATCCTTTTCTCCTAATTTAGTTTCTAATTTAGCAATTATATTCATATCATTTGCAGATTTTTGATTAACATTATTTATTTCCTTTTTACATGCATTTACAGTTTCTTTTAACATAGCAATTTCGTCTTTATAATTATTTGCAAGATTAGCCATTTTATGAAACGATTAATGCAATAATTCAAGATTGTTTTCGCTATCGCTATCATAATCACTATCGTAATTTGAATAAGAAGTGTTTACCTCGTTGTCGCTTTCAGCCATAAGACAAATGGCTTGATAGTCATCTTCTTCTTCACTCGCGCTCCACGCGCCTCCAATGAAGGCTTTATCCTTCTTGTTTTGGTACTTGTTCTTTTTCGGACATTCATTGGCGTAATGATCTTTGTCGCCACACGAGTAGCAAAATCCTCTCTTTGGCTTAGCTTTATCTTCACCACTTGAGTCGTCATTTTTCTTTACTTTTTCGTCTCGTTTATGGAACTTACGACTTCGGTTTTCACCGCCACGACGGTAGTTGCCGTTTCTTTGAAATCTGCCATTGTTAGAAAATTTATTATTATTAAAAAACTTGGAAAAGTTTCTTACCAACATGGCGACTTCATCGAGAGTTTCGGAAGGATCTTTTGAGGAGCTAGCTTTCTCCTTTTTCTTCTCGACTTTTGGTGTTGAGACATTGAGAGCGATTGACTTCTTTTTAACTTGCTCCCTTTCTTTATTTCTTTTAAGTGCAATTTCGTGCACCTTGAGATTTCCGATTAAGTCATCTATCTTCATTAGGGAAAGGTCACGGGAGTCTTCCAAAGATGTTATCTTTTGCATCCACTCCGAAGGAAGGGCTCGTAGGATTTTCCTTATATAGTCCTCGTTAGGATAAGTGCGATCCAAACCTTTCAAAGTAGTCATAATAAGGTTAAATCTTTTAAACATTGAGTCAATTGACTCATCTTGTTTCATTTCGAATAGTTCATAATCGTGAACTAGAATATTTACTTTACTTGATTTAACTTCCGTGTTTCCACGATGAGTATTATTTAAACTTTCCCATATTTGATTAGCGGTTTTATATGTATATACTCTTTCAATTTCATCAGTTGTTAAAGCAGCATATAATATATTTTTAGCTTCAAAGTTTAAACAAAAATGAGATTCATCAGCAGTAGTCCATTCATCTAAAGGTTTATCAATAAAAACATCATCTTTAACAATTTTGGGTTTAAAGTTCCCATTTTCAATTATGTCCCAAATCTTTTGATTTTTGCCACGCACGTGACATTCAAATAGCTCGGCCCAAATGCCAAACTTTTCAGTATCTATCAAAGGAGGTTTTGAAAACACAATATTAGTTTGTTGAGTCATTTTAGAAAAAAAATTTAAGCAGAAAAATTTTGAAAGCCCTGCTCTGATACCAATTGTTGGACAACCAAGGGGGGGGGGGGGTTAGGTTGTATTATAAAAAATCTTACTTTCAAAAATTCTTTTGTAAATAAATACAGAGTAAATATAGTACAATACAGAAGAGTATAAATACAAACAGATACACAGAGATTGTATAAATAAATATAAATGCAAAGCAGTTTATATAAACAGATATAATAAAGCACAGCGGAAAAAATAAAGAGATAAAGGAAAGAGAATACTTGACACCGAAATTTTAAAGTGGTTCACCAATCACGCGGTTGGCTAGTCCACCTCGAGAAAACACTTCTCGGAGATCCAATAAGAAAACGTGTTCTTTACGGTAGAACACAAACCTTAGTACAACAAACGCGAATCACTCTTCTTTGAGAGAATTATGTGGATCACTCACTCTATTCAAACACTTACAAGAGGGTATAATTTTAATATGAATAATCACTCTTGTATAAGGTTTATCACTTGGATATTTTTAGAGAGTTTGATCACTTGAGTTGTGTTGCTGATTCAACTAATCGAGAGATTTTAATCTGCTATCAACTCAAGATTTCTTACTCAAAAACGTGTTTTATAATTTTAACAGTTTAATTATCAAGAGAAGAGGCTGCAGAGTCTTTATCAAATGCAGAGAGGAGTTATTGTAAATTGGTAGCTTTGAATGCTGGTAGGTTGCATGTATATACTGGATGAGCAACAGTCCACGGGCTTTCGCGGTATACCGGCAATCCTTCGCGGTATACCGTGCAGAAGAAAAGTACATTGCAGAAGAGAAGGTCAACCCTGCAAAACAAAACGTAAACTTGTACCAGCGGTATACCGGCTATTCTTCGCGGTATGCCGTGCAGACAAAGGGAGCTTCCAACCAATCAGAGATATACACCATGCCTGCCGCGGTATACCGCCTGTACCTTCGCGGTATGCCGCCCAGAAAATTGTTGCAGGAAGCAGTACGCATGCGCAGATTCTTCTAGAAACAAATCTTTCACATTAAATGATCCAGCAAGATAATAAGATGTTGAGGAGAGCTGACTTGGTTTATTTAAAAAGACAGTATTAGAAAAATCCAAGTGGTATATTATTTTAGGGTGATTTATCATTTTAAAATTAAAACGACGAAAATCTTCAGTCTTGGATTCTTCAGATAAAATTATCGAGATTATTTAAAAGCTGCACACTCAGATAAAATATTAGATAACAAAGAATGCGGTGTGTTTTGTAATCATCAAAATAAATATGGAGATGTGATTTTATGTGTACCAAAAATATATCTTAATATTAAAGCTGGGTACACTTGCACCAACACCTCCCTCTCTCTCTCTCTATATATACATATATATAGACGATAATCATATGAGAACCAAAAATATGTTACAAACCCGGGAGATCCAATATAAAACTATTTTTTACATGGTTTTTTTCGTCAAAACCTATGATTTAAAATATTGTTTCACATATGTTCGTGTTCACGTTGTGAAAAGGTTACATGTGGATTTTTTTTATTCATCTAATGAAAAATACACATAAAAAAATATTCACATGGTGAAACAAATCCATGTGAAACTATCATATTATGGAACAAATATATGTGAAGAAAAATATATTAAATCCTACCATTTGATGAAAAAATATCATGTAAAAAAATATTTTTATTTCAGTTCTCACGAGTTTGTAATATATTTGTGGTTCTCATTTAATTTAACCCATATATATATATATATATATATATATATAGAGAGAGAGAGAGAGAGACTTGAGATCATGTGAGACCAACCTATTTTCGTGAGACCCGTGAGACCACAAAAATAACACTAAACCTTCACAACAAAAGACTATGAAGGAATTGTGAAGGTAAACCTTCACAGTATTTTTGTTGTGAAGGTTCGCTTTCACAATGAATCGCTATGAAGTTTTAGTGTTATTTTGTGGTCTCAAGAAAACATATTGGTCTCACGTGAACCCAATGATAACGCCACTTTTTGGCGTTATTTTCAGTCCATAAACCAATGAGATTGGCTTGTGTTTAAGCAAAAAGGCGAGATTTTATGGTCTATCTAGTGAATTGTGCAGGTTATCCAAAATAAGACGAGCATCGAGAAAAGGAGCGGAAAAGACCCAAAAGAGAGCCCAGAATGAAGCCCAATGGAAAGCCCAAGAACCGACCCAGATCCGCGAACCAGATTTGAACCAAACCCGACCCAGAGACAAAAAAAGAGACGCGCGGTTTTCCACGCGGTTTGCAAACCGCGGGTAAAACCGCGTAACCCTCTGGACGTTTTCTATACTTTTGCGTTTTTCGGATTTAGGTCATTATCACGACACGTGCGACGGGAGGCAGCGAGAGGGCGATTTTCAGAGTATTTCCACGTACTTTGGAGCCACGAGAGAGGACGGATTGAAGACAGTTCACCACGCGAAGTAAATCATAGCCGAGAGAGAAGGGATTTCATCATTATTTTACAGTTACCACGACAACCATGATTTCACACACCACTTTCTACTTTAATTCTCGTGTTTTTGTTTACCCCAACATGAACTAATCTTTAGATGTTGGGGGTTGGAGGAACTATGGATTTATGATGGATGACGTGTACACGAACGATTATTTTTACTCGATTTAATCTATGAAGTATTTGAATTCAGCTTTCATTATCAATTGTAGTCTGATCACCTCCAATTGACTCTCATGGTTTTTAATTATGTTTGAGAAAATTTATTAAGAACTAGATCAAGTAATCAAATACCGGAAAAGATGATTTGGGCAGAGATAGCCGAATCACTTTCCGCTCAGCATAGTTGACTTAATGTATTTTAAAACCCTAGGTGTGGATCGAGAGATAACACCTACAGTCTTGAAAAAATATGTTTTGCTTGAGAAAGAATAACAGTGACTTTTATAAACTAGGGTTCATAGAAAAATAGTCGGTAAGAATTATTGTTCGGGTATTCGTTCATCAGTAGTATAACCATAGGGAATCCAATCCTCAACCTTTTATCTATCAAAAGTCCTTCCAAAACCTTCTGTTAAGCGATTCTAGTATTATTTTAGTCGTCTTTAGTTTTAAATCAAGTTATAAATCACAACTCAACATTTCGATAGTTCAGTTAATAGCAATTGTAGTCATTGTGATACTTAGTTCCTAGTTCCCTGTGTTCGATACTCGTACTTTCAGTACTATTACTTGACTTCGACCCGTACACTTGCGGTTAGATTTAGGGGGGTGTTAACCCGCCTATCAAGTTTTTGGCGCCGTTGCCGGGGAACTAGTTGCAACTGATAGCACTACCAGCTATAAGCGCTATTAGATTGAACATTTTTTTATTATTACTTTATTCAACCACTTTCAATTTCTGGATTACTAACTTTGCCTACTTCTTTTCAGGTACTAATTGGTTTATGCCAAAGAAGACCCGAGGGAAGGAAATCGAGCCACTTGATCCAGAGATAGAAAGAACCGCCCACCGTTTAAGAAAAGAAACAAAAGTTAAAAGGCATCTGAAGATGGGTGACGAGAGACCTCCTCGCCATGACCCACCTCCACCACCTCCGGAGAGGGTGCCTATGCGGTCGTTTGCCAATCCGAATGTGGCAGCCGCACGTATAGGGATCCAACCACCCACCATCGTAATGGTGCAACAAAATCAGTTCGGGGGAGCACCAACTGAAGACCCTCATGCACATCTTCGTGCATTTGAACGGATCTGCAACACGTTCAAGATTAATAGGATGGAGGAGAACGCGATAAAACTGAGGATATTCAGCTTTTCCTTAAAGGGTAGAGCTGAAATTTGGATAGAGGGCCTACCAGCAGATCTCATCACTACATGGGCAGACCTAAAAGCTGCGTTTCTCCAGAAATTCTTCCCACCGGGAAGAACCGCTCAATTAATGGCTGACATTACTCATTTCGCGCAATGGGATCAAGAGACCTTATACGAAGCATGGGAGCGGTATAAAGACATGTTAAAGAAGTGTCCACATCACGGGTTGCACGGATGGGTGATCATCCAAACTTTCTTTGGAGGTCTTCACACCCAATTCAAGAACGAAATCACTTCTGCCGCGGGTGGAGCTTTAATGAACACAACGTATGAAGAAGCTGTCGAGTTGATCGAGAATTTAGCTGAGCATAGCTACGCCACGCCACGATCCTCTATCAGACGGGTAGCAAGTGTTCAAGAAAACGACGAGCTGAAAGCCATAAAGGCTCAACTGAACGCACTCACGAGTCAGATGAAGGGGTCTTCTCTTCAATCCACATTCATGATGGATGAGGGTATGCCGGATATGGCACCACCAATGAGCGAACCGGAGCAAGTTCACTTTATGCAAAATTGGAACAATCGGCCACGAAATGACCCGTTTTCGAATACATACAACGAGGGTTGGAAAAAGCACCCAAATTTTGCATGGAGTCAACCGCAAGGGCAACCCAGTCAACAACTAGGTAATCATTCTAACTTTGCCAATTCTTCTAATACTAACAATGTTTATCGTCCTCCAGGTTACAACCAACGGAATTTCAATGAGGGACAGTCCGGAGAGAAGAAGCCGGGGCTAGAGGACATGATGATGAAATTCATGTCTAAAATGGACAGCACGGTTAAAGGATTAGCCAGCACGGTCAACACAGTCAAGGCTGCCACTGATCAGAATACAGCATCTATAAAGATGCTTGAAAGGCAAATGGGGCAGATTTCTGAAGCCCTACAAAACCGAGCTCCCGGGAAATTTCCGAGTCAAACCGAAAGGACAAACCGAGAAGATTGCAAGGCCATTCATCTGAGGAGTGGTAAGGAGCTGAATGGGAAATTGACACGAGAGCCAGGAACAAAGGAAACCGAGTCCAAAGGGGAAGATTATGAGATGGTAGATGTGGATGAATTAGAGGTTGACGAAGAGGTTGTAATTGAAGAGACTCAAAGAATGAAGAGAAGAAACAAGAGCAGCCAACCATTCCAAAGCAAACACCGGTCAAGCCGGCAATTCCGAAAGTGCCATATCCAAATAGGCTTAAAGCCCACAGGGAAGATCTTAACTATTCTAAATTTCTTGAAGTTTTTAAGAAATTGCATATTAACATCCCTTTTGCAGATGCTTTGGCACAAATGCCCTCGTATGTGAAGTTTTTAAAAGATATTCTATCTACTAAAAGGAAGATCTAGGAGCATGCGACAGTTGCACTTACTGAGGAGTGCATCGCGATTACACAACATAAGCTTCCCCCGAAGCTTAAGGATCCAGGGAGTTTTACTATCCCTGTTAATATAGGAAATTCGGAATTTAGTAAAGCCTTGTGTGATCTTGGAGCAAGTATTAATTTGGTGCCCTTGTCTATTTTCAGGAAACTCGGACTTGGAGAAGTGCAACCTACTAGTGTGACGTTACAGCTTGCTGACAGGTCCATCAAGTACCCGTATGGGGTAATTGAAGATGTGCTTGTCAAAGTGGACAAGTTTTATGTCCCAGTGGACTTCGTGATCCTCGACATGGACGAGGATAAAGAGATACCGCTTATACTGGGCCTACCATTCTTAGCCACGGGAGGAGCATTGATCGACGTGAAGGGGGGAAAGCTCACCTTGAGAGTGGGTGACGAAGAAGCTATCTTCAATGTTTTCTGGGCAGCAAAGCAAAGCATGGGACCAAATGAATGTTACCGGGTAGATGTAATGGACTCGTTGATTAAAGAAACGTGTGGCTTACAAGTTTCCGATGACCAATTGAACAATGTCTTGATGGGTACTGATACTAATCCGGAAAGCGAGAGCGTGATGCAATTGAATGCAACACCATCATACCAAGGCCCGAGAAGACTGGTTGTTGAAGATTTGGGAGAACCAGTTCCCAAGTCCGAACCTGCGTCGAAGACGCCACCAAAACTTGAGCTCAAACCGCTGCCCGATCATCTTGAGTATGCATATTTGGGAGAGAAAGACACGCTTCCGGTAATCATTTCGTCTAAACTGAATCCTGAAAATAAAGAGAAGCTACTCCGGGTTCTTAGAGAGCACCAAGCCGCTATTGGATGGATGATAGCTGATCTGAAAGGTTTAAGCCTGACATTTTGCTCGCACCGCATCAATCTTGAAGAAGGGCATCGACCGGTAGTTCAACATCAACGTCGGCTCAACCCAATTATGAAAGAAGTGGTCCGGAAGGAGGTTCTAAAACTCCTTGATGCTGGAATTATATATCCGGTTCCGGATAGTCCATGGGTGAGCCCGGTTCAAGTAGTTCCAAAGAAGGGTGGTATAACAGTTGTTCGAAACAACAACAATGAGCTGATCCCTTCCCGAACAGTTACCGAGTGGAGAGTGTGTATTGACTACCGAAAGCTGAACGATGCTACAAAGAAAGATCACTTCCCTCTTCCATTCATTGATCAGATGTTGGAGCGACTATCCGGGCACGAGTACTACTGTTTTCTAGACGGTTATTCCGGGTATAATCAGATACCAATAGCACCCGAGGATCAAGATAAGACGACCTTCACATGTCCGTATGGTACGTTTGCTTACCGGAGGATGCCATTCGGTTTATGTAACGCTCCAGCAACCTTTTAGAGGTGTATGATGGAGATCTTCTCAAACATGGTGGAGCAGACGATTGAGATTTTTATGGACGATTTTTCCGTGTTCGGGCCTTCATTCGATACATGTTTGGAACACTTGAGAGCTGTCCTACAAAGATGTGATGAGACGAGTTTGGTACTGAACTGGGAGAAGTGCCACTTTATGGTGACCGAGGGGATCGTACTTGGTCATAAAGTATCCAAAGCCGGAATTGAAGTAGATAAGGCAAAAGTAGCGGTGATCGAGAATCTTCCTTACCCGAACTCCGTCAAGGGAGTCCGAAGCTTCTTGGGGCATGCCGGGTTTTACCGGCGGTTTATACAGGATTTTTCTAAAATTACTAAGCCTTTATGTTCTTTATTGCTTAAAGATGCTAAATTCGAGTTCACTGATGAGTGTATATCTGCTTTTGACAGGTTAAAGAAGGAGTTAATATCTGTACCGATCCTCACGACACCGGATTTGAGCTTACCATTTACCTTGATGTGTGATGCGAGTGACACCGCTGTTGGAGCGGTATTGGGTCAAAAGAAGGATAAGAGAATGCATGTGATCTACTATGCGAGTAAGACCTTGGATGATGCTCAGCTAAATTATGCTACTACTGAGAAGGAATTGTTAGTGGTCGTCTATGCTTGCGAGAAGTTCCGGTCATACCTAGTGGGGGCCAAGGTAATTGTCTACACCGATCACTCCGCTTTAAAGCATCTAATGGCCAAGAAGGATGCTAAATCGAGACTCATCTGTTGGGTACTTCTACTCCAAGAGTTCGACTTGGAAATTCTGGATAAGAAGGGTTCCGAGAACACGGTGGTGGATCACCTCTCGAGACTTGAGGGAAGTGAGGAGCAAAGGATAGATAAGACCATCATCAACGATTCGTTTCCGGATGAATAGCTTTTCAAGGTTAGTCATTCTGAGCCTTGGTTCGCAGACATAGTCAATTATTTGGTGGGAGGAGTAATGCCATATCAGATGAACTCCTACCAAAAGAAGAGATTTCTTTTTTAGGCCAAGAGGTACTATTGGGACGAGCCTTATCTCTATAAGTCATGTGCCGATGGAATGAACCGGAGATGTGTCCCGGAGGAAGAAAAGGCCAATATCTTCAACCATTGCCACACCTTGGAATGTGGAGGCCACTTTAGCACCGATAGAACAGTGGCAAAGATTCTTCAGTCGGGTTTCTTTTGGCCATCTATGTTCAAAGAAACTCGTGAATTCATCTCTAAGTGTGATCGGTGCCAAAGAACGGGGAACATGACCAAGAGGGATGAGATGCCAATGCAGATCTTCATGGAAGTCGAACTCTTCGACGTGTGGGGCATAGATTTCATGGGACCATTCCCAAACTCACACCGAAATGAGTACATCTTGGTAGCGGTGGACTACGTGTCAAAGTGGGTGGAAGCGATCGTGACTCCTACAAATGATTCCAAAGTAGTGATTAAGTTCCTACGGAAGAATATCTTTGCGAGATTTGGAGTTCCGAGAGTACTGATCAGCGATGGTGGGAGTCACTTCTGTAATCGTTATCTAGAAGCAGTTTTAAAGAAGTACTCGGTGAAGCATAAAGTCACTACTCCATACCACCCACAAGCCAACGGCTTAGCAGAAGTCTCCAATAGAGAGTTGAAGCAGATCTTGGAAAAGACAGTGAACTCATCACGGAAGGATTGGTCACTGAAGTTAGACGATGCATTGTGGGCATATCGAACGGCATACAAGACCCCGATTGGAACCACACCATACCGGCTTGTGCTTGGGAAATCATGCCATCTACCAGTGGAACTCGAGTGTAGAGCATTCTGGGCGATCAAGAAACTGAACATGGAGTTAGATGCAGCCGGGAAGAAGAGATTATTGCAACTATGTGAATTAGAGGAAATCCGGCTGGATGCATTCGAGAACGCGACCATCTACAAAGAGCGGACCAAGAAATTCCATGACCAGCGAATTCGTGAAAAGGTACTGGTTCCAGGTATGAGTGTTTTATTATTTAACTCACGTCTTCGTTTATTTCCAGGAAAGTTGAAGTCTAAGTGGTCCAGACCGTTCACCGTCAAGGAGGTATACCCGTATGGAACAGTGGAGCTACAAGGAAAAGACGGGGCGACTTTCAAAGTGAACGGCCAGCGGGTGAAACCATATTATGGAGGAGATACGGTGGTGTCAGAAACCATGTACTTGGATGAACCAAAGGAGTAATCGAAAGGACGGTCGAGCCACGACCGAAACCAAGGCGCTGGGTGGGAGGCAACCCACCGAGGTTTGTTTTTTTTTTCGTTTTAGTGTGTTTTTAATTTAAAAAAAATCGAAATTGAAAAAGTGAACAGGGACATACGCGGGATTTTACGCGGCTTTAATACCGCATGGAAAACCGCAGGGTTCTCTGAGGCGTTTATGAAACAGAGGGATACGCGGGATTTCCCGCGGCCTACAAGCCACGTAACAAGCCGCGGGGCCTTCTGAGCATTTTTTAAACAGAGGGTTACGCGGGTTTTCCCGCGGTTTGTAAACCGCATGGAAAGCCGCGCGTGTCCTCTGAGAAGCTAGGGTTCGTTTTGTCTTTTGTGTGCAGTCCTTTTTCCCTTCTTGTCATTTCAATTGTTTACTTTTCCTTTCTTCTTCATTTATTCTTCCTTTTTCTGCACCTATCTCTCTCTCTTCACGAAAACCTACTCTCTCTCTCTCACGATTTTCTCTCCATCCCTCTCTAACTCCATCGATTTTCAAGGCCCCCTTCTCCATTATCAGTAGTTTGTGCTTTCCATTCTTCAAGACCCAAGGTATGTAACTTTTCATATTTAAGTTTTGGTCTTTGTGTATGATGATGTGGTGTAAGTATTTGCCTAGTCTTTCATTTCTTGCTTCCAAGTTTTGTTATGCTTATTCCCCCTTTGTTCGGATTTCTCACAATGTGTGCACTTATGATGATTTATGCTTAGAATATGAGGACATGCCTTGTTGTATGCTATGAATCTGACATGAGAATAGTGTATTTGATGCAACTGGTATGTACTTGTCCTTGTGAGGATCTATGTGCTTAAAATCTGGGATGGGAACTTGTTGGGAAGTCGAATGGGGATAAATATGGTAAGATCTGTGGTTTTGTGGAATAGTTCAATTTTTGTGCATAAATAGTAAAATGGGGATTTCTTGGTAACATAAAGTCCCTACGTTTTCTTTTTTGGTGGGTCTATTTCTCTTTGTGTAAGCATAGCCAAACCTAAGTTTCACTTAGGTTTGGGGTCGTCATGTTATCCGTCACTGGTGTAAATCAGTGAAGATTTTCAGATGTATGCACTAGGGAATTTTGTGGTGACGGTGGTCCAAATGCATGAGCTAAACAGTATTCTATTAATAATCTGCATGCATGGGAATTGTGAGTTTTTATCTGTACGTGCACGTAAGAAAAATGAGATACAACAAACCTAAGTTTCACTTAGGTTTGGGGTGCCTTCCTTTTCACAATTCACACACTCACATTTGACCCTTTGCAAACCTCGGTTTTACCGAGGTTTGGGGTGGCTATGAGCGCGTTAACTCATTTGAGTTCATTTACTTGTGCAGATATGAGGACCCATCCGAGCACATACCTTTCATTTCCGGACTATTAGCGAATCCATCCGAACAACCGGAGGGCAATGTTCGATCACGAGAACCCCGACAAAAATGTGCGCCACGAGCAGATGCAGTTGAACGAATGCATTCCCTTCAGGGAACGTGGCATCAGATTGGCGAACCTACCGGCCGGATCACGAGTGCCGGAGATCATACAGCAACAATCATGGGAGGGATTCATTCGAACTCCACCCATGTATTGCGTCTAAACAGTGAAGGAATTCTATGCTTGTATGATCCCGGTAGTATAATGTTAGGACACTGAAGTTGTCCTTTATAATAGAAAGTTTTGTAAAGCAATAGCTGTGTTAAAGGGCTTATGCTTAATTGTTGTAGCAAGTGATGAAGACTATAAATAGGTCTTTACTTGTAGTTTGTAAGAAGTGAATTCATTAATACAAGATGTAGATCTCTAATCACTTTGTGTTCTCTCTAGGTTAGATTTCCTTTTCAATAATGTTCTTCATCATCTTGTTACACATTACTTGGATTGTATGAAGATCATGGACCTAACATATACCACGACCGATGCGTGGTAAGGATGGGCGATAGGGAGGTCCGGATCTCTCCGGCCGACATCGATGCCTACTTCCACGCCCCCCGCCGGGCCGAGCTGAGCGCCACCTACGGTCTATCTCCAAACCAAGCATTTCGGGAGCGCTTGAGCCCGATTATCGCCGCCTCTCTAAGGCGGAAAACGGACACACGAGATGGAACAAGATGGACCAGCACATTTTAAAAAGCGAGATGCACACAGATATTGCGTTCCTCATGCTGTTCATCAAGGCCTCCTTAAAGCCGTCTACACACAACACCACCGCCGACAGCCAAGTGGCGGAGGTCCTCTACTCCCTCCACAACAATCTGCCAATGGATAACGGCCACATCATCTGGATGGAGATACTAAACGCCGGTATGACCCTCAACGGTATTCTACCGTCTCCTTGTTTAATAACTCATTTTTGTAGGGAAGCCGGTGTCCCAATAGGACACCTCACCGCATCGATGAAGGACTTCACGAAGACACAGTATCAGCACCAAATCACGGCGGCAAGGAAATTAGAAGAGAAGAGGCGAGCAGACCCTCATTTTCAGATGCGGCGTCTTGTCGAGCCGGTACATTTGTCGTCTGAGAGTGCCTCGGATAGTGATCCAGATTTTGATCCGGAGGCACCAGCAGCGGAGGAGGTCGTTCACGACGGCGACACGCCCCCTTATATGCGTCGATTCATGGAGAGCATGACGACTCAAGTTAGCAGGATAAATGCAAATGTGGACCTCGGGTTCCGTAACTTGAACCTGCGCATGGACGGCTACGACACCCGTTTAGAAGGCTTTGACTACTGCCTCGCCCAAGCTGGATTTCCAGCCCCACCAGCACCGCCAGCGCAGCCACAGGATCGAAGAAGAGTTAGAGGCCGGCGAGACGGGGCGCGCATCATCATCTTCCCGCCAGTAGATGGGTTTGTTTCGTGATCTCTTTTGATTTGTTATATTCTTGATGATTCGGTACTATTTATATTTGTTTTTGTCGGATGAATGTAATAATAACACACAACCATATTATCTCACTTTGTATCACTTATCCGCACATTGGGGACAATGTGTGGGTAAGGTTTGGGGTTGCCAATCGGGCCCCCGTTAATGCACGTTGATGTCCCATACTTAAGAATGGTTAGATCATGGTAGCCAATACTTTCTTGTTTTGAATGATTGAGACCAACCATTGTGGGGAGAACTTTGTGACTGAAACGTGACCATTAGGGAAGGACCGGGAAAAGGCATGACTAGGGACATTAGTGGAGACCACCCAAGAGAGATTTGAGCCTAAAGACGTTTTTCATTTCGAGGGATTTAAACACGAAAATCATATACACTTTTTCGAATTCCTTGTCGTGATTATAGAATGATCTCGCTATAATATCGCATTGAGTAGCAAAGACGACCATCGGGATATTGGGTAAGGGTATAGTATACCATATCGTGTGGACCTTAAGATATGATTCCAGGCAGTGTGTGCTTTGTTTTAACCCAATTTTAGCTATCGTTCCCTTTTGACACCTTTGTGTGTATCCATTAACCACTTTGTAGCCAAACACTCACCTTATTCATTTCTAAACCCTCCATTAAACCTTCAGCCATAAACCTTAGCCAACCCGTACCCGAAAGTGTGTCAATCGGAAGCAGTAACGAGCAATAGAAGATAGAGTTGAAAAGAAGAATTATAGGCCAGGAATGAGAATAAAAGTGGGTCAATGTAACCCAAGAAATAGAAAAGAGGACCAATGAAGTCCCAAAAAAAAACGCAATAGTCAGATAGTATTCATAGCAGCTGAATAAGAGAGTCAAAGCGACTCCATTAGAAATGAAGAGGGCCAAGTGATAGAAAATAAAGTCAGGAAAGTTTAGACTTGCCAATGATTGACACGCCGAGGATTTTTGATCCGTTTTACCCTTCGTTTCTTAGCCGGTACCCTAGCCCCGTTACAACCCCTGTAAAGACCTGGATGATCTTTTGGAAAACGTGATTACGGTATGCTACCACCTTTACTGATATTCCCTGTCTTGCTACTTGATTCATTCCTGAGATCAATTTTTGGACACAAGTGCGTCTTTCTTTAAAGTTGTCATGTGTTTTTTGAGTATTCTTGTACATAACCTCCTTAAACATGACAACACGAGCGATAACCTAGGTTCGAGCGCAAAGAGAGCATCCCGTGAGGTAGGGTCGAGGCAAAATGTTTTCCCTAGTATGTTTGGACGTAGTCTAACCCTAATGTAACCGAAACAGTCACGAGTTCAACTCGCAATGGAAGGCCATAGATCAAACATAATAAGAATGAGGCTAGGATGAGATAAGCGTTCACGAGTTTGGGAAATCACCAGTGCATTACGTGGTACCGATTGAGAGTTGTGTTGTTATTATTTCACGGATATATGCTTTATTGCCTTTTTTTATCGCTAATTTGCTTGAGGACAAGCAACGCTCGGTTTGGGGTTGTTGATAACGCCACTTTTTGGCGTTATTTTCAGTCCATAAACCAATGAGATTGGCTTGTCTTTAAGCAAAAAGGCGAGATTTTACGGTCTATCTAGTGAATTGTGCAGGTTATCCGAAATAAGACGAGCATCGAGAAAAGGAGCGGAAAAGACCCAAAAGAGAGCCCAGAATGAAGCCCAATGGAAAGCCCAAGAACCGACCCAGATCCGCGAACCAGATTCGAACCAAACCCGACCCAGAGACAAAAAAAGAGATGCGCGGTTTTCCACGCGGTTTGCAAACCGCGGGTAAAACCGCGTAACCCTCTGGACGTTTTCTATACTTTTACGTTTTTCGGATTTAGGTCATTATCACGACACGTACGACGGGAGGCAGCGAGAGGGCGATTTTCAAAGTATTTCCACGTACTTTAGAGCCACGAGAGAGGACGGATTGAAGACAGTTCACCACGCGAAGTAAATCTTAGCCGAGAGAGAAGGGATTTCATCATTATTTTACAGTTACCACGACAACCATGATTTCACACACCACTTTCTACTTTAATTCTCATATTTTTGTTTACCCCAACATGAACTAATCTTTAGATGTTGGGGGTTGGAGGAACTATGGATTTATGATGGATGACGTGTACACGAACGATTATTTTTACTCGATTTAATCTATGAAGTATTTGAATTCAGCTTTCATTATCAATTGTAGTCTGATCCCCTCCAATTGACTCTCATGGTTTTTAATTAAGTTTGAGAAAATTTATTAAGAACTAGATCAAGTAATCAAATACCGGAAAAGATGATTTGGGCAGAGATAGCCGAATCACTTTCCGCTCAGCATAGTTGACTTAATGTATTTTAAAACCCTAGATGTGGATCGAGAGATAACACCTACAGTCTTGAAATAAAATCTGTTTTGCTTGAGAAAGAATAACAGTGACTTTTATAAACTAGGGTTCATAGAAAAATAGTCGGTAAGAATTATTGTTCGGGTATTCGTTCATCAGTAGTATAACCATAGGGAATCCAATCCTCAACCTTTTCTCTATCAAAAGTCCTTCCAAAACCTTCTGTTAAGCGATTCTAGTATTATTTTAGTCGTCTTTAGTTTTAAATCAAGTTATAAATCACAACTTAACATTTCGATAGTTCAGTTAATAGCAATTGTAGTCATTGTGATACTTAGTTCCTAGTTCCTTGTGTTCGATACTCGTACTTTCAGTACTATTACTTGACTTCGACCCGTACACTTGCGATTAGATTTAGGGGGGTGTTAACCCGCCTATCACCCAACCCTATATATATAGAGTCAGGTTCAAGGGAAAACCTTAAAAAATGGAAAACTGAAGAACACCCTAGGAGCCCTTCATCTGGACGATATGCAGTTGTGCATACAGGTAATTTGTAACATGCACACATGCATATGCACAAATGCATAATGCACTTGTGCATAAAAACCAAAAGTCAACCTAATTTACCTGTATACACAAATGCATATCGTCCAGATGAAGGGCCCCTAGGGTGTTCTCCAGTTTTCCGTTTTTTTTTTTGAGGTTTTCCCTTGAACCTCCCTCTCTCTCTCTCTCTATATATATATATATATATATATATATATATATATATATATATATATATATATATATATATATATATACCGGTGGGTTCAAATGAAAACTCATTTTCAATTGTGAACATGAGGACAAGTCACAACCAATGATCAAGATTTGGAAAACTAATCAATGGTTAAAACTTAATGAAACCATTTGAAAAGTGATTAGGGACAAATATGGAAATTTGAATCAGCGCCTACTATCTTTGACTTTTTATTTACTTTTTTAATTAAAAAACTTTTACCCCCTTAAAGTTTAAAAAATTATCTTAAAATTTACTAATATTTTAATCAAACAAATTACATCAAAAAAACGAGAATTTCGTGCTCTTCGATATGACATCCATCTCGATATAATTTTTTCTTCATTTTAACCGTTTTACGTGAAATGCTATGTATGTGTTATATTCAGTATGAATATGTATGCATGTTTCCTGGTATCCATATTCAGTATGAATAACAAAGGGGAACGTTCATTCACTATTCATGACGAATAACACAGTATTCAAAACGAATAATACAACATTCAGGATGAATAATACACGAATTCCTGATTCATGTATTATTAAACATGAATCATGTATTATTCACCTTGAATATTGTATTATTCATCCTGAATGATACATTATTCATGATGAATAATATATTAATGACCCGTGAAGGTGTGAATACATGACGCACTCTCTCTTGTTTTCCAATTCACAACCGCGACTTGGTTTTATTCTTTATGAATATGTATGCACATCTCCAGGTGTCCACATTCAGTATGAATAACAAAGGTGAACGTTCATTCACTATCCATGATGAATAATACAGTATTTAGGGTGAATAATACAGTATTCAGTATGAATATTACATCATTCAGGGTGAATAATACACGATTCATGAATCGTGTATTATTCACCCTGAATGATGTATTATTCATACTGAATGATACATTATTCGTGAAGAATAATACATGAGTGACCCGTGAAGGTGTGGAGACGTGACACACTCTCTTTCATTCCTCGGTTCACAATCGAAACTCGATAAGTTCCCGATTCATCTCGTTGGGTGTTGGGTTACGGTAATGAAGAACACGATGCCTTAGGATGTTGAAGAAAGTGTTGTAGAAGGTGATATCGAGTTACGGACTTACGGTGTCGAGATGTTCTAAACACTTGAATACATAAATATTAAAAATGAATATAACACATATATGACATTTCACGTAAAAACGGTTAAAACAACAAAAAAAAAAACTATATCGAGATGGATGTCATATCGAAGAGCACGAAATTCTCGTTTTTTTGATGTAATTTGTTTGATTAAAATATTAGTAATTTTTAAGATAATTTATTTTAAACTTTAAGGGGGGTAAAAGTTTTTAATTAAAAAAGAAAATAAAAGGTTAAATATGGTAGGCGTGAGTTTAAATTATCTTTCATTTTTACCCCTAATCACCTTAATTAAAATTTCAATTAAAAACTCTATTTAATATGAGTCATTGGATCAATAGATGTGGAAGGGCCAAGATTCGTCCTCACGTTCACAACTGAATTTGAGTTTTCATTTGAACTTTCCTCTATATATATATTTATTTTTTATTTTTTTGGGAAGGCGTTGACATGGCCGCTCCCTCTGGTTGAAACGACGTTGACATGGCCAGGCCTGGTGGATGAAACTTTCCGTCCATTCCATGTTTAATGAAATTGTTATAAAGCCAAAAGAATGTCAAACGAGTAAAATCAATAAAACATAATAAACACGTAGATTACCGAGGGCATAATCGAGGGGGATGCGGGGAAGGATCCACTAGGAGTAAGCAACTCATTAATCCAATCGGCCATCCCCGGGGTAGAAGCGCGTGGTTGTGACACAATCTGCGTACAAGTACCAAAATGTTAAACCGTGTTAATAAGTTTGCATACTAATTACATAAATAAAATTAAATACTTACATGCCACTGTTCCATTTGATGGTGCATCTCCTTCATATGATCATACATCCCTGTTATGTTGGTATGAAAGGTATGTATCTCCTCGACATCGGTCTAGAGACTAGCAACCTCGTCCCAAAGATCATCAACACGGCTCTCAAGCCCAGTATAAGCCTACTAGACTTGAGTCAACCGATCCCAATGTTCTGAATAAAGGTCATCGGCCGGCATCTCCTAAGGGGGAATATCTGAGAAACAGGGGGTGTTGGAGGCCGGAATTGCTGATGATACTTGAATCCCTGATCGTGTCCCATGTCACCAGCATCGTAGTCCATACCATCGTAGTCCCATCGATCGTCGTCATCATCAATGCCGTCCTCATCGTCGTCGTCCTCATCGTCATCGTCATCGTTGTCGTCCTCATTTTAGTCATCATCGTCGTCATCGTCATCGTCATCGTCATCGTCATCGTCATCGTCATCGTCGTCGTCACCGTCACTCCCGCCTTCACCACGGAAAAACCTCTGGCTTTCCCTATACCACCACATTTCCTCCTCAGCAACTGTCGCGACAAGACTCATGCGTGGGTGGTCAGCCGGCTAATATATTTAAGACTTGACGGAATATTAGAATTTAAGGGGTTATCTTCATTCATATGTTAAAGTTTCTAAAAATACTTACCGTCGCCACATTATATATATCCATCACATGCTCCGGGATGAGGGTACCTCTTCTATCCTAACGAATTCCCCTAGGAACCCTTTCTCGTCGTAGAAATAGTTAACCCCGCGAGGAAAAGTCTCTAAAATCCATACCTATGGATTACAAAATGTTAAGCCTGCAAACTCATTAACAAATGTGGAAATATTTAATATTGTGGTAACTAACCTTGAATGCATGAATTAAGGTTGTCATCGTCATCGTCATCTTCGACTTCTTTTCAACTCGACGCGCTATGCAACCATTCATTTGCATAAATGTTGCCTCCCAGTTATGATTGCCCCATGGAAATCGGTTCCAAGCCCGAAGATTCCCTATCAGGCTAAGGACCGTCGCCGAAACAGGCAAATGACGTTGTCGGCCAAGGAAGAACATCTCTGCCATCATCATTAATGACACTCGGACAACATCCTCGTCCGATTAACCATCTCCCTCCGTGAGGGACAAGGATGAAAACACATCACAGACCATGCCAATGGGCACTTTTCCATCCCCAAAAATTCTAGAAATAAAACCCTGATGAGTAACTTTAGGGAGGGTCGGCATCGCTCTAAAAAGGAATCATGTGATAAGACAGAACTCCTCCGGCCCATACCTAAGAATGTGCCTTCTCCAATTGAAAAACATTACATACCCCTGGTGATCATCGGGGGGGGGGGGGGGGGGGGCTATCTTCGTCTGCAAAAGGATATGACAAAGCAAAGGGTCCATGGCAAAGTCCTTAATATCCAACCACGCACCAAAATAGGTGGTGCGGAAAATATCTAGCCTAGTCTACGTCAACTTTTGTTTTATCTCTTTCAACACTTTAAGCTTTGACTTCCCTGTCAAAGAAGCTCTATAAAAATCCTGCGTATATCAATTTTCAAAGTTTAGGAGCCTAATGTGTCAATTTTCAAAGTTAGGGACCTAAACTGTCAATTTTCAAACTATAAGGACCATATATGTTAAGTTCTAACATAACAAAATCAAGGAAATTCATGGGGCTAGTTGCCTACAAAGTTGGCCGAAATCCAAGTTTAGGGGCCTAAAGTGTCAATTTTCAAAGTTTAGGGACCTAATTCGTCAAATTTTCAAACTATAGGGACCAAATCTGTTAAATTCTGACATAACATAATCAAAAAATTCATGGGGCTAGTTGCCTACAAAGTTGGCCAAAAATCCAAGTTTAGGGGCCTAAAGTGTCAATTTTCAAAGTTTAGGGACCTAATCCGTCAATTTTTCAAACTATAAGGACCAAATATGTTAAATTCAAACATAAAAGAATCAATGAATTTCATGGGGCTAGTGCCTACAAAGTTGGCCGAAAATCCATGTTTAGGGGCCTAATGTGTCAATTTTTAAAGTTTAGGGACATAAACCGTCAAATTTCAAACTATCGGGACCAAAACCATAAATTTTTACAAATCAAAACTATTGCTATTTTTACAACAACAATACATAGTACAACAATTACTAAATAACATAATCATAAAAAAATTAAGTTTCAAGAACACAATACATAGTACAAAAAACTAATGGGAACCAAAACATTGTATTTCAACAACACAATACATTGTACAACAACACAATACATACATCAATAAATTACAAACTTCAAAACAAATTTACATTAACAAAAACGAAACAGAACCACACCAAAAACAACAAAATCGCAAAAAAAACATAAGCAGGTGCGCATCCGCACTCGCAATGGGCGCGGAGTGGGTACGTACATGCTTCTAAAATGGTTTTTTTAGTCTGTTTTCAGGAGCAAAAACGATGATTTTGGTGAGAAAAAACTTACATCGTCGGCCATTGCAATAAACGACCGTCTCTCTCACTCGCTATTGACTTCACGTGGACATAAAATACTAGCTTGTATTCATATATATTTCTCAATGAGTATATTAATTGATGAATATACACTACTTTTTTCCACGATTCTCAAAGTAGTTGATGTTCCCATTTCAACTGGTGTCTCTCTCTCTGGATGAAAAGGCGTTGACATGGCCGCTCCCTCTGGTTGAAAAGGCATTAACATAGCCGCGCCTGCTGGATGAAACTTTCTTTCCATTCCATGTTTAATGAAATTGCTATAAAGCCAAAAGAATGTCAAACGAGTAAAATCAATAAAACATAATAAACACGTAGATTACCGAGGGCATAATCGAGGGGGATGCGGGGAAGGATCCACTAGGAGTAAGCAACTCATTAATCCAATCGGCCATCCCCGGGGTAGAAGCGCGTGGTTGTGACACAATCTGCGTACAAGTACCAAAATGTTAAACCGTGTTAATAAGTTTGCATACTAATTACATAAATAAAATTAAATACTTACATGCCACTGTTCCATTTGATGGTGCATCTCCTTCATATGATCATACATCCCTGTTATGTTGGTATGAAAGGTATGTATCTCCTCGACATCGGTCTAGAGACTAGCAACCTCGTCCCAAAGATCATCAACACGGCTCTCAAGCCCAGTATAAGCCTACTAGACTTGAGTCAACCGATCCCAATGTTCTGAATAAAGGTCATCGGCCGACATCTCCTAAGGGGGAATATCTGAGAAACAGGGGGTGTTGGAGGCCGGAATTGCTGATGATACTTGAATCCCTGATCGTGTCCCATGTCACCAGCATCGTAGTCCATACCATCGTAGTCCCGTCGATTGTCGTCATCATCAATGCCGTCCTCATCGTCGTCGTCCTCATCGTCATCGTCATCGTCCTCATTTTAGTCATCATCGTCGTCATCGTCATCGTCATCGTCATCGTCATCGTCGTCGTCACCGTCACTCCCGCCTTCACCACGGAAAAACCTCTGGCTTTCCCTATACCACCACATTTCCTCCTCAGCAACTGTCGCGACAAGACTCATGCGTGGGTGGTCAGCCGGCTAATATATTTAAGACTTGATGAAATATTAGAATTTAAGGGGTTATCTTCATTCATATGTTAAAGTTTCTAAAAATACTTACCGTTGCCACATTATATATATCCATCACATGCTCCGGGATGAGGGTACCTCTTCTATCCTAACGAATTCCCCTAGGAACCCTTTCTCGTCGTAGAAATAGTTAACCCCGCGAGGAAAAGTCTCTAAAATCCATACCTATGGATTACAAAATGTTAAGCCTGCAAACTCATTAACAAATGTGGAAATATTTAATATTGTGGTAACTAACCTTGAATGCATGAATTAAGGTTGTCATCGTCATCGTCATCTTCGACTTCTTTTCAACTCGACGCGCTATGCAACCATTCATTTGCATAAATGTTGCCTCCCAGATATGATTGCCCCATGGAAATCGGTTCCAAGCCCGAAGATTCCCTATCAGGCTAAGGACCGTCGCCGAAACAGGCAAATGACGTTGTCGGCCAAGGAAGAACATCTCTGCCATCATCATTAATGACACTCGGACAACATCCTCGTCCGATTAACCATCTCCCTCCGTGAGGGACAAGGATGAAAACACATCACAGACCATGCCAATGGGCACTTTTCCATCCCCAAAAATTCTAGAAATAAAACCCTGATGAGTAACTTTAGGGAGGGTCGGCATCGCTCTAAAAAGGAGTCATGTGATAAGACAGAACTCCTCCGGCCCATACCTAAGAATGTGCCTTCTCCAATTGAAAAACATTACATACCCCTGGTGATCATCGGGGGGGGGGGGGGGGGGGGGATATCTTCGTCTGCAAAAGGATATGACAAAGCAAAGGGTCCATGGCAAAGTCCTTAATATCCAACCACGCACCAAAATAGGTGGTGCGGAAAATATCTAGCCTAGTCTACGTCAACTTTGTTTTATCTCTTTCAACACTTTAAGCTTTGACTTCCCTGTCAAAGAAGCTCTATAAAAATCCTGCGTATATCAATTTTCAAAGTTTAGGAGCCTAATGTGTCAATTTTCAAAGTTAGGGACCTAAACCGTCAATTTTCAAACTATAAGGACCATATATGTTAAGTTCTAACATAACAAAATCAAGGAAATTCATGGGGCTAGTTGCCTACAAAGTTGGCCGAAATCCAAGTTTAGGGGCCTAAAGTGTCAATTTTCAAAGTTTAGGGACCTAATTCGTCAAATTTTCAAACTATAGGGACCAAATCTGTTAAATTCTGACATAACATAATCAAAAAATTCATGGGGCTAGTTGCCTACAAAGTTGGCCAAAAATCCAAGTTTAGGGGCCTAAAGTGTCAATTTTCAAAGTTTAGGGACCTAATCCGTCAATTTTTCAAACTATAAGGACCAAATATGTTAAATTCAAACATAAAAGAATCAATGAATTTCATGGGGCTAGTGCCTACAAAGTTGGCCGAAAATCCATGTTTAGGGGCCTAATGTGTCAATTTTTAAAGTTTAGGGACATAAACCGTCAAATTTCAAACTATCGGGACCAAAACCATAAATTTTTACAAATCAAAACTATTGCTATTTTTACAACAACAATACATAGTACAACAATTACTAAATAACATAATCATAAAAAAATTAAGTTTCAAGAACACAATACATAGTACAAAAAACTAATGGGAACCAAAACATTGTATTTCAACAACACAATACATTGTACAACAACACAATACATACATCAATAAATTACAAACTTCAAAACAAATTTACATTAACAAAAACGAAACAGAACCACACCAAAAACAACAAAATCGCAAAAAAAACATAAGCAGGTGCGCATCCGCACTCGCAATGGGTGCGGAGTGGGTACGTACATGCTTCTAAAATGGTTTTTTTTAGTCTGTTTTCAGGAGCAAAAACGATGATTTTGGTGAGAAAAAACTTACATCGTCGGCCATTGCAATAAACGACCGTCTCTCTCACTCGCTATTGACTTCACGTGGACAGAAAATACTAGCTTGTATTCATATATATTTCTCAATGAGTATATTAATTGATGAATATACACTACTTTTTTCCACGATTCTCAAAGTAGTTGATGTTCCCATTTCAACTGGTGTCTCTCTCTCTGGATGAAAAGGCGTTGACATGGCCGCTCCCTCTGGTTGAAAAGGGATTAACATAGCCGCGCCTGCTGGATGAAACTTTCTTTCCATTCCATGTTTATTGAAATTGCTATAAAGCCAAAAGAATGTCAAACGAGTAAAATCAATAAAACATAATAAACACGTAGATTACCGAGGGCATAATCGAGGGGGATGCGGGGAAGGATCCACTAGGAGTAAGCAACTCATTAATATAATCGGCCATCCCCGGGGTAGAAGCGTGTAGTTGTGACGCAATCTGCGTACATGTACCAAAATGTTAAACCATGTTAATAAGTTTGCATACTAATTACATAAATAAAATTAAATACTTACATGCCACTGTTCCAGTTGATGGTGCATCTCCTTCATATGATCATACATCCCTGTTATGTTGGTATGAAAGGTTTGTATCTCCTCAACATCGGTCTAGAGACTAGCAACCTCGTCCTGAAGATCATCAACACGACTCTCAAGCCCAGTATAAGCCTACTAGACTTGAGTCAACCGAGCCCGATGTTCTGAATAAGGGTCATCGGCCGGCATCTCCCAAAGGGGAATATCTGAGAAATAGTGGGTGTTGGAGGCCAGAATTCCTGATCATACTGGAATCCCTGATCGTGTCCCATGTCACCAGCATCGTAGTCCAAGCCATCGTAGTCACGTCGATCGTCGTCATCATCAATGCCGTCCTCATCGTCGTCGTCCTCATCGTCATCGTCATCGTCGTCGTCCTCATTTTAGTCATCATCGCCGTCGTCGTCGTCACCGTCACCACCGCCTTCACCACGGAAAAACCTCTGGCTTTCCCTATACCACCACATTTCCTCCTCAGCAGCTGTCGTGACAAGACTCTCACGTGGGTGGTCAGCGGGCTAATATATTTAAGACTTGGCGAAATATTAGAATTTAAGGGGTTATCTTCATTCATATTTTAAAGTTTCTAAAAGTACTTACCGTCCCCACATTATATATATCCATCACATGCTCCCGGATGAGGGTACCTCTCCTATCCCAATGAATTCCCCTAGGAACCCTTTTTCGCTCGTAGAAATAGTTAACCCCGCGAGGAAAAGTCTCTAAAATCCATACCTACGGATTACAAAATGTTAAGCCTGCAAACTCATTAACAAATGTGGAAATATTTAATATTGTGGTAACTAACCTTGAATTCATGAATAAAGGTTGTCATCGTCATAGTCATCTTCGACTTCTTTTCAACTTGACGCACTATGCAACCATTAATTTGCATAAATGTTGCCTCCCAGATATGATTGCCCCATGGAATTCGGTTCCAAGGCCGAAGATTCCCTATCAGGCTAAGGACCGTCGCCGAAACAGGCAAATGACGATGTCGGCCAAGGAAGAACATCTCTGCCGTCATCATCAATGACACTCGGACAACATCCTCGTCCGAGTAACCATCTCCCTCCGTGAGGGACAAGGATGAAAACACTTTTCCATCCCGAAAAATCCTAGAAATAAAACCCTGACGAGTAACTTCAGGGAGGGTCGGCATCGCTCTAAAAATGAGTCATGTGATAAGACAGAACTCCTCCAGCCCATACCTATGAATGTTCCCTCTCCAGTTAAAAAACATCACATACCCCTGGTGATCATCGGGGGGGCTATCTTCGTCTGCAAAAGGATATGACAAAGCAAAGGGTCCATGGCAAAGTCCTCAATATCCAACCACGCACCAAAATAGGTGGTGCAGAAAATATCTAGCCTAGTCTGCGTCAACTTTTGTTTTATCTCTTTCAACACTTTAAGCTTTGACTTCCCTGTCAAATAAGCTCTATAAAAATCCTGCGTATATCAATTTTCAAAGTTTAGAAGCCTAATGTGTCAATTTTCAAACTATAAGGACCAAATATGTTAAGTTCTAACATAACAGAATCAAGGAAATTCATGGGGCTAGTTGCCTACAAAGTTGGCCGAAAATCCAAGTTTGGGGCCTAAAGTGCCTATTTTCAAAGTTTAGGGACCTAATTCGTTAATTTTTTAAACTATAGGGACCAAATCTGTTAAATTCTAGCCTCACAGAATCAAAAAATTCATGGGGCTAGTTGCCTACAAAGTTAGCCAAAAATCCAAGTTTAGGGGCCTAAAGTGTCAATTTTCAAAGTTTAGGGACCTAATCCATCAATTTTTCAAACTATAGGGACCAAATCTGTTAAATTCAAACATAAAAGAATCAACGAAATTGATGGCGCTAGTACCTACAAAGTTGGCTGAAAATCCAAGTTTAGGGGCCTAATGTGTCAATTTTCAAAGTTTAGGGACCTAAACCGTCAATTTTCAAACTATCGGGACCAAATCCATAAATTCTAACAAATCAAAACTATTGCTATTTTTACAACAATACATAGTACAACAATTACTAAATAACGTTAGTTCATTATAAAAAAAATGTGTTATTTTGATACAAAATGATAACTTATGTGGCTGAAGTAATAAAGAGAGTCAATAAGAGATCAACGATAAAATTATCAAGATTTCCAGACAAATGTGGATCAATAAGAATGTGAAAGAAGCGGTGATTCGTTTAGATCCGATAAGAATAAATAATAAATGAGACCTATGATCCGTTAATGTTATTTATTAAATTATAGAAACACGAAAATAATCAAGCAGGTAGTGATAGCAATAGCCATGGATCTTGGTACTAGATAAAAAATTAGAAAGGGTGTATGATCCTATATATATGGACTCTATATAGATTCGGGTTCAAACGAGAACAACACATATTTAAAAAAATACGAGAACCAACAAAATCACATATCATTTTACATTAACGCGCGTTTGGCCGACTTTGTCCGCATAGCTTTTTCACGCGTTAATATAAAATCATATATGATTTTGTTGGTTCTCGAGTTCTTTTAAATATGTATTGTTCTCGTTTGACCCTCCCTCTCTCTCTCTCTCTCTATATATATATATATATATACATATATATATATATATAGATGTAATCATATGAGAACCACGAATATGTTACAAACCCGGGAGATCCAATATAAAACTATTTTTACATGGTTTTTTTCGTCAAAACCTATGATTTAAAATATTGTTTCACATATGTTCGTGTTCACGTTGTGAAAATGTTACATGTTGGGATTTTTTTTGATTCATCTAATGAAAAATACACGTAAAAAATTTTCACATGGTGAAACAAATCCATGTGAAACTATCATACTATGAAACAAATATATGTGAAGAAAAATAAATTAAATCCTACCATTTGATGAAAAAATATCATGTAAAAAAATATTTTTATATCAGTTCTCACGAGTTTGTAATATATTTGTGGTTCTCATTTAATTTAACCCACATATATATATATATATATATATATATATATATATATTTATATATATATATATATATATATATAGAGAGAGAGAGAGAGAGAGAGACTTGAGATCATGTGAGACCAACGGGTAGCCGGGTTTCGGTGAGCGGACCGACGGGTAGCCGGGTTCCGGTGAGCGGACCGGTTGTTGATTTATTAGTTGGCTTGCTACCAACTAATATGGCCATTTGTGGAGGAATAAGGTGAATGAGATGTACACGATGCACGAGTCTGGATTGGTATTTAAATACGTGTGGTATGTTTATATTTTACGAAAGAATTACCAAATGTTTATCTAAACTATTTTGATACAAAGGATTTACATAAAAGGTTTTATAATGATTTTGGAAAGGACCGGGATTAACTCACTAGACCCGTTTGGCCGAAAATCTAAGTTTAGGGGCCTAATGTGTCAATTTTCAAAGTTTAGGGACCTAAACCGTCAATTTTCAAACTATCGGGACCAAATCCATAAATTCTAACAAGTCAACACTATTGCTATTTTTACAACAACAATACATAGTACAACAATTACTAGATAACATAATCATAAAAAAAATTAAGTTCAAGAACACAATACATAGTACAAAAAACTAATGGGAACCAAAACATTGTATTTCAACAACACAATACATTGTACAACAACACAATACATACATCAATAAATTACAAACTTCAAAACAAATTTACATTAACAAAAACGAAACAAAACCACACCAAAAACAACAAAATCGCAAAAAAAACATAAGCAGGTGCGCATCCGCACTCGCAATGGGTGCGGAGTGGGTGCGTACATGCTTCTAAAATGGTTTTTTTAGTCTGTTTTCAGGAGCAAAAAAACGATGATTTTGGTGAGAAAAAACTTACATCGTCGGCCATTGCAATAAACGATCGTGTCTCTCACTCGCTTTTGACTTCACGTGGACAGAAAACGAAAGGGCCGGCGTGTGGGGTGGAGGGGGACCAGTTCTTTTCACTAGGGTTTTAAAATAATCGCAAGTGGGGTTAAGTAGAGTTTAAAATGATGTTTTTTGTCGGTCCGCACTCGCACTTGCACTCGTCGCACTCGCAATCGCACTCCAAGCAGGAGTGCGATTGCGGACCTGCCATATTAAAAGTCTTCTGACTTTTACTGTTGAGGGGTTCGTTTAATGCTAACACGTGTCTCAGTGCGGTTTGCACTCTCCAGGTCGGGTCTGAGTGCGGACCCATTGGCTAAAATTGAGATCCGGGAGAGGTTTTGGCCAGTTTCTCAAGTCACGTAGGGCCTTTGGCTATTTGAGTCAATTTCCCTATATATGTGTGTATAAATAAAGAGAGAGAGAATCATGTGTAATGTTTGTATTTTACAGATCTTTTCTTGAATTTACGTCAATCGTATTCTTAACAGCTCTCTAATTCAGTTTTATCGAATCCACACTCGTGATATTTGCTCTCGTTTTCTTCTTGTATCGGAAAATTTAGGCTTTGAAAATTTATCAAATTTTTTGATTCTTCTTAATCTGATGTCGAATCCAGAAAACATTCATGATCAAGAAGTTGATCAATTATCGAACGATGAAGATATGATTGATGAAGATGAAGGTATTGTTTTTTATTTTTGTATATTTTACTGTTTTTTATGTAGATGTGATTGATGAAGATGAATTGTAAGTATATAATTGTTCAAATCGAATTTGAACAATTTTAATTCTTTACAACTTTTTATGTTCAAAATTGAATATGAAGATTTATGCTTTTGTCGGTTAGAAACAATATAGATTGATATATGAACTTGAGGAATTTAATTTGATTTGATTTGTGAATTTGAATTATTATAAAACATTCACACATGAATTATTTGAATTATTATTAAACGTTCATATATGAATTATTTGTTTTTTTAGTTGATTCATTAGTTATTTTTAAAAAGAATGAAAGTGATTCATATATGGATATTTTAAGGTAATTGTAATTCATATATGAACGTTTGTTGAATTTGAATTGCTTTAAAAATGTTTATAGTATAAAACATTCATATATGAATTATTTGAATTGTTATAAAACGTTCATGTATGAACTATTTGTCGTTTAGTTTATGCATTACTTTTATTTAAAAGAACTAAAATAGATTCATATGTGAACATTGGAACATTATTTATATATACTGATTTTCTAGGTTCAAATCATTCTCTGGCATATACATCTGTTGTTCATCATGTAGTTTTTTCACCGTATGGTTCGAAGATTTGGATACCAAATGTGCATGTGGATTTGAAGCCAACAATAGGTACCTTTTTCTCAGTCTTGTCAGCAAGCCATTTCAATGTATGAACGGTATTCTGAGAAAGGTGGTTTTGATGTTGGACTTTCAACAACTGTTAATGGTAATCATGGTCTTGCGAAGATAAAGTATGTTGTGTGTAGTAAAGAAGGGGATCCACTAAAAAATAGTTTTATCACGGTTCATGATAGTATTGAAGGTAAAAATCATCGTAATTCAACTACGAAGAGGACAGGTTGTAAAGCACGCATTAGGTTGCGTTTTGTACCTTCAAAATCATTGTATGAGGTTATCATTTTGAAGAGAAACATAATCATATGCTTCTTGATGAAAATGATATGAGTATGTCTCGAAAACGAAGGCAATTATCTTTAACCGATCAAGTTTTTATTCACAATGCTGCAAGTTGTAATATTGGAGCATCGAAGGCGCATACATTTCATATGTCTTTGAACGGTGGTTTTGATGGTTATGGTTGCACTGTTGACGATTATAAGAATTTTAGGAGAGATTTGAATGCATTTGTTGGTGCTGGTGATGGTGAGATGGTTCTTCGTATGTTGGAAGATAGATCAAAAGATGATGCAAGATTTTCTTTTGAATATAATCGGCAGGATAATCAATTATATGGAATTTTTTGGGCTGATGAAATTGCTAAGCTGAATTACCAAGAATTTGTAGATGTTATTTCATTTGATGCTACGTTTCGCACAAACCAGCATAGAATGGTGTTTGTTCCATTTACTGCTATTGGTAATCATAAAAAATCTATTACTGTTGGTGTTGCTTTGTTGTCTGGTGAAACTCTTGATAATTTTAAGTGGCTTCTTGAGGCGTTTTTGAAAGCACATTGTGGGAAACAACCTAGTTTGGTTTTAACAGATCAGTGTTTGGCAATGAAACAAGCTATTCCATTGGTTTTTACTCAGTCACGTCACTGATTATGTATGTGGCATATTATGGCCAAAGTTCCAAACAAGGTTAGTATATGTTCATATATTAATTATTTATAAGTTATTAAAGTTCATATATGAACGCAAATGTTCATATATGAACACGAAGGTTCATATTAAATTCATATTCATATTTGAACACAAAGGTTAATATATGAATTATTTTCATATTATGAAAGTTCATATATGAATTATTGTCATATAATCAAAGTTCATATATGAATCATTATTTAGTTAGTATTATGTTCATATATGCATATAGAATTGTTGTTAATCAACAATCATGTATGCATCACTTATATAGTTGTTTTTGAGTTATAAATCATTATTTTTATATACCGATTTTGTAGGTTAGCACAACGATATACAGGGAGACAGATTTTAACAAATGGTTTAATAAACTTGTTTGAAATGTTCAATTGGAGCCTGAAGAGTTTGAAACTATGTGGTTGGATTTGATTACTGAGTTCAAACTTCAGAAGAGCAAATGGTTTTCACACATGTTTCGTATTCGTCAATGATGGATTCCTGCTTATTTCAAGTCTATTCCTTTTTGTTCATTGATGAAAACTACATTAAGGTCGGAGAGCATAAATTCGTTCTTCAACAAATTTGCTCACCATGGTAACAACTTTGTAACATTCATGCTTGCATTTGAAAATGCAATGCGTAAGCAAAGAAATTCTCAACGTAAGCTTGACCATATGACAAAGACAACTATCCCTTATATGTGCACTCCGAAAGCAATTGAGAAACATGCAAATGAAGTTTACACACGTTCTATATTTTTTGAAGTTCAAAAGGAGATTAATAAAGGAGCATGGTTGTGTGTTCAACAGAATGTTGTTGAAAAGGATAGATGCCAACTTTATACAATTTTGCAAAATGACAAAGATTGTAAGAAAAAAAAGTTGTTCAAGGTAAAAACAATTATTAATATATGCATTTTCATTATTTTTTATTAAAACAACTTACCTTTTTCTTGTTCATGTTTGTTGTAGGTTGTGTGAATTAACCTGGATTCAACATTTGAATGTGAATGCAATCATTTTGTTCAACATGGATTTTTATGTCGTCATGTTTTCAAAGTCTTAATGGATGAGAACTTTAATGAGATGTCGGAGAAGTATATATATCTCGACGATGGAGAATAGAATTGATTTGTTTTAATCTTAGACAAATTTCATTGAGACAAGGCGATCCAAATAGTGAAATGGCAAGAATTTGCTATGATGCACAAGCATCTTTGGATTATATTTTGATGAGTCTTAGAAATGATAAAAAGAAGCTTAAAGAGGTTGCTGGGAAGATTCACATTTTGAAGGCTGAGGTAGATGCTAATATTCCTTACCAAAGCAAACTGGAGAAGAAGAATGAGACGATAAGAAATCTTATTGGTGTTAATAAACCATAAACGTTTTATTGGTGCACGAGAGAAACCTGCAATAAAGAATCAAAAGACGAAGAGATTGTGTAGAAATTGTCAAAAGTTGGGGTATCATGATTCTCGTAATTGCCCAGTGAAGAATGTGGATGACTAGATACATATTTTAGGGTTTTTTTTTAACTCAATAGTTACTGTTGATGGTAATAATTTCAATAATAAATGTTGATTCCTTTTTTAATGAGTATTAGAATTTATTTTATAGTTGTTTTGTATTCATGTTCATATATGAACACGAATGTTCATATTAAATACATGTTCAAATATGAACACAAAGGTTCATATATGAACACCAACGTTCACATTCATATATAAACAAGAAGGTTCATATATGAACACAAAGGTTCATATATGAACACGAAGGTTCATATATGAACATTAAGGTTTATTCATATATGAACATTAAGGTTTATTCATATATGAACACAAAAGATTCATATATGAACAAGAAGGTTAATACTCAATTCATATTCATATATGAAGTCAATAGTTCATATATAAACTTAAAGGTTCATATATGCATTTGAACTCATATATTCACACATGAACTTAATGTTTCATATATGAAGTCAAAGTTTCATATATGAATTCATATATTCACATATTTTATAACCATGTAATTCATAGATTTACATATTAACAATTTGAAGAATTAAACTAGAAATTTTAAAATAATATTAAATATACCAAAACAGATCAAAAATATGGTTCATAAACCACCCATTACCATCACCATTGGCACCACCATACAACATATATGAAATACTGTTTGAAAATACCACAACCAATTTAATTGTATCTTCACCCCATTACCCATCACCCCATCACCGCCACCAAATTAATCACCATAATTGTAGCAAAAAATATTATTTTTTTCACCAAACATACCATCAAACACAACCATATGTATCCTGCAAACTTACCATCAACACATCCATTATCACCTACAACATCTCTTGCCTCTGCTTCTTTAGTGTCTTTGCAAGAGATTCCATATACTTCTTTGTTTCATTGAATGAGTCAAACTCATTCGCTTCAGCAATAACCTTCTCCCTGTCCAGATTCCTCTCCGAAAGTAACAACTTCGTCGCATACTTGAACCGTAAACGATGGATTTGTTGTTTCTGAGATTTTTCATTTGTGAGAAATCCACAATCCCACTTTTGAATATCTTGTCTGGTGTAGTGCTCCATATGTCTCATTATGAAGACCCCACAATCAACTTTGTTTTTCTCGGAGCACCACTTCAGTATATGTTTGTGGGGTTGTAGTGGAGCCATTGCTTCTGCCTTTGGATGTTGAACCGACATCAAGTATTGAATAAACAATTCATGTTGCATATTATTTTTATTCATATAAGTAAAGTTGATAATATATTCATTTATGAAGTTACAAAAATTTAAACAGTACTATGTTTACGAGTATTATCGGTACATTATCGGTACATTTCCATATTTGCTTGCAATGGAGACGTTCGTAGACATGTTGTCTATTACGAGGAGTTGTGGGTTCTTGAAGTTGTAAACAAATAATAAGTAATGGATTGATTGTATGATGGGGAAGAATACATGTTTTCATTATACAAAATCAAAATCTTTAAAAGTTTAGTCAAATTTGTATGTTGTGTATATATTTTAGATAGTTACCAGATCATATCCCCTCAAAGTCGCCAAATCTTCGTTATTCTTCAATGCATCTTTTATGTTTGATTTGAAGATTTGAAAACTTTCTTCTCTAGTGTTTTGTTTCTTGAGTACTCCATCCGGCTAGGTTAAACAAAGTAATTATATGTGAATGCTTGATTTCACAAAAGTTCATATTCATATATGAACACAAAGGTTCATATATGAACACCAACGTTCACAATCATATATGAACACGAAGGTTCATATATGAACATTAAGGTTTATATATGAACACAAAGGTTCATATTCAATTCATGTTCATATATGAACTCAATGGTTCAAATAATTCAATAATTCATATATGAATCAAAATAGATATTTAATTATTAACATACCATTACTGTAGTGTTAAGGAAAAGACGATGAAGGGATTCTTTGCTTCTTAACGCCTCTTCGGTGTTTAGTAATTCAGCCCGTGTATCAACCACATTTGCCACTGCATATGTGTTTGGCATTAAACTCTCAGCTGCCACCTTTATCATTTTTGCTCCATCAGTTGTTTCGTAGATCATCTCACTATAAGGCAATGAAATGAAATGAAATTTATCATATATGCACATCATAAATTTTATTAAATAACATATATAATATTAAAGGTGTTACTTACAACCACTCTCCCGTCAGCGCAAACAACCATCTCTACCAACTTTGTTTTCAGTCACTGACAGACATTTTGCTATCAACACAATTCTGTCAACATAAGGTGACCTCAGGCTTTCTGCCACTTTGATTTCTATCCTCCCTTCCTTCTTTTCTTTCTCTTTTCCTTCCTCTTCCTTTCCTTCATCTTATTTCTTTCCTTCGTCATTCTTACCTTCCTCTTCTTTATCTTCATTCTCATCTTTCTTCTTTTCATCTTCAACTTGTGATGACATTCTCAAACTGAAACTGGGTGCATCTTTCAAATATGAAGATGCAATCTTTGTCACAACATTTGAGGTTTTTTTATTTTGCAACTTCATGTTGCATCTCACTCTCACTCTCCTCCTCTTGTTTCTCCTCTCCTCCTACTTCAGCATTCTGAATCTCCATCTCTTTCTCTACAACCACCTCTTCCTTCTCTTTCTTCTTTGCCTTCTCTTTCTTCTCAATATCAGTCTCTTTCTCCTTCTCTTTCTCTTTCTCCTTCTCTTCTTCTGATGGTTCATAAACTTTCATCACCATTTCAACTTCACCATGAGTTTGTGGGTCTCGTCAAAACTCTCTGCATCCATCCTAGTAACTGTAACAGGTGTCATCATAAATTCATCATCGATATTTCTCTCTAAGTGTAGATTTTCTATATCATAAATTCTTCTTCCTCAACCCCAACCATTACGTCATTTTCCACCTTCTCCTTCTTTTCACCTTTGTTAAACAAATTCTCAAACTCTGCTTTGCATTTTTTAAATAGATCATTATCAGGATATCTGATAAAAGCATCTTCAAATGTCGCATCTAGGATCAGTGAGTCACAGATTATGCAATTCATTTCTCTCTTATCATAGTCTGTAAAGCCTACAATTTGCATAAAATTATGAATTATATATAAAGTATAAAGTATTAAGGATTCATATATGAAGTATATAGGATTTATGTATGAATTCTATATAAGAATTCATACATGAAGTATAAAGTATTAAAGATTCTGTTAGGACACTGAAGTTGTCCTTTATAATAGAAAGTTTTGTAAAGCAATAGCTGTGTTAAAGGGCTTATGCTTAATTGTTGTAGCAAGTGATGAAGACTATAAATAGGTCTTTACTTGTAGTTTGTAAGAAGTGAATTCATTAATACAAGATGTAGATCTCTAATCACTTTGTGTTCTCTCTAGGTTAGATTTCCTTTTCAATAATGTTCTTCATCAATACTTGGATTGTATGAAGATCATGGACCTAACAGATTCATATATGAACTTTCATATATGAATTCATATATGTAGTATATAGGATTCATATATGAATTCTATATAAGAATTCATATATGAATCATAAAGTATAAAAGATTCATAAATGAATTCATATATGAATACTTCATCATATATGAAGTATAAATATTCAGGATTCATATATGAATCAATATATGAATTCATATATGAATTTTTTATTTGAATTCATATATATGAATTCATCATATAAATATTTAAGGATTCATATATGAAGACTACATATATGAAGACTTCATATACGTATTCTTATATGAAGACTTCATATACGAATTCGTATATGAAATATATATATATTATGTATTCATTAATGAATAGTTCATATATGAATAGTTCATATATATGAATTCATATATGAATACTTCATATATATGAATTCATATGTGAATTCATATATGAATCTTCATTATATATGAAGTATAAATATTAAGGATTCATATATGAATTCATAAATAAACATTAAATTTATAGTTCATGAATGTTATAGTATACTTACAACTTCTTTTTCTGCATCAGTAATCTTCTCTTTTTCATCAACAAGCTTTCCTCTTCCAAAACCACATTCTTCAACCTCATATCCCTCTCTTCTCCTCAACCTCTCTGCAGTCCATATCTTAATCAATGGTCTTTCTCTTCTGACATTCACAGCTTCACATTCAAAGTTATCAACATACATAAGTTGCAAATAAGAATTAATTAGAACAGTTAATACATTATTGTAAGATATATTTTTAATTCATAAATGTTATAGTATACTTACAATCAAGTATGTGATAGATCCAACATAGAAACTCATGTCAGAGTCTCTTACCCAACCTTGTTTGCTGCTTCTCAAACATTCATTAATGTACGAACACCCGTTTATCTTTGATATATTTGTCTCTCTGGTTGTATGTAATTTACGACAGACATATTGCAGGTACCACTCTTGTTTCCTTCAGCCATGGTGTTGCAGAAAAGAGTAATGAAGTTCAACTTGAAGTTGAAATCAGCTTCATTGCTATCAATTATCTTTTGCTTCACATCTGTTGATCGGAGAATTTTATTTGAAAATTGAGATCTCCAGTTGACCAAGAGTTCGTTGTCATCATCAAGAAACTTGCATTCAAATATGCTTTTCCTTGTGCAAGAACACCAAGCATATCGTGAATTGATTCCTCGGTTATTTGGATCCTGTTTTCTCCAACAACCATCTCTATAGAATCATTGTTTAAGCAGTCCACCACAAAAAAACAAGCTTAGAAGGGATTTCATCCATCTTCATCTCTAAAAGGGCTCCAAAACCCATGTTCTTTACGCATTAACTCTGTTCCATACTTAAAGCTTGCATTGCTTCGTAAAGTGGTTTAGGAGATGTTCTAACTTTGATGACAGGAAAAGTTTGCTTTTGTTGCTCTTTCCCCTTCTAAGCTCTCCTTAGCTTTGGTACCGGAGTCTCAAAATCATCATCTTCATCTATCAGTGTTGTTACTTTTCTTGTTTTTCTTTTTTCTTTTATCTTGGACCTTGGTTCTTTATCTGTTTGTAGACATTTTTCAATATAATTAATGAAACAACATGATAATATAAATTGTTATCATTATTTATTATAGATTACATACATAAAACAAGTTGGTTTGCTTGCTCTTGTTTCTTTGTCACTAGCTTTATCTTTGTTTTCGTTATCTTTGACCCTGGATAACAAATGTTTTATATGTAATGAATCTATGAAAATTTTAAGTTACTAAGACATATATTTTTACCTTTTTCAGGATCTTTCGATTCGTTGGTATTTTCTGCGGCTGATGTTGTTGTTGCTTCTTTATCTGTTCTAATTTCTGGGGATGCTATTGTTGTTGTTGCTTGATCGTCGGCTATTATAAATAACAAATGAATAAACAAACATTCAACACATTCGTATATGAACTTTCGAATATTCAACATTCATATATGAACTTTCGAATATTCAACATTCATATATGAACTTTCGAATATTAAACATTCATATATGAATGTTTTCATCTCAAAACCCTAGATCTACTAAAAAGTTTCATAAAAACGAACAAACATTCAACAAATTCATATATGAACTTCGAATATTCAACATTCATATATGAACTTTCAAATATTTCAACATTCATATATGAATATTTTCATCTCAAAACCCTATATCTACTGAAAAATATTCAACACATTCATATATGAACTATCTAGTATTCAACAATCATATATGAACTTTCGAATATTCAACATTCATATATGAATGTTTTTATCTCAAAACCCTAGATCTACTGAAAAGTATCATAATAAATCAACAAACATTCAACACATTCATATATGAACTATCTAATGTTCAACATTCATATATGAACTTTCGAATATTTAACATTCATATATGAACTTTCGAATATTCAACATTCATATATGAATGTTTTCATCTCAAAGCCCTAGATCTACTGAAAAATATTCAACAAATTCATATATGAACTATCTAATATTCAACATTCATATATGAACTTTCGAATATTCAACATTCATATATGAATGTTTTCATCTCAAAACCCTAGATCTACTGAAAAGTATCATAATAAACCAACAAACATTCAACACATTCATATATGAACTATCTAATGTTCAATATTCATATATGAATGTTTTCATCTTAAAACCCTATATTCAAAAAATATCATGCATTCAGTTATGAACAAATATACGTGTACTTGTTTGTGGTTTTTTGTTCCTCTTTATTTTCAGTTTTGGAAAGCCAGCGCAGCGTTCTGCGTTGTAATAAAAAAATAAAACAAGATTTATGAACTTTGTTTAAACCCTAAAATTTGTCTAAATCATTTCATCATGTACTTAAACATAGATTCACTGTATATAACGATGTTTTATGATGATTATTCAAACATTTTATAAAAAATATGTATAAATACCGTCTTTAACTATCGTAATCAACGTTTCGTCTTCCGTCATCTGATTTTCTTCGTTCATCGGATTTTTGCCTGGGTCTTCTTGAGGATTTGAAGAATGCTTTCGAGTTCTTGCCATTGTTTTAGGTTTACGATTAAACAGATGTCAATACTTTTAATGTTTTTGGTGATGAATGAGCGATTTTGAGAGTATAATCTCAATAATTTTGTACGGTTGTTATGAAATAGGGTAATGAGTAGTTTTGTGTAGTGTTATGATTCATTTGCCGTCCTATTTTGATTTAGATGTACATATTACGAAATTACCCCTTAACTGTCCTATATTTCTTACTGTGCGACCGAATTTATCCCGTGTAACACATTTAGCCCTTCAAGTTCTGACCATTGATCATTTAAATCAAAGGCCACGGTCACTTCTTTACTTCTCATATTTAACACTTCTCAAATGAACCTCTCCACATATATATATATATATATATATATGTTCTTTATTTATCATTCAATGAGATAATGATATTGAAGCAATTTCCATGCATATAAGAAAAAGAAAAATCATATATATCATGTAACGAATTTTTAATCAAGGAATTAAAATAAAACTTGGAAGTGTTCTACCATTTCGTTTTAAACGTTAGTCATTAATGTGTGTGTTAATCATTAAAACGGTGAGTTATTTGATTAGGTAAATATGTAAAGGTGTAAATTTTAAAGTTAGAAGTATAAGTTTTAAAGTTCAAAACCTAGAATTAAAGTGTAAAAACACAAAACCTAAAATAAAATAAAATAATTATTTTTTTATGAAATAAGTCACCATATAAAAAACGACAGCCATGGCGTGAGCCGTGCATTACACAAACGTTATACACCTTATCGTGACGTCGACGACGTGTGCCTACCATGACATGCCTTTTAGAATCCTAGATCCACATGATCAAAACTGTGTACTACATTATGTTGTGTGAAGTTTGTAACATTTATACGATATAATGACATGTTCACGACGTACCTTCATATGACATAAAGGTACCAAGATAAACAACTAGCGTTAATGACACTTTCCCCATTCGATGATACCCTTCTGAACTCGTCATGACGACAAGGCAACAAAGACACCATAAGCGTTGACAACGCACACCCAAAGGACCATCACCGGATATAAGAAGTTAAGCAAGAGATCCTCTCACAAGTATACAAACGACCTTTTATCATGATTATAGAAATACATATCGGTTAGGTTTAAAACTGTGACCAAAAGTCATAAGTAAAGTTAGAGTGTTGTTTTAGACATAGTTTAACTTAATAATTGTAACCTTTACCAAACACATACAACATATAACTATGGCTTTAACAAAATTTTCACTAATGGTTCGCTATGGTGATGCCTTTCTGACTGTGGCCATAACGATCATAAATTGTGGCGATATATAAACATATAGTTACGGTTTCTTTGTGTAAACCATGACTTGGTGTTGTGAAGGCCATTGTTTGTGTCTATAGAAAGAGATACAACCACACGAAGCCAATTTTCCGTGGCAAAAAGAAAAATATATATATATAGCCACATACACTTGTTAAACATAGCCAAAAGTCAAGGTGTTTATGGCCATGGTTGTAAGTATTGTGTGTCATCAAAATGTAACCACTAGTGACAGTTTTACAAATTAAGCGTTGAAAGTTGTAGAAATCTGTGTTTCATTCTATTGATTTACATCCAATAAATACAAGAGAGAGTCCCAAAAATTACGAAAACAATATCAAGATAATTATGAACAATATTTCACTAATAGGCCCCCTCAGTTGGAGCTGGAGGTGGACAGATGCTCAAACTGGATCTGAAGTCGAGAAACAGTTGACAGAGAAGACCCTTAGTGAATATGTCTGCGTATTGATAGGTCGATAGAATGTGTGTAACCCGAACTTGGCCAAGAGCGACTTTTTCCTGTACAAAGTGTATATCCAGATCAATATGTTTGGTTCTTTAATGTTGAACTGGATTACCTGATAAGTAAACCGCTGAGATGCTGTCGCAAAATACTAAAGTGGCGCGTTTGACTGGGGTATGAAGTTCGAGCAGCAGGTTTCGGAGCCAGCATGTTTCGGCAACTACGTTTGCAACTCTGCGATACTCTGCTTCGGCGCTAGATCTCGAGACCGTTGGTTGTCTCTTATCGGACCATGTGTAAGATCCCACATTGGTTGGGGAGGGGAACAAAGGTTGCCTTATAAGAGGAACTTGATACCTCCCCTATCAGACGCGTTTTAAAACCGTGAGTCCGGGTGTGTGGACAAAGCGGACAATATCTGATACGGTTGGCCTGGGATGTTACAGATGGTATCAGAGCCGGGAACCGGACTGGTGTGCCAGCGAGGACGCTGGGCTCCCAAGGGGGTAGATTGTAAGATCCCACATTGGTTGGGGAGGGGAACAAAGGTTGCCTTATAAGAGGAACTTGATACCTCCCCTATCAGACGCGTTTTAAAACCGTGAGTCCGGGTGTGTGGACAAAGCGGACAATATCTGATACGGTTGGCCTGGGATGTTACACCCGTCCTCGACCCCGATAGTTGCCGCGACCACGATGACTTCCACGGTTGTTTCTGCGACTGCCGCTGCTGCCCCCGGCGTTTTCTCAGGCTGGTGGATCAGAAGTTGGAGGTGGTTTATTGGTGCGTTCGGTGACAAGTGCTTGCGGAGTATGTGACTCCTGTTTTGAACGGCGGGTCTCTTCTAACAGCAGTTGAGATCGAGCTTTTGTAAAGCTTGGAAGCGGATCGGATTGTTGAATGAGAGTGGCTATGGTGTCATAATCACCTTTCGTGAGTCCGGAAACAAGTTGGAGAACCATCTTGTTTTCGGTGAGCGGATTACCTACATTGGCCAATAAATCTGTGTTTCATTCTATTGATTTACATCCAATAAATACAAGAGAAAGTCCCGATAATTACGAAAAAGCGTAACTATACACCATGAATTACAACAGTTAATATGAAATTTGTGTAGCTAAAGGTATAGTTAAGGCCACGTTTAAAACAAATCGGTGGCTAAAATATGAATAGCCACGTTTCTAGCAATTTCGTTCATGTGACTAATAAGTAAATCATGGTCATGATTTATATTACTGTGTACGATCAAAAGTTAACTAATAGCCACAATTCTAAAATTGAAGGGTGACTATATGTCATGAATTGATCATGGTTTTTATTATTTTTTGTAGGCAAAAGACAACTATTAGCTACAGTTCTAAAATATAAATGTAACGAAATGTTGTGATTTGGTCAAGGATAATATGTAGCTTGTGTGGCTAAAAGTATAGCTAAGGTCACGGTTAAAATAAGCATATGTGTCTATAACGTAAATGGTAGTCACACTTTTAACAATCTAGTTCGTGTGGCTAATAAGTAGTTTATGGCCAAAAATATTGTTATTTTGTGTGATCAAAAGTTACCTAATAACTTTAGTGTGACCATAGGCCATGAATTGCCCATGCTTTTTTTCATTTGTCCGACAAAAAAGTAAACAATTGCCAAGGTTCTAAAAATTAAGCATAACTATATGTCATGATTTGTCCAAGATAAATATCAAATTTGTGTGGCAATAAGTGTAGCTAAGGTTACAATTAAATAAATTCAAGTGGCTTTAAGATAAACAATGGTCACGTTAAGAAAAACTTATATGGCTATAGATAGTTTATGACCATGGTATTGTTGGTATTTTTAATATATTTTAATCATTCTCTCGATTAAATATTAAATCACGAAATTGTTATAGAAATAAGATGAAGCAGAATAAAGGAAACGAATTCCTAGAAAAGACGAAAATCGCTGAGGCTCGTGTTACACATGATTCCCTTAAACAGATTCGTCGTCTGTTCCCAGGGTACAACAGCGTGAGCAGTTTTAGAACTGCCGGAGATGACCACTTGCATGAAAAGTTCGCCGGAAAATAAATCGTATGCAACTGTTTCGTATGGTGCAGTTTAGAGAGAATATCAAGTGACAATTTTGTACTGAATTTCGTATGGTGCAGGTCGCGCTCACACACAATTTCAACGATTTTAGATTACGAAATCGTCAATCGCGCTCATTCTATCCTATGAAGTGGGTTCTTCTTCTTATATACTACATGCATTTAATGCATTGCAGTTTACACTTTACACATGGCAGCAACTGAATGGTTGCATGTCATTGACCTTTGTTGACAACCTTAGTAGCCGCATGTTTGAACAGTGTAGTATCAGAGTGGTTGTACGATTTCAGACAATAGGAGGTTCTTTTCTGACATATCGTACGGAGTCATGTAAGGGTGGTTAAGACAAAAGTACTTTGTACAGAGGACTTCATGATCAGCTTTTCGTTGATTCAGCGATCTATCATTCTTTATCAGCGAATGATAGAATTCAGCGATAGCCAAAGTCCTGTACTTGATACTTCATGTTGAGTGGACAAATCTGAGTCTTCGCTGATCCGCATCAGTTCATTAGGAGACTTGTCGCGGGTTCTTGAGCTTGATCTTCGACTTCAGCGTAGAACCTATGTTGACGTGAAACTTGTCTTCAGGGATCATAAGTAAAACAACTAACTTATCAGCGATCACCGTAAGTATTGAACAGACTCAGAGTATTATGGTAAACAGTTTCGCTGAATGTTTAATCTAAAGAACGAGAGTTCCTATCAGCGGTACTGGAAGATCTTAGTACTCATCAGCGATAGTGAAACTCTGATACATATTGTTTACTTACAATTTTCACTAAGTATATATAAGAGAGGGTCATTTATCAAATCACTGAGGGTTTGGATCAACAATCTCCCCCTATTTGATTATGACATAGCAACAGAGAAAATTGCTATTTAATGAAAACATAAGGATAAAAAGAACTCATAAAATATTTGTCCCTTTTACTGTTTTCTGGGATCTTTTCTGTACTGATGGAGTAAAGTACGTTCGCTGAAATTTTTCTTTAAACTTTGTAAAGATTACAGAGGGAAGTGGAAAAATTACAAGTACAACGAATAAAATTACAAGTACAAAAGATGTAGACAGATAAGGATAGAAAGAATTACAAGGCGATCCTATCCGTCAAAAGGTTCTTCCTTAATGAGTTGTTCATCAAGGGTCATTGATGTGGCAATCATCCAATCAGGGACATCTACTCCTTGATTCTTTTTCTTCAGAGCTTCTTCAAAAATCAAGGGCTTCAGGTGTCTAGCTTTGATGACGTGTCTGACTTCACACCAGTATAAGAGATCTCTGAGTTGTTCGATGGGAGCGATGTGGAGCTCAGAGATACGTTGAAAGTGATGGTTTCCATCGTAGTCTAGAAAGAATATACCATATAGATCACTTACAACTGTGCCAGGAATGAAAGTTTCTCCAGGTGGTAGGGAGGTGTCAAGCGCTGAGAGATCAGCATCAGGGCCAAGAACTTCAGCACGAGAGAAACCAATACCTGTTTCATTCCGTATAGGAGGACCTGAATCAGAGACTTTCTTTTTCTTAGCAGAGACTTTTCTTTGTTGAGGAGGAATATCCACATCAGAGGAAAGCAGGTCGATCTGTTTGTTTAAGATCTTCTCGACATGGCTTTTGAACTTTGAGCGCGATCCCTGAATGGCTAATTTCATTTCTAACCATTCAGAGAGACCAAACTTTTCTAAGGTAGCAGCATAGAAAGTTTGCTTGGTCTTGTCTTCTCTGTAGACATCCACTTCAACAACAGGAACGTCGGCATACAGTCTTCCTCTGATGTTTACTTTGATGATTTTGGATGGTCTAGATCGATAGGTCAGCATTTGTTTAGCCCATTCCAAAGTCGTGTCAGAGACCTTAGTCTTTTCTCTAACGATCTTTTGAGCATCATCCCATAGCTGACGTTGAACATCAATGGGAACTCTTTTCAGCTTGGGGTCTTTTATTGATCGTTGAGTAAGCTTGATGGCGTATTCTCTATCTTTTTCTTCAGCTTCCTTTCTTTCAGCGATTAAGCGTTCAGCTCTGAGGTGTTCCTTGTATTCCTTTTGGGAAACTCTGAACTTTGGAGGAACAGAAGGAAGTTGATCACGCTTCAGAATGATTCGCTGATCTTCGAGTCTCTTGTTCATTGCATCTCTCTTTTCTTGATCCTCTTCACTTAGCTTTTGAGGAGCCAAGGAAGGTCTGTTTTTGTGAGAGAGCATTTGTTCTTCAGGTTCATCAGTCTCAGAGATTAAATCTAAGACTGGGATTATTTCTTCGGCGTTGGGAGCTGGGATTATTGTTGATGAAGTCGCATCTGTAGGAACTTCAGCGATATCCTCAAACAGGGGAGAGGACTAGCTGAAATGCAGCGATCTTACAAGTAAGAACATGGGTAGAACAGAGATGGAAAGAATGGGATTGTGTATAGAGGTTTGCGGAGGTAGAGAACTGATAAAGTGTATAGAGGAAGGATGTTGTGTAAGATTAATGTACCTGACAAACCGGCTTGTTAAGCAAGATCATCAGATTTTCATCTTCAGCGACACCTTTTCATTTGCCTTTGTCAGCTTCAGATGCTGATGGCTTTGTCTTTGTCCGCTCCCCTGAAGGTTCATTTATCAGAATCCCTTTAAGAGCTTTAGTTCTCTGAGCAGGCTTGACGATAAAAGAATCATCATCGTCATCTTCGTCATCATCATTCTTTTGAGAAGAGGATGGTTCAGCATCAGACAAGTCGATGGCTTCTTCATCTTCAGCTTCAGACTCAGTTTCTTCAGCTTCTTCTTCGAGTTTCTCCCCCTCAGATACAGAGGCGAGCTTCTCGGTTCCCTCAGGGTGTTCATCTCCCTGAGGTCCAGCGACTGCTTCAGCTTCAATAGTCTTCTCACCCTCTTCAGTGAAGGTGAGGTCTTCATTCTTCTCTCCCCTGATAGATTCATCATGGGAAAGGTCTTCAGTGCTCTTAGAAGGGTCTTCAGCGCTCTTCTCCCCCTCTTTTTCATGATGACTGGGGGAGGAATGAGATGATTCAGCAGCCGTGGTTTTCTCCCTGTCTTCTTGGCCAGGGACCCCCACATAAGTCTCAATCGTTGATAATCTGGTTTGAAGAACAGAAATACCAGGATTGATTTTGACGAGTTCAGCACGATCTGCCGGAGTAAAATGCTCAGGTGCAGGAGCAGGGGCAGGAGCAGGGGCGGTTGTGTTGGTCAGGATCTGCTGCAACAAGTTCTGAATAGAAGAGATGTCATTCTTCATCGTGTTGACATCAGTCTTCACAGAACTCATATCAGTTTTTACTAAACTGACATCAGCCTTTACAGGAGACATATCACCTTCGAGTGTGCCAACCGATGTCTTCAGCGTTGTGACTTCGCTGGACATGGTGTCAACTGATTTCTTGATGTCGAGGTAGTCTTTGTAGATGTCATCTAAAACTTTGGCAAAATCACCGAGTGATTTATCAACCTTCTCCACATCAACTTTGGAGGCATTCTTTTCGACAACGGTTGTAAGCTTTGTAAGATTTTCTCCAGCAATTTTTACCGCTGAAGAGTTGCCGGAAAGAGTAGACGTGAGACCTATCAGCTTTGTCTCTACAGTCTTCAGAGACGCGTTGATGTCTCCCAAATTAGGACATGTAACATATAAAAACTTGTGAACAGAGGAAAGCTCAGAAGTTTGGGGTTTAGTAACAGTGTATAGGGGTTGGTGAGTACCTGCAGGAGGATTGGTGAATTCATCAAAATCACGGGTTCCTGAGTAAAGTTCCATATCGTCAGCGAGAGTACGTGGACGTATGGTCAGCTCTGCAGGTCCTATGCCCATCACTCCTTGAAGAGTATTTTCTTTAGCTTCTGGAGGAATGACAGGTGCTTCAGTGATAACTGGAGTTATGTCCAAATGAGTGGAGGGAGAAGCGAAGGATAAGAATGGAGGTTGGTTACTGAGTTCAGCATTGGAATCGCTGAGAATCACTTCATCAGTCTTTTGAGAGACCGAGGGAGGTTGGGTAGTTTCCAAGTTTGTAACCTCAACGTGGGTGGCTTGTTCAGGTGTGGCAGAGCGTACCACTGAACTTTCCTTCAGCTCAACAGGAGGAGCTGAGGAGACTTTTGCAGGAGATTCCTTGGATTGCTCCTTGGGTTTCTTAGTTCTTTTGGAACCAAGTTGGGTGTCAGAATGTTTCCTTTTAAGAGGAATGGAGGTTGCAGTTGGGGTATCAGCGGTGGGTTTGTCCGCTGAAGGAGCTGCAGAAGTAGAAGAAGTAGAGGGATTTAGAAGAGTTAAGAGTGTAGAAAGACGTACCTCATTCGCCACTGGTTTGAAGTCGAGTATCTTAGGGCCAACCTGAGAAATCTTCAGGTCACCCTCTTGAGGATAGTTGTCCTTCAGAACTTTTTGGAATATGGCGCTGATGAACCGAGGATATGGAACCCATGGAGGTCTGTCAGCGACGGTGTCCACTCTGAGTACCAGGTCATCATAGATGATCAATGCCCAGTCTATATGTAGACCTTTCAGCAATGCATATCCCATTACTTGCTGAGGTTTAGCGGCTTGGTCAGAGGAGCCACTCTTGGCAGTCATGCAGCTGATCACATGGGCGAAGATGAAATTCATCTCGCTGGGCATTTTTGATTTCTTGATAATGGTCAACTTCTTCTCGGGCTTCATATCCCTTCCAGTTTCCCATACATAGCCCATTGCATCAAAGAATGCAATGATGGCTTCCCTGTCTGAGTTTTTCTTGGGGTCAAGGAGGGGAACGAAGGGTTTTTCTTTGATTGCGATGGGAAGGCTGAGGGCTTTGCGAATGATGGCAGGGGTGATCTTCATGGTGCCATATTCGATATCGCAGAGGATGCAGTCAATTGTTTTGGAGGGGTCTTTGGCTGATGGTAACTGAGAGTGTCTGGCAGAGTAACAGAATTGTGATAGCAAAAGCTGATGTGCGGGAGGGGTTATGGTCAGGGCTGTGGAGATGCAGCAATTCTTGAGGAATTTCACAGCATCATCTAGATGTGTGACATGCTTTCGAGGAGGAAACTCGAGAAGAGCATAAAGGTTGTTTACTTAGTCCAATCCAGCTTGTCAAGAGAGAACTTGACCTGAGGAGCCTTGAGGATTTCCATTTCCTCAGTAGTGTTTTCAGCGTTGGTGTTCTTGGGAATGTCAGAAGATGCCATTTTCTGTATTATCAGTTCAACCAAAGATTAACAAATAAGAATAATCTTAATGAGGAAAGGATTTTCCAATAAGATGGTTCGAATTTTGTCCATTTCATTCAGACAAAAATTGTCTTAATGAATATTAGGATTTTTCTTGTTTTTGGAAAAAAAAACGAACTGCAAACCCAATAAAAATCTTGTTTTCCAATTTCCTTTGAAGATTGGTATTCCGGAAAAACGAATGAAGAACAAGTTTAAGATTTTTGCATTTAAACTTGAAGAACAACCATGAAATGGTTGTGTTCATAAAACCATGAAAGAAAATGATTTCATTTTTAAGAAGTTCTTTTGTTTGATCTTGTTAAAACAATGAGAAGATCAGAAACAAGTTATTTGCATTTGGTAAAAAAATAACAACATATTAACCTTTGATGTTTGAAGAAGATGAACAGTTGTTCTTAAAAAATCGAGAGCAAAATGCAACAGTGAATCCTTTCTTTGCTTGGAGGAGAAGTTCGCGTAAAAGGAGAATATAAACGAAGAATTTGTTTATATAGAGAGATTTTAGAAAGAGAAAATCTTGAGCGGGAAAAGATTTTCATCATGACACGGACACATGTTTGCATTTGATTGGCGAGTAAACGAAACATGCAAACGTGTGTCAGAAAGAAGAACGTGACAGGGCTTATCCGTTGCAATGACGTCACAACTGTCCTTTCATATTCTTGGTTGTCTCTGAGGTTTTGAAAACTCAGGGACACTTTTGAAAACATGAAGCACTGAATTTAGAAATATCAGTGAAGGTTTTTAGAAATTTCAAAGTATCGCTGATAAAGAAGAGATATTCTGCGATGTAATTTATTTTGAAATCATGCATTTACATGCGATTGTCAGAGAGAGAAAAAAACATACCTTGATATCAGCGAATCAAGTTTATTCAGAGAGAAGATGATAGAATAGGTTATACAAATTGATTTTATCCCGAGGGCTATACAAGTTTGTATAATCGTATCGCTGATCAAATGTGAACCGCTGAAGCCTTTACTCTTCAAAGTTCAGCATTCCAAGTTCGCTGATGAGAAAGTTGAATCTTGTCTCATCAAGAGGTTTGGTGAACAGATCAGCTAACTGATAATCAGTTGGGATAAAGTGACGTTCTATATCACCATTCATCACATGATCTCTGATAAAATGATACCTAATTTCGATGTGTTTTGTCTTTGAGTGTAGCACTGGATTATTGGCTATAGCGATGGCACTTGTGCTGTCGCAATAGATTGGAATATTTGAGAGCTGAAGGTCATAGTCCAGTAGTTGATTTCTCATCCACAAGACCTGAGAACAACATCTTCCAACGGCTACATACTCAGCTTCAGCTGTAGATGTGGACACTGAGTTTTGCTTTTTACTTGCCTAACTTACCAGCTTTCCACCCAGGAGCTGACATCCTCCTGTGGTGCTTTTCCTATCCATTCTGCAACCTGCAAAATCACTATCTGAATAGGCGATTAGATCGAATCCTGAGTCTTTGGGATACCAAAGACCTAGATTCGCTGTACCCTTAAGATATCGAAAAATTCGCTTTACAACTTTCATATGAGATATCTTAGGTTCAGCTTGATATCGTGCACACAAGCATGTTGCAAACATAATATCGGGTCGGCTAGCTGTAAGATACAAAAGAGAGCCGATCATCCTACGGTACAAAGTGACATTAACAGGAATACCCTTAGTATCCTTATCAAGTGTCAGCGGTTGTGCCATAGGGGTTTTCATAGCTGAACTTTCAGTTAAGTCGAATTTCTTCAGCATATCTTTAACATACTTTCCCTGATTAATGAAAGTTCCTTTTTCATTTTGCTTTATCTGAAGACCAAGGAAATATGTTAGTTCACCCATCATGCTCATCTTATACTCATCTTTCATTCTATCAGCGAATCGAGTACAAAGATCAGGGTTAGTAGAGCCAAATATAATATCATCAACATATATTTGAACAAGAATGATATAACCTTTTACTTTCCTGGAAAATAGAGTTTTGTATATTTTACCTCGCTCAAATTTTTTCAATATGGAGATAAGTAGAAAGAGTGTCATACCATGCACGTGGAGCTTGCTTTAAGCCATAAAGTGCCTTATCCAGTTTATAAACATAACCTGGACGCTTAGGATCTGAGAATCTTGGAGGTTGTTCCACATAGACTTTTTCATTCAGCTTTCCATTTAGAAACGTTGATTTAACATCCATCTGATATACTTTGAAGTCTTTGTGTACAACGTATGCTAAGAATAGACGAATAGATTCTAATCTTGCTACTGGAGCAAATGTTTCGTCATAATCTATGCCTTCCTCTTGTCTGTATCCCTGAGCAACAAGACGAGCCTTGTTGCGGGTTACAGTTCCATGTTCGTCCAACTTGTTTCGATAGACCCATTTAGTGCCTATAACTGTTTTGTCAATTGGTCTTCGAACAAGTTTCCAAACTTTGTTTCTTTCGAATTCAGTCAGCTCTTCTTGCATGGCGCTGACCCAGTTTGGATCTTTGAGGGCATCATCTACTTTCTTTGGTTCAGTTAGTGAAATAAAATTAACAAATAAACAAATATTACCTGCACTTCGTCGAGTCTGAATACCAGCATTTGGATCACCAAGAATTTGATCAATTGGGTGATTTATAGTCCATCGCTGAGCCGGAGCATGAGACGCTAACTCAACCTGAACTGGAGGAGTTGAAGATGAGGCTTCAGCGACGTCTGGAGTATCAGCCAAGAGAGGAATGGATGTAGTTGTCATTATATTCACTGATTGCTGAGAAGTAGATGGAATGTCTGAGACATTGGGTTCAAAAACAGGTATAGTGTTTATGGGAACAGCTGAGACCCATGATGTTTCAGCTTCACTATTCTGCATATTTGGAATGATAGTAGGACCATCATCTTCAACTGTGTGAGCACGAGGAGTGGGAATATCTTCTGAATCACCAAGATGAGAAAACATCCATTGATTCAGTTATTCAGTGTCAGCGTTCGGTTTAGAGTTCGCTGAACGGGATTCGTCAAACGTGACGTGAATTGTTTCTTCAACAGTTTGTCTTCTTCGATTGAAGACTCTGAAGGCCTTGGAAACTGAGGGGTATCCAAGAAAGATTCCATCATCAGCCTTAGGATAAAACTTTCCAAGGGAATCTCTGTTGTTCAGTATGAAACACTGACATCCAAAGATGTGAAGAAAGCTGATTGAAGGCTTTCTCCCATGAAAAAGTTCATAGGCTGTTTTATTGAATCTTTTGATTATCAGCGACCTGTTTTGCGTAAAACAAGCGGTGTTGACAGCTTCTGCCCAAAACTGAGTACGCAGGTGAGAATCGCTGAGCATTGAACGTGCAGCTTCAATAATTGTTCTATTTCTTCTTTCAGCGACTCCATTTTGTTGTGGTGTTCTCACTGAAGAAAAGTTGTGAGAAATACCCTTACTCTCAAAGAAGGAATCAAGAGAACTGTTTTTGAATTCAGTCCCATGATCACTCCTTATTGAGCGAACGGTCAAATTGTTCAGGGTTTCCATCTTCCGAACAAAGGTGATGAGTTCTTCAGGGGTGTCACTCTTGGAACGGAGAAACATAACCCATGTATAACGAGAGAATTCATCAACTATGACCAGTGTATATTTCTTTCCAGCGATGGATTGTTTGTTAACAGAGCCAAACAAATCCATATGGTGTAGTTGTAGAGGAGATGACACTGAGGAAACTTGCTTTGACTTAAAGCTTGCTTTGGTCTGCTTCCCTTTTTCACACGCTGAACATAAAGACTCTTTTGCGTATGACTGTTGAGGTAGACCAGTGACTAACTCTTTTGAAGAAAGAGTGTTCGGTGTCTTGAAATTCAGATGAGAGAGCCTTTTATGCCATAGCCAGTTGACATCATATGAGGCTTTTGAGAAGAAACAGGAGTTCTCAGTGGTTGTTGAGTCCATGTTTATTACATAAACGTTTTCTAAACGATAACCGCTGAGAGCTATCTTCTCCTTTTTGTCAGTGACAAAGCAGGATTCCTTAGTAAAGATTACTTTGTTATCCTTGTCGCAAAGCTGACTGATGCTTAGAAGATTATGCTTCAGCCCTTCAACATATGCGACTCTTCTGAAGGTGGTTGTACCATTTGAGAGTACACCAAACCCTCGGGTATGTCGTTTTCTATTTCCACCGAAAGTCACAGAGGGACCCTTCTCTTCCTTGTATTCAGCGAGCAGGCTTTTCTTTCCAGTCATGTGTCTAGAGCATCCGCTATCGAGATACCAGATACCCTTCTTAACCTGCATCACAAAGGAAGATCAGTTTTTCTTGGGAACCCACTTAACCATGTGTACGCGTTTGTCAGTGGAAGTAGTTGTAATGGAAGGTTCAGCAATCTTCGCAGCATTTGAAGATTCAGCTTTGTTAGTCTTCACTTTGGTTAATTTCTTAACCTCAGTGGTCTTCTTTGCCTTGGGGGCAATCTTCACCTTAGCTATCTTTTCAGCTTTGGTGGCTGATGGACACTTACTAGCAATATGATCAGTGAGTCCACAGTGATAACATTTCCTATAACTAAAAGTAGTTCTAGGACTATTTGAATGCTGAGCTTTTGATTTTGAATTAGAAGGACCAACACCAAATAAGCTTTTGGCTTTCAAAATGGGAGGAACATTAAGTTCTTCAGATTTCTTACCAAGGACATCCATCGCTGAATAGACCCACGCTGAGTAGCTCCAGAGATCTGATTCCTTGATCCAGAGGAATAAATCACTAAGGCTTTAGAAGCATTCAGCTTTGGTACTAAAGTACCCTTCTGAGGATTTTGGTTCAACGCAATTCCTTTACCTTTATCTTTAAAGACAGAGGTAGGTTTTGGATAAACCATTTTCTCTTTACCTTTTGAAGAGGCAGAGATTTCCTCAGGGATAGGCGGTCTAGAGGACGAACACTGAGAAGATGAAGTGTCAGCGACTGAGGATACGAAAGTTCCAAATAAGAGCATGGAATGATCAGTGGTTGGTTCTTTAATTTCATATTTGTAACCTAGACCACGTTTATCACTCAGGGGTATCTGAGACTTAATTATCTCAGCTATCTTTGTTGAAGAGTTACACCACCCTTCAACAGTAGCTTTTTCAGCTTTCAAAGCAGCGATAGCTTCTGCTCGTTCGATTTTGACTAGCTGATTTAAATGCACTTGATCTTTAAAATCTTCTTCAATTTTAGAAAGCTTTTCTATTTGAAGGTGACAGTTTTTAAGCTGTTCAGCGAGATCAAGGTTTTGGTTTTCAACTATTGTTTTGCCATTCATGGCTTCATATAAACTTCTAGTCAAGAGATCGATTTTGCGGAGACTATCAGCTTCATCAATATTTGCAATATTTGTAAAGAAGGATGGTGATACCTGAATTGCAGATGTTGAAGTAGAGGGAATGTCTGAACTTTCTTCCTCATCTTCAATCTTTGCCATAAGACAGAGATTGGCTTCATCATCCTCAGAATCAGATGATGATTCTTCTTCTTCAGAAGCAGCCCAATCGTAAACCATCAGGCCTTTGCCTTTCTTCTTGAAGCTTTTCAGCTTTGCATATTTTTCTTTCAGCTTAGAATATTTGTCATCTTTATTCCTGGGAATAAAGGATTTCTTGGGAAACGCTGAGTTTCTCGATACTTTCTTAGACCTGCACTCGTTAGCAAAATGTCCAATCTTTTCGCAGTTAAAACAAGTAGCAGTAGCCTTATCAACAGTAGTTGATGATCTTGGCTTATCAGTTATTGAAAGAGGTTTGTTCTTTCTGAACATTTTCTTTTTGGCGAATCTCCTGAACTTTTTAGTTAGGAGAGCCAAAGATTCATCATCATCTGAAGAGTCAGAATCTGATGACCTTTCAGAGTTACTCTCTAACTCAGTAATAGTGACCGAGGGTCGCTGAGTAGAAGGTTCCTTTGAGATTAAAGCAACATGGGTGCTTTTGGAATCTTTTATAAGATTCTTCTTAAGATGGCTTGATTGCTCATGATTCAGCATCGTGCCATGTAAGGTAGCAAGGGTCATTGATCTTAGATCTTTTGATAGCTTGAGACACATAGAATAACTGTCCCAGCTTTCAGGTAAACATTCTAGAAACTTTGTCAGCACTTCAAAGTTAGAATATTCCTTACCAACAGTTTTCAGATCTATTATTAAGCAATTAAAACGTTGGTGAACTTCAGAGAGAGTCTTATTCTTACCACAAATGAAACTTTCATACTGTCTTACCAGGTTGATCTTTCGAGAGTCCTGGACTTCAGCAGTACCTTCATACTGAACACATATTGTCTCCCACATGGCTTTTGAGGATTTCAGGTTCATGACGGAATGGTAGACTTTGTCAGGAAGAGCCATGGATAGTATGGATCTGGCTTTTGTATCGATAGCCACTTTCTTCTTATCTTCGTCAGTCCACGTATGAACTTCTTTGGGTACCAGCCTTTCTGGAATAGCAGGTCTATTCTCAGCGGCAGGTACTGCAGCATCAATTCTTACAGGAATAAATGGGCCGTTTTTAAGATAATAAGGCATAGTAGGGTCTACACCTTCTAAGAAGAGAGTCATCCTATTTTTCCATAGATTAAAATTATCTCTGGAGAATCTAGGGGGTTTTGCAAAATAACCATTGTCGATATAATTTGTGTTTGTGTTAGTAGCCATTTTTCAGAAATAGCAAGGAAGAGAAATCTTAGTATAGATTAGATCTTGTTTATGAGATTAAACAAATCCGCTCTGATACCACTTGTTGGTCCCGAAGGGCTATACAAGTTTGTAGAAGGGGGGGGGGGGTTGAATACAAACACACAGATTTTACTTTTCTAAATTGTTTATTGATAAGTCATTAACAATTTACAGCTTGTTGCGGAAACAAGATTAAGGATAAATCCTAAATCTAAACAAGTTGGAACACTAAGTTTCTTGCACTAAGAAGGGGAAGGAAATTACTAATAATAACCTATCTCAAGATAAGAAGGATGAACTTGTCCAGAGTTAGCAAGTTACTTCAAAATGAAGTGGGTTCTTCTTCTTATATACTGCATGCATTTAATGCATTGCAATTTACACTTTACACGTGGCAGCAACTGAATGGTTGCATGTCATTGACCTTTGTTGACAACCTTAGTAGCCGCATGTTTGAACAGTGTAGTATCAGAGTGGTTGTACGATTTCAGACAATAGGAGGTTCTTTTCTGACATATCGTACGGAGTCGTGCAAGGGTGGTTAAGTCAAAAGTACTTTGTACGGAGGACTTCATGATCAGCTTTTCGTTGATTCAACGATCTATCATTCTTTATCAGCGAATGATAGAATTCAGCGATAGCCAAAGTCCTGTACTTGATACTTCACGCTGAGTGGACAAATCTGTGTCTTCGCTGATCCGCATCAGTTCATTAGGAGACTTGTCACTGGTTCTTGAGCTTGATCTTCGACTTCAGCGTAGAACCTATGTTGACGTGAAACTTGTCTTCAGGGATCATAAGTAAAACAACTAACTTATCAGCGATCACCATAAGTACTGAACAGACTCAGAGTATTATGGTGAACAGTTTCGCTGAATGTTTAATCTAAAGAACGAGAGTTCTTATCAGCGGTATTGGAAGATCTTAGTACTTATCGGCGATAGTGAAACTCTGATACATATTGTTTACTTACAATTTTCACTAAGTATATATAAGAGAGGGTCATTTATCAAATCACTGAGGGTTTGGATCAACAGGTCTCCTAGTTGTCAGTAGACTCGTTGTCTTTGAACTGAACTACCATTTATGTAGACGACAATACATTTCACACAAGACTCTTCCTAAGAAGGCCATATCCTCATAGTCGTGTTCGTTATGGTCATGAACACTAGCCTGGTTCAGCGAGAACTGTTTAGGAATTTCGCCCCCCACAATTCCCTTCGAAGCGACCCCACTTCTCTCTCACATAGGTGATTTTCAATAATCATTAAAAGCCATACGCTTAGCCTCACTATCACTGATTAGGAAGTTTATTCCCCTACAGTGACCTCCCTCATTCATACAACTAGGTTGTCCTTTTGAACCCAGATCTTGGGATCTCCAGTCTTCTGGGTAAGGTTTCCTTTGCATGAATTATTCATTCAAGGGCTTTAGTCCCATTCCACTTGACGACTTATAGACTAAATCTCTACTTAGGCCTTTCGTAAGCGGATCTACAATGTTTTGACTTCACATAGTCAATCGTGATAACTCCAGTAGAGAGTAATTGTCGTATCGTATTATGTCTACGTCTAATGTGTCTAGACTTCCCATTATACATTGTACTTTGAGCTCTACCAATTTCCGATTGGATATCACAATGTATAAAAATGACCGTTACTGGCTTAGGCCATCCGGGAATATCTTCCACAAACTAACGTAGCCACATGAATAAAACCCACATTTATCCAACGCGATAAATTCAGATTCCATCGTGGATCTAGCTATAACAGTTTGCTATAGCCGCACCTCCAAGTGTAAACACATATCCACTTGTATATCTGGAATCCTTTATGTCAGATATCCAATTTATATCATTGTATCCTTTGATAACAGCTGGATATCTTCCATAATGCAGTCCAGCAACACTATCCCCTCGATTTTTAGATAGATGTTTACTAGTGTCAATCGAATTTCTAGCTAAACTAGTATCTCCTTTATTAAATTTCTCAAGAATCTTGTCCACGTAATGTGTTTGACTTAACATCAGACCATTCAGGGTTCTTGTGATCTTGACCCCACGAATCACATCCGCTAAACCCATGTCTTTCATGTCAAACTTAGATTTCAACATATCCTTCGTGGACCTTATCATTTTGTCATCACTACCAATGATAAGCATATCATCAATATATAAACACAAGATGACATAACCATGAGTGGTGTTTTTCATATAAACACATTTGTCACACTCACTTATTTTATAACCGCTTTCTAACATGGCTTGATCAAACTTTTGATGCCATTGCTTTGGAGCTTGCTTTAGGCCATACAAAGACTTAACAAGTTTACAAACCTTGTTCTCTTGTCTTAGGGCAACGAATCCCTCATGCTGCTCCATATAGATTTCTTCTTCTAAATCTCCATTTAGAAAAGCAGTTTTCATATCCATTTGGTGAATTTGCAGATTTTTAATGGCCGCAATAGCTAACACCAAATGTTATTCTTGTTACCGACGAATATGTATCAAAATAATCTAGACCTTCCTTTTGTCTATATTACGTTGATTTTCAACTTCATTTTTAAACAAGACAAACTTGTGTAAAAATAATCCAGGCCTTCCTTTTGTCTATATTAAGTTGATTTTTAACTTCATTTTTAAACAAGATAAACTTGTGTAAAATTAATCTAGACATTCCTTTTGTCTATATTAAGTTGATTTTCAACTTCATTTTAAAACAAGACAAACTTGTGTATCAAAATGATCTAGACCTTCCTTTTGTCTTTTCAACTTCATTTTTAAACAAGACAAACTTGTCTATTGCTTCATCTTTATTTTTTAAATAAATATATGTAGCAATATTGTGTTCTATCATCGATGAACGTGATAAAATATTCATTCCCACCTCTAGTAGGAACCGATTTTAAATCACACACGTTAGTATGAATTAAATCAAGGGTTCGGTTTTTCTTTCAACCGATTGGAAAGATGATCTAGTAAGTTTGGCTTCTACACATGTGGGGCACTTGTGATTTGAGTCAATATCAAGTTTTGGTATGCAATATATTTAATTAAACGTCGAATGGAATTTAAACAAATTACATGTCCTAAACGGTCATGCCATACAATTGGAAAGTCAAGCATATAAGCAAAACTAGAACTTGCTTTTATTCATATGATTAGCAACCATTACATTTAACTTTCCATTACATTTAATTTAAACATGCCATTCAAGGCATATCCTTTACCCACATACATATCACTTTTGGACAAAACAAACTTGTCCGACTCAAACACTAGTTTAAAACCAAACTTGTTTAACAAACACCCCGAAACGAGGTTCTTACGAAGCTCCGTGACATACAAAACATCCTTAAGCTTGAGCTATTTCCCGGAAGTCATCTTCAAAATGACATCCCCAACACCCTTGATATCGGCGGTGGCGGCATTCCCCATGAAGAGCTTTTTTACATCATCAACATCCTTGAGAGTGTTGAAGTTGCTCTTGTCATAACACACATGACGGGTAGCTCCGGTATCAATCCACCATTCCCTAGAGTTTGCACCAATCACATTCATCTCCATGGCCGAATAGTCCATGATCATTGCCACCAAGTCTTCGTTCACCATTTTGGAAAACCAATTTCACGTGAACAAAACCGCAATATCAATCTGTTTATATACAACAGAAAAGAATTTAAATCAAAACACACTCGATTTTATAAACGACAGAAAGTCGAAACATAGTCAATTAAAACTGTTTACATATAACAGCAAAGAATTAAATCGAAACCAAGTCGATTAAGAATTTGTTTACACACAACAGAAAATAATTAAGTCGAAACAAACTTGATCACTAATCTGTTTACACACAACAGATAATAATTAAGTCGAAACAAACTCGATCACTAATCTGTTAACACACAACAGATAATCGAAACAAACTCGATTAATTTCGTTAACAGAGTTTGTTTAAGATTGTTGGTATTTTTAATATATTTTAATCATTCTCTCGATTAAATATTAAATCACGAAATTTTTATAGAAATAAGATGAAGCAGAATAAAGGAAATGAATTCCTAGAAAAGACGAAAACCGCTGAGGCTCGTGTTACACACGATTCCCTTAAACAGATTCGTCGTCTGTTCCCAGGGTACAACAGTGTGAGCAGTTTTAGAACTGCCAGAGATGACCACTTGCCTGAAAAGTTCGCCGGAAAATAAATCGTATGCAACTGTTTCGTATGGTGCAGTTTAGAGAGAATATCGAGTGATAATTCTGTACTGAATTTCGTATGGTGCATGTCGCGCTCACACACAAGTTCGACGATTTTAGCTTACAAAATCGTCAATCGGCACCCCCCCCCCCCCCCCCCCTGCGCGCGGGTAGGAGTTAGAGTAAAACCATTCAAGGAGCTTGTCAACTCCTCACACTTCTTTGGTTATAAACCATTGAAAGTTTACTCTCTCTCTTCCTATGTGGGACACCTTCCCACACCCATTTGGTTTTTTTTGCTAATTTCATCCAATTACTCAACTTTGAGTATCGATATCTCATTCACACATACTCCGTTTTGGACGCATTATATATCGTTTCGAAGCTCTCATATAGGAGAACATAAACCCACTAAGAGTTAATTATATAGACGACACACACACACACATATATATATATATATATATATATATATATATATATATATATATATATATATATATATATATATATAATGTGTCCAAAGTTTAGTAAAAACCATATTTTTACTAAAATTTTCCAACACGTATTACTATATTTGTGTGTCCTAAATGTAACCAATACCCACAACTAGAAATTCATGGTAACCATATAAACGTAAGGTAAATTGTATCGGGTCACAAAGTTATCAATAGAGATGGGTAAAGACGTAGAGCAATTGGTCAATAGCCGGATACGACATCCCAGGTAATGGTCACAAGCATTGATGACCGGTTAAGATGGTCGTTATAACCAATTATGGCTTCGAAATATGAGGACGGGTTGTAACTAATGAAACTCGTCCGATAATCGTAATCGATTAAGCTAACTGGTTAGGAAGGTCCGGTCTAGTTTAGGTTTGTTCGGAGAAGATAAAAATATGGAAATAGAGAGAGATAGACAGAGAGAGAAGGGTGAGGATTAAAATGAAGATGATGAGAGCTTGGGGCGACGATGAAGATGAAGATGGTAGGAGGTTAGTCGAAGACACACATGCGTATGTGTTATTGTGAGTGTGTGTGTATATATATATATATATATATATGTGTGTGTGTGTGTGTGTGTGTAGAGGGAGGAACATGCGAGAAACAAACTAATTTGTGAGAAGGCGAGACTGGCGAGAAGGAATACGGGCCACATAAACCATTAATTAGAAAATATCATAATAAAATGAATCTTTTTTAGAAATCAAAATAATTACCATTTTGAATGGATAAATCCTTAAAATCTCATTTTATCTTTAAATTTTTGTTATTCTAAATAATTCATAGTTTTATTAAGTTTTATATAATTTTTCTTCTATTGGGAATTAAAATCATTCATGTTGGTCCCGAAGGGCTATACAAGTTTGTAGAAAGGGGGGGTGAATACAAACACATAGATTTTACTTTTCTAAATTGTTTATTGATAAATCATTCACAATTTACAGCTTGTTGCGGAAACAAGATTAAGGATAAAACTAAATCTAAACAAGTTGGAACACTAAGTTTCTTGCACTAAGAAAGAGAAGGAAATTACTAATAATAACCTATCTCAAGATAAGAAGAATGAACTTGTCCAGAGTTAGCAAGTTACTTCAAAATGAAGTGAGTTCATCTTCTTATATACTGCATGCATTTAATGCATTGCAGTTTACATTTTACATGCGGCAGCAGCTGATTGGTTGCATGTCATTGACCTTTGTTGACAACCTTAGTAGCCGCATGTTTGAACAGTGTAGTATCAGAGTGGTTGTACGAATTCAGACAATAAGGAGGTTCTTTTTCTGACATATCGTACGGAGACGTGCAAAGTTGGTTTAGACAAAAGTACTTTGTACGGAGGACTTCATGATCAGCTTTTCGTTGATTCAGCGATCTATCATTCTTTATCAGTGAATGATAGAGTTCAGCGATAGCTAAAGTCTTGTACTTGATACTTCACGTTGAGTGGACAAATCTGAGTCTTCGCTGATCCGCATCAGTTCATTAGGAGACTTGTCGCTGGTTCTTGAGCTTGATCTTCGACTTCAGCGTAGAACCTATGTTAACGTGAAACTTGTCTTCAGGGATCATAAGTAAACAACTAACTTATCAGCGATCACCATAAGTACTGAACAGACTCAGAGTATTATGGTGAACAGTTTCGCTGAATGTTTAATCTAAAGAGTGAGAGTTTCTATCAGCGGTACTGCAAGATCTTAGTACGTATCAGCGATAGTGAAACTCTGATACATATTTTTTACTTACAATTTTCACTAAGTATATAAGAGAGGGTCATTATCAAATCACTGAGGGTTTGGATCAACAATCTCCCCCTATTTGATTATGACATAGCAACAGAGAAAATTGCTATTTAATGAAAACATAAGGATAAAAAGAACTAATAAAATATTTGTCCATTTTACTGTTTTATGGGATCTTTTCTGTACTGATGGAGTAAAGTACGTTCGCTGAAATTTTTCTTTAAACTTTGTAAAGATTACAGAGGGAAGTGGAAAAATTACAAGTACAGCGAATAAAATTACAAGTACAAAATATGTAGACAGATAAGGATAGAAAGAACTACAAGGCGATCCTATCCGTCAAAAGGTTCTTCCTTGATGAGAAGTTCATCGAGGGTCTTTGATGTGGGAATCATCCAGTCAGGGACATCTACTCCTTGATTCTTTTTCTTCTGAGCTTCTTCAAAAATCAAGGGCTTCAGGTGTCTAGCTTTAATGTCGCGTCTGACTTCACACCAGTATATGAGATCTCTGAGTTATTCGATCGGAGCGATGTGGAGCTCAGAGATACGTTGAAAGTGATAGTTTCCATCGTAGTCTAGAAAGAATATACCATAAGGATCACTTACAATTGTGCCAGGAATGAAAGTTTCTCCAGGTGGTAGGGAGGTGTCAAGCGCTGAGAGATCAGCATCAGGGCCAAGAACTTCAGCACGAGAGAAACCAATACCTGTTTCATTCCGTATAGGAGGACCTGAGTCTGAGACTTTCTTTTCCTTAGCAGAGACTTTTCTTTGTTGAGGAGGAAGAAGAGTAGAAGGAGGAATATCCACAGCAGAGGAAACCAGGTCGATCTGTTTGTTTAAGATCTTCTCGACATGGCTTTTGAACTTTGAGCACGATCCCTGAATGGCTAATTTTGTTTCTAACCATTCAGAGAGACCAAACTTTTCTAAGGTAGCAGCATAGAAGGTTTGCTTGGTTTTGTCTTCTCTGTAGACATCCACTTCAACAACAGGAACGTCTGCGTACAGTTTTCCTCTGATGTTTACTTTGATGATTTTGGATGGTCTAGATCGATATTCAGCATTTCTTTAGACCATTCCAAAGTCGTATCAGAGACCTTAGTCTTTTCTCTAATGATCTTTTGAGCATCATCCCATAGCTGACGTTGAACATCAATGGGAGCTCTTTTCAGCTTGGGGTCTTTTACTGATCGTTGAGTAAGCTGGATGGCGTATTCTCTGTCTTTTTCTTCAGCTTCCCTTCTTTCAGCGATTAGGCGTTCAGCTCTGAGGTGTTCCTTGTATTCCTTTTGGGAAACTCTGAACTTTGGAGGAACCGAAGGAAGTTGATCACGCTTCAGAATGATTCACTGATCTTCGAGTCTCCTGATCATTTCATCTCTCTTTTCCTTATCCTCTTCACTAAGCTTTTGAGGAGCCAAGGAAGGTCTGTTTTTGTGACAGAGCATCTGTTCTTCAGGTTCATCAGTCTCAGTGATCAAATCCAAGACTGGATTATTTCTTCAGCGTTGGGAGCTGGGATTATTGATGAAGTCGCAGCTGTAGGAACTTCAGCGATATCCTCAAACAGGGGAGAGGACTAGCTGAAACACAGCGATCTTACAAGTAAGAACTTGGGTAGAACAGAGATAGAAAGAATGGGATAAAGTGTATGGAGGTTTGTGGAGTGTAGAACTGATATGTGTATAGAGAAGGGATGTGGAGTAAGGAAGAGGTTAATGTACCTGACAAACCGGCATTTTAAGCAAGATCATCAGATTTTCATCTTCAGCGACACTTTTTACTTTGCCCTTGTCAGCTTCAGATGCTGATGGCTTTGTCTTTGTCCGCTCCCCTGTAGGTTCATTTATCCGAATCCCTTTAAGAGCTATAGTTTTCTGAGCAGGCTTGACGATAAAAGAGTCATCATCATCTTCATCATCATCATTCTTTGGAGAAGAGGATGGTTAATCATCAGACAAGTCGATGGCTTCTTCATCTTCAGCTTCAGACTCAGTTTCTTTAGCTTCTTCTTCGAGTTGCTCCCCCTCAGATACAGAGGTAAGCTTCTCGGTTCCCTCAGGGTGTTCATCTCCCTGAGGTCCAGCGGCTGCTGCTTCAATTGTCTTCTCACCTTCTTCAGTAAAGGTGAGGTCTTCAGTCTTCTCTCCCCTGATAGATTCATCATGGGAAAGGTCTTCAGCGCTCTTGGAAAGGTCTTCATCGCCCTTCTCCCCCTCTTTTTCATGATGAGTGGGGGAGGAATGTGATGATTCAGCAGCTTGTGTTTTTTCCCTATCTTCTTGGCCAGGGATCTCCACACAGATTTCAATCGCTGATAATCTGGTTTCTATTCCAGAAATACCAGGATTGATCTTCACGAGTTCAGCACGATCCGCCGTAGTAAAAGATGGAGGTGAAGGGGCAGGTGCAGGGGCGGTCGTGTTTGTCAGGATCTGCTGTAACAAAGTCTGAATGGAAGTGATGTCATTCTTCATCGTATTGACATCGGTCTTCACAGAACTCATGTCAGTTTTTACTGAACTGACATCAGCCTTTACAGCAGACATATCACCTTCGAGTGTGCCAACCGATGTCTTCAGCGTTGTGACCTCGCTGGACATGGTGTCAACTGATTTCTTGATGTCAAGGTAGTCTGTGTAGATATCAGAGAGAACTTTGGCGAAGTCGGTGAGGGATTTATCAACCTTCTCCAAGTCAGCTTTGGAGGCATTCTTTTCGACCACAGTTGTCAGCTTTGTAAGATTCTCTCCAGCGTTTGATACAGCTGAAGAGTTGTCGGAAAGAGTAGTAGTGAGACCTGTCAGCGTCGTCTCTATTGTCTTCAGAGAGGCGTTGATGTCTCTCAAATTAGGACCTGTAACATATAAGAACTTGTGAACAGAGGAAAGCTCAGAAGTTTGGGGTTTAGCAACAGTGTATAGGGGTTGGTGTATACCTGCAGGAGGATTGGTGAATTCATCAAAATCTCGGGTTCCTGAGAAAAGTTCCATGTCGTCCGCTAAAGTGCGTGGACGTATGGTCATCTCTGCAGGTCCTATGCCCATCACTCCTTGAAGAGTATTTTCTTTAGCTTCTGTAGGAATGACAGGTGCTTCAGTGATAACTGGAGTAGAGTCCAAATGAGTAGAGGGAGAAGCGAAGGATAAGAATGGAGGTTGGGTACTGAGTTCAGCGTTGGATTCGCTGAGAATCGCTTCATCAGTCTTTTGAGAGACTGAAGGAGGTTGGGTAGTTTCCAAGTTTGTAACCTCAGCGTTTAGAGACGCTGAAGTTGGGATAGAATGGGTGGCTTGTTCAGCTGTGGCAGAGCGTACCACAGAACTTTCCTTCAGACCATCAAGAGGAGCTGAGGAGTCTTTAGCAATAGATTGATGGGGTTGCTCCTTGGTTTTCTTAGTTCTTTTGGATCCAAGTTGGGTGTCAGAGTGTTTCCTTTTAAGAGAAAGAATGGAGGTTGCAGCTGGGGTATCAGCGGTGGGTTTGTCCGCTGAAGGAGCTGCAGAAGTAGAAGAAGTAGGGTTTAGAAGAGTTAAAAGAGTAGAAAGACGTACCTCGTTTTCCACCGGTTTGAAGTCGAGTACCTTAGGGCCGACCTGAGAGAGTTTCAGGTCACCCTCTGTTGGGTAGCTGTCCTTCAGGCCTTTTTGGAATACAGCGCTGATGAATCAAGGATAGGGAACCTATGGAGATCTGTCAGCGACGGAGTCCACTCTGAGTACCAGGTCATCATAGATAATCGATGCCCAGTCTATATGTAGACCTTTCAGCAATGCATATCCCATTGCTTGCTGAGGCTGAGCGACTTGGTCAGAGGAGCCGGATTTGGCAGTCATGCAGCTGATTAAATGAGCGAAGATGAAATTCATCTCGCTGGCCATTTTGGATTTCTTGATGAGAGTCAGCTTCTTCTCGGGCTTCTTGTCCCTCCCAGTTTCCCATACATAGCCCATTGCATCGAAGAATGCAATGATGGCTTCCCTGTCTGAGTTTTTCTTGTGGTCAGGGAGGGGAACGGAGGGTTTTTCTTTGGTTGCGATGGGAAGGCTGAGGGCTTTGCGAATGATGGCAGGTGTAATCTTCATTGTGCCATAGTCAGTGTCGCAGAGGATGCATTCAATTGTTTTTTAGGGGTCTTTTGCTGAAGGTAGCTGAGAGTGTCTTGCAGAGTACCAGAATTGGGATAGCAGTAGCTGATGTGCAGGAGGTATTATGGTCAGGGCTGTGGAGATGGAACAGTTCTTCAGGAATTTCACAGCATCATCTAGATGTGTGACTTGCTTTCGAGGAGGAAATTCGAGAAGCGCATAGAGGTTATTTACCTTGGTCCAATCCAGTTTGTCAAGAGAGAACTTGACCTGAGGAGCCTTGAGGATTTCCACTTCCTCAGCAGTATCATCAGCAGCAGTGTTCTCAGTGATGGTGTTCTTGGGAATGTCAGAAGATGCCATTTTCTGTATTATCAGTTCAACCAAAGATTAACAAATAAGAATAATCTTAATGTGGAAAGATTTTCCAATAAGATTGTTCGCATTTTGTCCATTTCATTCAGACAAAAATGTCTTAATGAAGATTAGGGTTTTTCTTGTTTTTTTTAAAAACGAAATGCAAACCCAAAAAAAATCTTGTTTTCCAGTTTCCTTTGAAGATTGGGATTGTAGAAAAACGTATGAAGAACAAGTTTAAGATTTTGCGTTTTAAACTTGAAGAACAACCATGAAAGGTTGTGTTCATAAAACCATGAAAGAAATGATTTCATTTTAAAGGGTTCTTTTGTTTGATCTTGTGAAAACAACGAGAAGATCATTAACAAATTTGAATAAACAGGTAAAATAAAAGAATTATTAACCTGGTTCGTTGAAGAAGATGAAGTTCTTAAGTTCTTGAAAAACTTGAGAGCACAAATGCAACGGTAAATTCTTTTTCTTAGCTTGGAGAAGAAGTTCGCGTAAAAGAAAAATATAAACCCAGAATGAGTTTATATAGGGATTAGAGAGAGAAAATCTTGAGCGGAAAAAGATTTTCATCATGACACGGACACGTGTTTGCATTTGATTGGCGAGTAAACGAAACGTGCAAATGTGTGTCAGAAAGAAGGACGTGTCGGGGCTTATCCGTTGCAATGACGTCACAACTGTCCTTTCATATTCTTGGATGTCTCTGAGGTTTTGAAAAACTCAGGGACACTTTTTAAAACATGAAGCACTGAATAGAAATATCAGTTGGTTTTAGAAATTTCAAAGTATCGCTGATAAGGAAGAGATATTCAGCGATGTAATTTATTTTGAAATCTTGCATTTACATGTGATTTGTCACAGAGATAAACATACCTTGATATCAGCGAATCACGTTTATTCAGAGAGAAGATGATAGAATGGGTTATACAAGTTGATTTTATCTTATCGCTGATCTAATGTGAACCGCTGAAGATTTTACTCTTCAAAGTTCAGCATTCCAAGCTCGCTGATGAGAAAGTTGAACCTTGTCTCATCAAGAGGTTTGGTAAACAGATCAGCTAACTGATAATCAGTTGGGATAAAGTGAAGTTCTATATCCCCATTCATCACATGATCTCTGAAAAAGTGATACCTGATTTCGATGTGTTTTGTCTTTGAGTGTAGCACTGGATTATTGGTTATAACGATGGCACTTGTGCTGTCGCAATAGATTGGAATATTTAAGAGCTGAAGGTCATAGTCCAGTAGTTGATTTCTCATCCACAAGACCTGGGAACAACAGCTTCCAGCGGCTACATACTCAGCTTCAGCTATGGAGGTGGACACTGAGTTTTGCTTTTTACTTGTCCAACTTACCAGCTTTCCACCCAGGAGCTGACATCCTCCTGTGGTGATTTTCCTATCCATTCTGCAACCTGCAAAATAACTATCTGAATAGGCGATTAAATCGAATCCTGAGCCTTTGGGATAACAGAGACCTAGATTCGTTGTACCCTTAAGGTATCGAAAAATTCGCTTTACAGCTTTCATATGAGATATCTTAGGTTCAGCTTGATATCGTGCACACAAACATGTTGCATACATAATATCGGGTCGGCTAGCTGTAAGAGACAAAAGAGAGCCGATCATCCCACGGTACAGCGTGACATTAACAGGAATACCCTTAGTATCCTTATCAAGTGTCAGCGGTGGTACCATAGGGGTTTTCATAGCTGAACTTTCAGTTAAGTCGAATTTCTTCAGCATATCTTTAACATATTTTCCCTGATTAATGAAAGTTCCTTTCTCATTTTGCTTTATCTGAAGACCAAGGAAATATGTTAGTTCACCCATCAGGATCATCTTATACTCATCTTTCATTCTATCAGCGAAACGAGTACAAAGATCAGGGTTAGTAGAGCCAAATATAATGTCATCAACATATATCTGAACAAGAATGATATGACCTTTTACTTTCCTAAAAAATAGAGTTTTGTCGATTTTACCTCGCTCAAATTGTTCAATATGGAGATAAGTAGAAAGAGTGTCATACAATGCACGTGGAGCTTGCTTTAAGCCATAAAGTGCCTTATCCAGTTTATAAACATAACCTGGACGCTTAGGATCTGAGAATCCTGGAGGTTGTTCCACATAAACTTCTTCATTCAGCTTTCCATTTAGAAACGCGGACTTAACATCCATCTGATATACTTTGAAGTCTTTGTGTACAGCATATGCTAAGAATAGACGAATAGATTCTAGTCTTGCTACTGGAGCAAATGTTTCGTCATAATCTATGCCTTCCTCTTGTATGTATCCCTGAGCAACAAGACGAGCCTTGTTGCGGGTAACAGTTCCATGTTCGTCCAACTTGTTTCGATAGACCCATTTAGTGCCTATCACTGTTTTGTCAGTTGGTCTTCGAACAAGTTTCCAAACTTTGTTTCTTTCGAATTCAGTCAGCTCTTCTTGCATGGCGCTGACCCAGTTTGGATCTTTGAGGGCATCATCTACTTTCTTTGGTTCAGTTAGAGAAATAAAATTAACAAATATTACCTGCACTTCGTCGAGTCTGAATACCAGCGTTTGGATCACCAAGAATTTGATCAATTGGTTGATTTATAGTCCATCGCTGAGCCGGGGTGTGAGACGCTGACTCAACTTGAACTGGAGGAGCTGAAGTTGAAGCTTCAGCGACGTCTGGAGTATCAGCCAAGAGAGGAATGGATGCAGTTGTCATTATATTCACTGATTGCTGAGAAGTAGATGGAATGTCTGAGACATTTGGTTCAGAAACAGGTATAGTGTTTATAGGAACAGCTGAGACCCATGATGTTTCAGCTTCACTATTCTGCATATTTGGAATGATAGTAGGACCATCATCTTCAACTGTATGAGCACGAGGAGTGGGAATATCTTCTGAATCACCATGATGAGAAAACATCCATTGATTTAGTTCTTCAGTATTAGCGGACGGTTTAGAGTTCGCTGAACGGGATTCGTCAAACGTGACGTGAATTGTTTCTTCAACAGTTTGTCTTCTTCGATTGAAGACTCTGAAGGCTTTGGAGACTGAGGAGTATCCAAGAAAGATTCCATCATCAGCCTTAGGATCAAACTTTCCAAGGGAATCTCTATTGTTCAGTATGAAACACTGACATCCAAAGATGTGAAGAAAGCTGATTGAAGGCTTTCTCCCATGAAAAATTTCATAAGCTGTTTTATTGAATCTTTTGACTATCAGCGACCTGTTTTACGTAAAACAAGCGGTGTTGACAGCTTCTCCCCAAAACTGAGTAGGCAGGTGAGAATCGCTGAGCATTGAACGTGCAGCTTCAATAATTGTTCTATTTCTTCTTTCAGCGACTCCATTTTGTTGCGGTGTTCTCACTGAAGAAAGGTTGTGAGAAATACCCTTACTCTCAAAGAAGGAAACAAGAGAACTGTTTTTGAATTCAGTCCCATGATCACTCCTTATTGAGCGAACGGTCAAATTGTTTAGGGTTTCCATCTTCCGAACAAAAGTGATGAGTTCTTCAGGGGTGTCCCTCTTGGAACGGGGAAACATAACCCATGTATAACGAGAGAATTCATCAACTATGACCAGTGTATATTTCTTTCCAGCGATGGATTGTTTGTTAACAGGGCCAAACAAATCCATATGGAGTAGTTGTAGAGGAGATGACACTGAGGGGACTTGCTTTGACTTAAAGCTTGCTTTGGTCTGCTTCCCTTTCTCACACGCTGAACATAAAGACTCTTTGGCGTATGAGTGCTGAGGTAGACCAGTAACTAACTCTTTTGAAGAAAGAGTGTTTAGTGTCTTGAAATTCAGATGAGAGAGCCTCTTATGCCATAGCCAGTTGACATCAGATGAGGCTTTTGAGAAGAAACAGGAGTTCTCCGTGGTGGTTGAGTCCATGTTTATTACATAAACATTTTCCAAACGATAACCGTTGAGAGCTATCTTCTCCTTTTTGTCAGGGACAAAGCAGGAATCCTTAGTAAAGATTACTTTGTTATCCTTGTCGCAAAGCTGACTGATGCTTAAAAGATTATGCTTCAGCCCTTCAACATATGCGACTCTTCTGAAGGTGGTTGTACCATTTGAGAGTACACCAAACCCTCGGGTATGTCCTTTTCCATTTCCTCCAAAAGTCACAGAGGGACCCTTCTCTTCTTGTATTCAGCGAGCAGGCTTTTCTTTCCAGTCATGTGTCTAGAGCATCCGCTATCGAGATACCAGATACCCTTCTTAACCTGCATCACAAAGGAAGATTAGTTTTTCTTGGGTGACCACTTAACCATGTGTATACGTTTGTCAGTGGAAGTAGTTGGAATGGAAGGTTTAGCAATCTTCGCAGCATTTGAAGATTTAACTTTGTCAGTCTTCACTTTGGTTAATTTCTTAACCTCAGTGGTCTTCTTTGCTTTGGGGGCAATCTTCACCTTAGCTATCTTTTCAGCTTTGGTGGCTGAGGGACACTTACTAGCAATATGATCAGTAAGTCCACAGTGATAACATTTCCTATAACTAAAAGTAGTTCTAGGATTATTTGAATGTTGGGCTTTTGATTTAGAATTAGAAGGACCAGCACCAAATAAGCTTTTGGCTTTTGAAATGGGAGGAACGTTTAGTTCTTCAGATTTCTTACCAAGGACATCCACTCTGAGTCTAGGAGTAGATCGCTGAATAGACCCACGCTGAGTAGATCCAGAGATCTGATTCCTTGATCCAGAGGAATAAATCACTAAAGCTTTAGAAGCATTCAGCTTTGGTACTAAAGTACCCTTCTGAGGATTTTGGTTAAAAGCAATTCCTTTACCTTTATCTTTAAACACAGAAGTAGGTTTTGGATAAACCATTTTCTCTTTACCTTTTGAAGAGGTATAAATTTCCTCAGGGATAGGTGGTCTGGACGAGGAACATTGAGAGGATGAAGTATCAGCGACTGAGGATACGAAAGTTCCAAATAAGAGCATGGAACGATCAGTGGTTGGTTCTTTAGTTTCATATTTGTAACCGAGATCACGTTTATCACTCAGGGGTATCTGAGACTTAATTATCTCAGTGATCTTTGTTGAAGAATTACACCATCCTTCAACAGTAGCTTTTTCAGCTTTCAATGCAGCTATAGCTTCTGCTCGTTCGATTTTGACTAGCTGATTTAAATGCACTTGATCATTAAAATCTTCTTCAATTTTAGAAAGCTTTTCTATTTGAAGGTGACAGTTTTTAAGTTGTTCAGCGAGATCAAGGTTTTGGTTTTCAACTATAGTTTTGCCATTCATGGCTTCATATAAACTTCTAGTTAAGAGATCGATTTTACGGAGACTATCAGCTTCATCAATATTCGCAATATTTGTAAAGAAGGAAGGTGATACCTGAATTGCAGAGGTTGAAGTAGAGGGAATGTCTGAACTTTCTTCCTCATCTTCAATCTTTGCCATAAGACAGAGATTGGTTTCATCATCTTCAGAGTCAGATGATGATTCTTCTTCTTCAGAAGCAGCCCAATCGTAAACCATCAGGCCTTTGCCTTTCTTCTTGAAGCTTTTCAGCTTCGCATATTTTTCTTTCAGCTTAGCATATTTGTCATCTTTATTCTGGGGAATAAAGGATTTCTTGGGAAACGCTGAGTTTCTCGATACTTTCTTAGACCTGCACTCGTTAGCGAAATGTCCAGTCTTTTCGCAGTTAAAACAAGTAGCAGTAGCCTTATCAACAGGAGTTGATGATCTTGGCTTATCAGTTACAGAAAGAGGTTTGTTCTTTCTGAACATTTTCTTTTTGGCGAATCTCCTGAACTTTTTAGTTAGGAGAGCCAAAGATTCATCATCATCTGAAGAGTCAGAATCTGATGACTTTTCAGAGTTACTCTCTAACTCAGTGATAGTGACTGAGGGTCGCTGAGTAGAGGGTTCCTCTGAGATTAAAGCAACAGGGGTGCTTTTGGAATCTTTCACAAGATTCTTCTTAAGATGGCTTGATTGCTCATGATTCAACATCGTGCCATATAAGGTAGCAAGGGTCATTGATCTTAGATCCTTTGACAGCTTGAGACAGATAGAATAATTGTCCCAGCTTTCAGGTAAACATTCTAGAAACTTTGTCAGCACTTCAAAGTTAGAATATTCCTTACCAGCAGTTTTCAGATCTATTATTAAGCAATTAAAACGTTGGTGAACTTCAGAGAGAGTCTCATTCTTACCACAAATGAAACTTTCATACTGTCTTACCAGGTTGATCTTTCGAGAGTCCTGGACTTCAGCAGTACCTTCATACTGAACACAGATTGTGTCCCACATGGCTTTTGAGGATTTCAGGTTCATGACGGAATGGTAGACTTCGTCAGGAAGAGCCATGGATAGTATGGATCTGGCTTTGGTGTCGATAGCCACTTTCTTCTTATCTTCTTCAGTCCACGTATGAACTTCTTTGGGTACCAGCCTTTCTGGAATAGCAGGTCTATTCTCAGCGGCTGGTACTGCGGCATCAATTCTTACAGGAATAAATGGGCCGTTTTCAAGATAATAAGGCATAGTAGGGTCTACACCTTCTAGGAAGAGAGTCATCCTATTTTTCCATAGATTAAAATTATCTCTGGAGAATCTAGGGGGTTTTGCAAGAGAACCATTGTCGATATAATTTGTGTTTGTGTTGGTAGCCATTTTCAGAAATAGCAAGGAAGAGAAATCTTAGTATAGATTAGATCTTGTTTATGAGATTAAACAAATCCGCTCTGATACCACTTGTTTGTCCCGAAGGGCTATACAAGTTTGTAGAAGGGGGGGTGTTGAATACAAACACACAGATTTTACTTTTCTAAATTGTTTGTTGATAAATCATTCACAATTTACAGCTTTTTGCGGAAACAAGATTAAGGATAAACCTAAATCTAAACAAGTTGGAACTCTAAGTTTCTTGCACTAAGAAAGAGAAGGAAATTACTAATAATAACCTATCTCAAGATAAGAAGAATAAACTTGTCCAGAGTTAGCAAGTTACTTCAAAATGAAGTGAGTTCTTCTTCTTATATACTGCATGCATTTAATGCATTGCAGTTTACACTTTACACGTGGCAGCAGCTGATTGGTTGCATGTCATTGACCTTTGTTGACAACCTTAGTAGCCGCATGTTTGAACAGTGTAGTATCAGAGTGGTTGTACGAATTCAGATAATAAGGAGGTTCTTTTTCTGACATATCGTACGGAGACGTGCAAGGGTGGTTTAGACAAAAGTACTTTGTATGGAGGACTTCATGATCAGCTTTTCGTTGATTCAGCGATCTATCATTCTTTATCAGCGAATGATAGAGTTCAGTGATAGTTAAAGTCTTGTACTTGATACTTCACGTTGAGTGGACAAATCTGAGTCTTCGTTGATCCGCATCAGTTCATTAGGAGACTTGTCGCTGGTTCTTGAGCTTGATCTTCGACTTCAGCGTAGAACCTATGTTAACGTGAAACTTGTCTTCAGGGATCATAAGTAAACAACTAACTTATCAGCGATCACCATAAGTACTGAACAGACTCAGAGTATTATGGTGAACAGTTTCGCTGAATGTTTAATCTAAAGAGTGAGAGTTCCTATCAGCGGTACTGTAAGATCTTAGTACTTATCAGCGATAGTGAAACTCTGATACATATTGTTTACTTACAATTTTCACTAAGTATATAAGAGAGGGTCATTATCAAATCACTGAGGGTTTGGATCAACAATTCCCTTCATTCTACTCCATAATTCTCTCCACAGATTGCTCCCCTATTTTCGTCCTTTTATTTCATTCCCTTTTTTAACCTTTGTTTTGGTCTATTTATTTCTCTCCTCTGTATAACATTTCAATTTAAATGAGAAGACACAAAACCTTTGAACCATCAATTTGAACATGGTATCAGAGCGGTTTCTAGCCAAGCTCTGAATATCGAAACCTTGATCGAAGCTCTTCATCAGCCGACGCAATTGCTGAAGAAAAAGACACAAATGGCGGCAAGAATGAGAGTGGCATCGATGCCAACTCCCCATTCTATATTCATGCTTCGGATTATCCGAAGCAGATGCACGTCAACGATCCTCTAAACGACCACAATTACACCGATTGGTCACAGGAAATGATGAATTTTCTGTTTGCCAAAAACAAGGTGGGATTCATTGATGGATCCCTCAAGAAACCAGAAAAAACTTCTCCCAACTACATGCCTTGGATGCGTTGTGACGCCATGTTAAAAGGATGGCTCACAACAGCCATGGAGAAAGAAATAAGAAGCGGTGTGAAATACGCGGGTACCGCTCGAGAAATCTGGGCTGACCTCGTTGAAAGGGTCGGGAAAGAAAGTGCCCCTAGGGCCTTCGAGTTGAAGCATGCTCTCGCGACTACACAACAATCCGGAGCGTCCGTTTCTGCGTATTACACGAAACTCAGGAGGCTTTGGGATGAAATAGGCTCGGTAATGCCCACACCGCAGTGCACCTGTAATGGGTGTAGTTGCGATCTTGGAAAAAGGATGAATGAATCCAAGGGGAAAGAGAGACTCTATGAGTTTCTCATGGGGTTAGACAATGAATATACAATGATCAAAACGCAGATCCTTGCCACAAAACCTATCCCTAGCTTGAGCAACGCTTACCATCTCGTGGCAGAAGATGAGAGACAAAGGGCCATATCGCATGATAAAAGACCTACAACCGAAGCCGCTGCCTTCAAGGCTTTTACTCCATGTCGTAGAGATGGTGTTGGAGGTCGTGAAACTCAGAAGTGTGACAATGGTACTGCCAAGGATCCTAAACGCAATGATGTAATCGAACATTGCACCTTTTGCGGGAAGGATGGGCACAACAAAGAGGGTTGTTTCAAGAAGATCGGCTATCACGAATGGTGGTCGGGTAATAAAACAAAGCGAGAAGGCACAAAGGTTGCCTACATCGAAGTCGGTTCAAGTCCGATTCCTGGACTCACAAAGGAACAATACCAGACTTTCTTGCAGACCTTCGCCGGAGAGAACAACAAAAACAGGGACGACGCACCACGTAAGGCTAACTTCGCAGGTAAAAGGGAAAGGGAGGATGAATGGGTGGTGGACTCGGGAGCCACCGAACACATCACCTATGACCCAGATTTCCTCAACGGCAAAACCGAAATTGGTTTCGAGGCACCTGTCACCATTGCAAATGGGACGAAAGTGCCTGTTAGAGGAAGGGGTAACTCGACCCTTAAAGGGGGTACTAAAATTCATGATGTTCTTTATGTCCCCAATTTTAGTTGTAATCTATTATCTGTGAGGCGATTGACTAATAGTTTGCAAAGCGTGGTTTCATTTTTCCCCGATTTTTGTGTCATGCAGAAGCTTCACACGGGGAGCTTGATTGGTGTGGGGAGATGTGAACAAGGATTATATCGGATGGGGATGGTCAGAAACGAGAGAAAGGCTATGGTGGTGACTAATGACACTTGGCACAAGAGGTTGGGACACGCTTCCGCTGAAAAGCTCAATGAAGTTAGTTTTCTTAAAAACGTTGTATTCAATGAAATTTGTGACTCTTGCTCTAAAGCTAAGCACATGAGATTTCCTTTTTCGAACAGCACTACAAAAACTGTTGAATGTTTTGATTTACTGCATTGTGATATTTGGGGAAAGTATCGTACACCTTCTTTTACCGGAGCAAATTATTTTTTGACGATTGTTGATGATTTCAGTAGAGCCGTATGGTTATTTCTTTTGAAATTCAAACATGAGGCTAGTAGACACTTAAGGGATTTTCACAAAATGGTAAAGACTCAGTTTGGTAAAAACATTAAAAGAATTAGATGTGATAACGGTGGGGAATTCACATCCAATGATATGATGTGTTTTTACAAAGAAAATGGGATTCTACTCGAAACAACGTGTCCTCACACGCCCCAACAGAACGGTACCGTTGAAAAAAAACATCGACATCTCCTTGAAACAGCTCGAGCTTTACGATTTGAGGCTAGTTTACCAAAGCGGTTTTGGGGAGAATGTGTCTTGACCGCCACTTACGTCATCAATCGGTTACTGTCCAAGGTCATCGGTAATAAAACCCCTTTTGAGCTTCTTCACAATGAAGAACCTGACTATGATCACATGAAGGTCTTCGGTTGTTTAGCATATTACCGAAACACCGATACAAGAGGAGACAAATTTGAAGAAAAAGGGAGAGCTGGTATTTTCCTAGGCTACCCACCAGGCACAAAAGGATATAAAATATACGATCTTGAAAACAAGAAAATAATTATCTCAAGGGACGTTAGATTTTTTGAGAACCACTTTCCTTCTGATAGTGTTGCTTCAAACTGTCAACATGAAGACATTTTTTAGCAAGAAAGTCGGCCCACTGAAGTTAATGTCGAGATTCAAAACCAAGTGGAGGATGATGTCACAATGGGAATTAATGAAGAAACTACATATGAGGGTATGGAGACAGATAGCCCACCTCGAAACTATGATCAAAATCCAGTTAGTAGTCCACCACCTCAACATGAGGTTGATCACGTGGATGAGACAAATGAAGCTCTAAGTCCAATTGGAAGCCCAAGTACTGAAGACCACGGACCTAACGAAGAGAATGGAGTCCAAAACATGGATCCTGAACAGGGACGGTGTAAACGAACTCGATCTCAACCGACTCGGTTTAAAGACTTCAAAGTCAAGCTTCCCCCATCCGTTGATCCGACACATCCCGCTTCCAGTCAACACTCCTCTACGGTACATCCCCTGTCCAATTTTATCTCTTATGAGCATTTTTCTGACTCACATAAAGCTTTCTTAACGGCCATTCATTCCAATAATGAGCCAAGAAATTTTGCACAAGCCATGCAAGATGAACGATGGAAAGAGGCGATGAAAAGGGAAATACGAGGTCTTGAAGAAAACGGCACGTGGACTCTCGCAGAATTGCCAGAAGGCAAATGGGCCATAGACTCCAAATGGGTCTACAAAGTAAAGTATAAACCAAACGGGGATGTGGAACGTTACAAAGCTCGTCTCGTTGCAAAGGGATTCACGCAACAAGAAGAAGTTGACTACCATGACACATTTGCTCCAGTAGCCAAACTCGTCACGGTTAGAACTCTTCTAGCCGTTGCTGTCAAGAAATACTGGATTATCAATCAACTCGACGCGAACAATGCTTTTCTATATGGAGATTTAGACGAGGAAGTTTACATGAAGATCCCACACGGATTCTCTAAAGAAAAGGAAACTCGGGTTTGCAAGTTAAAGAAATCACTCTACGGGTTAAAACAAGCCTCACGAAACTTGTATCAAAAATTTACCACGTCCCTCCTTAATCTGGGTTTCAAACAATGCGAAGCCGATTACTCCCTTTTCATCCATAAACAAAAAAACAGTTTCGTCGCGGCCTTGATATACGTAGACGATGTCATTATCGTTGGTAACGATCGTGATCAGATACAAGCCATAAAAAACGAGCTCGACAAAGGATCTAGGGAATCTTAAATACTTTCTTGGGATCGAGGTGGTTCGCACTTCCAAATGTCTTGTCTTGAGCCAAAGAAAGTAACCCTAGACATTCTGGAAGATTGCGGGCTACAAGGCTGTCGACCCAGCTCGTTTCCTATGGAACCAAATTTGAAACTTGATAAAGGAGACACAGAACAAAAGGTTGACAGCAGCCTTTACCGTCGGATGGTGGGACGGTTACTTTATTTGCAGGCCACCCGACCCGACATCACATATGCGGTTAATGTCTTGAGCCAATTCGTCAGTGACCCGAGGCAGAACCATTTGAATGCTGCTCATCGTGTCCTTCGCTATCTCAAGGCTACGGTAGGACAAGGCATTCTTTTACCACGATCAGAAGGATATAATCTCACGGCGTATTGCGACTCCGACTGGCTTGGCTGTCCTTTTACGAGACGATCAAGAACAGGATACTTACTCCTCCTTGGGGGTGCACCGGTTTCATGGAAAACTAAGAAACAATCGGTCGTTTCTCGCTCTTCCGCTGAAGCAAAATACCGTTAGTGAGGTTCTATGGATGCGATGGTTACTACAAGAGTTAGATGTTCCGTTTAAAGGTCCCACTCCTCTTTTTTGTGATAACCAAGCTGCGAGACACATCGCCAACAATCCCGTTTTTCATGAACGGACTAAACATGTGGAGATGGACTACTATTTTGTCCGTGAAAGAGTTGAGACTCAAGAAATTCGTCCTCTTCACATCGACTCAAAGTTACAAATCACTGACCTCTTCACAAAAGGCTTAGGTGCTCCTCAACTCAGTTTTCTACTTGGCAAGTTGGGTGTTGTCAACCTACACACTCCAACTTGAGGGGGAGTATTGGGAATTAAAATCATTCCCTTCATTCTACTCCCTAATTCTCTCCACATATTGCTCCCCTATTTTCGTCCTTTTATTTCATTCCCTTTTTTAACCTTTGTTTTGGTCTATTTATTTCTCTCCTCTGTAAAACATTTCAATTTGAATGAGAAGACACAAAACCTTTGAACCATCAATTGAACATCTTCTAGATACACTTTTGATAAGAAAAATTCACAATTTTCATCAAACATCAAATGTGATATCTAGAATCAATTCATATACCTTTTACACCATTTTTTCTATTTTTCGGATCGACGTTTTGAATCACATGTGATTAGTTTCGTTTAACATATAATCTATTACGTATCACATGCGATCCATTATGTGAATCTTTGTATGTATCACATATGATAATATACGTTTGAATATAAGTGACATATTATCACATGTGATAATATTTAAATCACAAAAAGATCTATAAATACAAATATACATAATCATATATGATTAACAAAAATGTCTACAAATATCACATGTGAATTGATCGTAGATATCACATGTGATATTTGATGAAAATTGTGAATTTAACTTTATCAAAAGTGTATCTAGAATTTTTTATATATAAAACTTAATAAAAAAATATGAATTAATTAAAATCAATTAATAAATAAATCTAAAATATACAATGACATTTTTAAGGATTTATTCGATTTAAAATGGTGATTATCCTGAACTTTAAAATTATTTTCTATTTTTTTATTTATGGTGTTTTAATTTTTTTTAATTAATAAGATATGTGACTCATATTCTTTATCACTTTCTTGCAAATTGATTGTTTTCTCGTTTGAACCTACCCCTATATGTATTTATTATAATAATAATAATAATAATATAGAGTAAACGTTCAGGTCGGTTGGTAGCCCGGTTATGGAGGCCGATGGTGGACCGATTTGGATTTTAAACAGGTCAATCGGTGTAGCCAAGAACTACGTAATCGGCCTACTCAGTGATGGTCATAATCAATAATGGTCGGACATAGTTGTAGAAATTGTACTTGAATTATTTTTTTCTTTTAAGGACTAGTTCGGTTAATGGGGATCGGCGACGAAATCAGGCCAATTTGCGCTTAGCGATCATAAATTGTCGACGTGAAGTTTTTTTATAATGTCCCACCGATGAATTTTTCTATTATGAACAAGACATCAATATCTCTTTTACATAAGTTTTTTGTTGTTTAAAAATCACTATAGATTAAAGAGTTTGAAATTGAAATGTATAATCCTCTAAAACATTTGTTGTAACAACCCAAAATCCATAAAACCAATAATATAGAAATAAAATCACAAACGGGTCCCAATTACATCATAAAGATTCAAATATAAACATTTCAAAGTCTGAATAACCCAAAATTGGCAGCGAAAACATCCTCCCACAACCGAGATCTATCGAATCTAATGCAAAACTATCTACAGAACTATAGTGCTCCTTACGCCACGTCTCCGTCTCTAATCCTCAACTCTTCTCTTTTCCTTTACTCGAAGCACCGCTAAAGCGCTTCCCTGAAAATGGTTTAGTTTCGAAAAGCGAGGGTTAGACCATAAATCCCTCAGAAAACGGTTTATACAGCATTCATAAAATAATATTATAAGCCATAAAGCTCACATTGACACCATACATACAAGGGTATTTGCACAGTGTTCATAGATCGCACATAACCAATAATTCACCACGATCAGGGCCCAAGCAGACTCCCCTCTCGCTTCTTTTCGGGGTCCAAGCAGTCTCCCCATTTCCCGAGTGTGCAGGAAACAGATTCCCCACGCACCGGGTCGTCATAAACTCCCAAGGGATCCTCGGATCCCAATGTACACTAATCCCACTGTGCAACCCAACTCACATAGCATACAAGGCAAGACTAACCGTAGACGAGCAATGCATGTATCTTTACAAAACAACTCATACATGCGAAATAGGCATTTCCAAAACAAACTTTCATTCGAGGAGTTTATAAAAGTAATAGATATAACATGCTCGCATTTCATACCATAATCAGTCGGTAACGCTCCACCCGCCGCTCCTCAGTCAGCACATAAAGTTCAGCAAAACGGGATTTCTCTATAAAACCTTAGAGGTATATTCCTGCACTGTCATCTCCCCCTATTCCAAACTCAAGAACTCTTCTACTAGCTTTGTCACTGCCGCAAGCGGGCAGAACTGAGCTCTGAGCTTCTCTACAAAAGTTTCCCACGACATCTCTTTAGCCGCTGACGACCCCTTACCACCCGTCTTAGCATCCCACCAATACACATCATCAGACTTTAGCATGGATAGAGCAAACATCACCCTATCTCCATCCGCACACTTGCAAGTGTCACAGAACAGCTCCATTTCCCTAATCCATTTCATTGCTAACATCGGGTCACACTCTCTGTTGAAAGTAGGAGGTTTGCATGAAGCGAACACTTTGTAGTTGCATCCCTTAGCTGCAGACTTATTCAACATCAACTGGGTCGACTTGGAGTGGCTCCACGTACCCATTCCCGGCGGGCTAAACATCCCTGAACTTTCCCTATTCTCGCTCGCCTCTTTACTCGCTGACGCCGACTGATCCTGCTTGGCAAGGAGGGCCTACAAGGTTTCCTGGATCTTGCCTAGCTCAGTAGCAAAGTTCTCTCGCGTCACAAATGCAGATGCACAACCCCGACCACACCCCCCTCGTCTGGTTTCGAACCCTTACAGTAGCCGAACTCTCCTACTAAGACATTTCTCGCTCAACCGGGATCTCCACACTCCTTGCCCTACGGCTCATTTGAGTTGTCCTTCGGATTTGGTTTCCCCCAGTGGTTCCTTCCACTTGAGTGGCCGCCCGGCGAGTCGTTCTCCCCCGTCCTCTACCGCGACCCCTACCTCTTCCCCAAGTGGCAGCTTGCCTCGTGGGCTCCAGCAGTCCATTAGCGAGGATATCTTCATCCGAGACTGCCCCTTCGGTGGGTACATATCTGTTGGGTCACTTAAGATTTGAAGATGACCTCAGTCTCTCAATTTTACACAGTTCATACTTAGAATAAATTCTAGGTTCTTTACATGCAGTTTAATTGTATAAAAATGTTCGGTGAAGTCGAAGATCAACCGAAGAAACAAAGTAGAAGTATATCTTCAAGGAGGATTGAAGATAGATTTCTCAACCAAAGATTAAGCTGCTACTTGGGACGTCCTAAGATTTTAGGCCAGTACAAGGTCCTAAGGTTTAAGGCCATTACAAGGTCCTAAGGTTTTAGGCCAGTACACTTGAAGAGCAAGGAAAATCTTGAAAACTTGATCTCCAGGATCTCTTAAAGATGTTGAAGATATGATCGGCAGGATATGTTGAAGTCATGATCGGCAGAGAATTCCTTAAGAAAGAATTCTTGAAGATATCCTTGAAGACATCCTAGGCCAACAGTTTACAACAGGTATATTCAGCTTTATCTGCAAAATATATTTGGGATATCCTGCAATGACATAGATATAATCTGAGGATCAGAAAAAGGATCTTTGTATTTGTTATCTTTTTCAAGAAAGCTCAACTTCAACAACAGGTCAACGCTTCAAGACAAACATACAAAGACAAAAGTACATCCCAGTACTTTTCAGAAGAAGCTGCTTCCATCCTGCCATCCAAGCCCTGCTTGACAAGTGTCCATGCATTCAATGCATGAGGCACTATATAAAGAGGTCTTCTCCTTCCTTGCAAAATCACAAGTTTAAAAACTCTCTCAAGCTTTCAAGTGCTGGCGCATTACTCTCTCTCAGAAGTTCATTTGTTTTCTAAGTGTTTTACAATTGTTCTTATTCTCTGTGTGACTTTGTGTTAGATTGTTTAAGCAGATTTTATCTGTTTTGTTCCGCAACAATTTTTAAGTTTTCTATGTGTAATTCTTGATTTTAAATCAATAAAGAATTAATTAAGTGAAAAATTTTGTGTATTGTATTCACCCCCCCCCCCCTTCTACAATACTTGTTTACCATTGCTAATCCATAGCTGGGACCAACAAGTGGTATCAGAGCAAGTCAGCTTAATCTAATAAGCTTGATCTTGAACTGCAATGGCTTCATCTTCTTCTTTAAACAATGTTTCCTCTCAAAACTCAAATGCTGGATCATACGAAAATGGCTCCATAGCCAAACCACCAAAGTTTAACCCTAATAACTTCTCTCTGTGGAAAAGTCGTATGATGCTCTTTCTAGAACGAGTTGACAGCAGATATCCTACTATACTCCATGAAGGACCTATTGTCCCAAGAGTTTGGGATCGTTATAATGCCAAAAACAAAGATGAGGATGGTGATGATTCTTCTTCTGATGAGGAAGAACGAACACCTGCTACTGGGAGATATATTGTAAAGGACCCCAGTAAGTACACTGATAAAGACAAGCGTCTTGTAGCTCTTGATACTAAAGTCAGAGCCATCATTGCCCTCTCTTTGCCTGATGAAGTTTATCACTCTCTTGTCAACTTTTCTACTCTGTGTGTTCTTTATGAAGGAACTTCTGAAGTGAAAAACAGCAGAAAAATCGCTCTTGTTAGAAAATATGAACTGTTTGCTCATGAAAAAAGAGAATCGCTTTCTGATTACTATAACCGTTTTAACAGTCTGCTTAATGATCTTAAGCTGTTGGGTCGCATTTATGACAATGAGGAAGTCTTATGCAAATTTATGGACTGTCTTCCTGAGTTCTGGGAAAACATCTGCACATGCATTAAGACAACCAAGGATCTTGATCATATGCCTCTCACAGCTCTTTATGGTACTCTCTTTAACTTTGAGCAAACCAAGCTCCAAAGGAAGTCTGTTATTAAAGATATCAAAAGTCCTTCCCTATCTCTTGTAAGTGACTCTTCCAAAAGATCTGTGTGTATTCCTAGAATTACATATCCTTCTGATTCTGACCATGATAGTCAAGAAGATACCAATGATCATTCGGAGGCATATCTTAGTGATGCTGATGATGAAGGTGAGGAAACCCCCATTGACCAACTGATAGATGGCATAGCCATGCTGGCAGGTTACTCTAAACCTAGATCCCGTTTCTCGTCTAGTAAATCTAAATTTTCTAGAAAATCTTCTCAAAATTTCCCCAAGCACTCTTCAACTGATAAATCAAATGAGGAATGCTTTAAATGTGGGAAGAAAGGCCATTTTGCCTCTGAGTGCAGAAGCAAGCTTTCTGAAAAATCAAAGAACTCTTCCTCTAGTCGTCCTTTTTCAAAATCTAACAGATCCAGACCCGATTCAAATCACTCCTCTTCTCAGAAATCTGGCCAACCTGGTTCCTCTGTGAACTCTGACCGTGCTGAAAAGTACAAGGCTGAATACAAAAGAGAAAAGGAGAGAAATGAACTTCTTTCCAAAAAGGGAATGGGTCTGCTGGCTGAGTATCATGACTTGGTAGATGAACCCACATCTGACAGTGATAAGGACATGGCTAATATTTGTTTCATGGCAAAGATTGATGGCATCAATGACTGTGAGGAAACTCCTTCCACTCTTGCTCTAGTCTCGACAGGATGCTCTTCCTCATCCACTCAGGTACATCCCTTTCACTCTCTTACTGATGCTGAAAAAGTTGAAGCATTTGACTCTTTAACTGTTGACTTCCATGATGCTAAAAATGCTAAGAAAAAGGCAAATGCTCAGATAAAATCTCTTTCTTCTCAACTTCAAATCTGTCTTTCTCAACTAAAACATTTTGACAAAATCAAAGCTGAGCTTGAAGATCTGAAAACCATAAACTTTACACTTGCTAAAGAGAAAAATAAGTTGTTCAAAAGACTCAAAGAAGAACAAGAAATTGTGAAAAAGTGGACTAATTCTTCTAAGAATTTAGAAAAGATTTTTAAAGACCAAATGAAGTCTGATGACAAATCTGGACTTGGCTTTGGCAAAATGGACATTGACTCTTCCTCAAATGTTCATGCTTCCACTTCCTTTGTGCTTCCTCCATTCTATGAGTCCTCTGAACATCATTCAAGTGATACTCATTCAATGAACTCTGTTGATCTTTCTGAATCCTTAAAGTTTGGGATGTTCATTAAAGCTAAAGGTGATGCCTCAACTTCTAAAGTTGAAGAAGCCCAAGGTTCTAATGACTTTCCTAAACCTGTTCATGAACTGATGAAATCCCTACACATAGATGAAGCCTCTTCCTCTGAACCTAAGCCTTCAAAGATCCTAAAGAGAGAACCTCAACCTCTTCCAAACAGATTTTCCACTTCTGACAAAGGGAAATCAGTTGCCGAGTTCCATCCCAAAAGAAAAACTCTAAAGAAATATTCTGGTAACTCTTCCAGTTTTCCCATTCCTCGATCCGTGCTTTTGAAAAAGTCAGATTCCAAAGAATCCTGTCACTCACCAACTCTCATCCCTTACAAAGGAATCCTAGGAACCACACCTCTTGGTTCATCCTCTTCAGCCAAGATCATAAAAATCAATGCGAAAGGTCAAAACAAGGAAAGTGGTAATAATGTTAAAAAGGTTTTTATCTATAGAAAATGCTATAACTGTGGTGACACTTTTCATATGGCTAAAGATTTTCCTCTTGAGAGAATGGACAGGAACTCATCTAAAGTTCTCTCTATTTCTTCTTCTCACCCAAAAGGACCCATCTCCAAATGGGTACCAAAGAACTAATTCTTCTGTGACTGCAGGTTTATGGACATCAACAGATCTGGTATCTGGATAGTGGATGTTCACGTCATATGACTGGAAACATATCTCTTCTTGTTAACTTCGTGTCGGCTAAAGGTCCATCTGTTATCTTTGGCGATAATTCTCGTGGCAGTACTAAAGGCTACGGAACTCTCTCAAATGGTTCCGTCACCTTTAATAAAGTAGCGTACGTTGAAGGCTTGATGCACAACCTCTTAAGCATAAGCCAGCTGTGTGACCTCGGCTATAAAGTAATCTTTGAACTGTCCATTTGCACGGTGGTTGACAAAGACATGAAAGTTGTACTTTCCGGGTACCGAAAAGAAAATGTCTATGTTATAGACATGGGACATAGTTCATCTTTTGGAACAAACATCTGTTTTGTCTCTGAAAACTCTGCTAAAATCAGTTGGCTTTGGCACAAGCGTCTCTCTCACCTCAACTTCAAAACCTTGAACTCTCTCTCCTCTAAAGAGCTCGTATCTGGAATGCCAAAGCTGACCTTTGTGAAAGAAAAGATGTGTGCTGCTTGTGAGAAGGGAAAGCTCACAAAATCCTCATTCAAGTCCAAGCAATGTTTCTCCATTTCTCAACCTCTTCAGATGCTACACATGGATCTGTGTGGACCAGTCAGCACTCCAAGCCTTGGTGGAAGAATGTACATTCTTGTTATCATTGATGAATTTACACGTTACACTTGGGTATTTTTTCTCAGGTACAAAAGTGATACTTCTGAAGAAATCATAAAGTTCATCAAAAGATCTGAAGTGATGAATGGGCAGCTGGTGAGATCTTTGAGAAGTGACAACGGCACTGAATTCAAAAACAGTGTGTTGGATGACTTCTTCAATGAAAAGGGCATATCTCAGAATTTTTCGGCTGTTCGGACTCCACAACAAAATGGTGTGGTAGAGAGAAAGAACAGGACGCTGTGTGAAGCTGCCAGATCTATGCTGAGTGAATCTCACCTGCCGACCTACTTTTGGGCTGAAGCAATTAATATTGCATGCTTTACCCAGAATAGGTCCATCATTGTAAAAAGGCATAATAAGACTCCCTATGAAGTCTTTTATGGTAGAAAACCAAACATCAGTTTTCTTCATGTCTTTGGGTGTGTCTGCTACATTTTGAATGACAGAGAAAACTTGGGCAAGTTTGATCCTAAAGCAGATGAAGGCATCTTCATGGGTTATTCTCTCACCTCCAAAGCATACAGGGTCTACAACCTTCGGAGAAAATGTATTGATGAATCAATACATGTCAAGTTTGATGACCTCAAGGTATCATCTCTCTCCTCAGATGATGATGAATTAAATAGTTGGATCACCTCTTGCATTGGTGATGCTTCTCCTTCTCCACCTAACCCAACTATTCCCATACCTTCTCCTCAAAATCCCACCTCTCAAGATAATAATCCTTCCTCATCCTCACACCCTTCTTCAAACCAAGAATAAAATCCTCTGCCGATCCAAACTTCCCTAAACCAAAATTCTCTTCAAAACACCACTCTCTCTCATCCCTCAAATACCCCTTCTTCATCAAATCCACCACATACTTCTTCTTTCAATCCTCCTCAAGATCTACCCTCCACCTCTCATCCACAACCTTCCTATCCTCCAGCTTTGCCTCCTGCTATAAAATGGACCAAGGATCATCCAATTGATCAAATAATTGGTGATCAACAGGCTGGTGTCCAAACCAGAAGAGGAGTAGGCAATATCTGTCTCTATGTGAACTTTTTGTCTCTTATAGAGCCAAAGAAGGTTGAAGAAGCTCTAGCTGATCCATGTTGGATCACTGCCATGCAAGAAGAACTTTCTCAGTTTGAGAGAAACAAGGTCTGGAGATTGGTTCCTCGCCCTCCCCGAAAAACAATCATAGGAACCAAGTGGGTCTTCAGAAACAAGATGGATGAAGAAGGCACTGTCATCATAAATAAAGCCAGGCTGGTTGCTCAAGGGAACTGGCAAGAAGAAGGAATTGACTATGACGAAACATTTGCTCCAGTTGCCAGACTTGAAGCAATCAGAATCTTCCTTGCTCATGTTGCATACAAGAACTTCAGAGTCTTCCAAATGGATGTCAAGAGTGCCTTCCTGAATGGAGAGCTAGCTGAAGAAGTCTATGTGAAGCAACCTCCTGGATTTGAAGATCCATCTCATCCTGACTATGTGTACAGATTGGATAAGGCTCTCTATGGCCTTAAACAAGCTCCTCGTGCCTGGTATGATACTCTAGCTGACTTTCTTCTGACGAACAAGTATACTAGAGGTAAGGTTGACAACACTCTTTTCATTAAGCAAAAATCAGGTAATCTTATTCTTGTTCAAGTTTATGTGGATGACATCATTTTTGGTGCCACCAATGAATCACTGTGTGATGAGTTTGCCTCTCTCATGATGAGCCAATATGAGATGAGCATGATGGGGGAGCTAACATTTTTCTTGGGTCTCCAAGTAAAACAATCTTCTGAAGGTATCTTTATAAACCAAAGCAAATACATTCGTGATCTTTTGAACAAGTTTCAATTTGATACCTGCTCTCCCATAAAAACTCCTATGGCACCACCTCTAAAACTTGATGCTGATACAAATGGAGAATCTGTTGATATAACCAAGTTTAGAGGTATGATTGGGTCACTTGTTTATCTTACTGCTAGTAGACCTGATATTATGTTTGCTACTTGTCTGTGTGCGCGTTACCAAGCCAATCCTAAGAAATCTCATATGGCTGCGGTTAAATGCATCTTTCGGTATTTGAAAGGTACCATGAATCTGGGTCTTTGGTATCCCAAAGACTCAGGTTTTGATCTAATGGGTTATTCAGATTCTGACTTTGCAGGATCAAAGGTTGATAGAAAAAGCACTACTGGAAGCTGCCAACTCCTTGGTGGTAAACTTGTCAGTTGGTCTAGCAAGAAGCAGCACTCAGTCTCCACCTCCACGGCTGAAGCTGAATATGTTGCTGCTGGTAGCTGTTGTGCTCAAATCCTATGGATGAAGAATCAACTTAGGGACTACAATCAGATCTACTCTCAAGTCCCAATACTGTGTGACAACTCCAGTGCAATTGCCATTGCCAACAATCCGGTGCTTCACTCCAGATCCAAGCACATTGATATTCGATATCACTTCATAAGAGATCACATCTCCAAAGGTGATATTGAACTGCATTTCATCCCCACCGATCTTCAACTGGCGGATCTCTTCACAAAGCCTCTAGAAGAAGCTCGGTTTAAGTTTCTCTTAGGAGAACTTGGTATGTTAAATTTAGATGAATAGAAAAGTAAAAAAAAAATTACTGTGTTTATTATTTTATCAGTTAGACTCTTCAAATACTGATAAAATATTGGATACAAGACAAGTCAACCCTTTTCATCTCTTACCTTTTTTTTTACCTTCATCAATCCAAGTCAACTCCATCTTAACCATCCATTCTCTTTCCTACCCAAACTAACTTTTAATCCATACCATTCTTTTTCCATTCCAACAAACACAACCTACCATCCCTACTTTACTCTCCTAAGATACACCCTACATCCTATCCTAAATTACTCTTACCCTATTCATCCTTTTACTATAAATCTTGTCTTCCTCTCTTATTCTATTCACATCTCTCAAATCTCCCACATAATTCTCCACCGATCACATATTTTTTTGGGCTAACATAACACTTGCAGATTTCTGTTGCCCATTGCTCACCGCCGAAACCAAGAAGCTGCCGACAGCAACTCACCGTCGATCAATACCCTCATAACTACTGCTTCCACCGACGCTGCTGCCTTCCAACCGTCGACACCCTCCACCTTGTCGGCTGCCGACGCCACCAAACAGCACCCTTGCCGCCGACAGCATACCTCCTGTCGACACCCTCCTCACTGCCGAGACCCCACCCCCACCGACGCCTTTGACTCCCCACCCCCCACCTACCGCCGCCCTGCTGCTGCCACCGACCACCGACGCAAACCTCCGCCATCCCACCCTCCTCCCTCCTCGTCGGCTGCCGAGAACACCCCCACCGACCCTCTCCTACTTTTCCTATTCCCCATATATCTCATCCTACCTAACCCTATACCTATCATCTCCCATCAAACTCCACCTCCTACCTCCTATTACCCAACATATATTTTCTTCCCTCTTCTTCTTATTACCCATCTTTACCCCCTATAAATACTTCTTCTCCTCTCATTCTTTTTCACCCTCTCCATCTTCTCCTTTCTTTTTCTCTCCATTTATCAAGATGACATCCTCTTCTTCTCCTCCTAAATTCACTCATGCAGACTTAGTCTTCAACTCTTGCAATCATCTTGCAAGATTTGCTAATGACCCCCTCCATCCAGAACACAATCCAGTCTCCTTTTTTCTTCAACAGTCTCCTCTCCAATATGCCTTCACCAAGAGCATCAAAATGAGCAAAGTGCTTCTGGGAAATTTCTGGGTTTCTTGCTTCTATGATGATGCTACTTCACAAATCAAGGCCTCCATCCTTTCTGATATTGAACCTGATCTCAGCTTTGGGGTTGAAGACATTAGGTCTGCTCTACATCTTCCAACTTTTCCTTCTTATGAAAAGTTTCCTCTAGGCAAAGATGCTACATCTCTTTTGGACATTGAACATGGTGAGGTAGTCAATGCAATCCAGTACGCATCCAAAGAAGGTGATAAAGGGCCTGGCACTCTCATGCGCAAAAACATGGGTCCGGTATGGAACTTCTTCTTTACTCATATCATTCTATGCCTTAGTCGTAAAACAAGCGGTTATGACCAAGTTCCATCCTATGTCACCAAGCTTGCCCATGCTCTTATGTTTCAAAGAAGGATAGATTTTGCTAAATATTTCTTTGATGAAATAGTTAGTGTGATAGACAGTTCCAAGAGGCCGCATGTTGCATATCCCAGATTTCTTTCTCTCATCATTTCCCACAAGTTGGCTGCTGCTCTTGAAGCTGATCAAAAGTCAGCTACTCCCAAATTTGTGTATGACTACTCTCCCTCAACTGTCACCAAACAAATTCTGCAACGCGAACAGGATGGATCCACCATTCTTCCAGGTATGTCTTCTTTCATTAACTCTCCCAATCTACAATGGGGAGATGCCCGGGACCCTCGTCCTATTGTGGCTTCCTCCACTGTAGTGGACCCTTCTCCCCCTACCCGAGTGAAACCGACAAGCAAATCCAACAAATCTAAAGCTTCCGGTAGCTCCGCACTCGCTTCTATGACTATGCCACCAAAATCACCTTTGGCGGCTACCCAAGTCAACACCCCTTCCAAGAAGCGGAGTCACTCCTCATCCCCCCTTAAGTCTCATCCAAAGAGGCATAAGGATCCTTTGAGGGCCATAACCACCCATCCAGCAACAGATTCTCAACAATCTGAAGCTGTTGAAATTGTCCCAACCAGGCCCAGGGAATCTGCTAACCCCTTAGCTAGCTCCTCCGTCTCCTCCCAACAAGTTTCGGTTGAAAATTTGGAGACCCACAATGCTCCTTCTTCTATCAACTTCTTGGTGGATGAAGATGACTTGGACCTCTCTCCAGTCCAAGGTACTGCTTTCTCACTGCACGACCTATCACCCGATCGTTGCACGGTCGATGTTACTGCACGACCCGATGAGGGTCATACATGTTTACTTTATTATCTTGTTGAAGATTCTCCAGATGATCTTCCCGCTTCTGCATATCGGTATCACTCACCAACTACCACCGAAGAAGTTCAGTTGTCTCCTACCAGTGACAACTCCTCTGCAAGCTTCCATGGCTCATCTTCTCCTCTTATCTCAAAGCCTCCTGGCTCTCCTCCACATGAAGAAATGGAGCATTCAAGCTCTTATGTTTCTGCCTCATCTGCAAGTCTACCACCTTCTGGAGATCCTATTGTTGACATGATGGTGCCATCCTCTCCTCCATCTTCAAGGTATCTTCCTCATCACCCTCCCACACCTACTCATCACAGGTGTGAAGCTCCCATCACCAGATATGTCTCCCCTGCAAGCCAACTTGGATCCATCCAGGGTTCTCTCTCTGGCTTACACTCTCAGCTTCAGTCTCTTTTAGATTCCAATGCCAGTCTCACGCTCTCTATGGCTGCCATGAAAACTGCTTCTGAGGCTCGTGATCAGGAAATTATTAGGCTACAGTCATCCATTGAGAGCCAGCAAAGCCTAAATAATCAGCTTCTTAGTGGTCTTGTCTCTCTTCACCAAAGGATGGATGCTCTTCCAGCGGCGCAGGCTCGAGTCCTCACTCACTTTGCTGATGTTGTCCTGTCTCGGGAACGGTCGGCCGCTGAGGGGGAGAGAGGTCTGGAAACTCTTTCCAGCGACCAACCGGGTCAATCTGACGTGCCAGGTCCTTCTGACCCATCCAAATCGGCACAACCAGATCCACCAACTCAGGGGGAGCACCCCGTTGAAACTGCAGGTACACTAGTTGAGGGGGAGCAATCTGAGTTCTCCAAAAAGTTTGCATGGTGCAAGAAAAAGTTACTTGGAAGGACCAGTATCTCTAAAATCGTTGAAGCCAAACTAGCTACTCACAAAGAATCACATGATGTTTATGTGATACTTACCCGGGCTGACAACTCCATCACACCGGTAAGATTTCATGACCTTGATTCTTATGGTATGTTAGAATGGTACGAAATTGTTGAATGTCTTAAAGATTCGAAAAGTCCGAACCTAGTTGATGCAAAGATATATATCAGAGAACTTCTTGACAATCTAAAGAAGATAAGGAAAGAATTCCACCAAACCATCTTTCAAGATCTTGGTGCTATAGGAATTCTTCCTGATCTCAAGAACCTGAACCTAAAGCTTCCCTCAGTCCCCACCAGAAAATCTCCTTCTGTGTTATACAGACCGTATCGGGGCATTTTCTTCAACAATGCCCAAGGCACACAACAATTCTTCCGATATGAGGAGATATCTATGGCTGACTCTATCTTCCTTGAAGCCATCCTTGTCATTACTCCTGACACAACTGCAATCCCTCCACTACAACATGCCATCCTAGCTGAACTACAGAAAAGGATGAATTGATCATCTTTTTATGTTTCTGATATGTACATGTAAACTTAAGTTATTGCTCTTTCAAGTTTTCAATACAAGTACACTTTTGTTAATAGTTTGTACAGCTATACTTTACCATTTCTTCTTACTTGTAAATGTCAGATACAAAAAAAAATCCAAAAAGAACAAAAAGAATGGACTATGTGAAAAGAACCCAAAAGAGTAAACAAGGGTCAAAAATGAATTATTCAGTGTTTACTTCTCAGATTCTAAGTATGGATGTCATCCTCAAATAGGGGGAGATTGTTGGGTCACTTAAGATTTGAAGATGACCTCAGTCTCTCAATTTTACACAGTTCATACTTCGAATAAATTCTAGGTTCTTTACAAGCAGTTTAATTGTATAAAAATGTTCGGTGAAGTCGAAGATCAACCGAAGAAACAAAGTAGAAGTATATCTTCAAGGCGGATTGAAGATAGATTTCTCAACCAAAGATTAAGCTGCTACTTGGGACGTCCTAAGGTTTTAGGCCAGTACAAGGTCCTAAGGTTTAAGGCCAGTACAAGGTCCTAAGGTTTTAGGCCAGTACACTTGAAGAGAAAGGAAAATCTTGAAGACTTGATCTCCAGGATCTCTTAAAGATGTTGAAGATATGATCGGCAGGATATGTTGAAGTCATGATCGGCAGAGAATTCCTTAAGAAATAATTCTTGAAGATATCCTTGAAGACATCCTAGGCCAACAGTTTACAACAGGTATATTCAGCTTTATCTGCAAAATATATTTGGGATATCCTGCAATGACAGAGATATAATCCGAGGATCAGAAAAAGGATCTTTGTATTTGTTATCTTTTTCAAGAAAGCTCAACTTCAACAACAGGTCAACGCTTCAAGACAAACATACAAAGACAAAAGTACATCCCAGTACTTTTCAGAAGAAGCTGCTTCCATCCTGCTATCCAAGCCCTGCTTGACAAGTGTCCATGCATTCAATGCATGAGGCACTATATAAAGAGGTCTTCTCCTTCCTTGCAAAATCACAAGTTTAAAAACTCTCTCAAGCTTTCAAGTGATGGCGCATTACTCTCTCTCAGAAGTTCATTTGTTTTCTAAGTGTTTTACAACTGTTCTTATTCTCTGTGTGACTTTGTGTTAGATTGTTTAAGCAGATTTTATATGTTTTGTTCCGCAACAATCTTTAAGTTTTCTATGTGTAATTCTTGATTTTAAATCAATAAAGAATTAATTAAGTGAAAAAATTTGTGTATTGTATTCAACCCCCCCCCCCCCCCCCCTTCTACAATACTTGTTTACCATTGCTAATCCATAGCTGGAACCAACAATATCTACTTCTCAGCATCCTCCCAGCCATGACGAGAAACTGAAAGAAACCCACAATAACAAGCACTCAACAACAGGTTCGCTATATAAGTCAATTTAAGCACATACATGTACATGTAAATTCGCAATTACACTGGCCAGGTGTAACTCCAAATTTACCTTACATGACAGTCCTTGCTACCTTACCCCTAAGTGCACTTAGAGTGATATTTCCTAGAGGCAATCCTATATCTAAGTTGTGTTCCCCATCCTACAGTTTAAGTTTAGGCCCGTCCGGTCACCTAAATCCCTTAAACTATGGCTCTGATACCAAATGTAACAAACCCAAAATCCAAACAAGCAATAAATAAAATCCCAAACGGGTCCCAATTACATCATAAAGATTCAAATCAAAACATTTCAAAAGTCTGAATAACCCAAAATTGGCAGCGAAAACATCCTCCCACAACCGAGATCTATCGAATCTAATGCAAAACTGTCTAAAGAACTATAGTGCTCCTTACGCCATGTCTCCGTCTCTAATCCTCAACTCTTCTCTTTTCCTTTACTCGAGGCACCGCTAAAGCGCTTCCCTGAAAATGGTTTAGTTTTGAAAAACGAGGGTTAGACCATAAGGTCTAGTGAATTCCCTCAAAAAACGGTTTATACAACATGCATAATATAATATTATAAGCCATAAAGCTCATATTGACACCATACATACAAGGGTATTTGCACGGTGTTCATAGATCGCACATAACCAATAATTCACCATGATCGGGGCCCAAGCAGACTCCCCTCTCGCCTCTTCTCGGCGCCCAAGCAGTCTCCCCATTTCCCGAGTGTGCAGGAAACAGATTCCTCACGCACCGGGTCGTCATAAACTCCCAAGGGATCGTCGGATCCCAAGGTACACTAATCTCACTATGCAACCCAACTCACATAGCATAGAAAGCAAGACTAACAGTAGACGAGTACTGCATGCATCTTTACAAAACAGCTCATAACATGCGAAATAGGCATTTCCAAAACATATTTTCATGCGAGGAGTTTATAAAAGTTATGAATATAACATGCTCGCATTTTATACCATAATCAGTCATAAACGAAAGGTTTAAACAAGTCAGCTTATTTAGAAAATGGGTTGCAAGGGAACTCACCTGAGTGAGGTGATTATCTAAACTCGCTTCTTACATCTGAAGGAACAAAACCCACACCTAACTTAAACCAACAGACCACCAACAGATTAATTTTTCGGAAAACAAAAGCAATCCGGACATATCGCATATCAGGAAGACCTATGAAGTCCGGAAAACACAATCTGGATACCTTGTCCGGAAAACACAATCTGGATACCTTGTCCGGAAAACACCATCCGGATACCTTGTCTGGAAAACAAAACGTGCCCGGAAACCGAGCATATCCGGAACACAACCCAGGTCCGGAAAACATGAAACTACTAGTCCGGACACTAACATCCGGAGGGTGCGTAGTCCGGAAACACGGACTGTCGAAACCCCAAAAACCCTCAAATCGAACCTCGAAAGCGATTCAACCCCTATGCTTGATTAGATACTTGATTGGGTTCAAATCTTCGATTTAAAACACCCATTTGACCATTCATTTGGCCTCTAATCGGTCCAAAATCAATAAGACTCCACTACATTCTTGTAATAGATAACCCAGAGAGAAAAAGATGGTGTTCAACCAATTTTCAACTCAAGAACGTGATGGAAAACGAACTACAAGAACCAAATCAGAGGGAGAGAATCGAGGTTTACCTTCCAAGAAGACTCCCTGGCCGAAATTCTCGAGTTCACCTCTTTCTGTGCACTTCTCGATTTCTCTTCAGCCGCAATAAATGTCACAGAATAAAGGATTTCTATGGATTGCTTCCCTTATATCTTTTTTCCCAAAAATACCACTTTGGTCCCTCCCTTTACTAGCTTTATGCTTTAACCACCATTTCCACCATCTTTTGCACTTTAACCACAACTTCACCACTTTATTGTAATCAGGACACAATTGTTACATTTGTCAAATATTTAAAACTAGTTGTGTACCACATGATACGACAGATATAAAATTTTACCGTCTTGTACACTCGCATCCATTCAGTTATTTCCATTTACCGTCTTTTCCACCTCTAACACAATATTGTAAAATGTATAAATACAAGGATTAGTCGGAACAAACACTAATTGATATAATAAAGTTGGCTCCAATTTTCTAGAATTAATTAAGATGCATCGAGTGCTTGAAATAACATATTGACACTGAACTTATTTTAAAATACTAATTTTTAAAATAACCTTAGTAAATTAATTTTACTCTCAAGACTAATTTGGACGTAGTTTTAGTATACGTTTGCAACGTCTCATCTCCTAATATCGACAGGTAACTTGTACTGATATATGAACTTACGTTGTGCACAAAAGATGATTTTATATCTATACAAACAAGATGCACAAATGTACTTGCCACATTAATATCCCTGTTAGCTAGGAGACATCAATATGCACATGCGGGACGAAATCCAAAAGAATCGAAGGAGCATGAAAAGATGATAGGTTTGGTCAAGAGACTGTCCCAATCATACGAACCTGGATTCCCGGCTCCACCGTCGCCAGATTTTGGATCATTTGGTTGTTTATGAACTGTTTTCCTATGAACCGAACGATTCCTAATTTTTCCACCCGAACAACTTGTATTTTTCTCTCTCGCACAACTGTATTTTTTCTTAATGTATGGTATTTGGTTTTACGCTTTTGTCGTCTACATTTTAATTGTATTTTTAATATTTACAGCAAATTCAATCACTATGCATTCCCACTAATCAAAAATCCAAAGGCAAGGAAGGAATTTAACACTAAAGAAAAATTGAGTTTCACTGACGGCTAGAATTCATCGGTAATTTATGACGAATCAGCAACAGTTGGCCACCACGGGCACTTTTCCCAACAAAAAGAAAATTCCGTTGATAATCCTTCAATTATTATTTATTACCGATGGATTACCGACTGATTGTAAAAAAAATTATTTTTAATAATTTTTCATGTGTCTGATGCTAATTATCCGACGGACACATGGAAAATCATTCATAAAATATTTTATAATACATCAATAATATTGAATATTATCAACGGAATTTAAACATTTTTTTAGTTTTTAGTTTTTTAATTTATAACCCATGTGGTCGTCGGTGATTACTAACGAATTTGGGCAATCCGTCACTAAGCCATTGGTAATCATTGATGGATCACCGACGGTTGCATGGATTTTTGTGCGTTTTCTAGTTTTTCTTATCGGTATGAATTGTAATTTGATTGATTTTGTATAATTTACTATGTATATATGCAATTTGTAGAAACTATACAAACCAATCTTATCCGTTCATCAAGTCTAATAAATATATTATTTTATTACGTTTCCTAATCTAAAGTAATGATCATAATTAATGAACCTTATCATCTTCAATATATATCTCAGTCATAATGAATGAATCATGATAATTATCCATAAATATATCTATTGTTTCCTAATATAGTAGTTTTTATACTTTGTACGAATTGTATGGTTTGCAAACGAAACGCACCTTATATATGTATATATGTGTATATATAACTTATTTTTTTTAATAACAGCAAGTATATATTACTTACTTAATATGTATATATGTATATATATACATGCAAAAACCTCAATCAAATTTGTATGTGAGTGTGCACATGTTACATCTAGACACCAATCTAGAACTCAAGAACACGGTTTAAAAACTATACCAGCACATACAAATAAAAAATTAAGATCAAAATGTGGGTCATCAACTGCAAGTATAACAGGAGATGTTGTATGAAAGAACAATTGCAACCATTAACTATAGACTCAAAAGATCCTTCTTCGGTCAGGTTAGTTTCAAACAAAGATAGTCTTTCCTTAGCTCCATCAAGAGCAAGTAGGTGATCTGTTTTTTTTGGTTCATCTGCATCAGCAACACATTTCAAGTAGGTAGTAGTTCGATCGTTAGAGAAGACCAAACAAACAGAAATAGAAAAAAACAATTAATCAGAATAAAAATAATTACTATAAACCTTTTTCTGGGTATGTTGGTTGAAAAACAATTAATCAAGATAACAAGTTAAATACATCAATATTTCTTGTTGCCCTATTGATCAAAAACCAGAGCTGAAGATGAATTCTAGTGAGAAAATTGATTGCCAACTCCCTCCCCTTCATTATCACTCTCTATGTATATTAGCATATAGGTAGGTGTGTGTCCGTGTGTATGTAGAACATGAATCTACACCTAAGAAAACAATAGCTAACTTCACAACACTTTTGATATGACAGAACTTGACTTTCTATGCTTGGAATGGTTTGGTAACCATAAAACACTGCACATGATTCCAAAGCTTTTAGACTCTTTCAGGATTCCTTTAACTTTTTCTCAAATAGACGGTCTTTAAGGGTGCGTTTGGTATGCAGACAGGATAAAACAAAACAGGACGGGACTGTTCTACGTTTGGTAGACAGAACAGATAACATTAGACAAAATACAAATAAATAAAACTTAAAGAATGAATAAAATATAAAATATAACGTGTATTTGATGTTTTAGAAGAGAATTTGATTTTATTTTGAGGTTATATTGGTAAAACATAACTTTGTTCCAGCTTGTTCCATGGGGTGGGGGTGGAACAGGCCTGTTCCAGTTTGTTCCGCATAAAAGTTCTGCCAAACATGGGACAGTGATTTCTGTCATGTCCTGTCCAGTGTACCAAACACACCCTAGAGAGACAATCTCTCTAGCAACCAGAGGGCCTGATGACTAACTGATTGAAGCATAGATCAAACAGAAGCAAAAAAAAACATGATCATGCAGAAACTCAGGAGGAGTTAAGTCGATCACTTTATTAATCATTACAAATGTCGTGTTCAAACATACTACTTTCGTGCTGTCATCTATTATGTCCAACCAGTATAAAACTTTTATTGTATATGAGAATTAGTTGTTCACATCGAATAGCATGTTTGAATTTCCATAATAAGCTAAAATATTTATCAAATGCATAGATTCAACAACGTTATCCTATTTTTTTTAAATTTTCTCTTTACAACATAATCACACTCAGTGTGATGCAAATGTGATAACAACAGGGTGTGTGGCCATACGTAACCCATTAATATTCAACATGTCTGTCCATGAAAAGACTTCTAAAAACTCCGTCCAATACACTTAGGGGTCGTTTGGTAAGTTCTTCCTGGTAAAATTCAACAGCATCACTTACTTATCGGGTAAGATTTTAGTCCACAAAACGGCACTATATGCAACAATTTACCGGGTAAGCACTAACCGTGGTAAGACTCGTCTCCCTCACTTACCGGGTAAGATTCTTGCTCCTTTCCATATTCGTCCGGTAAGGTAAGGTGACTTAGTAAGCACTTACCCGAGTAATCATTTGGTAAAATCACAAAATAATCAAAAGATTGAAATCCTAGTCCTTTATTTAAATAAAGTAGGTCTAGTCAAGGGGGTTTTCATTTTAATATAAAAAAGAACATAAACAAAATACTAAAACTCATTGAACCCCAACAGATCTTTGTATGAAGTAATAAGGAGCAAAACATTGTGTTCCATGTGTAGAGAGAGAATCTTTGTATTTATCAAAATATCTCTAAAAAGGTATAGATGCCAACGAAAATTGATCGTGCAACATGAGAGCAAAATATCTCCCTATATAGCAAAACATTTAAGTAAACCTACGGTTGCAAATTGAAGAAAGAAAACTCAAGCTCTCCAAAAATCAAAGAAAAAAACATTCCACAAAATGCAGGCAAATGAAACAAGTAGAAACAGACACAAGACAAACCTTATGGGCGATTAATTAAACAAAACACAAAGAAAAGTGATGATCATCTACAAAACCCAATGTTGATGAACATTTTCACCCTTATGGGCGACAAGCAAACCCAACGCGGTGGGGTGGGGTGGGGATAGCAAAAACAACCATTGCAGACCAAACTAATAGTTTTGTGTTCTAAATACTTGAGAAAGTTGTGAAAACTGATAAAAAAATCAAAGACGATCTAAACTGCGTTGCCTTCGATTTCAATGGGTGGTCGCCCAAATTGTGAAGAGAGGAGGATCGCAAGCCATTGTTGGGAGCGGGAATGGAATGGAATGGAATGGAATGGAATGGACGAATGGTGTTCTGTCTCTCACACACACATATCTACATTTACATGGGCTTTATGCCAGACAATATGGGTTTTAAGTCAAAAAATATGGGTCTGATAGAAAGTACTCAGGCAAGTAGAAGGGTTAGTTGGACAGAAAGCATGGGCTTTGATAGAAGGGTATGGACACAAAGCTAGATATATATATATATAAACAAAAAAATATCTATATCTTCTTTCTTTCTTTCTTTCTTTCTTTCTTTATGTGTATAAAAGAAATAACCAAGGGTATATGAGGTAACATTGTGAGTTTTTTGTTCTCAAATTTTACATTATGATGTTGTTTAGTCATCCCATATTAATAAGAGAATGCTAGATTGGAAAATGAATGTGACTATAAAAAATGAGAAAATAAGACTTTATATGACTATGAAATGTGGCGAGTTTGGCATCCCGCATTGGAAAGAAAATTACCTTTTTTATGAAACATGCGAGTATTTATTAGCAACAGGAGACGATGTCAATTTGTTGCAAATTGTAGAATTGGCTAATGTTAATCGAACCTTTTTATTGGAAAAGAAAATCTTCAAACTTTTCGTAACAATAATAATAATAATAATAAGTGGCATGTCTTTTGATTCTAAATTATATAACAACAAAATTATTGCCGATACATCTCAAGTTTTTCGTAACAATAAATAGTTATCAAAACATGAAAATGAACCATTTATGGAAATACACTCTTCATTTCAAACTGTATCTCATTAATTATTAGCCGAAAAATTACGTTTTATCTTAACTCGGTCAAACGTTTACTTAAAATATTTATCACTACCGTACAACTGCGAGATCAACATTAACCTCCATTAATGAACGTGATTTACTATTGCATTGTCTCTTAGCTCAATATGATTTATGTATCTTAATCTTTATATGCTTTCTTTGTGTGCCAATATATTGTATTGTTGTTTGTTGCAATATCAAAACCTGGCATTTCGCCTCTAAGTCGATTAGATATGATCCACATGTATGTAATATTGTAGTGTGCATTTTACGTTCTAATGGCAACAAATAATATTCATGTGACATAATGGACTTGTAGATGAATAGAATTAAGTGTAGGGTTTGAAAGCTAGGGTTACTTTCATTTCATACTAATGCACTTAAAACTTGTAATCCAGTTTGTCATAGTAACACTTTTTTAAATGTCGTATTCTTCAATGTTTAAAATAAACCAATGATTTACATTTAAATCATATTTTTACGTTGTTATTACTTTTGTCTTTATTTTAAACCTTTCTTATATAATTCTGGAGTGAACTGTGGATTTGGTTCCTGTAGTTTTGTGTTTTCTTTAACTATGGTTCTCATTTTATGTTTATTATGGATATGGTCCCTATAGTATGCAATATATTATGGCTATGGTCCCTCAACACTGACACCGTTAAGTTTGAAAGGTTAAAGGCATCATGTGCCTTACACATGATCGGTATAATTGTCATTTCACTCTATTTATTATTAATTAAAGAGTGAATTGTGGATTTGGTCCCTTTTTGATGTTTTTTTTACTATGGTCCTATAAAAAATTTAATTAATGATCATTCTAAATGTGAAACGTCCAAAAACCATGAAAAAGTTAAACCTTAAAATTTATCAAAGTTAACCATAATTTCATTCAAACTTCTATACATAAATGAAGAACTAGTAATGAGGGTTCACATACACAAATTGAACTTATCAAAACAACTTGTTAATCTAATCCTAAACATTAAGATCAGATTATACTAGTTGTTTAGATCTTTCACCAAAACATCCTCGTATATGCTAACTTCTCCATTCATCACCAAAAGTTGAGTATCAAAAATCACTCGTCCCTCATCCCGCTATTACTTCCCCCTCATCCCGCTATTACTTCCCCAAGCTCGTACCTGGTAAGAAAATTTAATTTAAAACTGTTGGTTCCGTTTTTACTTAACAATGATGATTATATCTATTAGTTCAAAACAGAGTGATATGCGGAAGGGTTTTAGAGAACTAATAAGATATTTAAGGTAGAAGAACACACTATATCAAATATGTGAGGTGTAAGTAACACAAGTTTTAACTCAATAACCCACTTATATTGATATAATTAGAACACCAAGAACACCGAAAGTATTACAAGAATTCTGCTCAAAGGGTGTGTGTGTGTCTTGCAAAGCTTAATTGAAGAGCTCAACATGAGCCTTCTATGTATACTATTTCTAAAGGGGACAAGGTGGAGACAAGAAGTACTAAGGTACAAAGACACTATCGTGAAACAGTGACAGGTACAACGTTGATGTAGTGCGCCGCACTCTACAAAGGCTGCAACCTATCAGAGGTTGACACGTGGAGGCAGTAGGGCGAGCCTTGTACGAATGATCTTCAAGATCTTCGTTTAACAGTAAACGTGAGAAGCACGATCGTCTTTGTCTTGATCTTCAAGTATTCTTCTAAGTCTTTAGTCTTCATACCACAGAGGCTCTGCCAAACATGACATAGGCTCTGTGACCTTGTCCTCTGAGAAGAGTCTTCTGGCGATTCTTCACTTCGGTCTTCTCGGAGACTCGACAGAGGCTTCTGTCGAATACTTCTATACTTAGCCTATTTTTCAGTACTTAAACAATATAGATTGGAGCTAACAATCTCCCCCTAAGTATTGAAAAATAAAAATTGAAAGGTGCATGGTTTTCTAGGCTAAGTACACGACAAGAGGTATTTGACCTCTGTAAAAAAAATCTTTTCATATAAGATTATGCCAGAGGCATTTACATTTGATTACATGATGAAAGAAAAAGTGGCAGAGATTTGTAGACTAACTCAGACGTTGGCGTTTTGGAAGTCGTTGAAACTTCTGTTGTTGAGTCCTACTTCTTTGAGCTCATGATAGATTCTGATGCAGAGGGTTCTGAAGTTGATGACGGAGTCGATGACCTCTATCAGTCTATCGGCGGAGGCTGTGTCCATCAATTCCGTTCCTTTGTGCTCCACAAGGTTGGCTCTGAACTCTGTGAGAGTACTTGTTGCGTACTTTTGGCAGTCCATCTCTAGAAACAGTCTTGATTTTCCTGCAGGATCTTGGAAGACATGCCTAAACTTTGGGGAAGTTATGATCGAGTTTGGTATGGCAGAGGATGGGCAGTCATCTTCTGGTGGTCTAAGGCTTAGGTTTCTTACTCCAAGATCTCGTCCGGAAATCGACCAGGCTGTATAGCAGAAGTTTCTCACGCATGGCTTTCCTGATTACCCCGTATGCCCTTTGAACTGCATCTGTTGTGAAGTTATGTTTTGTCCATTTCAGAAGGTCGGGTAGGTCATAGGGGCTTAAGTTCCTAAGATCAGCATCTGAGAATTGGTTCTCGGATATGTCCACTCTTTTGACCTTATATATGTTGTAGGAAACCTTAGGTGTGGTTCTGGTGTGAGAGAACTTACAGTATATGACCTTGTCGATTTTTGAGATTGAGTAGACTTGGTTGACAGGCTTGGGTGTTGTTCTGGTGAAGATGTTTTCGAGCTCAGCACAGAAGTTTGGATCTTGAATGGATGGTGGCAGAGGATCTCTAATAGTTCTGTTGTATAGGTACCTGTACACTACTTCTTCCATTTGTCGTGGAGGCATGGGTCTGCGCAGAGCATCCATTTGCTTTTTAATTTTCTTCACTCGATCTTCTGTAGGTTTTGCCTTCGGATCCAGAACTTGTATGTTTGACAGAGGGGTAACACCGAAAGCCCAGTCTTCTTCTTCTGGCTTTGGTGTCACATATGCATCGAGGCACTCTTCATCAATTTCTCTGTTGGTTGATGCTTTGGCTTCTTCTTTTTAGGTTCCTCTATCATGATTCCCTTGCCTTTGTCTTTTGCCTTCGGCTGTGGATCTTCTTTCTGTACAGAATGGGTTGCCTCTGTTTGTTTTGGCGGTTGAGCTTCTGAGGTCTTGAATGTTGGTGCTTCTGTAGGTTTTGTGGGGGTTGCCTCTGTTTGTTTTGACACTTGTGTTTCTGAGGTCTTGGATGGTGAGGAGGTTGGTGAGGCTTCTGTAGACTTGCTCAAATATTTTCTTTTGTGAGCAATAGATTTGGTTCTGGTTTTGGGTGTGGGAGATGGAAGTTTTGGTTCCTCTGGTGTTTTTGGTGTTGGTGTAGGGGGTTTGTCTTCTGTTGGTTTAGGTGTTGTTGGTGTTGGTTGATCTTATTCGGAGGATGTCAAGATTTGAAATTGTTCACGGGTTGGCACATATTCTCCGAATATAGAGGTTGTTTCCACAGAGGTGGGTGTTGCCTCTGTGGTCTTCTGTTGTTGATCTTGATTGGTTTCAGGTACTTGGGTTTGGATTTGTATTTCTGCAAGGGATATTTCCACAGAGGTGGTTGTTGCCTCTGTGGACTGTTGTTGGGGGGTTTCTTTTTGGGTTTCAGTTGGGGGTGCTTGGGATATAGGTTCTGCTGATATTGGCGTTGGTGCAGGTAATCCTTTGCTTGCAGCTTTGTCATGTGTCCCTTTCTCCCCCTCATGATGATCTGATGAATCGTCAGAATCATCATCAGAGTCATCCTGGCCCTTGTCTTTGGTACCCTCTGCCCTGCACGATGCTTCTGGTTTCTTTGGAGGAGTGGCACCTGCAGCTATCATTTTTGCGCATAGATCATCGCAGAGGCCAAGAAGGTTGTGGACCTCTGCCTCGGTGTTGAAGCGCAATTTGCCGACACTTCTGCGGAAGTCTTTGACGTAGTTGGCGTTGGCAGCAGTGAAGGCTCTTATGAACTCTGTGATTTGGTCGAGAACTCCTTGCCCAAGCTTTGTGAGTTGTGCTCTGGTCATGTAGTCGGAGGGCTTCATGGCCAGAGTTGCTTCTGTAGTATGCTCTTGAACTTGCTCGAGGGCCCTCTTTAAATCTTCAAGAGTAAGGCCCGGAGAGGTTAGAGATTGCTCTTTCTTCAGCTTTTCAATCAAGTCTTTGACAGATCTTTGGAAGGCAGAGGATGTGGCTTTCTCGAACTCAGCAGCAGCAGAGGTTGTAGCAGTTAACTTCATCTGGGCTAAGGCGTTTTTCACCTCTGTGGACAAGTTGTCCACTTTGGTGTTCAGATCGGTAAAGGCCCATGTAGTAACATCTGCAAAAGAATCAAAAGAGCTTTTCAACTCTTTCAATGTGTTGTCCACAAAGGTGACAAGGGTTTGGAACTTATCCCTTGAGACTTGTGAACTTGGTGTAACATCTGGGGGAACACATTCTTCCCCATAGTGAGTCCATGTTCCTAGGACACCTTCTTTCGCCCTTGTTTGTACGTTGGGGGCGGAAGGATTTCGTTCTGATCCTTGAGAAGAGGTTTTTGAGGCCTCATTCTCTACAGAAGTTCTGATAAGGACATTGTCTTGATCCACTCCAGAGGTGGGTACAAGAGTATCCTTATGTTGACTTGGAGACTTGTCTAGAGTCTCTCCGTCTTTGTGCACTCTAAGCTCCTCTGAAGAGCCTTTTGGATCTATGTGTGTGTGTGTGTGTGTCAGAGAAAACAAATTCCTCTGTTGGGATGTCTGATGTGATCTGGGGCAATTAATCACTAACTAAGGGTAAGTCCTTTTGAGAGGACTCCCCTGGAATGGTTTCCCCGGCTAATATAGGCACAGAGGTAGAAAGAGTTACCTCTGCCCGGTTTGGTGGGGTTGGGTTCGAGTTGTGCTGCTCTTTTTTCAATATTACCTTCTGCCACTAGACTGGCGGTAATAGAAGTGTGGGTTGCACTGGGAGTTGGTTGGGGTTGTGTGCCTCTTCTAGCTACGGCATCCTTTTTAGATTCTTCCTCGGTTAAGCATCCTATCACTATTTCACTGTCTATTGTCTCAGCCTCTTTCTCTATCCTATTGCCCATGAATTCTACTCCTGTTGCGGCTTCTACCCTAGTGCCTTTGTGGTCTTGTACGAGTGTGGCGTACATGGGATGGTGTAAGGGAAAATGCCTAAGATCAGGGTGTAGAGATCCATAGGTTATTTGGTCATCTTCTTCTTCATCGGAATCCACCTCTGAGATTAAGACGGGTGGAATTTTGGTGGTAGTTTCAACTAGATCCTCTGGGCTTCTTCTTAGCACATCATATCCTGGATGGAGAAAGGGGTTCTGTAGTACCTCTGGTGTCGCAACCTGAATATCCTTGGGGGTTTGGTCATCCTCATCCAAGTCAGAAGAGATCCTGAAGTCTGGTGCTTCTGTGGACTGATTGGATAGGGCTTCTGCGTTCCAGCCAGAAGTGTCTAAGGAATCTGCAATATCGGGGCGTTGGAGGAAGGCAGAGAAATCACCCTGATCTGCATTGTTAATAGGAGTTGGGGATTGCAGAGGCTGCTCTTGGGCTTCTTCTGCCAATTCAGCTTCCTCTGGAATTGGCCGCATGGGTGTGAGAGGCTTTTTCGATTTCTTCTTGCTCTTTTTCCTCTTGGGTTTGGGGGCACCCTCCTCAGAAGACTTGTGTTTTCTTTTCTTTTTCTTGTCTTTAGGGGGAGGAGGTGCAGAAGATTCAACCACTGTTTCATGTGGTGGGGACAGTTGGGTTTGGGCAGCACTGGTAGAGGTGCCTTCTGTAGCTTTCCTTTTCTTGTGGGCTTTCTTCTTTTTGGGAGTGGTGGCAGAGGGTTTGCTCTTAGGAGTAGGGGAGAGAATTGTATTTCTCAGAGCATGAAAGTTCTGTTGTACCTTCTCATGCTTAGCAAGGGCCACTGACCATTCTTCGTCACTCATCTTATCTACAACCTTAGATCCTAAGGGAACTCCTAGACGCGGGGGTGTCACAGGACTCGGTTCTGGAGTCCTATTATTGCGTATGTATTCTAACTTAAAGGTCTCATCAGTGGCATATTCCAGAAGTGCGGTTGGCAGAGGTCTGCAGAAGTTGTATCCATCTTCGTGCTCTGTTGGGGAGTTCTTTGTCATGGGATACATTCTAGCCGTTGGACCCTCCATTGGCCATTTTTGTAGTAGGAGCAGAGGCTCTAGAAGGACACCCAGAATTCGCTGATATTGTAGAGGAGGTAGAGCATCGGCCGAGCGTCCTTTTAGGGAGGAGATTTTGCGGTCAATGGTGTTAACCATTTCCTGCATCATTAGGGTGGCGTAGTCCAGAGGTAGATCGTAGTATACCCCATACATAATAGCCAAGATTTGATGAGAATTCTGGTCTGGACTACCCACTTTCCCCGTTAGACATCTGTTGAGAATGGAGAAGAGAGTATTCCACAGAGGTGGGAACCTGTTTCTTCTGAAGTCATTCCTCTTTCTCAGCGTGGTATTGTATCCCAACATTTCAGCAAATCTGCAGAGCTCTGTGTCTGTGGGTTCTTCTGTGTACGCCTTTATCCCTAGAAGACCCCTTATAGGTAGACCGAACACAAGTGAGAACCTGGTTCTGTTGAACTTGAGTTCAAGGTGTTCGGATTTGTCTGGTTTTGAGATGTAGCCCTTGATCTGTCTATCTTCTGGGTCATACCTGCTGCTTTTCCAGAATTGATTGAGATATCTGGCAGGGATTTTGTTGACAGTGTTGTTTAATAGGGGGTAAAGATAATGGTTTTCCAGAATGTGAAGAAGGATGGCATGTTCTTCCCCAAATGCGGTTTTTGAGGGAACCAGGTAGTGGTTATTGGGTTTTAAGGGAAGAACACGTTCGAAGTGTTCATGAGCGATGAAGTTTTGAAGGTGGGTTGTCGGAGCAAAATCTGCTGACTCACCGGAGTTGTCTTGTTCTAGGTCTCTGGCTATTTCAGGGTTCTGGGAGTGCTCATAATGAGATGGGGAGTTCACCGGAGCATTGGAGGTGGAAGCCATTGTTTTATTCTTGAAGAATGGAGTAGAAATGGGGAAGTTGCAGGTTTTGCAAAGGTTCGCCGGAGAAGAAAGGAGTAGTAAATTCGTAAAAAGTATAAGAAATGAGATGAACGGGGTCATATATTGGGTAGAAAAATAACGGATAGAATTCCATAGTAAAAGTGAATTCAATAAGCATTTGGGGTCTGCACTCGAGTTCTACAGTCTGGGAAACGATTCAGAAGGATCGTGTGGCACGCACGTCCAATGAAAAGTTTCCACGTCAGAAGTGTCAGAACACGATTAGACGTCGTACGCGGTCCATTAATGCTTGGTGCGTGGGCGTTTCTACTTCTGAATGACTGTCACTCTCAGAATTAACCCGCATGTTATAGAATTTCCAAAAGAAGCCAAGTATCAGAAACGACAGAAGCTTTGTAGTGGAATGAGCTCTGTAGTCTGAAACCTGCTCTTTTTGTCTCTTCTTAGCTTGCACCTTTACCCAAAACGTTTGAAAAGCACTTGGAAATGATCGATAGAACTTTAGTGCAAAATTTGCATTCACAGAGGCTTTGAGGCTCTGTTGGAGCCAACAGAGGCTCTATGAGTGAAAATTTCTTATAACTAAAGATTCATAAAACATTTTGATCATCCAAAGGTTTAATTGTTTTAAACATTGTTTTTAGGACATATTTGGAAATTAGTGTTCTAGAAAACTGTTTTGGAGAAGGTTTTGTACAAGGTACTCACTTTTTGAGTGTCTAGGGTGGGCGACAGAGACTCTTTGGTGGAATGAGCTCTTCGACCAAAAAAAACTTTCTTCCAGTATCTTTGAGTGTGCATTTGTACGTGCGAATCCTTAAAGAGGACATTGAAGTTAATCAATAGAGTTCCCGTATTAAATTTGCAGATATAGAGGATCTGGCTTACAGAGGCTCTGTTGAGCTCAGCAGAGGCTCTATGACCTTAAATTTTTAATAACGGAAGGCTCAAAAATCTTTTTGATCATTAATGGTGTGGAATGTTTTAAACATTGTTTCTAGGACATATTTGGAAATTGGTGTCCTAGAAAATTGTTTTCAAAAAGGATTTGTACTAGATACTTACCTTTTGGCTCTCCGTTGTTCGGCAAAAAATCTTCACTTCTGTGAGTGTGATTGATCACAACTCTTCTTTGGCTCCCCCTTGAATGAACAACCTCTGTAGATCAGTTCAAGGTCTCCTTCTGCTCCCCCTTGACCTATGCTTGGATCAAATGAGATAAGTAGTGCACAGAACATAGGTCAATTTCATCAGAGGTTCTGTGGAGATTGTCAGAGGCTCTGAGCAATCCCACAGAAGCTCTGTTGGGTACATAACTTTTGATGATGAAGAATTTACATACATAAGAGTTTAAATATATACATATTTACAAGAAGATCAAATCTTACTTACAGAGGTTTCAACTCATGTTGATCATTCCCAACTTACCCACCAAGAAAAGAAATCTTTTCTCGTCTAGTGCCTTGGTGAATAAGTCTGCAAGCTGGTATTCGGTGGACACAAAGTGCATTTCGATTGTGCCATGTTCAACATGATGTTTCAGAAAGTGGTATCGGATATCGATATGCTTTGTTTTTTAGTGTTGTACTGGATTGGCAGAGATGGCTATGGCACTTTTTGAATCACAGAGGATGGGTATCTTGTATATGGTGTAACCATAGTCTGTCAGCTGAGTTTTCATCCACAGAACTTGGGAGCAACAGCTAGCAGCAGCGACATATTCAGCTTCTGCTGTAGATGTAGACACACAGTTCTGCTTCTTCGAAGTCCAGCTTACTAGTTTACCACCCAGGAATTGACAACTCCCAGAGGTACTTTTTCGATCAAGCTTGCATCCTCCATAATCTGAATCTGTGAATGCCTTTAGACCAAAACCAGAGTTCTTCGGATACCAGAGCCCAAGATTTTTAGTCCCTTTAAGGTATCTGAAGATCCTCTTTACAGCGATAAGGTGGGATTCCTTTGGGTTAGCTTGATATCTTGCACAGAGGCATGTGGCATACATTATATTAGGTCTACTTGCCGTTAAGTATAAAAGAGACCCAATCATACCTCTGTAGAGCTTGCACTCTACAGATTTGCCATTTGGATCTGAGTATAACTTGTTTCCAGTGGCCATTGGGATCTTCATTACAGAGGCATCAGAGAGACTGAATTTTGAAAGTATGTCGGAGACATATTTAGCTTGATTTATAAAAGTTCCCTCTGATGATTGTTTTACTTTGAGTCCGAGGAAGAAGTTTAGTTCTCCCATCATGCTCATTCCAAACTCACTCTGCATGAGTTTTTCAAAAAAATTGCACTGTTGTGCATCTGTAGACCCAAAAATAATGTCATCCACATAGATCTGTACAAGCAGAATCTCATCACCTTTTCTTTTATAAAACAGAGTAGTATCGGTTGTACCTCTGTCGAAATCATTATTGAGAAGAAAGGTTGAAAGTCTTTCGTACCATGCTCTTGGAGCCTGTTTCAGTCCATACAGAGCTTTGTCGAGTTAATACACGTATTTTGGGTACTTGGCACTTTCAAACTCTGGTGGCTGCTGGACATATACCTCTTCTTGAATTTCACCATTCAGAAAGGCAGATTTTACATCCATTTGAAAAACTTTGAAACCTCTGTGGGCTGTGAAGGCTAAGAAGATTCTTATAGCTTCGAGCCGTGCGACAGGGGCAAAAGTTTCATCGTAATCAATGCCTTCTTCTTGGCGATATCCCTTGGCAACCAATCTCGCTTTATTTCTAATGACCACCCCATCCTCGTCCTTCTTGTTTCTGAAGACCCATTTTGTCCCTATTGCTTGTTTTCATCGTGGCAGAGGTACTAGGGTCCATACCTTATTTCTCTCAAACTGTAGAAGCTCTTCTTGCATAGCATCTACCCAGTTTGGATCATCTAGGGCTTCATAAATGCGTTTTGGCTCGATCACACTGATAAAATTTGTAAAGAAACAAAAATTAGCAGTGGCTGATCTTGTCTTGACCTTTTCAGAAGGGTCGCCGATTATAAGGCTTGGAGGATGGCTCTTCGTCCACTGTGTTGTTCTTGGAAGATGGTCATTAGTGTCATCAAGATGAACCTCTGTAGTTGCACACTGCGGTTCTGGTGCAACCTCTGTTGTAGATGGTACTTCTGTGCTTGTGCTTGGTTCTTCAGCTTGTGGGAGGATTGGAATGAGAGTTGGAATTTGTTCCTCTGAGGAAGTAGAGACTGAGTCTTCGTTTTCCTCTGGTATTGATTCCTCTGTAGTCACTAGAGTTGGTATTTCAGGAGCCTCTGTAGTTGAATCCTTGGTTGTATCATCTTATGTTCGCTCCCCCTCAGCACTTGCATCTGTACGATTGACAGAAGAGGATGAAGTATTTAAGGGACCAGTTAGAGATATACCTGACTCAGCCTGACTGGCAGAAGATGTTTCTCTAGAGGCTCTGATGGCTCCAGCAGAGGGATCAATATCATCATGGAACATCTCTTCAAATAGAAGATTTAAGTCTTCTTCTCTCGTCTTTGAGATGCCAGATGAATCCTTCTTTAGACCGAGTTCTGAACTGATTTGTTCAGAAGTCTTTTGAAAGGAATCGTCAAAAGAGACATTTATGCTTTCCACTATGGATCGAGACCGTAGAAGATATACTCTGTAAGCCTTTGACATGGCAGAGTATCCTATGAACTTTCCTTCATCTGCTTTCACATCGAACTTCCCTCTTGCTTCTCTATCATTTAGGACAAAACACTTGCATCCAAATACATGGAAGAACTTGATGTTTGGTCGCTTTTTATTGATCAAATGATACGGTGTCTTGATGTGCCTTTTTACTATGGTTGATCAATTTTGGGTGTAGCAAGCGGTTGATACTGCTTCTGCCCAGAAAGAGATCGGTAATCCAGATGCTGTCAGCATAGTTCTGGCAGCCTCCAAAAGCGTGCGGTTCTTTCGTTCAACCACGCCATTCTGTTGTGGGGTGCGTGCAGCAGAGAAGTTCTGTGATATCCCTTCTTCTGTGAGGTAAGCATCAATGACAGAGTTTTTGAATTATGTGTCATTGTCACTTCTCAGCTTTTGAATCCTGCACTCATATAGAACTTGGATTCTTTTCATTAGGTTTATCAGAATGTTTGGAACATCTGATTTCTTTCTGACAAATTCCACCCATGTAAATCTAGAGTATTCATCAATCAACACAAGTATATTCTTTTTACCACCTAAGCTCTGTGTAGCGATTGGACCGCAGAGGTCAACATGAAGCATGTACAGAGGCCTAGGGCAAGACACATCAGTTTTGCCTTTATGAGAAGCTCTTTTGAGCTTACCCATTTCGCAAGCAGAGAACAAATGATCTTTGTTGAATTTGACATTTGGCAGACCTTTTACTAGATCAAGTTTGACAAGCTTATCTAGAGTATGAAAGTTCAGATGGCAGAACCTGTTGTGCCATAACCAGGCTTCTTCGTTTTTACAAGCAACAAAGCAGAGCTTGTCTTCTTTGTTCTTGGCACTAGAGTTCATAAGATATAGATCTCCTCTTCGTTCGGCCCGCATAAGTTCGACTCCAGTATCTTCTCCTTGCAGAGAGCAGAAAGTTCTTTTGAACATAACGTCGAAACCAGTATCGCAGAGTTGGCTGACACTTAACAGATTGTGCTTTAGGACATCCACATATGCAACTTTGCATACTGATATGTTCTTCTTTTTGATGACTTCGTAGCCTTTAATGTATCCCTTCTTGTTGTCGCCAAAGGTTACTGATCCTCTATCGAGTTTATCTTTGTAAGAGGATAGTTGACCTTTGTCTCCAGTCATGTGCCGCGAGCACCCGGAGTCAAGATACCAGATCGGCACATATTGCTTCTATAAGAACAATCAGAGATTTTTAGGTACCCATATCCAGATGGGTCCCTTTTTGTCAGAGGTCTTCAAGGTTGCCTTAGCATCCTTGGATTTGGTTTTATCTTCTGTTGAAGAACCATTTTGTTTCTTCTTTCCCTCAAATTTAGCATTCTTTTTGGGCAAAGAGAGGAAACAGTGTGGGCTTGAGAAGTGTTGATTCAGTTTATACATGAGGTCAAAGCAATGACAATAATGAATTTGCGAAGATATTTGCTTGAACTTTTCATTAAAAACATTGAAACAGGGTACAGAGGCTTTATTTTTACAATCTACCCTAGCACTAGACTTCTTATTACAAGGAGACCTATGCTGACTAGATTGTTGCTTAGAAAATTCTCTGATTGGAGTAGTCTTCTGTGGTCCCCGTCTTCTGTGGTGAACTTCTGCAGGTTTCACTGTCACAGAAGTGAAAGACTTGTTATTTACAACCCATTTATCCTTTTGTTGCCAAGTTAGTTTTTCTTTAAAAGGCCTTAAGGGTTGTGTAGTCTTTGAACTTGTTGGATTTTGAGAAGACATTTCCTTTTGTTGTTTGATTTTCTCAAGCTCAAGAGAGGTTTTGGCTTGTATACACATGTCCAAAAAGTCTGGACAGATAGGAACACTTGGGATTTTCTCCTTGGGAGAAATAGTTCTATTAAGAACTCCAGAGGATAGCTTAAAGTCCTCTGAGTCACAAGGTACTCTCTCTGACTTAGAGTCAGTCTCAGATTCGTCAGAGGATGAATTGTCCTCATATACAGAGGTTGAGTCACTTAGTTCACTTTCGACAGAGGATGGACTTTCATCAGAGAGATTTTCATCGACAAAGGATGTACAGAGGTTTTCTTCTGAAGAGGTAGGCTTGAACTCAGGTGCCTCTGCCGATAGTTTCTTTTCAGAGTCTATCATGCAGACAAAAGCAACCTGTGTTTGAGTCTCGGGGTCACCAAACTTGAAGATTCATATCTAATCTTGAGTTTTCAGATACTTCTTAGGTTTGGATTCTCTTTTGACAGAGATTGAAGGTGATAAATCTGTGTTGTGATACCACACATTTATCATCTTCAGAGGTTTCCTCTCGTGAGGTTCCCCAGAGATTTTTCGCCTTTTACTTACAGAGAGTAGGTTTGGAAATCCAGGTTTTCTTGTACTTCCAATGTGAAATAGAGAGGACAGAGACTTGTCTCTTTTGGTTCCAGTGTATGGATCTATATCACAGAAGCCAATTCCCCGTCTTCTTATTTGTGTATTAATTTTCTCGTACACCTTCTGTGCATCTTGATATTTCTTAATTAAAAGATATCTTCTGAGTAAGTCTTGACAGAGGACTTCTCTTTCCTTTTGAAAATAGTGTTTAAGAGCTAGGATGTTCATTCTGTCGCTCTCAACGTCCATAAGTTCTTTAGATTTAGCTTTTAATGCAGAGTTGAGTTCATAAATCTTTTCTTTCAAAGGATTTAGGTGTTTGTTCCAATTTGTTTCAATTTCTTCCTTTTCTTGAAAATTTTTCGCCTTTTCTTGCGTGAGAAGTCTAGCTTCTCTTTCAAAGAAGGTGAATTTCTTTTGAACACTTTCGCGTGTCTTTTTAAGTTCAGTATATTCAATGGTTAGTTTAAGCAAATCAGATTCTGCTTGATTAGAATAAGAGTCAGAAGTGGATACCTCACTATCGGAGTCGAAGGAGCTAACTTCTGCCATGCCACAGAACAGGGCGTTCTTCTTTTCTCATTCATCAGAAGATTCATCTGACTGCCAGTTCTCTTGCTCCACCATGAGCGACTTCTGAGCATAATACTCTTCCTTCTTTTTGTAGAAAGTAGAGTCCCTCTGAGGGCGGTTTGACTTGCTCCTACAGTCAGCAGCATAGTGGCCCGGCTTGCCACAGTTGAAACAACCCTGGTTCTGGGGGGCATTTCCCCCTCTGTCGTTTGACCTCTGTTGGTCACCACCTCTGTCATTGTTGTCATTTGACCTCTGTTGGTCATTCAATCCTTCTCTTCCTTGGTTCCTTGAGTCACCACGATCATCCCTTCCATTGCGTTCATAACCAGACTTCTTCTGATATCCTCTGCTGAACTCCCGGGTCAAAAGGGCTAGAGACTTAGCTATCGAGGCCATAGTTGCCTCCTCTTCTTCCACCACCTCCTCCTCTTCACTATCAACGATCAAAATCTTCTTCTTCTTCTCCTTCTTTTCCTCCACAGCTTTTTCCTTCTTCGGCTTCTCTTTAGCTTCAGTAGCCTTACCAACAAGTGCAAGGGGTGCACTGATTTGAGCTTTTGCTTGTGCAATCTGAGGTTCTTGAGCTGCCAACGTTCCATAAAGATCTGACATAGTGCAGGATTCTAAGTCCTGATTAGTTTGCAGAGACATAGACAACTGGAGCCATTCTTCATTTAGGCTCTTTAAGAACATGACATTGTTCTCCTCAGAGGTTCTGTGGATCCCGAACTTCTTGCATTTGTTGAACAGAGAGTTGAATCTGTCGTACATAGATTGCAGAGATTCAGTCGGCAGAGCTTTGAATGCGTAGTATTCGTTGATGCATTGGGCTCTGCGGTTCTTCTGGGTCTTGGCCCCACCCTCCAGTTGTTTCTCCAGTTCCTTCCATAGATCGTATGCAGATTCACACGCATCTAGGGATTGAAAGAGGTCATTGGGTATGGCCATTATCAGAAGTCTCTTGGTCTTCTGAGAAACTTCATGTTTTTCACAATCTGGCTCGGACCACGTATCCTTGGTCTTTGGTTTCTCGTGCTCAGGAATCTCTGGTGTGTCATCTGTGGCAGGTACTCGAGGTACTGTGATCATTGGTACGAAGGGAGGATTTCTGATATAGTAGACAAGTTCTTTGTCAGTACCCTCGAAGAAGTGAATCATTCGTATCTTCCACTGAGGGTACTCATCTCTGAGTAGAGTGGGTGGCTTGGTTAAAGAACCAGCGGTGAAGAAGTTGTTTGTATTCGCCATTTTGAAAGGTTTTGGAAAATATCAGAAAACAGAGTATGAACTGCAAACTTTCAGATGATGATGTGGATGCTTCGAAAAGTGTTTATAAGCTTAAAACCTTGAGCAATGCACTAAAATGGAGAGTTTTAACCGAGAATACAGATTCTGTAGGTTTACCAAAGTCGAACTGGTCGAGAATGACAGAAAAACAGAGTCTGCTTGAAATAAACTAAGAACAGGTTAAAGTCAAGCCAAGCTTCTACCAAAAATCATTGTAAGTGAGGATCTCTTGATATGGAAAATAAAGAACTGCTCTGATACCAATTGTTGGTTCCGTTTTTACTTAACAATGATGATTATATCTATTAGTTCAAAACAGAGTGATATGCGGAAGCATTTTAGAGAACTAATAAGATATTTAAGGTAGAAGAACACACTATATCAAATATGTGAGGTGTAAGTAACACAAGTTTTAACTCAATAACCCACTGTATATTGATATAATTAGAACACCAAGAACACCGAAAGTATTACAAGAATTCTGCTCAAAGGGTGTGTGTGTGTCGTGCAAAGCTTAATGGAAGAGCTCAACATGAGCCTTCTATTTATACTACTTCTAAAGGGGACAAGGTGGAGACAAGAAGTACTAAGGTACAAAGACACTATCGTGGAACAGTGACAGGTACAACGTTGATGTAGTGCGCCGCACTCTACAAAGGCTGCAACCTATCAGAGGTTGACACGTGGAGGCAGTAGGGCGAGCCTTGTACGAATGTTCTTCAAGATCTTCGTACAACAGTAAACGTGAGAAGCACGATCGTCTTTGTCTTGATCTTAAAGTATTCTTCTAAGTCTTTAATCTTCATACCACAGAGGCTCTGCCAAACATGATAGAGGCTATGTGGCCTTGTCCTCTGAGAAGACTCTTCTGGCGATTCTTCACTTCGGTCTTCTCGGAGACTCGACAGAGGCTTCTGTCGAATACTTCTATACTTAGCCTGTTTTTTAGTACTTTAACAATATAGATTGGAGCTAACAGAAACGATTAGGCTTACGCCTAGTGAGAACATCCATTTTCAAATTAAAACTTTATAAGCTTTGGAAACCAATGTAAACAAAGCGTATAAACAAACCTGGTTTGCTATTATTCTTACCGTACATATAAACGTCCTGCGATGACGGGAACATACCCGATTCCATGAATATGACTAACACTCAGTAAGTCATATCATCACGTTCGAGAGCCTACTACGAATCATCACAGATTCTAGATCATTGCTCATGTCCAAGAAATTACAATTTACTTTATGTCTATCTCTTGGAGTGGAAGTAGAGATTACAATTTACTTTATACCTATCTCTTACCTTCCTATAGAAATCAGGAATTACGATTAACTCTCGCTTATTCCTAGATTTATCATCACAATACGAAATGGGAATTACAATTTACTTTATGCCTATTCCTCATTTCACGTCAACGGGAATTACAATTAACTTTATGCCTATTCCACGTTTCACATCACCATACGAAATGGGAATTACAATTTACTTTATGCCTATTCCTCATTTCAGGTCAACGGGAATTACAATTTACTTTATGCCTATTCCACGTTTCAATTATTGTCAGTGTCTATGGATCCATTACACTTACTAGCATACGTGCATATTTACTCGAACGCACAAAACATTTCATATCATATTCTCAATTGTCCCTCTTCGGCGACTTAGCACGGGGGTTCCGCTATATCCAGACAACACATTCGGAAAATCCCTTATTCGGAACCCAAATCCGGAACTATCCGGAAAACTCATCTGGAAAGGTATTCCGGACTCAAAGTCAGGAACCATCCGGTAAACGGATTCGGTATTCTATCCGGACACTATCCGGAATCCGGTACCAATCTGTAATCCGGTAACATCGGGTACCAATCTGGAATCCGGTACCCAATCCGGATTACTCATCTTCCGGACTATTCGAAATGTACATCGATTTTTGGTTCAAAACTTATCTCAATCCAAATTCTCAATCGTTTTCATACCAAAGCGTATAGACAGTTTATAATCACTTATTTCATTTTATTCAACTACAATTATTTGGAAGAAGAGATGAACTCACCTGGGTCCAGAATTCGAATACAGACTGCAGTTCCAATTGATTCACCTTCAATCTTTCACACCACTAACCAAAACCAAATCAAAATCAGCTTAATCTGATTATCCATTCCTAAAAGATTGATTTGGACACCGAAATCAAACACTTACCGGATTGATTTGATTCAAGAAATCTTTCCTTCTCTGTCTTCTTTGAAACCGACTTCAGGAAAAGCAAATGAGATATTTCTCAATTCAAAGTCGACTCAATCTTTATATATCAACACAACTTTCAAAGAATGACCAATTTAACCCTAAAGTTTACATTTTATAGTTAATCCAAAACTTTGACCGATTACAAATTTGATCCCTTAACTTCAAACTTTAATCTTTCAAAATAAGATTACAAAGATAATGGAAATTTTGAGGTGTTACAAAATGCATTAAATATATGTGTGTATATATTTATTATTCTTCTTCAATAATTAACCTTGAAATGCTCGTAATATAATTCTTTTTCTAAAAACAATTTTGGGGAATTTATTTTTTCAGAAAATAAGCTTATTTTTATTTATTATATTTCAAATGCATCTTAGAAAAATACATGATAACTATCATAAATACACAAAGATTTGGTTTTTAATTTGTAGAACAATAAAACTTGATTAAATATAAATTTAAAGTCAAACATAGACAACTAATAAACAATAAAGAAAGTTTATACACCATATATTTACATTGTAAATAAGATGACTCAATTTTACAGTAAAGTGATCATTTAGTACACTAGTACAAAAATGGGCTTTTGCCACGGTTTTGAAAACTGAAGTTAGTCACCGTTGGGTTTAGAACCGTGTCTAAAAGTCATAAATAAAGTTTGAGTGTTGGATTAACTACGACTTAACTCAAAAACCATGACCATTACAAAAAGTGTTTAAACATAGTGTCATGGTTTAGATAAAATCGTGATTAAATGGTTCTTTACAACCACAATTTTTTTCCGTGGCAAGTAACGACTAAAAATCGTGGCCATAGACAGACATATAGTCATAGTTTTTGTCTAAACCATGGTTTTATATTGTGACGGTTACTATCTGTGGCCATAGACAGACATATGGCCACATCAAGCCAAATTTACGTGACCAAAAGAATGCTATATATAGCAACAAAAATATGTAAATTGTGGCCAAAAGGAACGGATGTTATAGTCATGGTTTTTATTCACTACTACAAATATGACTTTTATTAACGGTTGTCTTGGGCTTTATACGCGGTTTTGGAACCGTGTGTATGGCCAGTGTTTGTAAAAGTATCGGCTTTTATACGCGGTTCCAAAACCGCGTATAAAACTCAACTTTTATACACGGTTTTACAACCGTTTAGAAATGAATATTAACCGTGTATAAAGTCACAATCTTACACGGTTTTTAAATGAGACCGTTTAAAGAAGTCCTACCAACCGTTTATAAAAGTGTCTATCTTACACATTTTTTTTGCTAAAACCGTTTACAATTGTAATAATTTTTCACGGTTTTCATTACAAAACCGTGTATAAATGTAGCAATTTATAAAAAAAATGCAGACATTTGTACACGGGTTTTTCACTAGAACCGTGTATAATGAGTTATATTTATAATTTTAATATTTTCCTCGATTTTGTTACCATGCATTATTCGATAAATTACATTTCCAAATACAATTGGAATAATGAAACATTTCAAACACAATTCCAAATAAGTACAAAAATCAGCTAGACACGTAAATGTAGCATCTCAAAGTAACCATTAACCATTAAACTTTAAACATCGTCAACGTAAATGTAACATCTCCGAGTAACAAAACATTCTAATACTTTTTATCGTGTAATCAAGTCTAATAATTCTTAAAACAATCCCCACATTTATCATCACATTTTACCATCTTTCATGCGCCTCAAAGTAAACGATCTTGCGATCATGCAAGCCATCTCTTCTACTTGTGTAATTGAGAAAGGAGTCGTCGTCGTCGTCCATGTGTCCTATATATAAGTTTTGTATAACATAAGTTTTGAAAGTAGGTGTTATTATAAACAAAATAAAGTGTTTTGTACGATATATAGATAAAATGAAAGGAATTTAAAAACACATACCTTGAAAGCATATTGTTCATGCATCACAAATTGGAAGATTTGCTTCACTACATAGTAACCACACTCTCAACCATCTTGTTGTTGATTACACTAAAGTGTAAAAAAAGTAGTGGTTAAACAAATTAAAGTACGAAATAAATTGTTAGGATATATTAATTAGGCCTTTGATCTTGTAAGTTTCGGTCGTCTTTCCGCTTGACATCATCGAATCTAATACATAAACCAAGCTACGTCTAGGCCTAATGATTAGTAGCGACCAATGGTGCCTAAAAATGGTAATGTCAATGCAACTTAAAGTGTAAAACGTATATTATCATTATTAGAATAAGATATTAATATATATCTTACCCATGTGAGTATGGTGCCAAAAAGAACTCCTTTTCCTTATGGTGCACCATCGTTGCCAAAATTGTGTTTGAGACAAGATCACCACCCCATGAAATTTCAATTTCATTTATTGCTCCCGGTACTATAAACGCACAATTGTTCCTTGATTTTGTAGATATAATCGTGTGTAAATGCCTGAAAACGTTAAAATATGATAACATTATTAGATGTTGTGAATATACATACCCAAATTGATAAGACATATATAAATATTGACTTACGCTAGAAACCAAGCGATGATGTTTTGGTCGAGCCACCCATTCGTCATTAATAACTTCAAGTGATCATACAGGACCGCTATGTGCATGGACGTAGAGAATTTTGATATCCAGCATACAATACCAATTCAAATTTCATGAAGGCGTAACATCAAATTGCAATTCATAAGATCAAAGTAAAATTGGAAAAAGCATATATTTCAAATCTGGAAATCACAGAATCCAAAATTTTAATTTATGTTTTTATCATTCACACAGAACCTTTTCGTTTCTCACAAATTACCAGATTTCAACTTTCCAATCCATTTAAATCCCTTACCAATCGATGACATCACTTTCCATTATATATATTTTAATAATATCGCATCATTTTTCTTCTTTCCATTCGACTACTGCTTGGGGTTTGTAAATTTCAAAAACCCATTAAATTCATCAAGTATCGATGACATTAAAAAATTTCAGAATTCATAATTAAATTACATAAACAAAATTGGAAGCATACGTACTGTTATTCACGAACAGTTTTCAACAAAATCCAATTATTTGTAAAATCGTTTAAGAAGTTAGGGTTTTTAAGAATCATACCTGCCATTGAAGACGTATTCCCTGCTTCTTCATTGGAGATATCATCGTCGGAAGTATATTCTTCAATGGATACATCATCGTTCGTCGTCATTGATCGTCGGAGGAGAAAGGGAAAGAGAGATTCGGAGGAGAAAGGCGCCAATCGTGGAAAACGAAAGAGAGATTCAGAGGAGAAAGGCGCCAATCGTGGGTTTAGGAGGGGTTTTGGAAAACGTGGGTGGGTTTAGCTATTTGGGAGGTTAGGGAAAACGAGAGTGTGATGCATTGGGCAAAAAACGGCACATACCTTATATTTATAGTGTAACCCTAGGTAAGGACTTTTATACGCGGTTGTGTAAACATAACCGCGTACGAAGGTCAGCTTTTATACGTGGTTGTGTGTTAAAAACCGCGTGTAAAGGGGTTACTTTTACACGCGGTTGTATACCAAAAACCGTGTGTAAAAACAAACCTTTGTACGCGGTTTTTAACAATCAACCGCGTATAAAGGAGTTACTTTCGTACGTGGTTTCTTGCTCAAAACCGCGTGTAATTGTACCTTTTACAAACGGTTTTTTAGATACGACCGCGTATAAAAGCAACTTCTTTGTACGCGGTTTTTGGATACACAACCGAGTATAAAAGGTGACCTTTGTACGCGGTTATTTCGATGCAACCGTTTGTAATTGTCTAGTACCTTTTATACACGGTTGTTAATTTAGAACCGCGTATAAAATCTTAGATTTAGCAACGGTTCAGCCTTAACCGTGTATAAAGAGTCCAGATCTGTCCTTTATACACGGTTTTTGTAAAAACAACAAAAACCGCGTATAATTAAGCGCGTATAAAAGTCATATTTGTAGTAGTGATTATTTTGTGTGGTCAAAAAATAATCAATAGTCACTGTTATAAATATTAAGCGTAACTATATGTGATGATTTCGCCACAGTTAATATGAAGTACGTGTAACTATATGTATTGAATTGACCACTGTTTTATTATTTTGTGTGACCAAAACGTAACTTTTAGCCACGTTTCTAAAAATTAAGGGGGTGTTTGGGATTGCTTATTTTTTTTGACTTATTTGCTTATTGTTTTTCCTCACCACAAATAAGTTATTTTTAGTGTTTGGATTGAAAAAAAAAAGTGCTTATGACTTTTTCCCAACACAAATAAGTTGTTTTTAATAAGTTAATCCATTCTAACTTATTTGAAAGTGTTTATAACTTATTTGACCAAATTACATTTTTACCCCCAACTCCTTTTTAGAAGGACATAAGTTGATAAGCACTTTTAAAAATAAGCATAAGTTGTTTTAAGGAAATTTAATTAAAATACCCAAAGTTTGACTTTGACTTACCAAAATACTCATTTTCTCGCTCAGTTTACCAAAATACCCATTTTGTCCGCGATGGAGTTTTTGAAAATATTTAACCCGCCGCGGTGGAATCCATTTGCTGAATTTGGTGAGTTTTTTAATTAAATTTTACACTTTCAACCCCTATACTTATTTACTTACTTTACTTTATACCTTTTACTTTCATAATTTTAATTTTACATTTAACACATATAATCGTTTATTAACTAAAACACGTTAAAAAGTACGTTTTAATTTTAACAAGTTACACCATTATAATCGTCTCTTCGATACGTTCGAAATAAGCCCAATATTGAATTTTTTTGATTTATATATTTTAATATATATCATATACACTACATAAAAATATTTTTTATATTTAAAATTCATACCCTTGTAGTTAATTATTTAATTTATGGTACATTTCTTATTTTTTTCCATTTTGTTTTACACTCCTATCGCATTAACATAATAACCATATATTAACTAATTCATTAAATCGTTTTAAATTATTATTATTTCAAATGGATTCCACCGCGGGACACACCCCGCGTACGCGGGTTAAATATTTTCAAAAAAGCCCCTGGCCCGCGATCGCGGGCTCCATCGCGGACAAAATGGGTATTTTGGTAAACTGAGCGAGAAAATGGGTATTTTGGTAAGTTAAAGTCAAACTTTGGGTATTTTAATTAAATTCCTTTGTTTTAAATAAGCAATCCCAAACACCCCCTAAGTATAACTATAAGTCATGAATTTGGCTATGGTATTTAATATTTTTTTGTAACCAAAGGGTAATTGGTAGCCATAATTCCACATATTAAGCGTAGTTGTATGCCATGAATTAGCCATGATTTTCTATTATTTTGTGTGACCAAAAGATAACATATAGTCACATTTCTTAATATTAAGCGTAACTATATGTCATGAATTTGACTACGATTTTTTATATTTTTTGTGACCAAGGGGTACTGGTAGCCATAATTCCACATATTAAGTGTAACTTTACGTCGTGAATTAGCCACATTTTTCTATTATTATGTGTAACCAAAAGATAACCTTTAGCCACGTTTCTAAAAATTAAGCGTAACTATATGTCATGAATTTGACTATGATTTTTAATTTTTTTTTTTTGTGACCAAAGGTAACCAGTAGCCATAATTCTACAAATGAAGCGTAATTGTATGTCGTGAATTAGCCACAAATTTCTATTATATTGTGTGACCAAAAGTTAACCAATAATCATAGTTATAAAAATAAATAGTATTTATATATCATGAATTGCTCACGTTTAACATAAAATTTGCATGATTGTAAGTATATGTCACGATTAGCCACAGTTCTAAGAATTCTTTTTGTATGGCTAATATATAACTTATGACCACAATTATATCCTTATCGTGTGACCAAAAGATAACTAATAATCATGGTTTTTGTTATATTGTATGACTAAAACGTAGCAAATAGAAACAATTCTAAACATTAATCATAAACATATGTAAAGAATTGGACGCATTTTTTCTTATTCAATGTAACGAAAACGATAATCATGAACACATAACCAAACGGGATCAATTGAAAGCTCGAAATATTTCTCATGAACATAAAGGAACATGTCCAAAATTGGTGATGCATGTGCAAAACGGAATACAAGTCCAACAACTGATCCTTGACCTAATTAGAAAGATCCAACCCTATAACACCGGTCATAAGGCATAGAAAAAATAAGTCATTTAGAGGCCAAACGTTTTGGTAAATTAAATCAATGATCAACTCAGTTTCTTTGAATTAATCTCATTAAAAAAGTCTAAAACTCAATGTAGCTCACTACCTTCTTAAAATAATAATCATCCTTGATTCATATCCAGAGACCATAACCATTACTCCAAATCGTATAGGTCATCCGGAAACAGTTCTATCAACAGAACCAGAGGCCCCTTATGCTAACTGCTGAGAGAAACCGATTGACGACCAAAAGACTAATCGAAAGCAAAGTATCATCATTTTTCAAAATCTTTTCAAAGTCTTAGCCCACATGGATCATTTTTGGTATACCGCACGTATCTTTTGATTCTTATCAGCATTCCAATCAGTTTCATCCCCATTCTTCTCCAACCTCAAAAGTCTGACCGTTCTCCAAGATTTAAAGTGTCGTTTTTTTTATAAAGTATTTAAAACTGAGATTGGACTTGGTGTGCCACTTTTTTTAGCTCACGTCGATAAAATGCGACCATTAATTTTTATAAGATTCGATGTCTATTTCCATATATTTACAAATGTAAAATTAAAATAGGTAGGGCATGTATAATCATATATTTACTAATGTTAACTAAAAATGGAAGTAAATTGGTATAAACAGTACAAATTCAAAACTCCCTCTAAAGATATGTATCAAACACTTCCATGTCAAATAATTAAGTAAACTCAAGCTTAATTTGTGTTCATTCCAACCAACAAATATCACTTAAAAAAACCTTTCAATTGTGAGTCTACAATCTGTACATCACGTTAGATGAATCAAAGCATTGGCGGGTCATGTCCGAATGGCATTTCTATACAGGAGATACCTTATAGTTGCCTTCAAATTAAGTCTAACTACGAATGAAAGCATATTTTGGACCTCCATTCTTGCCCAAACTAGGCAAATTATAGAAATCATAAGGGCTAAAGCCGAAGTGCTCCCACTATAGTAAACAGGCCACCAAATCTATCAAGCTTCAAGGCTTTGGGCATTGTAGAATTCTGGGATGGAATACAAAGCCGATTCTCATACCACTTCTCCAAACTTCCTAGACTTCCATCTAATATCATTTTGGTGATTTCTCTGGACACATCTCGGTGAACCTTTTTGGAAGATTTGAATCACCATATGAATATATGTGTCAACCAAGAGAGGTGTTTCTCTGTGTGTGTGTGTGTGTGTGTGTGTGTGTGTGTGTGTGTGTGTGTGTGTGTGTGTGTGGATAAAATAGTGCAAGTGATGGAGCTGAATTTTATAGAATTGCCCCGTGTATCCAAAAATCTATCATGTGCAAGTATGTTCATACAGATTAACAGTCTGTGCTTGTTGTGTTCTACCAGTTCAGAATGTTGACAACATACAACTTGCTGCACAATTTTGAAATTATGATCATATGCTTATAAAGTCTGTTCAAAGCATGTTTATATTTTAGAGCAGTAATGCAAATCTGTCCATGAAAGTTCAAAAAGATGATCGTGATATTTCAGAATTTTGGAGTTGTTAAAAGCAGAAACTTGTTGTTTGCGTCATACAGATTTGAAGAATCTGGCAAGACTGGCCAGAATTGCACATCTTGTTACCTTTATTACACTTAACAGTGCAGCTATGAGGTTGTAGGAAACTCGAGCGCGCTTACCAGTTTCCAAATTGATGATGTTTGATTGAGTGAACAGTAAACAGCAGCAGGCTTGAAATATTTGTTATGGACATATCGTATATGTAATCAGTGGGTAGTTCTGTTCCAGCAGACAGAATTGACATGACATGCGTTTGTTAAACAAAGAAATAAGAAATGTAGTCAAGATTTACTTTTATATTTCAATAACATGAAAATAGTATCAAATCTTCAAGGCATATTTAGCTGCTGGACTGCTAAAACCTCAACTAAACTCCATTTAACAGTGAGCGTCTGCCACATTCAAAATCAACAATAAACGTGTTCATAAAATCTTAAAACAAGAAAAAGTTCCATGAACAAAAACGACAGACTGAAGGACCTAAATTGCAACTATAAAACCATCTACAAAATCATGAAAGAAGAATAGTACGTTAACTTGTGCTTGTTTCTAGATAAAAGAGGGTTTCCCAGCTTTATATTTGCTAAATAGAATCGACAAAAATTTAGATGTTCAGGATACAAAAGAAAAGAAGAAACCACTATATAGTGCAAATATTTTCCAACTACTACACACATTCTGAAAGTAGATGTAAACAGCTTTTGATCAGGCCCTAAACCTAACCAATGCAATTCATAAAAATATATACATCTAGACAAGGGCCAAAGCATAGATGTTCACATATACAGATTTGTTACTATGAACATAAGCCGACAAGAGTTCAAATCTTTTGAAAAAAAAGGCAACAGTCAATGAGAAATATAAACTCATCAATCCTTTGTATTTTAAAAACATTGATTCTTTTTTGCAAGACCAAAAAAATCAAATTATTAGAGAACAAATATATTCCATTATTCTAATAAAAGTAATTAATAATCAACGATTCAATACACAACTAAAAGAATAAACCTGGCTGGGCAACAAGCTCAAATGACATGCAACTTTGATGTAACTTGTTCAACATTACCGCTTTTGGTTGCAAAAGAAATAAGAAAAAAAGGATTCTCATCGTTGGGAGCCCATTTAAAATGTGTAGAGTTAGGTTCCGGTGAGAATGAAAATTGTGGTGAGAAGAGAAAGAAGGATCTCCACCTTTGGATGCATATTAAGATGAGAAACACATAGATGAGATGCACATTAAGATGAGAAACACATAGATGAGATGCACTTGGATCAATCCCCGATCAAACGCGATTCATGGGGTGGGGTTGATATTAAAAATGATCAATGGTCCATATCTCTTCTTAACTTCTCACTTAACTCTTCTATATATTTACATATATATCATTTTTTATGTAACTAGCTCAAAGATGAAAAGATAGAAATAAATAATCATCTCTTTTGAGTTATAATATTAGAGAAAATATGAGTCATTTGAAAGAGGCAAATGATGCCGCATGCTCTTCAAGAGCTTGACTCAACTATTGATCAACACAAAAAAGTTGCACATTCCTTTGATTGAGACAACCATGTCATATGAAATTGAGGACGACAATGAAGTAGACATTTGTAACCATAAGAAGACATTTTATCTATCAATTTTTTGACGAGTTCCAAGTAATCACACTCTTTGAGACATTTTATCAAACACTTTATGAGCATCAAAATATATATCACACTTACCATACATGTCCACTACAAAGAAAACCCATTGCAAATAAAGAATATCAATCTCAAACAAGATGCTATGAGAAACACCTAAAACAAAGAAACCCAAGTGAAAGTAACACAAAGCAAAAAACCTTAGGTGATTGAACTTTTTACTTTACCAGAGTCGACTTCATCAACCTTTTTTAGCAGACTTGGGCACTAATTCAACTATCTCCACATACGCATGTCCACCACTCGGTTAGGGTTCACACATCACGTGAGAAATGTCTCTCTTCTTCATGGATTTTCAGATATCACGTGAGAAACGTTTCGGGCCAGATGAGTGCCTAGTTCGAGGGGCGATGGAGGGAGGAGAGGAGAGAAGATAGGCTATGATGAGTGTTCATTTGATCGATCCCTGTTGCAGGTCAATATCATTAACGCTCTAAACCGTTGGAGGAAAGAGATAATAGAGAGGAAAAGAATGGGAGAAGGAGCAAGCTTTTCACAGAAGGGCGGGAACGGTGGAAAGGAGCGGGAATATGAATTTTCATTCCCTCCGTAACATACATATAAAATAATTAAGAGTGATTATCTATATCTATACTACTTAATTAAAATGTTATTAAAGTTTTTTTTTCAACAATTATTTTTTCAAGATTACAAATTCTTTTACACATTGTACAACTCTAAGAGCACTTCACTGCTTCTCTCAAAAATTAAACAATTTTCAATTTCTAAGTTACAGTTTATACCCTTAGAATTAGATATCCAATTTACTTTTAATCCCTTACTTTTCATTTTTATTTATTTTACACCCTTATCATATTAACATAAATAATCGTATATGAACAAGAATGCATTAGAAAATTACATTTCTTTTTTTACAAATTATACCATTGTAATCGTCTTGTCAATACCTTCGAAATGAGCCTAATATTGAATATTTTTTGAACTAATCATATTATTAAATATCATGAACATGTACGAATTAATTTGTTTTATATCTCTTACATTATTCATTTTCATTTTACACCCTTATAATATTAAAAATACATAATCATAGTTTAACTAAAACATATTAATAAATGCATTTTTTTACAAATTATATTATTACAATATTCTGGTCAATAATTTTAAAATAAGTTTATTATTGAATGTTTTTTTAACTTAATAATATTGTGAAATATCATAAATACATATCAAGATTTTTCAAAAATGACGTACCGAGATTTTTGTAAACTTGTACATTTTATATTCTTATCTATATTTATTTATTATACTCCTTTAAAAATAATTTCATTTATGATTATTCTTGAATTTTTAAGAAGATCTCAATACATCATGTACAAGTTTAAAAGCTTTAAAACCTCTCACGTTCAACATGATAATTAAAAATAAAATTATTTTTTATTTTTAAATTACACTTTATATCATATAATTAGTTATTTAATTTACTTTATATCTCTTTCTCCTTTCATTTTTTATTTTACATCCTTATGATATCAACATACATAAACTAAAATACATTAAACAAATATGTTTTTCTTTTTTTATAAATTATACTATTATGACTGTTCATCAAAACCTTCAAAATGAGCACAAATGTTATGGGTTTGAAGAACCCACCATCGAACGAATATTTGTCAATTTTTTGGACCAATTAACCATATTGAACTTTAATTTTATACATCTGATATGCGATTTAAAAGCAAATAAATATGAGCATGAAACACAATTATTTTTTCGAATTCTCGACTTTAGATTCAAGATACTTCGCACCGCATCGTGCGCGGGTACGTATCTAGTTATTTTATTAAAAATTTAAAACAATTGCTTTAAAAGTTTAAGACAATAGAATAAGGTACAACTTCTAAAGCATATATGCTATCACTTCACACACCTTTCTCATTTATTTTTTTCCCAACAAAATTCTTTTTAAATATATAATTTACATTTGATATTCTTATAATTAGTTATTCAATTTTATTTTAATCCATTATTTTTTCATTTTTCGTTTTAGACTTATCATTTGAACATAAATAATCGTATATGAACTAAAATGCATTAAAATATATTTTCTTTTTTTACAAATTATACCATTATAATCGTCTCGTCAGTGCCTTCGAAATGAGCTCAATATTGAATAAGTTTGGATTTAATTATATTATTAAATATCATGAATGTATACAAATTAATTTGTTTTATATTTCTTATATTTTTATTTTTCGTGTTAGAGCATTATTGTATTCAAGATTTATTGTAAAGTCTTGTAATTAGTCAAAGCTTGTAAAGTCAAATGTAAAAGTCAAAGTCATGAAAAGTCAAAGTAGATTAGATTTAGTGCTTTGTAATCCTAGGTATAAATAGGATTAGTTAGCTTAGATGTTAAGCAAGTCAAAAGAAAGTAATTCATTAGAGATCTTAATTGTAATATTCTAGAGAGAGAAGTGAGAGCATTCTAGAGAGAGAAAGTGCATCAATCTTATGTAAATCTCTATTATGTTCAAGATCAATAGATGATTTGATGATTACCTAATAGAAACTGGTTTTTCAATTGGTATAAGAGCTTTGGGAGATTGAATTGTGTGCAAATTCGTCCAAATTCGTGAAGATTTGAAGAATTTTGAAGAAATCACCATTTTTGAAGTTCTTGAAGAACACAAATGGGTTATGCATTTCTTGTTCGTTTTTTGATTTGATTTTGATTGCAAAGTGTTTCTCCATCATTCTAAATCTGTTTTGCGTCATCAATTTCACAAAAACGTTTCAAGAATTGAGGAATTTGAAGATTTTTAAAAAAATTGTGTTCTTGATAAAAAGTGGGCTGTGAAAAATTTTGGAGTTTGATTTTGCAAATTGTTGATGTTTTGATCCATTTCTGTGCAAAATCATTTCCAAAATGTGTTTTTAGACATGTTTCAATCATAAATTTCAAGTTTTAAACTCTAAAATTCAATTTTGAAATTTTTTGGATCTTGATGTTCTTGATGTTCTTGGTGAAAAATGATTTAGATCTGAGATTTTGATCAGTTTTTGCTATTGAGATGTTATGAAAAATTGTTTGCAACTTGTTTTGATCCATAATTCAAGACTTAATATTTGTTTGTAAGTTTTTGAATGTGCAGGTTACACAACAGAAAAAAAGGAATAAGAAAGAGAAGAATTCATCAAAATTGACTTTTAAAGTCAAATTTTTTTGCATATAACGAAACTCATCAGCACATTCAAAAAAAATCAATGAATTCGAACCCTTCTTGAAATGAATTCGAACCCTTCTTGACCAGAATTCGGACCCTTCTTGACCAGAATTCGGATCCTTCTTGAAACCAAGAATTCGAATCCTTCTTAAACCAAGAATTCGAATGGTTTAATTATTGGATCCGGAATGGTTTGGGTTCCGGAATCAAAGTGGATCCGGAATTAATTATTGGATCTGGAATCCAAGTTCCGGAATTGGGCCTCAAAAGTAAGATCCGGAATGAGTTATAATATAGATCCGGTATTTAAGTTGGATGGATCCGGAATCTTTTTTTAAAACAGATCCGGAATCCATTTCTTTCAAACAGATCCGGAAGTTATTTTTAGGCAAGATCCGGTACCAGTTTGCTTAAAGAAAAGATCTGGAACATGTATTCCTTTTGGGCCCCGGAAGTTAAGATGGGCTTAGCACCTGGTGATCCGAAACACACACACACTAGTCACGTGATCGGTATTCGGTAGTGGCATTTAATTTCAATCCAAAACTTGATGGGCCACGTGTGTGGATTTGGACGTAGGCCACAAAGTCCAAAACTTGGTTGGGCCACGTGATGGGTAGTAACCCTTAATTTTGCAATCTGAAATTGTTGGGGCGACGTGTTAGGTAGTGACCTTTAATTGCAAACAAGGAATTCATTTTTAGATAATTAAGGATTAAGTTTGGAAGTAAGCTCGAGTAACAATTGGAAGATTTATGATATGCGTTTCCTAAATTTTTAGGCGTTTCATTTAGAGATCGGAAGCTTAAGTGAGAAGCCTTAAAGCGAGAAAACCAAGTGAGTTTTCTAACTAAAAATACGTGCTTTTAACGTGTTTTCCGAAGTAAGTAAGTAAAGAGAAATGCCATGCTTTGTTTGTATGATTTAATTGAATGAACGTTTATGTAAAGTTATATGAGATATATGCATACATTGTGTTAGACGTAAACTGGCTAAGTCGGGAGGTAGACCCGCCAGTGCTCATGCCGGGAGGGTGACCCGTTTATGCCATGGAAGGGAGTATCCAGTAAGACAGCGTGAGACTGACTCGTTGTCACTCTTGAGTGACTTCAGGGTGCCATTTACGGGAGCGGATTTATCCGTGAAAGTTTTATGAAAAGATTTGTGAAAGTTTTATATGTGAAAGTTATAATTTGTTTTTAAATGATTTTTGAGAACCGTCAGGAGGGAGCTCACTAGACCTCATGGTCTAATCCTCGCATTTTCCAAACTAAACCTTTTCAGGTAAGCAGGTAGTTGGAGGCTCTGGCAAGTGATTAGAGTTTGCTAGTGAATAAGTACAGTTAGAGACAGTGCCACTTTTATTTCAGTATTTAGTTTATTCTCAGTTGTGTATAGGTTGTTTCCGCCAACCTAATTTTGAGACAGATGTAAGAAATTTTGAGACCCAGTTTTGTAATGTTTATTAACTAATGTTATGCATGCATTATTGTTGACTGGGTTGTTACAATCGGTGTTGTTTCTAGTTCTTGGCTTGAGTTCGCCTTGTGTCTAGGTGTTAGTGTTTCTGTGTTGTTATCTGGATTTTTGGGCTTTTTCGGACGACATTTTGGATTTCTTATGTTTATGTGTTCGTGTGTTTTAATTTTATGGGTGTAAATGGAGAATTCTGGGTTATATCAATTTTTTTCAATGAATGATGTGTCTTTGCCATGTATGTCAAATTCACAAGACTTTATGGGTTTTAATTTATGGGTGTAAATGGAGAATTCATGTTATTGTCACATTTATTTTATCATATTTAATAACTAAGGGGCCGTTTATCAAACATTTACCCGGGTAAGTGCTTACCAAGTCATTTACCTACCGGAGTGATACGACAAGGACCAAAAATCTTACCCGGTAAGAACGAATGAAATGACCGAGAGTCTTATCCTGGTAAGTGATGGCGACAACTATTACCAGGTGTATTGTTGCATAGCGAACCGATTTGGCGGACTAAAATCTTACCCGGTAAGTAAGTGATAGTGTTAAATTTGATTGGTAAGTGCTTACCCGGGTAAGCATTTGGTAAACGGCCTCTAAAACATATGTGTTAGTGTTACTGTTTTGCCATTCATTGGGGTTGATAAGAAACATATATATTTTTCTATGCATTCAATCCTCAACTAAAATAAATATCTACGTTATTGGTCTTAATTAACATACTTTTGAAAAGCAGTAGACGAGCTATATATGTATGTATGTATTCTAAGGAGTCCAAATCCCCCAATTTCATTTCGTGCAAACCAATCGGACCCTTAGGCTTTACCCCATATTGAAGATCACCGCCATGCCTCCTCTTTAAAAATAATAGGTAGCTTGTCAAATGATTTGCCAAGGCAGTATAAGAATTCTGATTTGTTAACAAGAATTTTTATTGACTTTTTTGGATACTGTTGTAGTAAATAAATTAAAATTATCAAAATAGTAACTATGTATACATAGATAGAGGTACTCTTTGTGCGAGCATATTAGTTATTCACATGTATGTGTATATGTCTATATTTGAAATTGGTAACTTTGGTCGTAGTGTAACAGATTCCAAAGATTTGTTAATGAATTTGTTATCCTGCTGATTGTTGTAGCTTAAAATGGGTCATTGTCACTACTTACTTATATAGTTACTTTGAATGTCCAAAGGATAGGCTAGCCTTGAAAATGCTTTGTTGTTTTTTTAATTACCTGCCAAAGAAAAATTACTTTTTTAAGAGAAAACCTAAACCTGTTTTGGAACTCTTTTAACTGATGTAAAGACAAAGTAATATTGACACTAGCTAGGATTCTTTTAATTAGCTGGTATAAAGAGGAAGTGTTTTTTAATTTGCTTCATTTCACTTCAACTTATATGAAGCTTATAACCTTTCAATGCATTAACCTGTTTTTGGTACTTTACTTATATATCTTACATAGATGGCTGATGGATCAGTGATGCTAACAAATTTTGTTTGGATTGTGGTCGTCTCGTCTCTTACCATCAGTCTGTTATAGATTGTCCCATCTCTGTTCCTTTTTGATGGTCCATTATCTTCTTATTTTGATTTCTTGTTTGTACTCAATAAAGTTTGTTTTCAGTAAAACTCGTTTCCACTTTGATGTTTATTATATATATTATGTCTCTAAATCAAATATCCAACATTAACTCACGTTAATTTTTGCTTGATGTTAAACACAAGATTTGTTTTGATATGGATAACAACCAACCACTTCTACTAAATTGTGTTTGTAGTTAATTAATTGCATGTTGCGGCTATATATATATATATATGTTGCTCGTCTGAGATGTTAAATTATTATTTTCGGATGCATAACAAAAGGATACAACTTTTCATATCTATATATAAAGAGAGCAATCAACCACACTCCATAAAGGTTCAAATGGCTAACTTTTGTCATTTGTCATTTTATTGTTGGATTCAACATAGTTTCTTTATATTATTGTGTTCTTACTTAGTAGGATATACATGGCCTAAAGAACCGTATTCTTATTATCTGATTAAGGTAAAAATGGTATAATTATTGAAGGTACATGTGTTTACAATTATTTATATATATTTACGATCAATCGTAAAGAAACTCTTACAGTCCGGTAGGATTCATGATCCTCTAAGATAACTAATGTTTTGCAACTATGTACATAAATTGTGGTGTATCGACACCACAATTTGAATTATGAAATTCTTTGTGTGATAAGTTTACAAGTGAATTAAGTGTTTGATACAATCTCCGAACCAAACCATGTTTAGCCATGAACTTTTGATGACTTTTTTTTGTCTTCCAAGATGGTAACCTCTTGGACAGAGATGGTACTGTGGAAGAATGGTAGCATGGAGAAACGAGCAAACAATTTGATGGTGACAAGGTTTTGGCTGATTGAGGTAAGTAATCTCTTGGGTTATAGACTTATAGCAATTGAGGTAAGCTAGTTATTGGAAAAGGAATTAACTCAAGATATGTGGTTATTGTTGGATCCCACTGATCGGATCTCTATATCTATGAATGATTGAATAACAATAGTAATCAAACTAATCTTTATTGATAAACAATCATCCACACTTTAATTTGTGAATACTTGATACATATTTATAGACACCGAAAGGGTGCCTTTGAACCATCGCAATGGTTCGGCTATAGTTGTGTTGTTTCATGAACAGTCACAACTTTACATAAGTAACTACCTATACATAAACTATATATATGTATATTTACATACAATTAAACATTTGAGATTAATCTATCAACTAGACCCTTAATTTATACAAACACTAATTATGGATTAATAAGTTAGTATCCAATACTCCCCCCTAATTTATTAATCCATGCCTTTGATATCTTCAAGCTTCATCATCTTTATCTTGGGCAGATTGTAGCAGGTCTTGCTCTCTGAACTTTGGCTTGTTTCCACTTCCTTTGACTTTGTCTTTAACACGAACTATGTCCTGAACTTCCTCTTTGATTTGACTTCTTTCTTCCTTGTCTTCAATCTCATCTCGATCATCTTTGTCAGCTTTGTCACTATCTTTCTTCATTCGTATCATTTCACAATCTTGAATCTTCAACGATTTGTTTGTAGTACTTGTATCATGATCTTCTGGTTCAACTTTCTTGTTGCTTGATTTTATGTCTTTCTCAACTTGGCTTTCCATTGAAAATCTTGATAGTGTTTCATGATGCTTCTTGCATTTGCCCTTGTCAATGCTTGGTTCATTTTCTTGATGTTTCTTATCTAAAACAACTTCATGATTCTCTTTCTCAAACTGTTCTGCTTTTGACTCTTTCATCTCTTTGCTTGTGCAATTTCTCAACTTCTCCAGGTTCTCTAACTTTCTCTGCATTTGTTTCTCAAATGCTATCTCTCTATTTCTCATTTTCTTCTCAAACTCTTGTTTCTCCATTTCTATGTCTTGAAGTATTTCTAACTTCCAAAACTCTAGTTTACTCCTCAAATCAATTTCCAATTTTGACCTCATGTCTTCTAACTTGTCTTTTGGAATTTCATCCTTCTCAATGACAATTCCATTCCATCTTGGTTCTTCTTCTAAAGATGCCATCTCGTTTTCATCCTTGCTCATAGCCATTAACAACGTTGGTTCTAAATCTTCTTCTACAAGGTTTGATATTTCTTTTCTATGGTCTGGTTTTGGACAATCTGCAACATAGTGTCCGAACTCATGACAATTGTAACATTCTATTTCTCTAAAATCTCTTCTATGGTAGTTTTGATCTCCAGGGTTTTTCCTTCTTCTATCATAACTATCTTCATTCTTACTATCTCTTGTAAATCTTCCTCGGCCTCTTCCTCGTGTCTGATTACCACCTCCTCGTCTACCATTTCCATAGTTGTGTTCATAATTTCTGTCATTCCCTCGACGTGGGAATAACAACTTCTCACTTTTATCTTCCTGATTTCCTTTTCTAAACTTGATCCTTTCTTCATAGGTCTTAAGTTTCCCGATAATCTCCTCCAACTTTACAGTCTTAAAATCAACAATCATTTCAATGGTTGCTACTACTGGTATAAATTTATCTGGTACTGCATTAAGTACTTTTCGTACTTTTGTTTGCTCATCAAACGTTAATCCATATGTGGCAGCCTTTGTAATAATACTCATCAACTTCCCGGCATATGAATCTATTGATTCATCTTCTTTCATTACAAGTCTCTCGAATTCTGATTTAAGTTGTTGCGAGTGTGCCTGTTGTACATCTTCTGTCCCAATAAATCTGGACTTTAGAGAGTTCCAAATTTCTTTTGCTGTTTCACATCCCGCGACTTGCATTTGCAAATCTTCTGGTAACCCTTGAAATAGGTACGCTGATGCAGAACTATCCTTTTTTACATCAATCTCTTTTGATGTACTTGTTCCTTCTACTAAATCCCATACTCCATTTGCCATTAGTATCTTCTTCATCCTTAATGCCCATAATGTATAGTTCGTTTTATTTAGAACCGGGCATTGATATGATGATAGTGGTGTGGCGACTTCTCTATAAACAACATTGTTGTTTTCTTTTTTATCTCCCGTCATATCCTTTTGATTTTTTAAATCTATTTTATAATTGGCTGTTATATAAAAAAACTTTTATTTGTTTTCTTTTAATAAAACAAATAAAACAAATCTAAAGTTTTTTTTAAAGAAACAAAATAAGATGTTATAAAAGTTAAATCCTTTTTTTTTTAAAATTTCATTATCTTAACCTAAATAAAATTTAGGTCAGATTTATTAAACAAAAGAAAAAAGGATTTACACCTTTATGTGTGTTTATCGCGTGAATCAGGAACAGGGTCTTCGAACCCCTTCGTCTTCTCCGTTCAAATCCTTCGCCGGCGTGCCTTTTGATCGACGGTTTCTTTTCAAGCGACGGCGGCGGTGGTGGTGTATCTCTTCTTCTCCGGCAACTATACAGCGGCGGTTTCTCCTTCGCACAACCGGTATGTTTTTTTTCTTTGATTCGATTTTCACTTAATCGAATCGTGTCTATCTCTCTCTCTATTCGATTTTTCTGAATCGAACTAGGGTTTCTCTAACCCGTTCTGAAGAACGATCTAATCCCGATCGGTTCTTCTCTTAATCGATTTTCCCTATTGATCTAATCCCGATCAATTCCTTCTTTCTCTCTTCTCTGTATCATTCCTTTGGCTCTGATACCACTGTTGGATCCCACTGATCGGATCTCTATATCTATGAATGATTGAATAACAATAGTAATCAAACTAATCTTTATTGATAAACAATCATCCACACTTTAATTTGTGAATACTTGATACATATTTATAGACACCGAAAGGGTGCCTTTGAACCATCGCAATGGTTCGGCTATAGTTGTGTTGTTTCATGAACAGTCACAACTTTACATAAGTAACTACCTATACATAAACTATATATATGTATATTTACATACAATTAAACATTTGAGATTAATCTATCAACTAGACCCTTAATTTATACAAACACTAATTATGGATTAATAAGTTAGTATCCAATAGTTATATCCAAAACAAAGCATGAATGAAATCTAATCTTTTAGGTATACTATTCTACAATGATTGATCTTAATGCTATGTTAGTTTATTTTGTGTATTGTTATGAAGTTCAACTAACTAAGAGTTGGAACATATGTTATTGGAATAGTTAATTGTTGTTTATGATTTAGCTTGAATATTGACTGTTTATGAATTTCTAGGTTTGTTATAAGTGTAAACTAATATACAGGCCTTCAAATTACTGATCCATTTAAGTGAAGTGATAAAATTTCGGCTAATGTCAAACATTTACACTCCAAACCTTTGCTAAAAATTGTTCTTCGTTTAATTTAAATGCCAATCAAACCCTTATATAAGATTTTGAGTTTGGCAACACCAGCGAAAGGCGATATCTAAGCAGTACTTGTTAATATTTATCTTATATTAGAGTTCTGATAAAGGCTAATACCTTTTGTTTTTGTACAAATGTACAATACCACATCAACTGAGATGGAAACTATTTTCGGGATTAAGTAGTTTCAAGTTTCTTTATGCTATAACAATCAAGTTTATTTTAACATTGGTAAATACTTTGGTTTTGTATGTTGTTGTCTCAATGATTCACATTTCCTTTCTTGTCTTGGATTTTGTTCACGTATTTTCTAGGATAAAAATCCAACGTGTCATGACATTGGTAATGTAATAAGATTCATGACTTACCCGAATTGTATTATGCTCTTCAGGTAGCATAAAATGGCAGATGAGAGGATATTTAGCCCTTGTTTGCAATAATCGGACCAGAATGGTTAAAGCATGAACCACACTTTTTCTCTTCAGGTACATAAGGTTGCACACTTATTGAACAATGAATTACTCTCGTTTGCATGTTCATATAATGAAGTGAATTTGAAAGTTGGATATGGTGGAGATGATGCACCACAGTATTTGGTGGGTGTGTTCGTATTTAGTTTATGCATATTAATTAAATTCTACTTTTTGTTGTAGGTATTGCAACCATGCAACTTCTTATCAACTTAATGAGAAGCTAGCGAAAACATAAGAGAAAGAAGAATTATACAACAATGAGGGAAACCGAAGCTAAAGCATATGAGGAGTAGCTTTAATAAGCAAAAGTCTAATGTATGAGACAATTAGTGGTGGTAGGTTTATTATCCATGTACTTATAAATTGTGTATACATCGTTTATACCCTTATTATTATTAAAATAATGTTTCTCGTTTTATTATTATTATTATTATTTTGCTATACAAGATAAAAATTGGTGTTGAAGATTAGTTATCACCATGGTTCTGTTATGATGGACAATGAATGGTTAAAATTAACTGGGCTTGTAAACAGTTTGTAGTCATAGAATTTAGTTATTTTGCATGATCAAAAGGTAATTAATAGCCATGTTTTTAACAAATTTAGTGTAACCATATGTTATGAATTGACCTTGTTTAATTTAAATTTTGCGTGGCTATAAGTACTTTACGGTCACAGTTTTAGTTATTTTGTGGGACCAAAAGTTAATCAATAGCCATGTTTTTAACAAATTAGTGAAACTAAATGTTATGAATTGGCCATATTAATATGAAATTTGTGTAGCTATAAGTAGTTTATGGCTACGGTTTTAGTTATTTTGCATGACCAACATATATTCAATAGCCACAGTTCTAATAATTTAACGTAACCATATGTAATGAATTTGCCACATTTAATATGAAATATGCATGGCTATAAGTTGTTTTTAGCCACGGTATTAGTTATTTCATGATCAGAAAACAAACCAATAGCCATGATTCTTAATATTTAGCGTAACCATATGTTACGAATTGGTCACAATTAATATAATTTATGTGGCTATAAGAAGTATTTTGTCACGATTTTTACTTATTTCATGTGACTGAAAGTTAGCCAATAGCCACATTTCTAATAATTTAGCATAACCAAAAGTTATGAACTAACAACGGTTAGTATGAAATTTGCGTGACGATAACTAGTTTAAGGTCATGGTTTAGTTATTTTGTGTGACCAAAATACAATCAATAGCCACAGTTGTAACAATTCACGTAACCATATGTCATGAATTTACCATGGTTAATAGGAAATTTGTATGGCTATAAGTAGTTTATGGCCACGGTTAAAACAAATATATGTGATTATAAGGTAATCATTAGCCACTTTAAAAAACAAATTGTGTGACCATAAGTAGTTAATTGTCATGGTTTTATTTATTTTGTGTGACCAAAAGGTAGCTAATAGTCACGTTTATATAAATCTAAGCATAAATATACATAATGAATTGGCCATGATTAATATGAATTTATGTGGCGATAAGTATTTTATGGCCATGGTTATATAAAAAATGCTCCAATACCAACAAAAAATTGGATACCTTTATGGCCACGGTTTTAGGCTATGGCTACATTTTTCATGTGATATGGTGACACATTTTAAACGTGGCCATAAGGGTATCAAAAGTCACGGCAGAATAGGCTACTGTTTTAGTGAAGAAAAAAACCGTGGCTAAAGGCTTACGGCCACGGTTTTTAACCGTGGCCAATGTGACTTTTTGTACTAGTGGTATTTATCATATCAAAATAATATACTTTTAGGGGCCGTTTACAAAACTCTTACCCGGGTAAGTGTTTACCAAGTCACATTAGCTTACCGGATGAATATGACAAGGACTAAGAATCTTACCCGGAAAGAGCGGAAGCAAGGACCGAGAGTCGAAAGCAAGGACCGAGAGTGTAATAACCGGATTTTTATTTTGTTCAATAAATAAAAGTGTGGTAGAAGTTCGAAGATCAGAAGTTTCGTGGTTCAAGTGTGAAATAGAAATAATTGGTGGTTAGTTGTGAGAAGTATAAAAAGGGTGAACCCTAGAGACTCCATCATTCTTCTCAATTATTCAAGGGCGGCTACTGTGCGTTTTGTGTGTGTGTGGTAAATCAAGTTGGAGATTTCAAGAAGAAGAAGAGTCACAGGCTTTGGAGTGGAAAATTCAGCTACTCTAGAGGTAAACTTCTCCTCCTATCACTTTTTGATTTGATTAAAAGATTTGGGAGAGCTAGGGTTAAGTTGTGTTAATCATTCAAGAAGAAAATGAAATGGCTACTGTGTGAAATCTTATTATTAAAGTAATTTGAAAGTTTAGCTATCAAGTTAGATAATATTAGTAATCTCTTAATGATTAATGGCTTAATACCAAGTTTTGTTTTCGAAATATTAGAGGGATCTCTTCTGTTAAAAAACCCAGTGTTCGAAGTTTTAGCCCTGACCGGACTAATACCGGAAATCCCCAATAGGATCCGGAATCCATAAATTGGATCCGAAAGTGTGTGGCTTAGAAGGGGATCCGGAATCCACAAAAGTGGATCCGGAATTAACTGAATTGGATCCGGAATTAAATCGATATGGCCGTGATCCGGAATTTACATGAGAGATCTGGTATTCGAGTTGGGCTTGCACTGTTCCGGAATTAATTAAACCATAGGATCCGGAAATTTACTTATTGGGCCTAAGCTACAAACGAACCGGAATTGTTTGGGTGGATCCGGAATCCCATTCTTGGGATCCGGAGTTAAATGGAATTTGACTTAGTGGTAGATCCGGTATTTAAATAAAATGGGATCCGGAACTGTAGTGGGTAATATAAGATCCGGAATTGAGATTTGAATTAAATGGATCCGGAAGACACTTTATTTGGGTCGGTAATCCGGAATTAACTGGAAATTGGGCTTAGTCTAAATGAGGATCCGGTATTGAATTGTTGAGATCCGTTATTTAATTAAAATTCGGTATTAAGATGGGCTAAGATCATTGGATCCGGTATTATTTTTTATTTTGGGCCGAGTTAGGGTATGAACCCAAGAGTGTTCGTGATGAGTCAGGTTCCATAGCGAACTGTTCAGAGTGGTTTTAGTTTAACTCGAGACTTATTATTCCTATACTTTTAACGTATTAGGTGTTGCCCATAAAATCTGAAGTTTTCGAGAAAGGAAATTGCTAACGCGCCAGGTGAGTTTTTCTGATCCTAAAACCTTTTTAAGTGTGGAATTTTATGCATGTTTATTTTGGTAAATGCCCGTACTATTTTTAAACCATGCATGAAAAGTGTGATCTAATTGTGTGGACATAAACTCCTTTCGCGTGGACATGCTATGGCATTTGTGTGAGATGGGGTTGTGTCCCATAATATTAAATATATGAATTCGTTTCATATATGGGCGGTGTGTGCCTTTTTACGCTGTCACGGTGTGTGTGACCATAGTGTGTGCCATTAGCATGTCATAGTGTGTTGATTATATATGTGTGCTTTATGACAAGTTTTGTATAAACCTTTCTTACTGCAAAACTTTTATAAACTCTGTTATTTATGGTGTGGATTTTGAGGGAACTCACTAGACCTCATGGTCTAACCCTCGCTTTCAAAACTAAAAACTTTTTCAGGTAAGCAGGTGATAGAAAGCTCGGAAAAGGGAAAAGGGAAGATATGAGCTGGAGCTTGCATCTTAAGGATTAGAAGACTTCCATTTTAGTTATTTACTCTCAGCTGTATTTAGGGTTGTATTCCGCAAACCTATTGTTAAATTTTGTAAAATTTTGGTGTGGGCCAAGTTTTGGCAGTTTTGATTTATCTATTGGAACCTTGTTTGGCTATATTTTGGTTGGGTTGTTACAGAGAGTCTTACTCGGTAAGTGAGTGCGACGGCTCTTACCACGGTTAGTGCTTACCGGCTAAATTGTTGTATACGATGCCATTTTTGTGGACTAAAATCTTACCCGGGAAGTAAGTTGTTAAACCCTAAAGATCAATCAAGATAGAGAAGATGTGAATTTGTCATCCATTTCACTCAAGAACACATTACAAGATTAGGAGATATGTACAAGTGTTTTTCTCACTAGAATATCAGAATGTGAGTTAAGTATGTCTAGAGTCTTTTATACTAACACACAACTAAACCTATTTATACTAAACACATTACAAGGTGTAAACAACACAATACAACTCAATACATTGACTTTGACTTTGACCTTTCTATATTTAAACCTTGAAGACATATTGCACTAACAATCTCCCCCTTGGATTCAAGGTTTAAACAAATGCGATCAGCAAGCTTTAGCTTTCTTGAATCTTCGGCCTTCATCAAAGCTTGTCAAAGTCAAAATGTCATCCAATCTTCAAACGGCAAATAACGAACTTCTTTCTTCGAGCAGGAGAATAAGAATCTTCACACAAAGCTTTTTAATACAATTAAGCACAAGTTCAAGAAAAAGAGATCACTGAATGGATCAATCGATTTTCCTCAAACTCTTGAAGAATTCTCCCCATTTCCATTGACTTGAGAATTTCATTCTTCAGTGTCGATCTTCATAAACGTGCGAGTTCAAAAGAAAGAGATCACTGAAATGATCAATCGATTTCTTAAAAACTCTTGAAGAATAAAACTCCCCCTATCATTTCTTGAAACGGCGTCTTCTTTCTACAAATCTCCCCGTTGACATTAAAACGAATCTTTGATTTTAAACTTTCTTTGACATGAAATTGATGTAGACATTCTCCCCCTTTTTCGATGAAAGTGAGCATCACGAGCATCGAAAATCTTTTCAATTTCAGTCACGGACAATCTCCCTCTTCAAAAACATCTCTTCCCCTTGAAAAACACGAACAATCTCCCCATAAGCGAAATATCTTGCTCCCCCTAAAAATAAGAATTGTAGAGCAAGTTGATTTTCTCCCCCTGAAAATTTGCATAAAAATCATATAAGCGCACATTTTAACAAACTTATATAAAGAAAATAGAATTCATTGAACAACATTTTATAACTACTAACATTTAATCATTTGAACACCAAACAAAAGAAATTCAACTTAATGAAATGTAACAGATATTTCCATCAAGTGAAATCAAATGCATGCGTTTGGATTCAAAAACAAGACATCATCGCATATCGAGTTACAAAAGTTCAATTTCAACCCCTTTATAAAATCTATTTGGTGGACTAGCATGCGAAATATGATTAGCAACAAGCAAATGCACCTCTAAAACCTATAAGAATACTTTGCTCTTACTCACACTATTTGTCCAAAAACAGAATTTTCACAAATTTACAGGTTTATCGCGACTTTGTATTTTCCCCAAGTTTCAAGAGATGTGTGCTCTTAGGCATCTTTTCATATTGTGCACATTGGCAACTTTTATTATGTGCTCATTGGCATCTTTTATAATCAAACAGTTTATTAAGACTAAGATACACCGTAAACGTAACTTTCTAACTGGTCCTATAGCAGGATTTGGGTCAGCCGATCCCAGACCAGTTGGCCTTAGGGGCTAGGTGTCGAGCACCCCTTGGGACTTACTCTCCCGAACCAGAAAGGCTACATCGATATACCTTAATCCCATCTGTACCAGTAGAACATGACTTTCTACCTGGTTCTATAGCAGGATTTGGGTCAGCCAATCCCAGATCAGTTGATCTTAGGGGCTAGGTAACGAGTACCCCTTGGGACTTAATCTCCCAAACCAGATAGGCCACAAGTACAAACTTTCAAACTGAATGAATTTTTATTTAATTATTATTATTATTATTATAGCATCTCAATCACTTGGTTCAAAAACGTAGTGCTTCTCCCATATTTTCGTTTCCATTCATGATTAAAACGAATAGGCTTTGTGAGCATTGTATTCTAAATAAGTCTAGATTTACACAATTTTGCACTTATATCAAAATCTCAAACATGTTTTGCTGACCTTTCGACTTATTTCAGAAGCGAAAGTAGAAACAAATATAACTCTGACGATACAAAAATGCTCGTAAAATCATCCTTAACACACATTTTATTCATTGAATGAAAAATTGAAGAATTTTTCACTTCATTGAATTAAATTTGTGAAGGTTCAAACTTTCAACGTTAGTAGACATAAAATATAACACAATGTTACCTTTAAGCACATGTCCTAAAAATAGAAAGATATGACAGTGAAAGGATATCACCTGATAAGTACGAGTTCTAAACTGATATGTTTAGAAGTCATAGCCTTTGAAGTACGGGTCCTGAATTGATGTATTCAGAAGCCATTACCGTTGAAGTGCGGGTTTTGAACTAATGTGTTCAAAAGCCATTGTCTTTTATATCTCTCCCCCTACAAAATACCAAAAGATTTACCAAATATCCCATGTATATATTAAACGATAGAAAACTCCCTGAAATCATGTGATGTTCAATGTCTTCTTTGAAAGCACAAGTACTTCATCTCCCGAGAGTTCAACGCTTGTCTCTAAATCTGCAAAACAGATTAAGTAGATTTTGGTACCCAACGAGTCTTGGGTCCTGACACGTTAAGCGGAGCTCTATAAGAAGGAAAATGGTAAGTACCATACCAATATTGAACACTATTATTATTAACAAAATCATAATTTCCACAATAAGAATTAACAAAAGAATTAACTTTCGTTGTAAAATTCTTATATGGAAATGATGATTTTGATACATCTTTATCAGGAAGTTTACCTTTTACCTTCCATTTCATGTTGACTCTTTTGTAGGAAGGAAGATCAGCAAATGATTTGGAAGACTTATCCACAGAATGCTCGTAGAAAATGTTAGAAGGACGCATCGGACATTCTGAAAAACACTCGGAGTTGTTGAACGACCTCACTTTGTCTTTTAAGGCATTTCGTTCCTTTGTCATCAACTCGAGCTTCTTCCGAATATCACAATTCACCCTCTTTTCCTTCATGATATATGTAGATAAACCCGCCAAGTTCTTCGTGAGTTTCTGAATTTCTTGCTGAAATATCTTCCGTTCTACAGAAAAATCATCCTTTACGCTCCTTGCTTGAAACTCAGCTTTCTTTCTCTTTTCTAACTCACTTCTTTCCAAATCCAACTCCTCTTGTAGTTCAGAAATTTTCTCTGAAAGCTTCCCATTCTTCACTTCAAACTCTTTCCTTTTAACCTCAAACTCGGCTCTTTCCTTCTCCACCTTTTGCTTCTCTAAAAACAATACTTTCTGAAAATCTGAGTTCTGCTTGGAAAGTCTTTGGAATTGGAGTTCAAAAGCTTTGTTATCTTCACAAGCTTTAGTCTTCATCTTCAATTCCTTTTCAAGATCCGAAATTCTTAGAGCTAGACCCTCTCTTTCTTTCTTATGTTCTTCTCTTTCATCTTTTATTAATTTTTCTAAATCTGATAGTCTCTTTGTAAGCTCAGTGATCTTCTCATAATCTTCTATCACATCCTTCATGTCTTCCTTTTTCTCTAAATCAACTTTCTTTTCTTCCGCTTTTGACGGTTCCTCTATGTGAATTTCTGATGTTGTCTGATTTGTATCCTCCTTATCAGCATTCTTCACTTTCTTTACCCTGAAATCAACATACGATCCATGCATTAGCTTCGTTAATTCCTTCCACAACAACATAGGATTATTTTTTGAAAGCATTTAATCGAGTACAAGTATATTGTGGAAGTTTGGAAATAACAAGGATCAAATATAATGTTGCATCTTTATCAGCTCTCTTCCGATATATCTCTTCTTCAGTAAAATCTTAATCCCGTTTATAAAGGATCAACGGGCCTTCGGTGAAAGATTTTATCATTAAATCTCCATTTTCTCTTCTCGAAATGAAATCCATGAAGTCGACCGTCCATTTCACAAAATCCGAATCCTTGTTAAGCATCGGAGGACGATTACCTGAAGCTTGAAAATTCATCTTGAAACAATTAGTATGAAATTATTCAGAACAAATCAGAACAAACAAACTACAGGGACCTAAACTGAACAAAAGCTAAAACTAAGTATAAGGACCAAAATTGTAAAAAACCGAAACTTACTGAATCTAGACGTTGTAGGTGACCAGATACGTTTTACAAAAAAAAATCAAAAATGAACAGTGAAATTACTGTTCATCTTCGTTTCAAAACGAACCACAAATACGAAACCACGATCTGAATACTTCTTTCAACGATATCTCTCTCAATTCTCAACCAAAAACGATGAGATCAGTGGCGTTGGGTCCAAAATTTGATGACAATTCGAATGAGACCAGTAAAGAGGTATCATGCAAGCAATATCCGATAACCCGAAAGTCCGGCGAGACGAGATTTTCCGGCAGGAAGGTTTTTCCGGTGAACCTGTTCTTGCGAACTTCAGAAGTTCGTAACAGTGTCTTACGAACTTCAGAACTTGAGAGGCCTGCGAACTTCAGAAAAACTCGTAAGCGTGAGATGCGAAATTTAGAAATTTTCGTAAGAGTGAGATGCGAGCTTTGAGAATTTTCGTAGGAGTGCGTTGCGAGATTTTCTGATATGTGTAACTGAGAAGTTTGCGAACCTTTTGTATATTGCTTGCGAAGAATTTTCAGAGAATGATGCGAACTTTAGAATCTCGTAACAGGAAGTTGCGAGAAAAACTGAATCTCGTAATGTGAGCTTGCGAAAACCAGTGTTATAAAAACCTGATTAAGAAAGGTTGACAAAAGAAAGTCAAACTTTGTATACACCTTACGAGTTCTTCATATGAAGATTGCGAAAACTTGCTATGAATGTTACGAAAACTTCAGATCTGATGAAGAACAGCAGAAATCAACCAAAAATCACATAAAATCTACAATTTCTTGATCAATCATTTGCAGAACTTCACGAAATATCAATCTGAATACAATTTCTTCACTGAATAAAGTCTGAAAACCTCTTAAAACGAATCTGAAAGAACTGATCAGAAGACTTTTTCTCAAACCCAAAAATTCTGAATATCTTCAAAATTTGAAGTTTAAAACTTGAAATTACTTCAATTAAATCTTACAGATCAGTTAGAAACACGATTTCTAACACATCTTCTTCAATCTTCAACAACTGAAAACCTCTAAATCTCAAAATCAAAATCCCAACCAGTAGCTCTTCACGAACCGAACAAAAACCCTGAAAAACTCTAAATCGAACCTGAAATCTTCTGAATTATGCTTTGATGCTTGAACGAAAAATGTTCTGAACACTAAAACGAATCTGAATCTACAAATTGAAGAACAAAAGATCACAAAACAACAAGATTTGATAAAAATTCAAGAAAACGAGATTTTCTTGAAAAATCAAGAAAATCAATCAAATTTTCTTGAAAAATCCTCAAAATCTAGTGTTTGATCAAAGAAAATCCTTCTCTAAATCTTGATCCTGCTCTAATACCAATTGTTAAACCCTAAAGATCAATCAAGATAGAGAAGATGTGAATTTGTCATCCATTTCACTCAAGAACACATTACAAGATTAGGAGATCTGTACAAGTGTTTTTCTCACTAGAATATCAGAATGTGAGTTAAGTATGTCTAGAGTCTTTTATACTAACACACAACTAAACCTATTTATACTAAACACATTACAAGGTGTAAACAACACAATACATTGACTTTGACTTTGACCTTTCTATATTTAAACCTTGAAGACATATTGCACTAACATAAGTGATAGTGTTGAATTTTACCGGTAAGCACTTACCCGGGTAAGTGATTAGGTAAATGACCCCTTAGTCTAAAAATTCATGTGATTGTATTTACTTTTTGAGAAAAAAAATCAATAATTACATCTTAAAAAAATACTATGATTATTACATCTGCAACGGAATTGGTAGTAAAAAATATAGAATGGTAATTAATAATTACAATTTACTTATAAAGAGTCTCACATTTAAAGTTAATAAACAACTAAGGAAAAATAATAAACTTGTTGGAACTTAGTATAGATGTGAGAAACCTTGTCCCACATAGGAGGCAAGACAATCTTTAAAACACTTAATAAACCCAAACTAGAGAGCATTAAATGAATCATTTAATTGTTTGGGCTTGGAGTGTGGTGTTCTTGTAGGCTTTCCTTGACATAAATATATGCATATTTAATGTCAAATATTGAGCTTTGGGCCTTGGAGCTATTGGGGTCTCGATGTGGTGGAGATCATCTCTTGAGGAAGAGGGTGTGGTGTAGGCTACAGTGGTCGGGGCGACCCAGGTCGCGGCACAACTCGCGAGACGCACTGTGGACATCAAACTATAAAAGGCTGCACATTCCACATTCGTTTGACAGACGGAATTTGACATTTTCTGGGTTTTCTCTCATCTTTTTCCATCTCCAAACATGTTTTGATTCACTAGATTCAAGTACAAGACTTGAATTCGATTGTTGTATCCTCGGGACAAACGTCTATACCACCGGCGAATTTTTGTCTTAGGACACTGCTTCCGTGCAGGCCTCAATCGGTACTAATTCGACGATTATCTTCTTGAATCAAGTAAGGTTTACATTTATTGTAATATTTGATATTGCAACTTGATTTGTAAAAGATTTGTTTATACAAAATTTGTAAATTTCTGCATATTTTGTTAAGTTGGATACACAAGAATTCATTGTTGATTGATTACTCCTAACAAAACTGAAATACATAAAGGATACAAATTGAATATCACAAGGACCAAATCCATAATAAACATACCATAGGAATCATAGTCAAGGAAAACATCAAAACATAGGGACTAAATCCACAATTCACTATATAATTAATAATAAGAGTAAATTACACTGCAGATCCCTATGGTTAGCTCAGAATCTGGATTTGGTCCCTAAAATGATTTACAGCAGACCTCCCTGTGGTTGACATTTTGTCACAATCGGGTCCCTCTCACTAACTCTGTTAAATGTGGTCTGTTAAATCAAGGGCAAAATGGTAACTTTACATTTTTGTTTATTTTTTATCAAAAAACTAAGAGTAAATTACACTTCCTGCACACACACAAAAAACCCACTTGCATCCCTCTCTCTCTCCTTCCTCTCAACCATGACACTACACCTCCAATATATACATACATATATATATATATATATACATAGATGCTCACTATTTTGTAAACTTTTTTTCGTGTAAATTTTGGATTTCATAAGTTTTTTAATGAATTTTTTAATGAAATTGTTTATTTTGATGAAATTGTTTCATATCATTCATTTCTTGATGAAATTGTTTCATATATTTGTATTTTTTTATGTAGTTTCATATATTTTTTTTCATTCCTATGAAACTTGATGAAACTTTTTCGTTTTGCATAAAAAAACACAAATATATGAAACAATTTCATTAAGAAATGAATGATATGAAACATTTTTATCAAAATAAACAATTTCATAAAATAATTTCATCAAGAAAACCTATGAAATCCAAAAGTTTCCAAGTTTACACACATTTAGCGGTTTACAATTTATTATCCTTATATATATATATATATAAACCTGCAACTAAGAGTAAACTACACTTCCTGCAAAAAAAACCCACTTGCATCCCTCTCTCTCCTTCCTCTCAACCATGACACTACACCTCCAACATATACATATATATATATATATATATATATATATATATATATATATATATATATATAGGGGTGGGTTCAAATGAAAACTCATTTTCAATTGTGAACATGAGGACAAGTCACAACCATTGATCAAGATTTGGAAAACTAATCAATGGTTAAAACTTAATTAAACCAATTGAGAAGTGATTAGGGGCAAATCTGGAAATTTGAATCAACGCCTACCATGTTTGACTTTTTATTTTCTTTTTTAATTAAAAAACTTTTACCCCCTTAAAGTTTAAAATAATTTATCTTAAAAATTACTAATATTTTAATCAAACAAATTACATCAAAAAAACGAGAATTTCGTGCTCTTCGATATGACATCCATCTCGGTATAGTTTTTCTTCATTTTAACCGTTTTTACGTGAAATGCTATGTATGTGTTATATTCGGTATGAATATGTATGCACGTTTCCTGGTGTGCATATTCAGTATGAATAACAAAGAGGAACGTTCATTCACTATTCATGACGAACAACACAGTATTCAAAATGAATAATACAACATTCAGGATGAATAATACACGAATTCCCGATTCATGTATTATTAAACATGATTCGTGTATTATTCATCCTGAATAACACATTATTCATCCTGAATAACACATTATTCACCCTGACTAACACATTATTCACCCTAAATAACACATTATTCATGTTGAATAATATATGAATGACCCGTGAAGGTTGAACACATGACACACTCTCTTTGTTTTCCGATTCACAACCGAAACTTGGTTTTATTCTTTATGAATATGTATGCACATCTTCAGGTGTCCACATTCAATATGAATAACAAAAGTGAACGTTCATTCACTATTCATGATGAATAATACAATATTCAGGATGAATAATACAGTATTCAGGATGAATAATACATGAATTCATGAATCGTGTATTATTCACCCTGAATGATGTATTATTCATACTGAATGATACATTATTCATGAAGAATAATACATGAGTGACTCGTGAAGGTGTGGAGACGTGACGCACTCTTTTTTGTTCATCGGTTCACAATCGAAACTCGATAGGTTCCCGATTCATCTCGATAGGTGTTGGGTTAAGGTAATGAAGAACACGATACCTTAGGACGCTGAAGAAAGTGTTGTAGAAGGTGATGTCGAGTTACGAACTTATGGTGTCGAGATGTTGTACGCACTTGAACATACATAAATATTCATATCGAATATAACACGTATATGACATTCCACGTAAAAACGGTTAAAATAACAAAAAAAACTATATCGAGATGGATGTCATATCGAAGAGAACGAAATTCTCGTTTTTTTATGTAATTTGTTTGATTAAAATGTTAGTAATTTTTAAGTTAATTTATTTTAAACTTTAAGGGGGGTAAAAAAAATTAATTAAAAAAGAAAATAAAAAGTCAAACATGGTAGGCGTGGGTTTTAATTATCTTTCATTTTTACCCCTAATCACCTTAATTAATTCAATTAAAAACTCTATTTAATATGAGTCATTGGATCAATATAGATGGAAGGGCCAAGATCCGTCCTCATGTTCACAATTGAAAATGAGTTTTTATTTGAACTTTCTTCTCTCTCTCTCTCTATATATATATATATATATATATATATATATATATATATATATATATATATATATAACCTGCAACGATTTCTTGAGCATCCAAAGAAAGTTCTTCATCCATTTGAGTTCCAACCATGGCTTCGTTGACTTCCTCTATTTCCATCTTATCTGCAACTCCAAAACTTTTAACCTCATTTCCATCTTCAAAACCCCCAAATTTTCTTTCAAATTTTAAAACCCATTACTTGAATTTTCATTCACTGCTTCGATCCTCTCTCCTATCCCCCAATTCCTCCCTGCAATTCCTTTACTCTTCTCACCCACCTCTTCTTCCTCTGCCTCCACCTCAATCAGCTCTGAATCATGGGTTCAGATCAAAACCTCATTTGAAGAAACCTCCATGGAACCAAATAAGAAAAAGACGTTGGTCTGTGTTTTCATATGAAGGTTGTTGGGTTTAATAAGAAAAAGACAAAAAAAAAATGTAAAATGACAAAAATGTCCTTGAGTTAACGTAATGGATTTAACGGTGTTAATGTTAGAGGGACGTGCAGTGTAATTTTGAAAATCAGAGGGTTTTTTTGTGTGACAAAATGTCAACCACAGGAGGTCTGCTGTAAATATTTCATTTTAGGGACCAAATCCAGATTTTGAGCTAACCACAGGGACCTGCAGTGTCATTTACTCTAATAATAAATATAGTGAATTGACAATTATACCCATTATGTGCAAGACACATGATGCTTTTAACCTTTCAAACTTAACGGTGTTAGTGTTGAGTGACCCTAACCACAATATATTACTATCACATGGATCATATCCATAATAAACATAAAATGAGAACCATAATAAAAGAAAGAGTAAATTACATTTTTGGTCCTTATCGTTGACATCCATTATCAAGTTTGGTCCCTTTTTCAAACTAATTACAATTATGGTCATTGTGGTTGGCATTTTATTTCATTTTTGGTCCCTCTGTGTAACACCCCAAATTTCGGGCTAATTTGAACCTCAAAATTCCACAAGTTATGAAAATATAAACTTCAAACTTACATATATATAGCAAGGAAATTAACCATCAAGAGTATATTTACAAAACAGGATCCTTCCAATAACCTATCAATCTAATCATATCATTATAATTAGATTAACTAAGTTGTCTAAGCAATCCAACAAAATCTCTTCTTGTTAATTGACACATCTGCTATTCCAAAACGCTCGTCCCACAACCCTTTACTTTTTCGAGCTTGTACCTGGTAAGAAAACATCATTTGAAACGATTAGGCCAACGACTAGTGAGAACATTCGTTTCAATAATAATATTTGCAAAATCAATGTAAACAAGTTACAACAAACCTGATTACCCTTTTCTTACCGTACGTGTAACTCTATTCCGTTAACACGATTTTCATCCAATCCTATGAATATGACTGACACACATTCCATCATCATATCATGCCTCAGAGCCACACTACGAATCTTCAATGATTCTAGATTAATGCTCTTATCCAATAAATCGCAATCCCATTTATCGGAAAGGAAGTAGATATTACAAGCACTTATGTCAATCCCATTTTCTTCCTTAGAAATTAGGAATAACGATTATTACCACACGCCTATTCCACAATTTCCTCACACACACTGGAATAACGATTATTACCACACGCCTATTCCATGTGATTACCAAACACTAGTGCTACACACATCAGAATAATGACTAACTTTCATCTATTCTACGTGTACATAACCATTAGCACCACACACATCAGAATAATGACTAGCCTTCATCTATTCCACGTGTACATAACCATTAGCACCACACACATCAAAATAATGACTAACCTTCATCTATTCCACGTGTACATAACCATTAGTGTCTATGGATCAATTACACTTTACTAACGTATATGCATAACAACATATTACAGCTCATATCATATTCTCAAATCTAAGAATACTAGATAACCTATCGTATCCTCATCCTTAAACGCTCCCCCTTTCGGCGACTTAGCAATGGGGTTCCACTACCCAGTTAGCGGATGGGGACAAGGGGCAACGCCCTTGCGGGGTCTGGAGGCAGCGCCCCCAGAAATTTTTTAGAAAACTTAACTAGACAAAGCATCTAGAATCTGCATCCAGACATCAGAACCTAACATTCCCAATTTCACAAAAGTGTCCGGACAACAGAGGTTTCCGGATAACTTTACCTGTCCGGACAACTAAACTTTCCGGACAACACACAACTTTCCGGATACTGATCTAATCCGGACAACATCTAATCCGGACAACACCCGGAAACTACAGTAACCCGGACACTATCCGGTAACTATATTCATTCGGAAAACTAAAGCAAATTCGAAACTTACCTGGTACCTTGCTGCATCCGGATACATTCATTACAGAGGTTTTTCGGATACGATTTTTATCCGGAAACTTCGGTTCTGCAGCCCAAAATTCAACCTAATTCGATGTTTGTTCTATTCAGCTCATTCCAGACCATTCCATACAGTTCATAACCAATTTATACAGCTATTTCAAGGTCCAATTTAACATGAAAACACTGATTTAAGCAAACAACAAATGAACTCACCTCTTAAGGAAGTTATACCCACTTTGCACAATCTGATTCTTCAAATATGTTGTTTATGATTCCAAATACCTATTCCACAATCAAAATCGTTTACACACACATAACTACAACAGATTTTTATCATAAACCCTAGTTAATTACTTACCAAAATGAAGACACAACCCTTGCTTTCTTTCTTTCTCCCTTTTCTCTCTTTTTCTTTCTTCTTGAATTCTTTCTGCTTCTTGCCGACTCACAACAGGGATTATGAGATAATATCTCATTTCCTTAACCCTTTATCCATACACACTTTTATTTATTAACAAAACACACCCTCAAGTTCCATTAATTCCAAAAGTAAATCCAACTTTCATCTCTTGTATTTTAACCCTAATGAATTATAAAACTTCCATATATTTCAAGGTTTACACAAAATACAAATACATCCCAATTCTCATTAAAATAATAATATTTAAAATTTAGGATGTTACAATACTCCCCAACTTGAAAATGATTTCGTCCTCGAAATCAAGATCAGGTAAACAGATGGGGATACCTATCCTTCATACTTTCTTCCGACTCTAAAGTCACATTGGCCCCTCGATGGTGTTTCCACTGTACCTTCAACATAGCTACTTCCTTGCCATTACGTAGCTTTCTAACCGATCTTTCCAAAATTGCCTCTGGTTCTTCCACACAGCGGCTCTTCTCATCCACTCTTACATCAGTAAGTGGAATCACATCTTCCTCTTCGGCTAGACATTTCCGAAGATAACACACATGAAAAGTGTTATGGATCCCTTCCAACTCCGGTGGAAGATCCAATTGATAAGCCTGCAATCCTATCCTTTTAGTAATAGTGAAAGGTCCTAGAAAACGAGGACTTAACTTCCCACGTTTACCAAACCTTATCACACCTTTCCATGGGGATACTTTAAGCATCACACGCTCCCCAACTTGGAATTCCTTTGGTCTTCTTTTCGGATCAGCATAACTCTTTTGTCGATCCTGAGCTGCTTTCATATGCTGCCGAATTTCTTTCACTTTATCGGCTGTTTGTTGTACCAGTTCCGGACCAGCAAATTGTTTCTCTCCGGCTTCTAACCAACATACCGGAGTTCTACATTTCCGGCCATACAAGGCTTCGAAAGGTGCTCTTCCAATACTAGAATGGTAACTATTGTTATACGCAAATTCTACTAACGGTAGATGCGTATCCCAATTACCTCCAAAATCCAGTACACATGATCTGAGCATATCTTCCAAAGTTTGAATAGTCCTTTCACTCTGTCCGTCAGTCTGTGGATGATACGCAGTACTCAAATTAACTTTCGTACCTAATTCCTCTTGTAGTGATTGCCAAAATCTTGAGGTAAACCGACTATCACGATCCGACACTATCGACACCGGTATACCATGTCTGGACACCACTTCATCAATATATAGCTTTGCCAATTTCTTAATGGGTGATACTTCTTTCATAGCTAGAAAATGAGCACTCTTAGTCAAACGATCCACAATCACCCAAATAGTGTCGTTACCTTTCTGAGTCCTTGGTAACTTTGTCACGAAATCCATGGTGATCTTCTCCCACTTCCATTCCGGAATCTCCAAAGATTGGAAATTTCCGTAAGGTTTCTGATGTTCAGCTTTCACTAAAGAACATGTTGTATACTTTTCCACTATTCGTGCCACATCTACTTTCATAGCTGGCCACCAATAGTGTAACTTCAAATCCCTATACATCTTAGTACTCCCAGGATATATAGAATACTTAGATCTATGGGCGTCTTCGATAATTAACCCTCGATTTCCTCCAGCTTTAGGCACCCAAACACGACCTTGGAATAACTTAATCCCACGGCTATCTTCAGTCAGCTGAAGATGTTGCTTGCTCATCACTTCTCCTTTCAGATTTTCTTCTTGTAATGCTTCCGCTTGTGCCTCTTTTATCCTTTCCATTAAACTTGACGTCACGTCAATTCTAGCATTGGTCGTTTTCAAACACCCACTATACTCTTTTCTGCTTAAAGCATCGGCTACTACATTTGCTTTACCAGGATGGTAATGCAATTCACAATCATAATCCTTAAGTAACTCTAACCAGCGTCGTTGTCTCATGTTCAACTCTTTCTGATCAAAACATGTTTCAAGCTCTTGTGATCAGTATAAAGAGTACACTTCATCCCATACAAATAATGCTTCCACAGCTTCAAAGCAAAAACCACCACTGCTAACTCTAAATCGTGCGTTGGATAGTTCTTCTCATGCTCCTTAAGTTGTCTTGATGCATAAGCAATTACCTTGCCTCGTTGCATCAATACACATCCCAGACCCATCTTGGAAGCATCACTGTAAACAACAAAATATTCTGTTCCTTCTGGTAAGGCAAGAATAGGGGCTTCACACAACTTTTGACGTAAAGTCCTGAAAGCCGATTCTTGTTTCTCCGTCCAGACAAACTTCACGTTCTTCCGAGTCAAAACAGTCAAAGTAGAAGCAATCTTTGAGAAGTCTTTAATAAATCTCCGATAATAACCCGCGAGACCTAGGAAACTTCTTATTTCAGACGCACTTCTTGGTGTCTCCCAATTCGTCATAGCTTCTATCTTTGCTGGGTCTACCTTAACTCCTTCTGAAGTGATCACATGACCTAGGAATTGTACTTCTTTTAACCAAAATTCACATTTTGAAAACTTCGCGTACAACTTCTCTCTTCTTAATACTTCTAAAACTTCACGTAGGTGATGTTCGTGATCTTCTTCGGTCTTTGAATAAACTAGTATGTCATCAATGAATACAATGACAAACTTGTCTAAAAATGGTCGACATACTCTATTCATCAGATCCATGAATATTGCCGGAGCATTGGTCAACCCGAATGGCATTACAAGAAATTCATAATGCCCATACCTTGTTCTAAAAGCTGTCTTAGGAATATCTTCATTTCTCACTTGAACTTGGTGATATCCTGACCTTAAATCAATCTTAGAAAAACATCCCGCACTTTGGAGTTGATCGAACGGGTCATCAATCCTTGGAAGCGGATACTTGTTCTTAATCGTCACCTTATTCAGTTCGCGATAATCAATGCACATTCTCATCGTGCCATCTTTCTTCTTAACAAACAAAACCGGAGCTCCCCAAGGTGAAGAACTCGGTCTAACAAAACCTTTATCCAACAACTCTTGAAGTTGAGTCATCATCTCTTTCATTTCGGTCGGCGCTAGACGATATGGTGCTCGCGCAATTGGTGTCGATCCAGGGACAAGGTCAATACGAAATTCTACCTACCGTTCAGCTGGTAGACCAGAAAGATCATCGGGAAATACGTCTAGAAAATCACGTACCACTCTGATATCTTCCACTTGCTTCTTTTCTGACTTTACATCTAAAACATAAGCTAGATAGGATGAACATCCTTTCATTAAACATTTACGCGCTTTTGCAACAGAAATTAACGGAACTTCCCCTTTTTGCTTTTCCCCAAAGATGAGTACATCATCCCTATCAGCCATTGGAATCCGGATTAATTTCTTTGCACAAAGTATCTCTGCCTGATTGACTGTCAGCCAGTCCATACCCACTATTACATCAAATCCTCCAATTTCCATCAACAACAAGTCGATCGGAAAATTCGTCTCTTCTATCGTAATAAAACAACCATCAAGTCTTTCGCGAACCAAGACTTGACCCCCATTAGCTACTTCAACTACTAAGGCATCTTCCAAAGTAGTAATAGGCATAGCTAACTTGTGAAAGAACGACTTGGACACAAATGACAAATTTGCACCGCAGTCAAATAAAATGCGCGATGGACAAGAATTAACAAGGAAAGTACCCGAGACGACATCTCTCGCTTCTGTAGCTTCATCAGCGGTCATCTGAAACGCACGACCCGTTGGCTTTGGGATATTTGATTTCTTACTTTCATCTCCACTCTTTTTCAACCTTGGGCAATCTCGACGGAAGTGACCCGGTTGCTTACACTCGTAGCATGTAATTCCTTGTACCGGACAATTGTTCATCATATGTCCACTTTTCCCACACTTGAAACACTCCAACGCTGTCACCCGACACGGCCCAAAATGTTTACTCTTGCACTTTGAACACCAATTTGGTTCACGACGCGAATCGTAACGAACACCTTTACCGGCTGCCTTAGGTCTCTGAAAAGACTCTGATCGGCCCTCCCATTTTCGTTTCTCCCCAACTTGGGTCTTTTCTTCTTTATCCTTGGCGTATACTTCTTCCATCACTTTAGCTTCTTCAATAGTTTCCCTCAGTGTTGAAGCTTTAGCGTTTCTTACCCTGGACATCATGTCCGCTGGCAAACCCTTCAAGTAAGCTTTAATCTTTTCTTTTTCATTAGGAGCCACATGCCCCACCAAATTCAGCTTCTCCAAGAACGTTTCAGTATACTTTCTCACAGACATGCTACCCTTCTTGAGAGTCCTAAACTCTTCTTCGATTCTATCCATCTCATTCTCATTACAGTACTCCTCCAAAATCTTCTTCTTAAATGACTCCCACGTCATAGCAGTCAATACTGAAGCCGATATTGAAGCCGTCACTATATTCCACCACGTTAATGCATTCCCTTTTAACATTTGAGAAGCAAATCTAACTTTGGACTTTTCATCACATTCACAAGCTCTGAAAGCTTGTTCCATTTCCCTAATCCAGTTCATACAGGTTACTGGATTATCTGTTCCCTTAAACTCTGGTGGCTTACAACTTAGGAACATCTTGTACGAGCAAACTCTTTCCACTCTCCTTTCTGTTTCTGTTACTGGAGTATGAAGTGGATTAATTACTCCAGTCTCGGTTCCTGTTCGTTGCAACTCTGTACTTCGATCGTTCAATGCTTTCATAAACATTTCAGTTTGTTGAGCCATTGCGTTCGTCATCATTCTTGTCATGTTTTCCATCATTCGGGCTTCCATACCTGCTTCTGATGTTCTTGGGTTGGAAGTACTGGTACCCGTTCTATGTACCTGACTTGGCACTCCTCCAAGAGAAAGAAACCCCGGCGGAGTCTCATGAATTTCGCCTAATCCAGTTTGCCTTTCTCCTGTCCCATCAATCATGGACCTATCAATCGCAGAAATAGGAGATAATGGCAGCGTATTCACCATCGTTCTGTTATACACAAGAGGATAACCATAAGAAATGGTTACACAATTACCGACACACGAAACGTACTTTACCGATCATTAGTCACTGTAACAATTTAGAAACAAGTATGCTTGTGTAACAATATATTCATAATAACAGTAGCTAATTGGAATTGTGAACATATCATACAAGAGAATCCTCGTTACCATCGTTACAGTACTAATTTCACGTATTTCCGTTAACTCTAAGACTATCCCGTCTTAGTATTTCTACCCATTCTCACGAATCATAACTTAATTCAACACAGCTTAAGTCTAAGTATCTCATCAGCATACTTAGTTCACTTAAACTAATGCTCTGATACCATAATGTAACACCCCAAATTCCGGGCTAATTTGAACCTCAAAATTCCACAAGTTATGAAAATATAAACTTCAAACTTACATATATATATATAGCAAGGAAATTAACCATCAAGAGTATATTTACAAAACATGATCCTTCCAATAACCTATCAATCTAATCATATCATTATAATTAGATTAACTAAGTTATCTAAGCAATCCAACAAAATCTCTTCTTGTTAATTGACACATCTGCTATTCCAAAACGCTCGTCCCACAACCCTTTACTTTCCCGAGCTTGTACCTGGTAAGAAAACATCATTTGAAACGATTAGGCCAACGCCTAGTGAGAACATTCGTTTCAATAATAATATTTGCAAAATCAATGTAAACAAGTTACAACAAACCTGATTACCCTTTTCTTACCGTACGTGTAACTCTATTCCGTTAACACGATTTTCATCCAATCCTATGAATATGACTGACACACATTCCATCATCATATCATGCCTCAGAGCCACACTACGAATCTTCAATGATTCTAGATTAATGCTCTTATCCAATAAATCGCAATTACACATGCCCATTTATCGGAAAGGAAGTAGAGATTACAAGCACTTATGTCAATCCCATTTTCTTCCTTAGAAATTAGGAATAACGATTATTACCACACGCCTATTCCACAATTTCCTCACACACACTGGAATAACGATTATTACCACACGCCTATTCCATGTGATTACCAAACACTAGTGGTACACACATCAGAATAATGACTAACTTTCATCTATTCTACGTGTACATAACCATTAGCACCACACACATCAGAATAATGACTAACCTTCATCCATTCCACGTGTACATAACCATTAGCACCACACACATCAGAATAATGACTAACCTTCATCTATTCCACGTGTACATAACCATTAGTGTCTATGGATCCATTACACTTTACTAATGTATATGCATAACAACATATTACAGCTCATATCATATTCTCAAATCTAAGAATACTAGATAACCTATCGTATCCTCATCCTCAAACGCTCCCCTTTCGACGACTTAGCACGGGGGTTCCGCTACCCAGTTAGCGGATGGGGTCAAGGGGCAACGCCCTTGCGGGGTCTGGGGCAGCGCCCCCAGAAATTTTTTAGAAAACTTAACCAGACAAAGCATCTAGAATCTGCATCCAGACATCAGAACCTAACATTCTCAATTTCACAAAAGTGTCCGGACAACAGAGGTTTCCGGATAACTTTAACTGTCCGGACAACTAAACTTTCCGGACAACACACAACTTTTCGGATACTGATCTAATCCGGACAACACCCGGAAACTACAGTAACCCAGACACTATCCGGTAACTATATTCATTCGGAAAACTAAAGCAAATTCGAAACTTACCCGGTACCTTGCTGCATCCGGATACATTCATCACAGAGGTTTTCCGGATACGATTTTTATCCGGAAACTTCGGTTCTGCAGCCCAAAATTCAACCTAATTCGATGTTTGTTCTATTCAGCTCATTCCAGACCATTCCATACAGTTCATAACCATATTATACAGCTATTTCAAGGTTCAGTTTAACATGAAAACACTGATTTAAGCAAACAACAAATGAACTCACCTCTTAAGGAAGTTATACCCACTTTGCACAATCTGATTCTTCAAATATGTTGTTTATGATTCCAAATACCTATTCCACAATCAAAATCGTTTACACACACATAACTACAACAGATTTTATCATAAACCCTAGTTAATTACTTACCTAAATGAAGACACAACCCTTGCTTTCTTTATTTCTTTCTCCCTTTTCTCTCTTTTTCTTTCTTCTTGAATTCTTTCTGCTTCTTGCCGACTCACAACAGGGAGAATGAGATAATATCTCATTTCCTTAACCCTTTATCCATACACACTTTTATTTATTAACAAAACACACCCTCAAGTTCCATTAATTCCAAAAGTACATCTAACTTTCATCTCTTGTATTTTAACCCTAATGAATTATAAAACTTCCATATATTTCAAGGTTTACACAAAATACAAATACATCCCAATTTTCATTAAAATAATAATATTGAAAATTTAGGATGTTACACTCTGACCAACTTTAATTAAAAAGCTTAGTTAAATTAAGAGTATTTTGGTCCATTCATCTTTTCTTTGTCTTTTTCATTTTTTTGTTTTATTAGATTATATAGTAAACTATACTTATAGTCCCTAAGGTTTGTCTTCTTCTTTTCTTTTCTTTCCTACTTTTTTTTTCATTTTTCACTTAATATTCTTATTTATATTACTTAATGATAATTGTAACTAACAATACATTAAAAGTATGTATTATATTTTATAAATTACACCATTAGAAAATCTTATCGATACGTTTAAAATAAGTTATGTATTAAATATGTTTTATACTTTTATGCAATAGATATATATCTACAAATCCGTCTACACTAATCCAAAAAAAAAACTTTTCTATTTTAAGTGGTATTTAAGAAACTTATCATTTTTGTTATTTATGTAAGAAAAAACCGAAATTTAAATATGTCTATTAATTAAAATAATGTATCGATGTATCGTTTTGAGATAATTTAGTTAATTAAATGGGGATGAAATAGAAAAACTCTATAATATAATTATCTTTTTTTTTCAAATTATAAACTTAAATTTATTATAAATAAATAACCATTTCAAATCAAACAAAGCAATAAAGGTTCATTCACATTTAATTAACTAAATTATCTCAAAACGAGAAATAAATAACCATTTCATTATAATAGTTTTAAAGTTATAATTTGAAAAAAGTAATAATTATATTATAGAGTTTTTTTTATTTCATCCACAATTAATTAACTAAATTATCTCAAAACGATACTATCCATACATTTTTTTAATTAACATACATAAATAAATTTCGGTTTTTTCTTACATAAATAACAAAAAATGATAAGTTTCTTAAATACCACTTAAAAGAGAAACGTTTTTTCTTTTGGATTAGTATAGACGGATTTGTAGACATATATCAAATATATTGCATAAAAGTATAAAAAAATATTTAATACAAAACTTATTTTAAACGTATCGATAAGATTTTTCTAATGGTATAATTTATAAAATATATACATACTTGTTAATACCAAAAATCGTCCAGAAGGATAACTTAAGGTTGATTATGGAGCTTAACAACTAAAGAAAAGAATCTTTCGACAAAGCATGCGACAAAGACATAAAATATAAATGAGACAGAGATTTTGGTGACGCGGGAAAAACCTCAACGAGGAAAAAACCCGCGGACGACAATGATGATGTCGTCGCTGCACTATGGTCGCCAAACAGGGGCGATGTCCTTATGTTTCGGGTGTCGATCGTACAGTGATTACAAGACAAATGAAAGAAAGACTTTAAATGTAAAGTAACGAGTGTATCGAATGTAAAAACAGGTGTATCGTGTGAAAAAACTAAGTGTCGTGTGTGAAAGTCGTGTGTCGAGAGCGATCTCTTGAGTGAGAATCGTTTGCTTCAATTAAGTGTTCTTGAGAGTGCAGTTGATTCAAGATGTTGGAGATGATGTGTGTTGTCCCTGAAATGATACTCTAGCCTTTGCTTTTATAGTCTTCGGGCGCCTTGAATGACTCCATAAAGACCTTTGGTAACGGTCGTAACGGTTGTTGAATTCAATGCTCGTAATCGCCTCTGTCGGTTATGGCCGTTGATCATCAATGTCATTGATTCCTGCATTTAAACACTAAAAAAGTAACAGTAATGTCATATGTTAGTTGATCGAGGTCGTGAGGTTCCATACGACGGACGTGTGAACTAGACGACGTCATGGTCGAGTGTCGTGAGGTGAATATCTTTCGATTTCAATTATGATCAGAGGATGATTTTACCTCATTATGGAAAAGTGCAATAAATGTTTTCCCTATCTGGTCGTGGTCGAGACTGGTAAAATTTTAACCAAACAATACTTTTAATGTATTGTTAGTTACAATTATCATTAATTAATATAAATAAGAATATAAAGTGAAAAATGAAAAAAAAAGGTAGGAAAGAAAAGAAAAGAAGAAAAAGACAAACCATAGGGACTATAAGTGTAATTTACTATATAATCTAATAAAATAAAAAATGAAAAAGACAAAGAAAAGATGAATGGACCAAAATACCCTTAATTTAACTAAGCTTTTTAATTAAAGTTGGTCAGAAGGACAAAAAATGAAATAAAATGGCCACCACAATAACTAAAATTGTAATTAGTTTGAAAGATAGGCCAAACTTGATAATAAGTGTCAACCATAAGTCCATAAGGACCAAAAATATAATTTACTCTAAAAAAAATACAAAACCACATAGCCCAAATTCACAGTTCACTCTATAATTCTATTAATTAATGTTGGGATGTAAATGAAAGAAGTCGACGCTTGTGTTGTGAATATGGGAATGAGCCTCCCATCTTCCACGTGGCAGTCGAGATGTGTGTGGATGAGAGTTATTCGACGCACATTAAAAAGAGGTCGACCAAAAAGTGTAAACAAAAACTCGGTTTTTTAAATCGACGATTAAATAAATTGCATATAAAAAAGAATTATTTATTTGATTGAGTCTTTATTTTAAAAAATATCTACGAGAGAATTAAATATTTTAAAATAAATAAATTATAGAACTTCAACATTTAATATAGGGAAATTAATTAAAATGCCACAAGTTTGAAAGGGACTTACTAAAATACCACAAAAAAATAATTTTTTACCAAAATGCCATTTTTCCCCGCGATAAGAGCCCGCGATCGCGGGCAAGGACCAATTGTGAAATTTTTTGCAAGATATATTTACACTTTCAGTCCCTGGCCCCCGCGATCGAGGCCCGCGATGGCTCTATCGAGGCCCGCGATGGCCCGCTATGGGGACTAAAAGTGTAAATAATCTTGCAAAATTTTACACTTTCAGTCCCTGCCCGCTATAGAGGGCTCCCTCCGCGGAAAAAAATGGCATTTTGGTAAACTTTTCATTTTTTTGGGTATTTTGGTAACTCACTTTCAAACTTGTGGCATTTTAATTAATTTCCCTTTAATATATATATATGGGGCCATTCAAGAGAAAACTAATTAGATGTGAGAACTGTGAGAACCAGTTTCAGCCATTCATTTTATTTTATTTTATTATCTTTATTAATTTTCTTTTTCTTTTTAACCATCTACCCCTATTTTTTGTGGCTGAAACTGGTTCTCACAGTTCTCACAAACAAATTAGTTCTCATTTGATTACACCCCTATATATATATATATAAAAGCCCACTATTTTGTAAACTTTTTTTCGTGTAAACTTTGAATTTCATAGGTTTTTCTTAATGAAATTTTTTCATGAGTTTGTTTATTTTGATGAAATTGTTTCATATCATTCATTTCTTGATGAAATTGTTTCATACATTTGTGTTTTTATGTAGTTTCATATATATATTTTCATTCTTATGAAACTATTTCATATATTTTCTCAGTTTGATGAAATTTCTTCGTTTTTACATAAAAAACACAAATATATGAAGCAATTTCATCAAGAATCGAATGATATGAAACACTTTCATCAAAATAAACAATTTCTTGAAACAATTTCATCAAGAAAACATATGAAATACAAAGTTTACACACATTTAGAGGTTTACAATTTATTATCCCTCTATATATCTATACATATAATAAATAAGTAACTAGCATGTCATGTGTCGTCTTCTGGTGGGTCGACTTCAGTATTTTCCCGCCTAAACATGTATCTGGACGCAGTTTACATTATAAGTTCAATTAGCACACTCACATTTACTCCTCCTTAAATCTCTTCTTAATTAATTTTTTTTTAATTTATACGTTACATTTACTACCCTTATAATTATGTATGTAGTTTACTTTTAATCCTTTACTTTTTTATTTTTCATTTTAGACTCTTATCATATAAACATAAATAATGTATATGAACTAAAATGCATTAAAAACATTTCTATTTTTTACAAATTATACCATTGTAATCGCTTCGTCAATACCTTCAAAATGAGTCCAATATTGAATATTTTTGGATTTAATTATATTATTAAATATCATAAATATATACGAATTAATGTGTCGTGATTAGTATGAGATTTGTTGAAATTAGTATGGGGTTTGATACAAATAATCACTAAATTGTCGTGATTTTCTTTTTGCAATTTCATAACAATTTTTACTTCAAAGTCGAACTTCTTCGACGAATTACAATTCTATCAAATTCCATTCTGTCAACGAAACACACTTAGAATTATCATAAGAGATTTAATTACTTGGAAAAAAAAGATATCACTTATCAACTGACTTTTGTATTATGAGTTCGAACCTTTTTCAAAAATATAAATATGCAACCAAAGACATTGTAGCCCAGTGGTTCGGTAACATCCTGGGGGGGGGGGGGTAAGTGGTTGGCAGCCCTTACTACCCGGGTTCGAACCCCGTGGTGATCATGCGGAGGTATCCCCGAATCAAGGGGCAGTTCGTGGGCCTGTTGTTTGGGCCGGGGCCTGTTTTTTGGGCCGGATCGTGGCCGGGTCGAAGGGGGGTTAGTCTGGACTAAGTCCAGGATACCCTCGAAATGCAATTGCCTTTCAAAAAAATATATAAATATGCAAATATTTTAGTATAGTATATTTAATTATTTATACTTTTTTAATCATGAATATATTATTTCCTCTAATTTTTTGACCAATTAACCATATTGACCTTTAATTTTATACATCTGATATGCGATTTAAAAGCGTATAAATATGAACATGAAAAAAATTATTTTTTCGAATTCTCGGCTTTAGATTTGAGATACTTCGCGCCGCATCGCGCGCAAGTACTTATCTAGTATATATATATATATATATAGAGAGAGAGAGAGAGAGAGAGAGAGGGAGGGAGAGGGGGGGGGGGAGGTTCAAGGGAAAACCTCAAATAATTGAAAAACCAAGGAACACCTTTATAGACACAGGATAAGATAAATCAAGGGTTAATATTTTAATGACAATTTTGTAAATAAATCAAAGTTAAAGGGTATATGAATATATTACTTAAGTTGCAACAGGGGTAAAATTGGCAAAAAAAAGTTAAAGGCTCAGATTTAAATAACTAGAAAACCCTACCCTCTCTTCTCTCTTCTCTGCCGCCTCGCAACCTCAAACCCTACCCTCTCTTCTCTCTTCTCTGCCGTCGCCACCACCGTCGACCGCCACCACCTCCGACCACCACCACCTTAATTTCTCTCTCTTCTCTCTCATTTACAGATCTTGCTTCAAATTCTTCTATCTTCCTCTATTCTCTCTTTAGTTCTTCATTTTGTAAATAGGGTTTCTATTTTTCTTGTATTACAGTTAGATATGTGTTTGCCATTTGAAATCGTCTTCGACCGATCTGGTGTCGTTGTCTTCTTTATGGTGTTTTGCTTCGATTCAGATCTGAGATCCTTAATATCTCTCGACCTGAATCTGTTTTTTTGTCGTCATAAAAAAAGGTTTCCGACCTGGTGGTTATCCACTTCAATCGGTTGTTTTTTTGGTGTGGCTAAGCAGATCCATCGAGATCTCTAACTTTGGTTAGAGATCGTTTTCGATCTGTGTTGGTGTCTTTAGGGTGTTTGTTTCCTTTTTCTCAATATCTGCTTAATAATTGTTCATTTATAGATCTTGCTTCAAATTCTTCAAAACTTCACCATCACCATCCAATCAAACCATGGATTCATCGGACGATTAAGGAGAGGAGTATTTGTTCAAAGTCGTCATCATCGGAGACTCAGTGGTCAGAAAATCAAACCTACTATCTCGATACGCTCGAAATGAGTTCAATCTGCACTCAAAGGCCACCATCGGCGTTGAGTTTCAGACTCAGAGCATGGAGATCGACAGCAAGGAGGTTAAGGCTCAGATTTGGGACACTGCAGGTCAGGAACGCCAGCGGCCGTGGAGACATCGGCGGTAATATGCACAAGTGCATAATATGCATTTGTGCATATCTACAAGTTTTCGCCGGCTAAACCGGTGGTTGCGGTGGTTGAAGTGTAGACGCTCATACGACTAAACCGGTGGTTGCGGTGGTTGAATCGCCGGTGGCCGTGGAGACATCGACGGTAATATGCACAAGTGCATATATATGCATTTGTGCATATCTACAAGTTTTCGCCGAAGAACCGTCAACTCGCAGGAATCTGCAAATTTTCGCCGGAAAACTGTTATCTCCATAATTATAGAGAAATGATTTGTGCCTTTGTTGTATTTTCCATATCTGATATAGTGCTCAAGTTGCCTTAATACCCTTTTCATTAATTATAATTAGTTTAATTACTGATTTTTAATATCCTTTGGATTATGTTGAATCAATGTTTATAAGGGTGTTCTTTAGTTTTCTAATTATTTGAGGTTTTCCCCTGAATCAAACCCTATATATTTATATATATAGGGTCACGTTCAAGGAAAAACCTAAAAAATCGGAAAACTGAAGAACACCCTAGGATCCTTTATCTGGGTGGTATGCACTTGTGCATACTGGTTATTTGTAACATGCATTTGTGCATATATGCACAAATGCACAAATGCATAAAACCAAAAAGTCAACTATTTACCTGTATGCACAAGTGCAAACCGTCCAGATGAAGGGCCACCAGGGTGTTCTTCAGTTTTCCGTTTTTTGAGGTTTTCCCTTGAACCTCTCTCTCTCTCTCTATATATATATATATATATATATATATATATATATATATATAGCCACAAGTTCAAATGAGAAGTGCTAAATATTTGAGAGTAGAGAAATAATCTTGGCCATTTATTCGGTCAAGATCGGTTTTAATTGGTCAAAAGTTGCGACTGTTCCAAAAATAGAAGGGCAATTTCGTAACTTTTACAAAAAACACGGGACAAGTTCATATATGAATCTGTGTGATTCACATATGAACTATACGTTCATATATGAACCTTTTTAACTAATTCATATATGAACCTTGTGATTCATATATGAAACTAATTAACTGTAGGTTCATAAATGAATTAGTTGAACCAATTAACTGTTTCATATATGAACCTTTGTGATTCATATATGAAACTAATTAACTGTAGGTTCATATATTAATCAGTTGAACTAATTAACTGATTCATATATGAACCTTTGTGTTTCATATATGAATTTTTTTTTAACTAATTCTCATTTGAACAAATTAACTGATTCATATATGAATCACAAAGGTTCAGGTATGAATTAGTTAAAAAGAGTTCATATGTGAATTACAAAGGTTCATATATGAACGTATAGTTCATATGTGAATCACACAGATTCATATATGAACTTGTCCCGCGTATTTTTTTACGAAACTACCCCTCTATCTTGTGCAGACCACGTGCAGACCACGCGATGAATTATCCGCTGCTTCTCGGTCAAAGCCGTCGATCTTGACCGAATGAATGACTAAGATCACTTCTTTACTTCTCAAATATTTAGCACTTCTCATTTGAACATCTCCCTATTTATATATATATATATATAGGGGTGGTATCGGGTACAAACCAAATAGATTGTACAAACTGTACAAACCCATCTCCACCAATCACGTAACTTTTTTTTATATCCATAAAGGTATTTTAGGGCTTTTAGCATATTTTTAAATTTATTTTTTTAAATATATTATTTTACCCTTTGTAACTGTTAGATGAAAAACTAAATTCATCGTCCGACACCGACGACCGGAAAATATATATTCATGAAGCCAAATTATATATTCATGAAGCCAAAATATAGATTCATGAAGCCAAATTATATATTCATGAAGCCAGATTACAGATTAATGAAACCAGATTGAGTTTGTAGGGTTTGTACAATCCATTTGGTTTGTATTTGATACCCATCCTATATATATATATATATATATATATATATATATATATATATATATATATATATATATATATATATATATATATATATATATATACTAGAAGTTTACTCGTGCAATACAGTGCGATATATCTCGATTTTAATATTTCAATTTATTTTAATGTGTGGTTTTGAAAAAATTGTCATATTTTTTTTTATAAATTCGTTTAAAGAATGACGCTTTTTAAGGAGTTCATGATTTGAGGATTTGAAAGTGGTTAGAGATAAAGATTAATTAATAAGCGTCCACGATTTAAGGATTTGAAGGTTGTTAGAGATAAGTATTAATCAAGTAATTAGCATTAAAAACGATATATAAAGCTTCACTAGTTATTTTTAAGAGATTTTAAGTAATTAACATTAAATAACGGTATATGAAGCTTTAGGAGTTGTTTTTAAGAGTTTTTTTATAAATGGTTTATAATATTGTATAGATATGTAATAATAAAATTTAAATTCTTTTAATTAACATATTATATATTTAATTTTTCTTTACTATATTGGTTGTATTAATTACCATATTACATTGCTATATAATTAAATATTGTAATTGATAATTTTTTTAAAGATGTCATTTTTGGTTATTTTTTACATATAAAATAGAGAACTTAATTATCAATATATATATTAAAGGAGAAACCACCAAGAATGACTTGGCACCATGAGAGTTGAGTATTGATAGATTGGTGAATTTTGGTTGAGTTTTAGATATCTCACATTGGTGAGAGGTTGAAAGGTTGGAGTAGAGTGATGTGTATAAAAGAGAATGATATGATGCAATTGTGTCAACTCATGGAGTTTGAGTCATAGGGTTATCTTATTTGGATGATCTTATTTTTGCAAAACTAATCTTCTTAAAAAACTAAAAAAAAGTTAGTTGTGGTTGATTTTTATATATCACACATCAATCAACCACCAATAATGACTTGGCACCATGGTGAGAGGATGAAAGGTTAGAGTAGAGTGGTATTTATAAAAAAATGATAGGATGCCATTGTGTCGACTCATGTGTTTGAGTTATAAGGTTATCTTATTTGGATGACCACATTTTCGCAAAACAAATCTTATTATAAATAATAGTAATAAAGGTTAGTTGTGGTTGAGGTAGTAATATTAGAAAAGTGATGTATGTATACAAAAGAAGGATAAAGTGTTATTGTGTTAACTCATAGGGTTTGAGTCATAGAATTATCTTATTTTGATGACGTTATTTTTACAAAAAAAATCTTATTATATAAAATAGAAGTGAATTATGGCCGAGTTTTAAATATTGGGAAAAAACGTATGAAAAAAGGATAAGGTGTCATCGTCTCAACTCATTGGGATTGAGTCATAAGGTTATCTTATTTGATAGAGCCTACTTTTACAAAACAAAACAATATCAATATATTCATATAAAAGAAGCTATAATATGATTTAGAGAGAGGCCTCTATTGAGGTTTATTTTTTTCTCCTAATTTTGAATTGTTTTTAAAAAATTTGCTTTTGTTGTTTAGATTGTCCCACATTTGTAGCAAAATCAGAAATTTATATATCAATATTATATATATATATATATATATATATATATATATATATATATATATATAGAGAGAGAGAGAGAGAGAGAGAGAGGTTCAACTGAAAACCTCAAAAAAAATGGAAACCAGAGTGTTCCTTAGTTTTTCGTTTATTTGGGGTTTTCCCCTGAACCTGACCCTATATATATATATATATATATATATATATATATATATATATATATGCGTGTGTCTATATATAAATTTTTATATATAGGGTTGGGTTCACGTGAGACCAACCTGTTTTCGTGAGACTGTGAGACCACAAAATTAACACTAAACCTTCACAATGATTCATTGCAGGTAAGAAAACAGCGGACCTTCACAGCAAAAACACTGTGAAGGTTTACCATCTCAGTACCTTCACAGTCTTTTGCTATGAAGGTTTAGTGTTAGTTTTGTTAGTTTTGTGTTCACGTGAGACCAACCTATTTTCGTGAGACCGTAAGACCACAAAATAAAACTAAAACTTCACAACGATTCATTGTGAAGGTAAGCAAAACAGCGAACCTTCACAACAAAAACACTGTGAAGGTTTACCTTCACAATACCTTCACAGTCTTTTGCTGTGAAGGTTTAGTGTTATTTTTTTGGTCTCATGGGTCTCACAAAAATGGCTTGGTCTCACATGATCTCAAGTGTATATATATATATATATATATATATATATATATATATATATATATATATATATATACTACAAGAGGAACCAAAAGGCATTGAGGTTACATTATGAGAATTGAGTATTGAGGTATTGATGAATTGTGGTTGAGCTTTAAATATCCCACATTGGTTAGAGGTTGAAAGTTTGAAATGTAGTGATATGTATACAAAGAATGACGGGATACCATTGCATCAACTCATGGGGTTTTAGTCATAAGATTATCTTATTTGTATGACCCTATTTTTTGCAAAAAAATCTTATTATAGAAAAAAATTTAGTTGTAGGTAAGTTTTAGATATCCCACATTGGTAAAAGTTTCTAAGATTGTAATAAAATGTATATATAAAAAAGATGGATAAAATGCCATTATGTCAACTCAAGTTATTCACGTTACCGCACAACGCGCGGTTTCAACACTAGTTAGTGTTAACCAGAAAAACCACGAATATTATAAAAATAAATAATTAAAAACTATATTAGACCACCCGTACCGCTCTCGGGTACGGGATCGGGCTCGGTGAGGTGGCATGACCGGGTTCATCGGGTAGGAGTACGGGGGGGAGCGGGTTCATAGCGGGTAAGGGTAACCGGGTTCACCAACCCGATGGAACTCGAGGGTGTGTGTGAGGAGGGTGGGTGTGGCGGGTAGGTAGCGGGTTCAGTGGGTATGGTGGGTAGGCGGTACTCCACTTTAGGGTAAGGAGGGTAGGAAAGAGAAATGCTGATGTGGCGCTGAGGTGGCAATCGGGTTCAGTGGGTTCATTGGGTAGCGGTACTCATGGCCTTAGGCCCTCCTCAGCGCCCGCGGGCTCGCTGCGGGCTCGTGCGGGTTGTGGTACGGGTGGCTCGGGCTTGGGGCTCGGGCTTGGCTTACGGGTTTGAAAACCCGAGGAACCCGAACATGTTTGTTTATTTAATTTTTTTTAATTTTTTATTCAAACGGCTATTTTAAAACGGCTACTTTTTTTTTAATTTTTTTAATTTTTTTTTCAGTTTAATCACACTATATATATTAACCCTCAACCTCTTATTTTTTCACACCAACAATCTCTCAAACTCTCTCCGATACAAAAGTGTATTTCCGCTATTCGGCAATTGGCGTATGGAGTAAGTGCTGACGCACTTGACGAGTACATCCGTATGGGAGAGACAACGTCACGAAATTGTCTGTACAAATTCTGCACAGGTATTATTGAACTGTATGGTCAAAAATATTTACGCAAGCCTACTTTTATTGATATTCAGAAGTTGTACGCCGCGCATGAAGCTAAACACGGATTTCCCGGCATGCTCGACAGCATAGACTGTACTCATTGGGCGTGGGGAAATTGTCCGAATGCATGGCGAGGTCAATTCATGAGAGGTGATCATGAGCACCCGACAATCATACTAGAATCAGTGGCCTCTCAAGATCTATGGATCTGGCACGCATACTTTGGTGTTGCCGGTTCCAACAACGACATCAATGTTCTCAATCAGTCGCCCATCTTCAACGATGTATATGATGGAAAAACACCCGACTGCCCTTTTGAGGTGAATGGAGCCACCTACGAGCACGGATATTATCTAGCGGATGGGATATATCCGGAATGGGCTACTTTCGTAAAATCATTTACGTGCCTACGGGACCCTAAACGACAAAAATTCAAGTCCGCGCAAGAATCGGCACGTAAAGATGTTGAACGAGCTTTTGGCGTGCTTAAACAACGTTGGCATATACTTCATAACCCGGCACGCGGATGGGAACCGACAAGATTGAGAAACATTATGTACGCGTGTGTCATATTACACAATATGATACTCGAAGACGAATACCATGCTATTTGTGGTGGCGATGACCACGGCCTTTTCACGGATGATAACGAAACCCAAATCAGTGAGGAACAACGCGCGACAAATGTTCGAGAAGTCAAAAACCGAGCCACTCATAATAACCTTCGGTCGGATTTGGTCGAACATATTTGGCGTATCCAAGTTCCCAACAATGACGACGAGTAGCTTTTTAAATTTATTTTGTAATTTTTAATTTTTTAATGAATGATATGAATTTTTATTTTTATTATTTATCTTATTTTTATTTATTCAAAAATATATAAATATTTTTATTTTGTTAAATAATTAAATGTATAAATAAAAGAATTAAAAAAATGAGGTGGAGCTGATGTGGCATAGAGGGCTTGAGGGCTTTTAGTTATGTGTTGGGGGTGTTTAAGACTTGAGGGCTTAGCTGATGTGGCGCTGAGGGCTTTTATTAATGCGGTGCGGATGGCCTTATAGATAATGTAGTTAAACAACCAAATCCAAATTAAAATGGGTTTTCTGACACGTGGCAAAAAAAAATTCATAATGCTAGAACATTCTGGCACCACGTCTGCTTCTTCCCGCACCTTCTCCTAATCCTCCTCTACATCCTATATATATAAATCCCCACCCACTCCACACAGCGGTGTGTTATTGTCAACATCTCCTCAGTCATAAATACGCAACGTTGTCGTTTTGTATAATCACCAAATCAACAATGAAGCCGATAGACGACAAGAAAGAAAAGGCGGTGTTTCGAGCGGTAAGCGCCGACGAAGAAGGCCGGAAGCGAGTGGAGAAGACGGAAGTGGGGACCCATAACCTCGATACTCTCAAACACATAGAAAAGAAGCTCATCGATAAGGGATTGCACCGCCTTGACCGCCACCCACGCGGCGAAACTCCGATCGAGAAGCAGTCAAAAGGCGGCCGTGGAGGCAAGTACACGTGGGACGGTCCCGGTGGAATGGTGTCGGACGAACTGGACCCTGCTCCGGCGGCGGTGGATGAGAAGGATCCCAACTATGAAAGCGATGAGGAGGAGGAGGAGAAGGTGGCGAGAGGCGGCGATAGGTTGATGATTGGGAGGGTGGCGGTGGAGGTGGGGAAGGGGAAGGTGGCGGAAGAAAAGCGATTGGGCCCCACTTGAAGGTTTTGTAGTGAGTGTTTTGAGATCAAAATGTAGGGTTTGTTACTGAAAATATTAAGATGAATGGATGTTGAATCTTCGTGGTTGATGTTAACTTATTAAATACTTTTTGCTGTTTTACAAGTAATACTAGTAGGATACCCGCGCAATGCGGCGGGAGACATGAAAGTAAGAGATTTTGATGCTTAGAGATACTTATATTACTTTAAGAGGAAGATGCCACTAATGGAGGAAGTGTAGAGAGAGGTCGATGGTTTGAAGTTTGAGAATAGTCTCGTTTTTTTCCTTTTTGCTATGTGGGTATGGAAGACAAAAAAGGTAGATCGGGAAAATAGATGGTTGAGTGTAATAGACCATCCTTCTCCAACTGACATATTCAATTATTAAGCGACAACAAAATATATATCATTCAGCCCGTTAGGTCGTTTTCGAACAACCTCTTAGGGGTTGTTTACCTAATCACTTATCCGGGTAAGTGTTTAACGGTAAAATTCAAAACTATTCCTTACTTCTCGGGTAAAATTTTTGTCTACCAAAATGGCATTGTATGCAACAATTTAGCCGGTAAGCGCTGACCGTGGTAAGAGTCCTCGCTGTCACGGACTTGTCTCTACAAGATCGCGTGCGGCCTTAGTTCTCGAACTAAGTCAGCCAAACTCCCGAAACAACCAACGATTAAGGCAAGTAAAGAGAACACAAGAGATTGTTGGAATGCAAATGAAACTTATATTGCTTAAGGGAACTTACAAGAGAGCTTAGAAGAATGTTTTGAGGTGTCTTGTGCCAAATGAGGCCACCACCTATTTATACTACTAAAGAGAACATTCTAGAGAACAACTATCTAGATATGTACATGGATCATTCTAGATCTATCAAGTAGTATGCTATTTACAAGGAGTTTCTACCTCCTTCCATGGAGAGACTTCTAGAGAAGCTTCCATAAGTTCCTCCAGGTTTCTTGAGTAGTGTAGAAGGTTCCGGATTCCGGTGAACCTTCAGGAAATCCGTCTCATGCTTGGCGGGTCGTCACATTCTCCCCCACCTAAGCTCGCGACATCCTCGTCGTGCCATCTTCATGATACTTCTTGATCTTGTCCGCGAACTGCCACAATATGTCTTGAGCTTCCCAACTTGCTTCACTATCGGGCATGTTTCGCCACTTGACCAAGTACTCTGTGTAGCTCGGCACTCCTCGTCTCGATACCTTTCGATCCGAAAGAATCTCCTCAACCTCCCGATCGAAAGAAGTCACAACTGCAGTCGGTGCCCTTCTGGACACTCCCCGTTCCGAGTCTTCCATATCCTTGTGATAAGGCTTGAGAAAACTTACATGGAAAACCGGATGAATCTTCAACTTGGGCGGTAGTTGAAGTCGGTATGATACCTTCCCGACACGTCCAATCACCGGGAAGGGGCCTTCGTACCTTTGTATCAACCCTTTGTGCACTTTCCTCAACGATTTGAATTGTTGAGGTAGGAGTTTCACCATCACTTGGTCCCCAACCTTGAACTCGACGTGTCTCCTCTTCTCGTTCGCCCATTTATTCATCTTCCTTGTCGCTTTGCCTAACGAAGCCCGCTTCATGTCCGTTTGCTCGTGCCATTCCTTCATGGTTTTGTATGCGGTCGGACTGTTCCCATCGTAAGACGTGGCTAAGGCATTTGGGGTTAGCGTTTGCCTCCCCGTAACCAGCTCAAAGGGACTCTCCCATGGTCCCTTGGGTGTGGGTAATGGCTCCAATAATCCTCCTGGTTGTCGTTCCTCTATCTTGTGCTGTTGGCATACTAGGCACGTCTGGACGCATGTCTCTACATCATCCCCCATCCTTGGCCAATAGAACGTACCTTCAACCGATGTTAGTGTCCTCTTGATTCCTGGATGCTCCGTCCAATTCGAATCATGACACTCCCTCAAGATAGTTTGCCTAATATCCCCCCACTTAGGCACGTACAACCGATCTCCCTTGGTGAATAAGAGATCTCCTTTGAGCCAAAAACTTCTCGTATTCCCGTCCCGAGCCAATGCCACCAGCTTCTTGGCCACAGGATCGTGCTCCAATCCTTCCTTAATTTGGCCTTGAAGGAAGAATTGGGGTTGAGTGATTGTCGCAAATCCCGTCTTGCGACTTGACGCCTCTGCTGCCATGTTAGCTTTCCCCGTCTTCGATCCCGGTTCCAGCTCCATCGTATGGTCCACCTCCCTCCTAGGCGGAACCCTTTGTCGTAATTCCTTGGGCACCACGTCCTTGTACTCAACAGGAACATTCTCGATCTCTTTCGGTACCTTCTCCGTGCGTCTCCCATCATCATGCCTTTGCATTGTAACCCCCAAGTAGTAAGGCTCGTTCTTGCTGTATCCCTTCTTGAATTGCATGGCTGATAGGGCCTTGGCGCTACTCTTAGGCCCGCGTTCCGTATCCACCATACAAGTCTTTCCCCCATCTAGGATACATAACGAATTGGCGAATGGCATAGGGAAAGCCCGTACCTTATCGAGGAAGTCTAACCCAAGTACCACCTTGAAGTCGTCCATGGGAACCACCGAGAAGTCAATCTCTCCTTCCCACTTACCGATCTTCACTCTCACCCCTTCGGCTACGCCATGGATTGGTTTGGCCGTAGAGTTCACCGTCTTGACAGTGCCACTCCCTTTTGTCGCTTTGACCCCTAGCCTGGCGGCTTCTTCAATGGACATAAAGTTATGAGTAGCACCCGTGTCGACAAGAGCACGTACCTTGTTTCCCTTGATGACAGCTTCGACGAATTGCAACCCCTTGTTGGCTATCTTCGTCGCCTCAGTTTTACCTTTGATTGCATTCAAGATCCGCATCGACCCCATGCATTCATCCCCGTCTTGGGAGCAACCCTCATCTCGAGTAATGGCATGAAGCTTAGCTTTGCTTGGGCAATCTCGGGCTCGGTGTGGTCCATCACAAAGGAAGCATCCATTGTTCTTGTAGGCCGTCCTCAAGTCTTTGTTCTTCCCGGTTGGTGGCTTCCGTACATCATCATTTCTTGCTTGGGTCGACTTCTCTCCCCCACCTTTCTCATGGTTACCCCTCCGATCCTTTGGCTTTGACGGTTCCTTCTTGCTAAAATCGATCAAGGCCTCTGCCTCAGCAATAGCCGTTGCGAGATCTTGTACCCCACGTCGCCTCAACTCCGTCTTGGCCCATGCTTGCAAGCCATCAAGAAAGTAGAAGAGAGAGTCTTTGTCGGAAAGATCCGGGATCTCCAAGATAAGATTGGTGAAGTCCTTCACATACTCCCGGATCGTTCCCATTTGCTTGAGTTTACGAAGACGACTCTTCGCCTCTTCCTCGGCATTCTCCGGATATAATTTCTTCTTAAACTCGCGAATGAAATCGCCCTAAGTAGAAATGTTACACGTACCTCTTTCGATATCTCCATATAGACGTCGCCACCACAAAGCCGCAGTATCCTTCAAGTACCTCGTGGCCGTCTTGATCTTCATCGTATCCTCCACGATGTTGACCCCATCCATGTATTGCTCCATCTCCCATAGAAAATCATCAACCGCCCTAGCTTCCCGCTTTCCCACAAATGGTGATGGTTTAGGAATTTCAACCTTTGGAGCATGGTTGCTAGTGTTGCCACCTCCACTAGTCATTGCCCGTTTAGCCAAACTTAAGTCGGCTTGAACCTCCTCCAAACTTTGGTGAATCGTGGAGATCTCTTCTTCCACCTCACCTCGAAGCTTAGTTAGCTCGCTCATGAACATATCTCTTAAGTCATGAAACTCGCGTCTTAAGTCGCCTCCCAAGACATTGAGGGCGCTCTTGAAATCATCCCGCATATCGGCAAAGTCGGAGTCCAAACCTTCCACATGTTGGTTTACCTCCTCAACTTGTGCCTTTATCTCGGCCACAGATGTCTCTACACCCGTCATCCTCATTTCCAAGCTAGAGAGTAAATCTTTGGACTTACCTCGGTTCTTGTTAGCTCCTTCTTTGCGAGACTCTTCTCGGCCACGGTTCTCGTCAACCACGGATGAACCAACGTTCTTATCGGACTCCTTTGCCATGCCTTCAATCGACCTGCTCTGATACCAAATGTCACGGACTTGTCTCTACAAGATCGCGTGCAACCTTAGTTCTCGAACTAAGTCAGCCAAACTCCCGAAACAACCAACGATTAAGGCAAGTAAAGAGAACACAAGAGATTGTTGGAATGCAAATGAAACTTATATTGCTTAAGGGAACTTACAAGAGAGCTTAGAAGAATGTTTTGAGGTGTCTTGTGCCAAATGAGGACACCACCTATTTATACTACTAAAGAGAACATTCTAGAGAACAACTATCTAGATATGTACATGGATCATTCTAGATCTATCAAGTAGTATGCTATTTACAAGGAGTTTCTACCTCCTTCCATGGAGAGACTTCTAGAGAAGCTTCCATAAGTTCCTCCAGGTTTCTTGAGTAGTGTAGAAGGTTCCGGATTCCGGTGAACCTTCAGGAAATCCGTCTCATGCTTGGCGGGTCGTCACATCGCGCTCACTTACCGGGTAAGACTCTCGGTCCTTGCTTCCACTATTACCGGGTAAAATTCTTGATCCTTGTCATATTCATCCGTAAGCTAATGTGAAACTTGGTAAGCACTTACCCGGATAAGCATTTTGTAAACGACACCTTAGTTTTTAGTTTTTATAAGACATTTTTATCACATGGGTTTACTTGCAACAAATTGATCAAAAGTTTGATTTAATCAATTGTTGGACCGTGCAAAACTCAATAGAACCAACCCGATACCTGTTTAATATATTGACTACCAAAGTATAAAAATGCACTTTCTATTAGATTGGAATGGAATACAACATTTTAGCTCTTCTATATTTTGTACAAAAGAACTACATGTCATATAAAGGCAATGTAATAAATTAGCAACGATCAATCGTGAATATTATAAATTAGCAACGATCAACCGTTTTACAAAGAATAACCCCTCTACTTCGCTTTTCCCTGCTAAAATCAAAACAGTTATATGGTGTCGTGTGGTTTGCATGAGTAAGATCGCTCTCCACATCCCTTTGGATCTGTTCAATATTCTGCACCCATTGAAATATTGTTGAGAAACATTGTCAAATATCATATTTGATAAAAGTCTAAATGGTCAGTATCATAAATACAACATTAAGTCAGGTGGTATAAAGAATGATGTAACAAAAATTCATTCAGGCACCTTTGGAGTTTCTGTCTCGACTTCAAATACATTGGTATGTGAATACTGTGATCAAGACGTTAATGAGTGCCCCATAACAACGATAAAATTATAATAGTATACTTTATCATCTAAAAGTTGGTCTTAAAATTATAATAGTATACCTTATCATCTAAAAGTTGGTCTCAACTTACAGATTCAAGTTGTGAGATAGATAACACGGCACCACATAAAAAATACAACACATAATAGTTGAACTATGTTACATATAACACAACATATTCATACCCAACCGGAAAACAAAAGCATTGCTAATATAGTTGAAAATGTACAACACCACTAAGAACCGTAGAAAACATAACAAATACACTAACCGACAATACTCTCTTTTCAACCCATCCCCCCTAAAAGAGTTGAAAATAGCCAATAAAAACATGGTTCTTCCCGAACAACCATTGAAATCCCACCCTCATCACACTCATAATTCAGTCAGAGCCAATACAACCAAAATTACCTAGTAATTACCATGTCTTTTTAACTGTTTGTAAAAGACTTTCTTTTTAACCATCCAGCAATTCAAAGGCTCTAGAAAGAAGACAACCAAAATAACAAACCCATACGTTTGTCAATATCCGAAGCAGGTGATTGTCACTAAAAGCATACCCACAACAACGTCGGTGTACCCACTTGGAACATGCTCTCATTCTCAGCACTTGGTTTATTTATGCCTACAACTTGTAAACATAAGAAACCTCTCTATATGCAAGACTAAAAAAACATCATAAAATTCAATTTCACTAAAATTACTCATAAAACAATTTGATGATGGTGATGTTGCGGGAAATCAAAATGGGTGTCAATTGAAATGTCATCGTTTAATTAATCAACTTAAATCATACCTAGCAATATATTACAAGTTTTTAGGTAAAATTATTGCAAAAGTGTAACATAACGAAACGGCGAAAGTAAGAAACAATAAAAAACAAATTACCTGAAGAATGAAGAGGATAATGATGTATTCTCTTTCAAAATATCAAGCAAAAAGATAAAGTGAATTGAATTTATACGTTATTTCCATGGTAATTTAGACCATCGTTTTGAAGCAAGCAACAGATTAGGAACATCACCAGCAACAACCAAGCACCGGCAGTTCAAGGTGCTCGGTGCTCCTCAGTCCTATACTTATCTAAGCCAAAACCAAAACAACAAAAGATGACTATCTCACCAAAAACATAATTCAAATAAAAACCTAAATTCAAAACCAAACAATAAACTAAAAACCAAATTCAAATTCAAAGAAGTTACCTTGTATGGATCAGAAAAGGCAGAAGCTTGAATTGATCTAGGGTTTAAAGAAACTTACCCATCGTTAACAATCAGAAGAAGCATAAGCTTGAATCGAGTTAGGGTTGAAAGAAACTTACCCATCGTTAACAACCAGATGAAGCATAAGGTTGAATCAATCTAGGGTTTAAGAAGCTTACCTTGAACGACCAAAAATCCAAAACAGAAGCTCCGATCAGTACAAGGGATTAATATATCTCAACGATTTGGGAGGGAAATCAACAGGAGGAGAAGCAATCGTCAATGTCATGGAAGAGAGCAATCGGCGTTTGTCATGGAAGCTGGTTGGGGAGGGAAATCAAAAGGAGGAGATAAGCGTGTTTTGGGGAATGAGATGAGTTCTATTTCTAAAAGACTTCAGAGTTTAAGACTTCACGCATAAGAGTGTAGTACTTTATGCTTAAGAAACTGTTTTAAGACTTTAAGACTTCAAGTATTAAAGTGTTGTACTTTAGGCTTTATGATTTGTATTTAAGACTTTAAGACTTTTATCCAATATGCTTTATAAGATAGTGTTGATCCAAACCCTCAGTGATTTGATAATGACCCTCTCTTATACTTAGTGAAAATTGTAAGTAAACAATATGTATCAGAGTTTCACTATCGCTGATAAGTACTAAGATCTTACAGTACCGCTGATAGGAACTCTCGCTCTTTAAATTAAACATTCAGCGAACAATGTTCACCATAAATGCTCTGAGTCTGTTCAGTCATTATGATGATCGCTGATAAGTTAGTTGTTTACTTATGATCCCTGAAGACAAGTTTCACGTCAACAAAGGTTCTACGCTGAAGTCGAAGATCAAGCTCAAGAACCAGCGACAAGTCTCCTAATGAACTGATGCGGATCAACGAAGACTCAGATTTGTCCACTCAACGTGAAGTATCAAGTACAAGACTTCAGCTATCGCTGAACTTTATCATTCGCTGAATAGAAAATGATAATCGCTGAATCAACGAAAAGCTGATCATGAAGTCCTCCGTACAAAGTACTTTTGTCTTAACCCCCCTTGCACGACTCCGTACGAAATGTCAGAAAAGAACCTCCGACTGTCTGAAATCGTACAACCACTCTGATACTACACTGTTCATCCATGCGGCTACTAAGGTTGTCAACCAAGGTCAATGACATGCAACCAACCAGCTGATGACACGTGTAAAGTGTATACTGACTTGCATTAAATGCATGCAGTATATAAAGAGATGAACCCACTTCATTTGAAGTAACTTGCTAACTCTGGACAAGTTCAATCTCTTATCTCAAGATAGGTTATTATTAGTAATTTCCTTATCTCTCTTAGTGCAAGAAACCTTAGTGTTCCAACTTGTTTAGATTTAGGTTTATCCTTAATCTTGTTTCCGCAACAAGCTGTAAATTGTTAATGATTTATCAATAAACAATTTAGAAAAGTAAAATCTGTGTGTTTGTATTCAACCCCCCCTTCTACAAACTTGTATAGGCCTTCGGGACCAACAAGTGGTATCAGAGCGGATTTGTTTAATCTCATAAACAAGATCTAATCTAAGATATTTCTCTTCCTTGCTATTATCTGAAAATGGCCACCAACACAAACACAAATTATATAGACAATGGTTCTCTTGCTAAACCCCCTAGATTTTCCAAAGATAACTTCAACTTATGGAAAAATAGGATGACACTCTTCTTAGAAGGTGTAGACCCTACTATGCATTACTATCTCGAAAATGGTCCATTCATCCCTGTAAGAATTGATGCTGCTGTTCCAGCCGCTGAGAATAGACCTGCTATTCCAGAAAGGCTGGTACCTAAGGAAATCTTTCAATGGACTGACGAAGATAAGAAGAAAGTGGCTATAGATACAAAAGCCAGATCCATACTATCCATGGCTCTTCCTGACGAAGTTTACCATTCCGTCATGAATCTGAAAACATCAAAAGCCATGTGGGACACAATATGTGTTCAGTATGAAGGAACGTCTGAAGTCCAGGACTCAAGAAAGATCAACCTGGTAAGACAATACGAAAGCTTCATTTCTGGTAAGAATGAATCTCTCTCTGAAGTTCACCAACGTTTTAATTGTTTAATTATAGATCTGAAAACTGTTGGTAAGGAATATTCTAACTTTGAAGTACTGACAAAGTTTCTAGAATGTTTACCTGAAAGCTGGGACAATTATGCTATGTGTCTCAAGCTGTCAAAGGATCTAAAATCAATGACCATTTCAACCTTATATGGCACGTTGCTGAATCATGAGCAATCGAGCCATCTTAAGAAGAATCTTGTAAAAGATTCCAAAAGCACCCCTGTTGCTTTAATCTCAGAGGAACCTTCTACTCAGCGACCCTCGGTCACTATCACTGAGTTAGAAAGTAACTCTGAAAGGTCATCAGATTCTGATTATTCAGATAATGATGAATCTTTGGCTCTCCTAACTAAGAAGTTCAGGAGATTTGCCAAAAATAAAATGTTTAGAAATAACAAACCTCTTTCCATAACTGACAAGCCTAGATCATCAGCTTTTGTTGATAAGGCAACTGCTACTTGTTTTAACTGCGAAAAGACAGGACATTTCGCTAACGAGTGCAGGTCTAAGAAAGTTTCTAGACCCTCAGCTTTTACAAAGAAACCCTTTGTTCCAAGGAATAAAGATGACAAATATTCAAAGTTGAAAGAAAAATATGCTAAGCTGAAAAGCTTTAAGAAGAAGAATAAAGGCCTGATGGCTGACTATGATTGGGCTGCTTCTGATGAAGAAGCATCATCATCTGACTCTGAAGATGATGAAGCAAATCTATGTCTTATGGCCAAGATTGAAGAAGAGGAAGAAAGTTCAGACATTCCCTCCACTTCAACATCTGCTATTCAGGTATCACCTTCTTTCTTTACCAATATTGCAAATATTGATGAAGCTGATAGTCTCCGTAAGATCGATCTCTTGACTAGAAGTTTATACGAAGCCATGAACGGCAAAAATGTGGTTGAAAACCAAAACCTTGATCTCGCTGAAAAGCTTAAAAACTGCCACCTTCAAATAGAAAAGCTTTCTAAAATTGAAGAAGATTTTAAAGATCAAGTATATTTAAATCAGCTAGTCAAAATCGAACGAGCAGAAGCTATCGCTGCATTAAAAGCTAAAAAGCTACTGTTGAAGGATGGTGTAATTCTTCAACAAAGATCACTGAGATAATAAAGTCTCAGATTCCCCTGAGTGCTAAACGTGGTTTGGGTTACAAATATGATACTCCAAAACCAACCACTGAGCGTTCAATGCTTAAATTTGGAACGTTCGTATCCTCAGTCGCTTATACTTCATCTTCTCAGCGCTCCTCGTCCATTACACCAATCCCTGAGGAAACTCCTACCTCCTCAAAAGGCAAGGAGAAAATGGTTTATTCAAAACCTACCTCTGTCTCTAAAGACAAAGGTAAAGGAATTGTTATTTACCAGAATCCTCAGAAGGGTACCTTAGTACCAAAGCTGAATGCTTCTAAAGCTTCAGTGGCTCATCCCTCTGGATCAAGAAAGTAGATCTCTGGATCTATTCAGCGATCTACTCCTAGACTCAGATTGGATGTCCTTGGTAAGAAATCTGAAGAACTGAATGTTCGTCCCATTTCTAAAGCCAATAGTTTACTTGGTGCTGGCACTTCTAATTCGAAATCAAAAGCTCAGCATTCAAATGGTCCTAGAACTACTTTTAGTTATAGGAAATGTTATCACTGTGGACTTACCGATCATATTGCTAGTAAGTGCCCCACAGCCACCAAAGCTGAAAAGATAGCTAAGGTGAAGATTGCCCCCAAGGCAAAGAAGACCAACCCTGGTGCAAATCAGGTCAAGGTAAATCCTACCACTGAGGTTAAGAAATTAACTAAAGTGAAGAAAGACAAAGCTGAATCTTCAAATGCTGCGAAGACTGCTGAATCTTCCATTCCAACTACTTCCACTGACAAATGTGTATACATGGTTAAGTGGGTACCCAAGAAAAACTAATCTTCCTATGTATTGCAGGTTAAGAAGGGTATCTGGTATCTTGATAGCGGATGCTCTAGACACATGACTGGAAAGAAAAGCCTGCTCGCTGAATACAAGGAAGAGAAGGGTCCCTCTGTAACTTTCGGTGGAAATGGAAAAGGACATACCCGAGGGTATGGTGTACTTTCAAATGGTACAACCTCCTTCAGAAGAGTCGCATATGTTGAAGGGCTGAAGCATAATCTTCTAAGCATCAGTCAGCTTTGCGACATGGATAACAAAGTAATATTTACTAAGGAATCCTGCTTTGTCGCTGACAAAAAGGAGAAGATAGCTCTCAACGGTTATCGTTTGGAAAATGTTTATGTAATAAATATGGACTCCTGTTTCTTCTCAAAGGCCTCATCTGATGTCAACTGGCTATGGCATAAGAGGTCAACTGAACACTCTTTCTTCAAAAGAGTTAGTCACTGGTCTACCTCAGCATTCATACGCCAAAGAGTCTTTATGTTCAACGTGTGAAAAAGGGAAGCAGGCCAAAGCAAGCTTTAAATCTAAGCAAGTTTCCTCAGTATCATCTCCTCTACAACTACTCCATATGGATTGGTTTGGCCCTGTTAACAAACAATCCATCGCTGGAAAGAAATATATGCTGGTCATAGTTGATGAATTCTCTCGCTTCACTTGGGTAATGTTTCTCCGTTCTAAGAGTGACACCCCTGAAGAACTCATCACCTTTGTTCGGAAGATGGAAACCCTGAACAATCTGACCGTTCGCTCAATAAGGAGTGATCATGGGACTGAATTCAAAAACAGTTCTCTTGATTCCTTCCTTGAGAGTAAGGGTATTTCTCACAACTTCTCTTCAGTGAGAACACCGCAACAAAATGGAGTCGCTGAAAGAAGAAATAGAACAATTATTGAAGCTGCACGTTCAATGCTCAACGATTCTCACCTGCCTACTCAGTTTTGGGCAGAAGCTGTCAACACTGCTTGTTTTACGCAAAACAGGTCGCTGATAGTTAAAAGATTCAAAAAGACAGCCTATGAACTCTTTCATGGGAGAAAGCCTTCAATCAGCTTTCTTCACATCTTTGGATGTCAGTGTTTCATACTGAACAACAGAGATGCTCTTGGAAAGTTTGATCCTAAGGCTGATGATGGAATCTTTCTTGGATACTCCTCAGTTTCCAAAGCCTTCAGAGTCTTCAATCGTAGAAGACAAACTGTAGAAGAAACTATTCACGTCACGTTTGACGAATCCCGTTCAGCGAACTCTAAACCGTCTGCTGATACTGAAGAACTGAATCAATGGATGTTTTCTCATCTTGGTGATTCAGAAGATATTCCCACTCCTCATGCTCATCCAGTAGAAAATGATAGTCCTATCATTCCAAACATGCAGAATAGTGAAGCTGAAACATCATGGGTCTCAGCTGTTCCTATAAACACTATACCTACCGCTGAACCAAATACCTCAGACATTCCATCTATCTCTCAGCAATCAGTAAATGAAATGACAAATGCAAGTATTCCTCTCTTAACTGAAACTCCAGAAGTAGCTGAAGCCTCATCTTCAGCTCCTCTAGTTCAAGATGAGTCAGCGACTTATGCTCCGGCTCAGCGATGGACCATAAATCACCCAATTGATCAAATTCTTGGTGATCCAAACGCTGGTGTTCAGACTCGACGAAGTGCAGGTAATATTTGTTTATTTGTTAACTTTATTTCTCTAACTGAACCAAAGAAAATAGATGATGCCCTCAAAGATCCAAACTGGTCAGCGCAATGCAAGAAGAACTGACTGAATTCGAAAGAAACAAAGTTTGGAAACTTGTTCGAAGACCAACTGATAAAACAGTAATAGGCACTAAATGGGTCTATCGAAACAAGTTGGACGAACATGGTATTGTAACCCGCAATAAAGCTCGTCTTGTTGCTCAGGGATACAGACAAGAGGAAGGTATAGACTATGACGAAACATTTGCTCCAGTAGCAAGACTTGAATCTATTCGTCTATTCTTAGCATATGTTGTACACAAAAACTTCAAAGTACATCAGATGGATGTTAAGTCAGCATTTCTGAATGGAAAGCTGAATGAAGAAGTGTATGTAGAACAACCTCCAGGATTCTCAGATTCTAAGCGTCCAGGTTATGTTTATAAACTGGATTAGGCACTTTATGGCTTGAAGCAAGCTCCTCGTGCATGGTATGACACTCTTTCTACTTATCTCCATATTGAAAAATTTGAGCGAGGTAAGATTGACAAAACTCTATTTTTTAGAAAAGTGAAAGGTCATATCATTCTAGTTCAAATATATGTTGATGACATTATATTTGGTTCTACTAACCCTGAGCTTTGTACTCGTTTCGCTGATAGAATGAAAGATGAGTATAAAATGAGCATGATGGGTGAACTAACGTATTTCCTTGGTCTTCAGATTAAGCAAACTGAAAAAGGAACTTTTATCAATCAGGGAAAGTATGTTAAAGATATGCTGAAGAAATTTGATTTAACTGAAAGTTCAGCTATGAAAACCCCTATGGCACCACCGCTGACACTTGATAAAGACACTAAGGGTGTTCCTTTCAATGTCACGCTGTACCGTGGGATGATCGGCTCACTATTGTATCTTACAGCTAGCCGACCCGATATCATGTTTGCAACATGCTTGTGTGCACGATATCAAGCTGAACCTAAGATATCTCATATGAAAGCTGTAAAGCGAATCTTTCGATACCTTAAGGGTACAACGAATCTAGGTCTTTGGTATCCCAAAGATTCAGGATTCGATCTAACCGCCTATTCAGATAGTGATTTTGCAGGTTGCAAAATGGATAGGAAAAGCACCACAGGAGGATGTCAGCTCCTGGGTGGAAAGCTGGTAAGTTGGACAAGTAAAACGCAAAATTCAGTGTCCACTTCCACAGCTGAAGCTGAATATGTAGCTGCTGGAAGCTGTTGTTCTCAAGTCTTGTGGATGAGAAATCAGCTACTAGACTATGATCTTCAGCTCTCCAAAATTCCAATCTATTGCGACAGCACAAGTGCCATCGCTATAGCAAACAATCCAGTACTACATTCAAAGACCAAACACATAGAAATCAGATATCATTTTATTAGAGATCATGTGATGAATGGTGATATAGAACTTCATTTTATCCCAACTGATTATCAGTTAGCTGATTTATTTACCAAACCTCTTGATGAGACAAGATTCAACTTTCTCATCAGCGAGCTTGGAATGCTGAACTTTGAAGGATAAAATCTTCAGTGGTTCACATTAATCAGTGATAGGATAAAATCAACTCGTATAACCCATTCTATCATTCTCTCTCTGAACATAATTGATTCGCTGATATCAAGGTATGTTTTCTCTCTCTGACAATCACATGAAAATGCAAGATTTCAAAACAAAATGCATCGCTGAATATCTCTTCTTTAACAGCGATATTTTGAAAATTCTTAAAACCATCACTGATATTTTCATTCAGTGCTTCATGTTTATAAAAGAGTCCCTGAGTTTTTCAAAACCTCAGAGACATCCTAAAAGAATATGAAAGGACAGTTGTGACGTCATTGCAACGGATAAACCCCGGCACGTTTTCTCTTTCTGACACACGTTTGCACGTCTCGTTCAAACTTTCAATCAAATGCAAACACGTGTCCGTGTCATGATGAAAATCTTTTCCCGCTCAAAGACTTTCTCTCTCTAAAATCTCTATATAAACAAATTCTTTGTTTATATTTTTCTTTTACGCGATCAATCTTCCTCCGCAAGAAAGAATTCACTGTTGTATTTGTGCTTTCAAAAACTTCAAGAACTGTTCATCATCTTCTTCATCAAACATCAAGGTTAATATGTTCTTATTTATTACCAAATGCGTATAACTTGTTTCTGATATTTTCCTTGTTTTAACAAGATCAAACAAAAGAACTTCTTAAAATGAAATCATTTTCTTTCATGGTTTTATAAACACAACCATTTCATGGTTGTTCTTCAAGTTTAAATGCAAAAATCTTAAACTTGTTCTTCATTCGTTTCCAGAATCTATTTCTTCATAGAAAACTGGATAACAAGAATAAATGGGTTTTACATTTCGTTTCTTAAAATCAAGAAAAACCCTAATCTTCATTAAGACATTTGTGTCTGAATGAAATGGATAAAATTTGAACCATCTTAATGGAAAATCTTTCCACATTAAGACAATTCTTATGTGTTAACATCTTTGGTTGAACTGATAATACAGAGAAATGGCTTCGTCTGACATTCCTGCTACCGCTGAGAACATCTCCGCTGATTCTGAGGAAGTGGACATCCTCAAGGCTCCTCAAGTCAAGTTTCCCATTGACAAATTGGATTGGACTAAGGTGAACAACCTCTATGCGCTGCTCGAGTTTCCTCCTCGAAAGCAAGTCACACATCTAGATGATGCTGTGAAATTCCTAAAGAATTGCTGCATCTCCACAGCCCTAACCATAACACCTCCTGCACATCAGCTTTTGCTCTCACAATTCTGGTACTCAGCCAGACACTCTCAACTACCTTCAGCCAAAGACCCCTCCAAAACAATCGATTGCATCCTCTGCGATATCGAATATGGCACCATGAAGATCACCCCTGCCATTATTCGCAAAGCTCTCAGCGTTCCCATCGCTACCAAGGAAAAACCATTCGTTCCCCTCCCTGACCCCAAGAAAAACTCAGACAGGGAAGCCATCATTGCATTTTTCGATGCAATGGGCTATGTATGGGAAATCGGCAGAGACATGAAGGCCGAGAAGAAGCTGACGATTATCAAGAAATCGAAAATGCCCAGTGAGATGAATTTCATCTTCGCTCATCTAATCAGATGCATGACTGCAAAGAGCGGCTCCTCTGACCAAGACGCTAAACCTCAGCAAGCAATGGGATATGCACTGCTGAAAGGTCTCAACATAGACTGGGCATCGATTATCTATGATGACCTAGTTCTAAGAGTGGACACCGTCGCTGACAGACCTCCATGGGTTCCTTACCCCCGATTCATCAGCGCCATCTTCCAATATGGCATGAAGGAGAGCTACCCAACTGATGGTGACCTGAAACTCTCTCAGGTCGGCCCAAAGATACTCGACTTCAAACCAATGGTGAATGAGGTACGTCTTTCTACACTCTTGACTCTTCTCAACCCTTCTTCTTCTCATTATGTGGCTCCTTCAGCGACAATACCCATCGCTGATACCCTGGCCACAAAATCCTCTCCTTCTAAGAAAAGGAAACATTCATCTACCCCACTTGGTTCTAAAAGGATCAAGAAAACAAAGGAGCAACCCCAGCAATCTCATGCTGAAGACTCCTCAGCTCTTTCTGCAGAGCTGAAGGAACGTTCAGTGGTACGCTCTGCCACACCTGAACAACCCATCCATTCTATCCCAACTTCAGCGTCTCTAAACGCTGAGGTTACTAACTTGGAACCTACCCAACCTCCTTCAGTCTCTCAAAAGACTGATGAAGTGATTGTCAGCGAATCCAACGCTGAACTCAGAACCCAACCCCCATTCTTATCCTTCGCTCCTCCCTCCATTCATTTGGTCTCTCCTCCAGATCTCGCTGGAGCTGCCATCATTTCTACGGAACCTAAAGCTGATTCTCCAGGAATGATGAAGACAGGACCTGCAGGACAATCCATGGGCACTTTTGAAGATGACATGGAACACTTTTCAGGAACCCGTAATTTTGACGAGTTCATCAATCCTCCTGCAGGTACACACCAACCCATAAACACTGTCACTAAACCCCAAACTTCTGAGCTTTCCTATGTTCACAAGTTTTTATATGTTACAGGTCCTAATTTGGGAGACATCAACGCCTCTCTGAAAGCTGTGGAGACAACGCTGACAGATCTCACCACCACTCTTTCTAATAACTCTACAGCTGTAACAAACGCTGGAGAGAATCTGAACAAGCTGACAACGGTGGTGGAGAAGAAGGCTTCCACAGATGACTTGAAGCAAGTTGATAACACTCTCAGCGACTTCGCCAAGGTGCTCGCTGACATCTACACAGACTACACCTCTCTCAAAAATTCAGTTTCATCCATGTCCAGCGAGGTCACAACGCTGAAGACATCGGTTGGACAACTAGAGGGAGATATGTCTACTGTAAAGACTGACTTAGGCTCTGTAAAGACCGATGTTAGTTCGATGAAATCAATGATCGAGAAGCTACTACAGAAAGCGAATACTCCTGCTCCTGCCCCTGTCCCTGCATCTGACAATTTCACAGCGGCGGATCGCACTGAGCTGGAAAAGATCAATCCTGCTATCTCTGGCCTTCAAGACAGAATAACAAAGATTGAAGATTTGATAGGTATCTCTGGCCAAGAAGACAGAGAACCTACCAAAGCTGCTGAGTCTACCCATTCCTCCCCCAGTCATCATGAAAAAGAGGGGGAGAAGAGCGCTGAAGATCTCTCCAAGAGCGCTGAAGACCTTTCCCATGATGAATCTATCAGGGGAGAGAAGGATGCTGAAGAAACCACCGCTGGACCTCAGGGAGATAAAAACCCTGAGGAAACCGAGAAGCTCTCCTCTGTATCTGAGGGGGAGCAACTCGAAGAAGAAGCTGATAAAACCGAATCCGAAGCAGAAGATGATGAAGCCGTCGACATCCCTGATAATGAACCATCCTCTTCTCCAAAGAATGATGATGATGATGACGAAGATGACGATGACTTCTTTATCGTCAAACCTGCTCCGAAGATCAAAGTTCTTAAGGGAATCTCGATAAATGAACCTTCAGGGGAGCGGACAAAGACAAAGCCCTCACCCTCTGGAGCTGAGAAAGGCAAAGGCAAAAGCATCGCTGAAGATGACAATCTGACGATCTTGCTTGAAAAGCCGGTTTGTCAGGTACACTAAACATCTCTCACTCCATCCCTCCTCTATCATACACTATCAGTTCTACTACCCAAGCCTATACACTTGAACCAATTCTCTCTATCTGATTCTACCCAAGTTCTTACTCGTAAGATCGCTGTGTTTCAGCTAGTCCTCTCCCCTGTTTGAGGATATCGCTGAAGGCTCCACAACTACGACTTCACCAATAATACCAGCTGCTGCTGAAGAAATAATCCCAGTCTTATATTTAATCTCTGAGACTGATGAACCTGAAGAACAGCTACTCTCGCACAGAGGCAGACCTTCCTTAGCTCCTCAAAAGCTAAGTGAAGAGGATCTGAAAAGAAGAGAGGAGATAATAAAGCGATTCGAGGATCAGTGAATCATTCTAAGGCGTGATCAACTTCCTTCAGTTCCTCCAAAGTTCAGAATTTCCAAAAAGGAATACAAGGAACACCTCAGAGCTGAACGCCTAATCGCTGAAAGAAAGGAAGCTGAAGAAAAGGACAGAGAATACGCCATCCAGCTTTCTAAACGATCAATAAAAGACCCCAAGCTGAAAAGAGTTCCCATTGATGTTCAACGTCAGCTATGGGATGATGCTCAAGAGATCGTTAGAGAAAAGACTAAGGTCTCTGATACGACTTTGGAATGGGCTAAACAAATGCTGACCTATCGATCTAGACCATCCAAAATCATCAAGGCAAACATCAGAGGAAGACTGTACGCTGAAGTTCCTGTTGTTGAAGTGGATGTCTACAGAGATGACAAAACCAAGCAAACCTTTTATGCTGCTACCTTAGAAAAGTTTGGTCTCTCTGAATGGTTAGAAACAAAATTAGCCATTCAGGGATCGCGCTCAAAGTTCAAAAGCCATGTCGAGAAGATCTTAAACAAACAGATCGACCTGCTTTCATCTGCTGTGGATATTCCTCCTACTCTTCCTCAACCAAGAAAAGTCTCTGAAAAGAAAAAGAAAGTCTCTGGTTCAGGTCCTCATATTCGGAATGAAACGGGCATTGGTTTCTCTCGTGCTGAAATTGTTGGCCCTGATGCCGATCTCTCAATGCTTGACACCTCCCTACCACCTGGAGAAACATTCATTCCTGGCATAGTTGTAAGTGATCCCTATGGTATATTCTTTTTAGACTACTATGGAAATCATCACTTTCAACGTATCTTTGAGCTCCACATCGCTCCCATCAAACAACTCAGAGATCTCGTATACTGGTGTGAAGTCAGACGTTACATCAAAGCTAGACACTTGAAGCCCTTGATTTTTGAAGCAACTCTGATCAAAAGAAAACAAGGTGTAACTGTCCCTGACTGGATGATTCCCACATCAAAGACCCTTGATGAACTTCTCATCAAGGAAGAACCCTTTACAAGCTGATATGATCGCCTTTTTCTCTATTGTATCAGTTATTCTTTTGTACTTGTAATTTATTTCGCTTGTACTTGTAATCTTTCCATTTCTCTTTGTAACCTGATTCAAAGTTTTAAAGAAAGATTTCAGCGAATGTACTTTACTCCTTCAGTACTGAAAAGATCCCAGAAAACAGTAAAAGGGACAAATATTTTATGAGTTCTTTTTATCCTTATGTTTTCATTAAATAGAAATTTTCTTTGTTGCTATGTCATAATCAAATAGGGGGAGACTGTTGATCCAAACCCTCAGTGATTTGATAATGACCCTCTCTTATACTTAGTGAAAATTGTAAGTAAATAATATGTATCAGAGTTTCACTATCGCTGATAAGTACTAAGATCTTACAGTACCGCTGATAGGAACTCTCGCTCTTTAAATTAAACATTCAACGAACACTGTTCACCATAAATGCTCTGAGTCTGTTCAGTCATTATGATGATCGCTGATAAGTTAGTTGTTTACTTATGATCCCTGAAGACAAGTTTCACGTCAACAAAGGTTCTACGCTGAAGTCGAAGATCAAGCTCAAGAACCAGCGACAAGTCTCCTAATGAACTGATGCGGATCAGCGAAGACTCAGATTTGTCCACTCAACGTGAAGTATCAAGTACAAGACTTCAGCTATCGCTGAACTTTATCATTCGCTGAATAGAAAATGATAATCGCTGAATCAACGAAAAGCTGATCATGAAGTCCTCCGTATAAAGTACTTTTGTCTTAACCCCCCTTGCACGACTCCGTACGAAATGTCAGAAAAGAACCTCCGACTGTCTGAAATCGTACAACCACTCTGATACTACACTGTTCATCCATGTGGCTACTAAGGTTGTCAACCAAGGTCAATGACATGCAACCAACCAGCTGATGACACGTGTAAAGTGTATACTGACTTGCATTAAAGTTGTCAACCAAGGTCACTAGTCTTATGTCGCCAGTTACGACTTGTCGGTCTTACGTCGACAGTCTCCGGTTGTCGGTCTTATATCGCTCTAGTCCTGCGAAAGCATTGTCCTGACATCCTGGTCCTGCGACCTGGTCTTACGACCTAGTCCTACGACATCATCATCTTGGTCTTACGACCTGGTCTTACGACCTGGTCTTACGACCTGGTCTTACGACCTGGTCTTACGACATTTTCATCCTAGTCTTACGACATTTTCATCGTACTCTTACGACATTTTCATAAGACTATTCTTATATTAAGATAAGGTCTTACAAGACATTTACAGTCATATACTTGGACATGTATTTCCCCGATGGTCGTATGCTCCATAAGACCGACGTCCAGAACTCAAGACGGTCTTACAATTACACTAACCATTAATGGTTAACAGCCGTTTCTTCTGTTCATTAATGCAGGTCTACAAACAATTATGGTGCAACGGTCAGTAACGGACGAGCTCTTAATGATATTAAAGACTCGACAGTGGTTACAAAACCAATCATCAAAGCGCATTTAATGCCGACAGCGGTTACAAAACCAACCATTAAAGCATATTTATTACCAACATAAGCTATATAAAGGCCCCCGGTGATCAATCTGGGGAAGAGGCTACATACATTCAAACTAAGACTCAATTCTACATTTCTTTCAAGGCATTGGAACATATCTCACTTACGCAAAGTTCCGCACGACGGTAGGTCGAACCATCCGACGACGGCAGTTCAAACCGCACGACAAGCATAATTTTTCGCACGATTTATGCACGACACACGTCATTTGCACACGACTAAGTTTATATTTACATTTATTTGTAATCTGTTGTACACAAATCACCTATAACACAAGGACTTTCGCCCCTGTTTGGCGACCATAGTGCACTGTCGACTCTAACCAAGTCGACCGCGGTTTTTCCCCTCGTTTCGGGGTTTTCCGCGTCACCAAAATATCTTGTTTCGTCTACATTTTCTTCGTTATTTTTCTTGTTTATTTGAATGGTTCAATCTTTAGTTGATAAGGTCCGAAACCAAACCTTAAATCGTATTTTTATACAATTTTCGGCGTAAGACAGTTTAGTGCAATTTTTTGCATTAACAGTTTGGCGCCCACCGTGGGGTCAACTAAGGATTTCCTTCGAAATAAACATCGTATTACTAACGTATCCTCTTATGTAGATCTTCGTTTTCTATTTGTCGATTTCAAGTCTTGACCATACGACGAAGATGCAAGCGGAATTGGAAGACATTGATCAAAAAATGCTCAGTCAATTGAGCAAAACTCTAAAGCGCAACAAGAACTTATAAATCTTCGTCACAAGATGGAGAAACAAACTAGCGATATATATCGCATCATCCGAGAGTTTGGAACACCCTCCACAAATTGGAAAGCACCACATTTGATTTCAAAAGTCCTCGGAATAAGGCGCTTATTGACTCCATGTTACGGGTAACTGTGACGTCCCACTTAGAACAACTCTATATATATACTCTAAGTATATTCTCCTCGTTCAATTATTATGATCTAATATATAAATGTTGATTTAAGCATCAAAGGATCATTGGTCAAACCAACGACCACCCCCGATTTTACATTGCAGGCTCGCAAGATCATATAAATATAGGTTTTACGATTTACATCGTGAGAAACTAAAGTCTCTACGACTTAAAACACAGGTCCTATGATTTATAGTCGTCGATAAGAGACGACTCACATTTTAAATCTTATGATCGCCAGTCATGGCAAACGCAGGTTACGATTTATAGTCGTCGATAAGAGATGACTCACATTTTAAATCTTATGATCGCCAGTCATGGCAAACGCAGGTTACGATTTATAGTCGTCGATAAGAGACGACCCACATTTTTATGATCGCCAGTCATGGCAAACGCAGGTTACGATTTATAGTCGTCGATAAGAGACGACTCACATTTAAATCTTATGATCGCCAGTCATGGCAAACGCAGGTTACGATTTATAGTCGTCAATAAGAGACGACTCACATTTTAAATCTTATGATCGCCAGTCATCGCAAACGCAGGTTGCAATTTATAGTCGTCGATAAAAGACAACTCACATTTTTTAATCTTATGATCGCCAGTCATGGCAAACGCAGATTAAAAATTCTTGGTCGCCAATAGAAGCGACTCGCACGATCGCTAGTCATGACCTATGCATTGTTGTCAATAAAGACGACTTGTACATTGAATCTCACAATCACCAGTCATGGTAAGACGCATGTCCTAACGCAAAAGTCGCCAATAAATGCGACTCGCACGTTTTAATCTCAGGATCGCCAATAAAAGCAATCACGAGTAAGGTAAAAATTTACCGACTATCAAAACTTACAACTAGCTAAAAATGCTAGACACAACGTAACTTAGGTCTCTAACGACCATATCGGCTATGAACGCCAGATCAAAGGTCTCTAACGACCATATCGACTGCGAGCGCTAGATCATAGGTCTCTAACGACCATATCGGTTGCGAACGGCAGATCACAGGTCGCTAACGACGATATCAGCTATGAACGCCAGATCATAAGTCTCTAATGACCATGTCGGCTATGAACGCCAGATCACAAGTCTATAACGATCGTATCGGCTCGGAACGCCAGAACATAAGTCTCTAACGACTTTATCGCAATATTCTTAAATTTTTTCTTGCTTCGATCATCTTATGATCGTCGCCAAGCTTTATTTCGGCCCAATCGTCTTACAATTGTCACCCGTCCCATACGTCTCATTTTGATAAAGATCGTCTTACGATCATCGTCAGTTCCTTATATTTTAAGATCATCTTACAATCGTCGTTAAATTTTTCATCCTTCACATTAGTGGATGAGTACCACAAGTATCTTGAGCATTAAAGATCATCTTTCGATCGTCGCAACTTACTTAACACTATCGACTGGTCTCACGATTTTAGCTGACCAAGTCGGTTTTCTTCTAATGATCCAATTAGCAGAAATGACACGACTCATCATTTTACGCTGGTGCGAGATCTGAAATTCAAATGGCTTTGAAATTCAGATCTCGGCGGGCTAACTATTTGGGTAAAAAATCACACCCTCGACCGACTTAGGAAATTCCCTCGACATGACCCATGATCAAGGATATCTAGGACGGTCATACCCCCAACTGACAAGGGTAATACCCATTATTGCCATATCCCCGACATACGATAGTTGGTTATTAAAAGACATCTTGCGTCAATAGTCATTCAAGATAGTGTATTTACATCTCGTGATCGCACGTCACGTGTCGCATGTTACACGTCGCACGTCACACATCGCCAGTCACACGTTACTAGTCTTACGTCACTAGTCTTACGTCACTAGTCTTATGTTACTGTTAATGCAAAAAATCGTCCAGAAGGATAACTTAAGGTTGTTTGTGGAGCTTAACAACTAAAGAATAGGAATCTTGCGACAAAGCGTGCGACAAAGACAGAAAAAGAAAAAAAGAGACAAAGATTTTGGTGACGCGGCAAAAAAACCTCAACGAGGAAAAAACCCGCGGACGACTTTGGGGGTCGTCGCTGCACTATGATCGCCAAACAGGGGCGATATCCTTTGTTTCAGATGTCGAGACTACAATGATTACAATACAGATGAAAGAAAGACTTTTAATGTAAAGTAACAAGTGAATCATGCGTAAGAAACTGGTGCGTCGTGTGTAAAGATTGTGTGTCGTGCGTATAAGTCGTGCGTCGAGAGCGTTCACTTGAGAGAGAATTCTTTGAGTGTTTTCGCTGTGTATTCCTTGTTCTTGAAATCCGATGTCCCTAAGTGAGACTGGAATCTTCATATTTATAGTCTTCTAGTGCCTTGAATGACTCCACAAATGCTTCTGATAACGGTTGCAACGATCACTGCTGTTAATGCTCATAATTGCCTCTGTCGGTTACGCCCGTTGGCCATAAATGACATTGACCCTGCATTAAGTAGAACAAACGTAACAGTTGTATCGTGCGTTAGTAGGTCGAGATCGTGAGACAACTTACGACAATCCTGCAAGGTCGTAGTCGAACGTCTTGGGAGACTTTCGACCTGTACTTTCGGGAGGGATAACGAGCGGATTAAATGTGTTTAACAGGACCTTATGTTAATCCAAGATATGTCGCGTACCATGTGTCTTATCTTTCTTTGTCGAGGTCGAGGGTCGAGGGATCGTGGATTTTTACCCAAACAGTTTGCCCCCAAAATTTAAAAAATGGAGTGGCAAATTCAAATTGCAAAAGTTTTTAAATTTTGTTAGTCGGACGTCTAGGGTCGTGACACGTGTCAAAAAAATCCTTTCAGTTACCATGGAACTAGATCGGTCCAATTCTAACTAAAGAGAAAGTCGAAAAGGAGATAAGGTCGTGACGTCATGCTGACGTACGATCGTGCATAACAGATGTTCGTGCCAGGTGTCGACGATCTGTCGAGTATTCGAAAAGGCAATGGCACGTGTCGTTCATCGGGCGACATGACCTGACACGATTTTCTACATAAATAGCGACCCATGACGGATCTTTTCCGTTCTTACGTCTACAGAGAGTTTTTAGAAGAGATTCTTCCTTGATTTCTTGCTGTTCTTCGTTCGATCCTTTCCGAACATGCAAGAATCTTCGACCAAGTTAGAGATTTCGAGGTTCTAGAGCGCCTATATAAGGTACGACTCTCCAGTCTGTGTATGCGTCGTAAGTCTATCGCTAGGAAGCCTAGGAAAAATTGGGACATTTGGGATTTTTTAGACCTGCAAACTTGGCTAACAGGTTTATCGATGACGACAGAGCCTAAAAGTACCATTCAAGATCAGGATGATCTTGATAGCTTTAGGATCTTAGCAAAAATCCCTGCGGGGATCACTGTGAGCAAGGCTGGTCAGATTAGACCGGAAATGTGCCCCAAGGGGTACGTCGTGATATACGAATATCCCTTTAGAATAGGTTTCGAATGGCCCTATTCCCCTCTAGCGAAATCCTTTATGTGCGAGTTTGACCTTTCGCCAGGGCAACTGATGCCCCAATTCTGGAAGGTCATCTAGGTCGTCGAGCGACTTACCAAGAACTGGGAGTCGTCGATGAACGTGAAAGACCTTTTGACCGCCTATCAGGTCAAGATGGATATGTACCGTCGCTATAGCCTGTTCTCAAAGCATAAGGGCGATCGTACTCTGGTCCTAAAAACTGCGATTAACGACCGCAAATGGAAGACCAGGTACGTCTTTGTGCGGGTGGCGACGCTGGACCCCGACAGCGATTGGATCAGGTCCGGATGGAACATGGCGGGTGAGTTTCTAGCTTTAGTCGAGCGTCTTTGTTATGTATACTGCTTTGTGTCTCGATTAATCTTCTTCCTCTATGTTTTCAGACATAAAGTTCGATGCCGTGAAGCCTAACGACGACTCTCAGGCTAAAATCAAGAAGTTCTTGGAGATCAGTCCTGAAGACCGATCGTTCGTCACATGACATTTAGTGGACGAGGACGAAGATTTAGTGTTCTTGGGAGAAAATCGTCGAGAGAGTCAAGAGGAAGCAGAGGAGGAAGAAGAAGAAGAGGAAGACGAGTCTGAGGATACTGAGAAGGAGGAGAAGAAAGAGGAGTAGAAAGAAGAGACAGAGGTAGAGATGACTGGTAAGTGTATCCTACTCTGTTCGACACGTTTCTTCCCTCATTTCAGTGTTTTAATTATTCTTCCTTTCTTGTTTCACAGGAGAATCCCAACAGCCCCAGCCGAAGGTGTCGTCTGCGATGGCCAAGAGGGCGGCTCAGACTGAAATGGCTCGTAAGGCGAGGGAAAAGAGGAAGGATGCCTCGACAGCTGGGTCGAGGGTCCTAAAGAGGACGAGGACATTCGTCCCGAGGGAACCGTCTTTGAAGACGGGCGGCTCATCGAGAGTCGTCTCGCCTGAGAAGGCGAAGGCTTCGACCGCATCTATCGAGAAGACTTCCGACATGATCGACGCGACACCCGTCGATCCTGCGCATCCGGCAAAATCGACGGTGTCTCCTACTGCCACGTCAGGCCCCTCGTCGGCCGACAAGAACAAGGGCGCGCGGACGGGAGAGGGCGAGAGAGAAGAAACGACGGTAAATTTTATGTTGCCGTCGGATTTCATGGTCGACAATGTCCTGGACGAGACGAGCTTGTTCCCCCACTTAGACAAGTTTCAACTCCCCTCTTTCAGGCAGCGCTTCAACGGGGTCTCTATCGAGAGTGCGGGGTCTTATGTCGCCGGACTGGCGTTTATGTTAAGTCTATCTTTCAAGACTTTGTTTTTCGTTTATCGTTGTCGTTGTTGTTGTCGGGTATTTTACTAACGAGTTTTTATATGTTTCAGACGTTTCAGTCTTCCTTGGCCCTGCATGCCGAGACGACGAAGATTGAGGGCCTAGTGTCCTCTGCCCTTAAGAGAGAGGATGCGGCGTTGGAGAGGGAGAAGTCCGCTCTGGCACGTATCGAGGACATGTCGGTACGACTCGACGATGCCTTGAACGAGCTGGAAGCTGTCGAACATGCGAGGGACGACGTGAACTCTCGTCTGAAGCAATCCTTCTCTGTGATCGCCGACCAAAGAGAGGAGCTGGACAGGAGGCAGGTGTCCTTGGACATGAAGGTGAAAGAGGTCGAGGAGTCCAAGTCCAAGGTGGTGGACCTGGAGAAGGAGGCGAGGGAGCTTAAGGAAGAGGCTGCGTCTACCTTTTCCCTCGCTCGTCTGACAGCTCGGGCGGCAATCATGCGGTAACACCTGTCGGAGAAGAATCCCCTCGCGTCTGCAACTGAGGAGCTAGCCTTTTTTCTAGCCAAGGTCGGGACCGATAGGGATCTCGACTCTGATGATGAGAAAGAGGCTGAGGAAGAAGAGTTTGTGGACGAGGGCCTCCAGGGTGAAGCTTCGGGCAAGGATGCTGCCGACGCTCCTTCTAATCCTTAGAGAAATGTTTCCTTTTGTCTTAGTTTTGAATGCTCGACCGTTGGTGGTCGAGTCATTTTAGATGTAATCATTCGTGTCGTAAATGAAATTTATCCTTTTGTCGAACACGTGCATTTATTTCGATTCACACATGTCGTGGGTAAATATAATACCAACTGTGAAGTTTATTAAGTATAGAACAAACAAGGAATCGTATGACTTAGGCATCCATTGTAATTATAAAGACTAGTGCACAAGTCACAAGACTTTCATACTTTAAGATCACGTTGGCAAACATAAGTACACGCGATCGATACATTCATTCAGAACGTACAATTCTGCCAAGTTAAGAAACTTAGATCATGGGGTTGCTAGACCAGGCGATCGTACAACTAGATCATTTGACAAAACTCAAATCGTGTGCCCATGTGATAAAATAATCAAGTCATAGACCTGAACACTTATGTCATGCGACTTTACGAGATTAAAGTCGTGTAGTAGACTTTGCAATCTTATGTCGTGCGATCTGCGATAAAACAATGTCAGAGGTTGGTCGTTGGCTAGCCAACGACCAACCGATGCTTAAGTCAGTAATCGTCGTGATAAAAAATCGTATGAAAGAAGGAGAAGAATTTCAAAAAAATTACCTTCTCAGACCCTTTCTCAGACCCTTAAAGGGGGATTTGCCCCCTCGTCATTTATCACCTTATTCCTTTCAGGAGCGAATAGGTTTAAATGACGGGTCGACACGGAGTTTTTGGGAATTGACGCCAAGGTATATGTCGACCATGTCTTCGTGCGACCAGGCAAAACAGCCCGCATGTTCCTGTAAGAAAGATATTAGTTTGTCTTTAAAGCAGGGATCGAAAGACGAACCTGTCGAGATCTTCCGGTCATGCTTGCTTCGATCCAGGATGACTTCGTCGACCCGTGATTGCCAGATGGCCTACTTTTGAGGTTTCAGGGTGGTCTTATAGCAATCACGGGCGACTTTCGGCTCGCTTTTGATCTCTTGGATTCCCCACGACGTAGGGAATTTCATTGTTTGATGGTACGTCGAAGGAACGACTTTCATTTCATGGATCCATGGTCGACCTAAGATGATGTTATAGGCCGACGAGCAATCAATGACGCTGAACTTCATCTGCTTGTTGATTCATCTGGCATAGGCAGGCAAGGTGATCTCTCCAAAGGTACTCGTCGCGTCTCCATTGAAACCGACCAGGGTTGTTGAGCTTCGGGTGATTTCCGATCGTTCGATTCCCATGGCCTTGATGGTGTCAAGGAAGATGACGTTCGTTGAAGTGCCTCCATCGACCAAGACTCGACGGGTTAAACAATTACCAATCGTGAGCTGAATAATCAACCAGTCATGATGCTTCTGATACGAGTCGCTGAGGTTGTCTTGGTCGAATGTGATCTTCATAGCTTCCAACTCCAGATCTCCTTTTGGTCTTGATGAACGCGGGATATGTCGATCGTCAGGTGCTTGACTGGCGTGACGTTTAGCTACAGAATATGTCAGACCGCACACGTCGGAATCACCAGTGATGCAGTTGACGACCTTTGCATGCTCGGGGGTTGGCGGTCGATTGTCGTTACCCGGAGTAACGACATCATCGATGATATCCTTGAGGTTGACTTTCGGGACGTGATATGCTAGCTCTTTTTTGAGAGCTATGCAATCATCTGTCACATGACCATGGTCGATATGGAAGTCGCACCATTTCGACTTATCTTTCTTATCGTCGCTTTGGTCGGACTTCTTCGGCCACCGGATGGTCGCCTGGACGGTCTTCAGAGCCTCGACCAAGTCCTTAGTAGCCCCTTTGAATCCGTAGGAGGATATCTTAGGGTACTGAGGGAATTTGGTCGCGGTCTTGAACTCCACTTTTGTCTTGAATCGGACGTTCGAGATTTGTCACGCATGCTCTGACTTGGATGCTGCTTTTATTTTGAACTCTGGCTTCTTAACACCAAGCTACCTCTTGTCGTCAGTGTGCTTACGACGAAAGGCAGCATCGTCTTCTACCCTCATATAAGCAAGGGTTCTGGCTCGGACGTCTTCGAAATTCTCTGGGGGATACTTGGTCAGATCGGTGTATAGACCCGAACTGTCGTCTAGACCACGCTAGTAAGCTTCGATCGCGGTCTTGAACCTATTGAAGTAGCTTCGAATAGATTCTCCAGCTTTTTGCACGACATAGTACAAATCGCTGGTCTGCTTTTCCATCTTGCGACTACTGGCGAATTGCTGGGAGAACTGGTTGACCAACTCGGCGAACGACCCGATGGATTTGGGTTTGAGATTGATCAACCATTGGAGGGCAGGACCTGTGAGGGTCGCCCCAAAACTCTTGCACATACATACTTCTTGATACATGTGCGGGATCGAGACCGTCCACATGAGCTGTTTATCTTGTGCGATGTGCTCCGTCGAATCGGTCACCCCCGAATATTTGGGCGTGAAGGAGGGGATGTTGTACTTCTTCGGGACATCGACGGTCGCGATCTTGTCGACAAAAGGCGACGCCTGATACCCTGAGCGAGGCTCAACGTCGACCGACACGGCTGCCCCTGGTAGCTTAGCAAGCAAGGACAGGACACGCTCGTTCTGATCTTCTAGCATTTTCAACCGCTGGGCGATAGGGTCATTAGGATCGGGATTCACACCTGCCAACGGATCAACTCCCGAATTGGTGCCATTACCGTACGATGAGCCATTGGCGTCCCCGTTGAAAGGGACAAAATATGGCTGCGACTCATTCTAAAATGGCTGAGACCCATGCTGAAATATCTGAGACCCATTCTGAAATGGCTGAGATCCATTTTGCATGGGTGGCGGCCTTATATAATGAGGAGAAACCTTCCCGAACTGGGGATTTGGATTGAACGTCCCCTGCTACTGGTTCTGCATGAATAGACCTGGCTGCTGATTCTGCATGAATGGACCTGGTCCTGGATTACGGACGAACGGAGCCGAACCAGGGTTATGGACGAATGGAGCGGATTCTGGATTCTGACCGAACGATCCTTGACCTGGATTCTGGACGAATGGTCTTGGACCGTTCTGCGGTCCAAAGGGATTCCTCAGCCGTGCGATTTCCTCAGCTGCTCTTCGACTTTGCTCAGCCATGGCATTGATTTGATTTCGCGCAACTTCCAATTCCTGATACATCTGGGCAATGATATGCTCTTGATTTCCAGGGGCTGCCATTTTCCTGAGACAGAAAACAGAGGAAACTCCAAGAAATCGTTAGTAAAACGCACGTTTGTCGAAGATTTTCTTTAGATGGGGCCCCACGGTGGGCGCCAAACTGTTAATGCCAAAAATCGTCCAGAAGGATAACTTAAGGTTGATTGTGGAGCTTAACAACTAAAGAATAGGAATCTTGCGACAAAGCGTGCGACAAAGACAGAAAAAGTAAAAAGAGACAAAGATTTTGGTGACGCGGGAAAAACCTAAACGTGGAAAAAACCCGCGGACGACTTTGGGGGTCGTTGCTGCACTATGATCGCCAAACAGGGGCGATATCCTTTGTTTCAGATGTCGAGAGTACAATGATTACAATACAGATGGAAGAAAGACTTTTAATGTAAAGTTACAAGTGAATCGTGCGTAAGAAACTGGTGCGTCGTGTGTAAAGACTGTTTGTCGTGCGTATAAGTCGTGCATCGAGAGCGTTCACTTGAGAGAGAATTCTTTGAGTGTTTTCGATGTGTATTCCTTGTTCTTGAAATCCGATGTCCCTAAGTGAGACTGGAATCTTCATATTTATAGTCTTCGAGTGCCTTGAATGACTCCATAAATGCTTCTGATAACGGTTGCAACGGTCACTGCTGTTAATGGTCATAATTGCCTCTGTCGGTTACGTCTGGCTATAAATGACATTGACCCTGCATTAAATAGAACAAACGTAACAGTTGTATCGTGCGTTAGTGTTAATGCCAAAAATCGCACTAAAGTACAACTTAAGGTCGATGTGGACGTTTAACAACTAAAGAAACGTATCTCAAGCCAAACAACATAATAGCGAGGAAAAAGTAAAAGAGACAAGAGATTTGGTGACGCGAAAACCCCAAAACGAGGGAAAAAACCGCGGTCGACTTTGTGAGAGTCGACAGTGCATTATGGTCGCCAATCAGGGGCGACAGTCATTTGGAAACAAGTATTTTGTGTACAATAAGTTACAATTATAGAAAAAGTAAACTTAGTCGTGTGCAAATGACGTGTGTCGTGCATAAATCGTGCAAAAAAGTATGCTTGTCGTGCGGTTTGAACTGCCGTCGTTGGGTGGTTCGAACTGTTGTCGTGCGAAACCTGCGTTAGCGATGTGTGTTCGAATGCTTCGTTGATCACTGTTGTATTGTGAAAGAAATGTGGAAATGAGTGTAAGCGTCAATGTTCAGGTGAATGTAGACTGTTCTCCCCCTCGAATATGGAGCAAGCCTTTATATAGGGTTCGCTGGTCATTAATGAGCTTTAATGGTTGGTCTTGTAACCGCTGTCGGGCATTGAATGCGCTTTGAATGTTTGGTTTTGTAACCGCTGCCGAGTCTTTAATGTCATTAAGAGCTCGTCCGTTACTGTTCGTTATTCCATGAATATCCATAGACCTGCATTAATGAACAAGAGAAACGACTGTTGTCCATTAATGGTTAGTATAATCGTAAGACCGTCTTAAGTTCTGGACGTCGGTCTTATGGAGCATACGACCGTCACCGAAATATAAGACCATGTATATGACTATAAATGTCTTGTAAGACCTTATCTTAATATAAGAAGGGTCTTATGAAAATGTCGTTAGACTAGGGTGAAAATGTCGTAGAACTAGGTCGTAAGACCAAGATGATGATATCGCAGGACCAGAGCGATATAAGACCGATGACAGGAGACTGTTGACGTAAGACCGATGAGTCGTAACTGACAACATGTTAACTAGCGACATAAGACTAGTGGCGTAGGACTAGTAACACAGTACTTAGTGACATAAGACTAACGTCGTGAGACATGCGACACGTGCGATCATTAGATGACTATTGACCCGAGATGTCTTTTAATAGCCAACTATCGCATGTTGGGGATATGTCAATAATGGGTATTATCTTTGTCGATCGAGAGTATGACCGTCGTAGATATCCTTGATCATGTCGAGGGAATTTCCCAAGTCGGTCGAGGGTGTGATTTTTTACCCAAACAGTTAGCCCCCCGAGATCTGAATTTCAAAGCCATTTGAATTTTAGATCTCGCACCAAAGTAAAATGATGAGCCGTGCCATTTCTGTTAATTGAATCATTTAGAAGAAAACCTACTTGGTCAGCTAAAATCGTGAGACCAGTCGATAGTGTTAAGTAAGTTGCGACGATCGAAAGATGATCTTCAATGCACAAGATACTTGTGGTATTCATCCACTAATGTGAAGGATGAAAAACTGACAACGATCGTAAGACGATCTTAAAACACAAGGAACTGATGATGATCAATCAAAATGAGACGTATGGATCGGGAGTCAATCGTAAGACGGCTGGGCCGAAATAAAGCTTGGCGGCGATCATAAGATGATCGAACCAAGATAAAATTTAATAATCTTGCGATACAGTCGTTAAAGACTTATGTTCTGGCGTTCCGAGCCGATACGGTCGTTATAGACTTTTGATCTGGCGTTTAGAGCCGATATGGTCGTTAAAGACCTATGATCTGGCGTTTCGAGCCGATACGGTCGTTAGAGACCTATGATCTGGCGTTCCGAGCCGATACGGTCGTTAGAGACCTATGTTACGTTGTGTAAGTTTTGCTTTCGTGAGAATCGGTAAAAAATTTACCTTTCTATTGAACCTGAGTATTATTTCGACTCATACATGTCATGGACAGATGTAATATCAACTGTAAAAATTCAAAAAAAATGAACAAGAAGTCGCGCTACTTGGACATCCATTGCAATACAACGATTAGAACGTAAGTCATAAGACTTTCATATTTTTGAATTGTATAAGCAAACATAAGCGCATGCGATCAAAGCATTCATTCAGAACATGAAATTTTTCTAAGTTAAAGAACTTAGATCATGGGGTCGTGAGACCTTAAGATCGTGTGATTTGATCATACGATGAACTTGAATCATGTGTTCCTGTAGTTATACAATCGAGTCGTCTAATAAAACTGATTGTTTATATCGTGCGATTTTACTGAAGTCGTATGATAGACTTAGTAACTTATGCCGTGCGACCTTGCGATAAAGCAATGTCAGAGGTTGGTCGTTGGCTTTTCAGATGCGTTGCACTCCAGCTGCGTGGGATATCTCGACCGTCGGGGGTTTGGAGCTGATAGGCACCTTTACCCACGACTTCTGAGATACGATAAGGACCTTCCACTTGGTGAAACGTTTACCTGTATTATGCTCTTGAGTGCTTTGGAACACTCGTCGGAGGACGTAGTCGCTTACTGGAAAGACTTTAACTTTGACATTCTTGTTGAAATGTCGTTCGACCGCTTGCTTTTGCGATGCCATTTTGATCAATGATGATTCTCTAAGCTCTTCAAGGGCGTCGAGGTCATAACTTAAACCAACCAAGTTATGGTCGACAAAAGTATGCCTCGAGGTTGGGAGTTGGACCTCGACCGGCAAAACTGCTTCGCAACCATAGACCAAAGAGAAAGGGGTTGGTCCTGTGGACGTGCGGGGCGTCGTGCGATTTGCTCACAGGACCGAAGGGTTCTCTTCGACCCATTCTCCCTTTGCAGCTTTCAATCTTTTCGTGATCGAGGCAATAATGGTCTTATTGCTCGACTCAGCAAGTCCATTTGCCTGGGGATACCTGACGGCGCCTTGTCGAAATGTCGGCCAAAAGTAGCTTTGTCGAGAGATACGATTGGTCAAACTACGACCTCCTGAGTGATTGCCACACTCCCCGTCGTGCATTTCTTGAAGGATCTTCTGAACTTGACTCTTGCTTGGGATTATACGGTTAATCTTGCGACTTGCCTTTATTGGCAATCCTGAGATTAAAATGCGCGAGTTGCACTTATTGGCGACGTTTGCGTTTTGACATGCGTCTTACCATGACTAGTGATTGTGAGATTCAATGTATAAGTCATCTTTATTGACGACATATGTCATGACTAGCGATGAGATTTCATCATGCGAGTCGTTTTTATTGGCGACCGAGAATTTTAACCTGTGTTTTTCGTGACTGGCGATCACAAAAAATGTGAGAGGACTATAAGTTGCACCCTGCGCTTGCCATGACTGGCGATCATAAGAAAAAACGTAAGTCGTCTTTTACTGCCGACTATAAATAGCAACCTGCGTTTGCCATGACTGGCGATCGTAAGAAAAAATGTGAATCGTCATTTATCGATGATTATAAGTCGTAACCTGCGTTTGCCACAACTGGCGATCATAAGATTTAAAATACGAGTCGTCTCTTACCGACGACTATAAATCATAGGACGTGTGTTTTAAGTCGTAGAGACTTTGGTTTCTCACGAGGTAAATCGTATGACCCGTATTTAAGCCGTAGAGACTTACGATGCAAATCGTAAGACCTGTATTCATATGATCTTGCGAGCCTGCAATGTAAAATCGGGGGTGGTCGTTGGTTTGACCAATGATCTTTTGATGCTTAAATCAACATTTATATGTTAGATCATAATAATTGAATGAGGAAAATGTACTTAGAGTATATATATAGAGTTATTCTAAGTGGGACGTCACAGTTACCCGTTACACGGAGTCGATAGGCGCCTTTTTTCGAGGACTTTTGAAATCAAATGCGGTATTTTTTTTAATTTGTGAAGGGTGTTTCGAGCCCCCGAGTCCCTTGGATGATGCGATACATGCGATACTTTGACGGAGCATTTTTTTTATCAGGGCTTGAATCTGGCTTCGAGCCGTATTCGATTCCGATTGAAGTTGAATCAGGGGGTCTTGACAATTTGCCATATACCTGAAAAAACTTTACAAGATCGTTAGAGCGATATGTGTGTTGGCTTGAGATTTTCTCTAGATGGGGTCCCACAGATGGCGCCAAACTGTTAATGCCAAAAATCGCACAAAAGTACAACTTAAGGTCGATGTGGACGTTTAACATCTAAAGAAACGTATCTCAAGCCAAACAACATAATAGTGAGGAAAAAGTAAAAGAGACAAGAGATTTGGTGACGCGGAAAACCCCAAAACGAGGGGAAAAAACCGCAATCGACTTTGTGAGAGTCGACAATGCACTATGGTCGCCAATCAGGGGCGACAGTCCTTTGGAAACAAGTATTTTGTGTACAATAAGTTACAATTATAGAAAAAGTAAACTTAGTCGTGTGCAAATGACGTGTGTCGTGCGTAAATCGTGCAAAAAAGTATGATTGTCGTGCAGTTTGAACTGTCGTCGTCGGGTGGTTCGAACTGTTGTCGTGCGAAACCTGCGTTAGCGATGTGTGTTCGAATGCTTTGTTGATCACTGTTGTATTGTGAAAGAAATGTGAAAATGAGTGTAAGCGTAGATGTTCAGGTGAATGTAGACTGTTCTCCCCCTCGAAGATGGAGCAAGCCTTTATATAGGGTACGCTGGTCATTAATGAGCTTTAATGGTTGGTCTTGTAACCGCTGTCGGGCATTGAATGTGCTTTGAATGTTTGGTTTTGTAACCGCTGCCGAGTCTTTAATATCATTAAGAGCTCGTCCGTTACTGTTCGTTATGCCATGAATATCCATAGACCTGCATTAATGAACAAGAGAAACGACTGTTGACCATTAATGGTTAGTATAATCGTAAGACCGTCTTAAGTTCTGGACGTCGGTCTTATGGAGCATACGACCGTCGCCGAATTATAAGACCATGTATATGACTATAAATGTCTTGTAAGACCTTATCTTAATATAAGAAGGGTCTTATGAAAATGTCATTAGACTAGGGTGAAAATGTCGTAGAACTAGGTGGTAAGACCAAGATGATGATATCGCAGGACCAGAGCGATATAAGACCGATGACAGGAGACTGTCGACGTAAGACCGATGAGTCGTAACTGACAACATGTTAACTAGCGACATAAGACTAGTGGTGTAGGACTAGTAACATAGTACTTAGTGACATAAGACTAACGTCGTGAGACATGCGACACGTGCGATCATTAGATGATTATTGACCCGAGATGTCTTTTAATAGCCAACTATCGCGTGTTGGGGATATGGCAATAATGGGTATTATTTTTGTCGGTCGAGAGTATGACTGTCGTAGATATCCTTGATCATGTCGAGGGAATTTCCCAAGTCGGTCGAGGGTGTGATTTTTTACCCAAACAGTTAGTAGGTCGAGATCGTGAGACAACTTACGACAATCCTGCAAGGTCGTAGTCGAACGTCTTGGGAGACTTTCGACCTGTACTTTCGGGAGAGATAACGAGCGGATTAAATGTGTTTAACAGGACCTTATCTTAATCCAAGATATGTCGCGTACCATGTGTCTTATCTTTCTTTGTCGAGGTCGAGGGTCGAGGGATCGTGGATTTTTACCCAAACAGTTACTAGTCTTATGTTACTAGTCTTACGTCTTACATTGCTAGTCTTATGTTACTAGTCTTACGTTACTAGTCTTATGTCGCAGTTACGTGTCGCCAGTTATGACTCGTCGGTCATCGGTCAGTAACGGACGAGCTCTTAATGATATAAAGACTCGACAGTGGTTACAAAACCAATCATCAAAGCGCATTTAATGCCGAAAGCGGTTACAAAACCAACCATTAAAGCATATTTATTACCAACGAAAGCTATATAAAGGCCCCCGGTGATCAATCTGGGGAAGAGGCTACATACATTCAAATTAAGACTCAATTCTACATTTCTTTCAAGGCATTGGAACATATCTCACTTACGCAAAGTTCCGCACGACGGTAGGTCGAACCATCCGACGACGGCAGTTCAAACCGCACGACAAGCATACTTTTTAGCACGATTTATGCACGACACACGTCATTTGCACACGACTAAGTTTATATTTACATTTATTTGTAATCTGTTGTACACAAATCACCTGTAACACAAGGACTTTCGCCCCTGTTTGGCGACCATAGTGCACTGTCGACTCTAACCAAGTCGACTGCGGTTTTCCCCCTCGTTTCGGGGTTTTCCGCGTCACCAAAATCTCTTGTTTGTCTACATTTTCTTCGTTATTTTTCTTGTTTATTTCAATGGTTCAATCTTTAGTTGATAATGTACGAAACCAAACCTTAAATCGTATTTTTATACAATTTTCGGCATAAGACACTTTAGTGCAATTTTTTGCATTAACACTTTCAAAGCTTATCTAAAGGTTGGTTGAATATTTTTTAAAAGATTCTCCAAAAGTATGTATAGTGACGCTTTATGAGCATTAATAACAGTTTTTAAGTGTCACTAAAAGATACATTAGAAGAACCACAAGGGTGGTGGCGTGTTGGCAAGGGCTTGGGGGGATGTGGTGGAATATCCCATCCACCCCGGGTTCGAGTCCAGGCGTCAGCATTCTGTGGCCAGGCTTAGTCTCAGACGGCCGCTTTGTTTGTTTGTTTCCAAATTGCCAAGGATGTAGTCTAGGCAAAGCCTAGATGAACCTTATTAAAAAAAAGATACATTAGAAGAGGTTGTTGAAAAAGTTTCTCTAAAGGTGTAGGCTTTTTCTAAAAATATCATTTAGTTACAACTTACCGTAAGACCTTGTTCCTTTCTAGTTGACTAAGTAATATTCCACTCGTGCAGTGGGTGTAGGGGCTAGCCCGTGGTGCGGTCAGCTATGATATACTCAATTTCGTCTTTAGTAGGTTCATCTACAACATCTGGTGGTGCCCTCGTGGGCACGTTCATCTCTGGGTCGGTCTGGTCTAATCGAAGTCAACTGACTCACATAGAATACGGGGTGAGTTTTCACCGAGCTCGTCGCTTGAGTCTATAGGCTACCTCTTCTATCTGCTTTTCTACAAGGGCTGTGCGATTAAGTCGTAAGTAAACACCTAAGAATGTCTACGCAAATAAGCCGTTTTCCTCATTAAGCCCAATAAGTCACAAGTAAACACACCCTAAATCTCTTATATTTACAAACGCAATGTTGAACAATACGTTATTTGGACAATCAATTGTTTTGTATCATCAATTTGCATTAAATTTTTTAAATGTAATTTCAAACTTTTGAGATACCAACCGTACGTTATTGAGAAAAAAAAAACATGATACCATACCATGTTCACCCCTAAAAATGACCACAAATAGAAAGCTGCAGCAAGAACCCTAGTTATAACCATAAAGTAGCCAAAATAATATACTAAAGGACTTGGATTTTACCTTATAGTTCCGAGACCACCAATTCCAACAATCAAAACAGCATAATCGCCATGGATCTTTATCTTTTTTCTAGGTTTGTGAAAAGAAAACAAATTTGTAGAAACTGAGAGAGCTCTCACATCTTCCATGACATAAATTCGTGTGTTTCTAGGCAGAAAAGTAGGTGGATATGCAGATCGGGAAAAAGAAAAAGATTGCCGGCGGCGATGTAATGTAATGTAATGGAGGGTTTGTGAAACAAAAGACTGAAAACCTAAGGGAGACAGAGGAGATAAAAAAAGTTAAAACCACAACTTTGATTTTTCTTTTTATTTTTACTTTTGTTATCTTACTGCACTTTTTATTGGGTTACCATCATTTTTGCTTTAATCTATTAAATTTACATGATTGTTATATTGTAATCGATAAATGGAATTTTAAATTTATTATGATGCATAACATAAATTAATAACATTTAAAAGGATGATTGTGAACACGGTTAATTGATGTTTTATTTTTGAAATGTGATGTAGTGCGTGTTCTTGAGGCGGCTGAAAAAAATAAAGTGGTTAGGTTACCACTTTAGCGGTCAGATGAAAAAAAGTGTTAAGTGGAACTGATTTGAATAAAAAAACAAACAATCTGATTTTTTAAATGTCTGGCCGAAAGAGTGAAATTGCCCATATAAGTACTTATTTTGTAAAAACAAACAGCCCCGTAGTTGTAATTGTGAATTTGTGATACACTTATTATATATTATAAAATATTTAAGTTTACTCTTAATAAAAAGGTTAATTTTTCAAAAATATAACTGTGAAAATATTAAGTATGATTCAATAATATTTATAAAAATAGAGTATGATATAATATAGATACAAGATATTTCATTTTTTTTATAATACTCTAATTTAGCATATTTTTTGACCAATAAGAATGAAAGATTAAAATATAAATGAAGGGGTTAGAATTTGGAAAGACCATATATATATATATATATATATATATATATATATAGAGAGAGAGAGAGAGAGAGAGAGAGAGAGAGAGGGAGAGACTTGAGATTATGTGAGACTAAACTATTTCCGTGAGACCATAAAAATAACACTAATCCTTCACAACAAAAGACTGTGAAGGTAAACCTTTTTGTTGTGAAAGTTCACTGTTTTCATACTTTCACAATGAATCGCTGTGAAGTTTTAGTGTTATTTTATGGTTTTACGGTCTCACGAAAACATGTTTGTCTCACGTTAACCCAACCCTATATATATATACTATATATATTTTTAAATATTATTAATCTTAATTTTTTAACCAAACAAATTATTTAGAAAATGTATTTATTGTTTTTAGTTTCATATTCATGTCAATATATTTTTTTTTTCAAATTTTCCACCACGAATATGTTCATACGTGTATATATACACGATATTATAAAGTATTTGAGAAAAACTCTTAAAAACAAGTTTTTATGCATAAAGTACTGTTTATTGATGCACACCTAAATAAAACGTCATATTAACTATTTTATACAACACTATTTGAAAAAATATCCTATAAGCAGAAGTGTCCTCTAAAAAAATGGGCTTATAGGATACTTCTCAAAAGCGTCCTTTAAAATTAGCTAATACGACACTTTATTTTGAAAATGTCGTAAAAAATTATGACGTTCAAAAGCGTCCTATATAACACTTTTAGATACGACACTTTTTTATTTGGTCCTATAAACTTAGGTCCTATAAAACACTATTAAGACGCTTATTTATTTTAAACGTCATATAAACTCAATTTTGTTGTAGTGTCTCCATAAGCTTCATTGGGTTGTTTCTATTATACATGGATGTTGGGTCGGAGGTAAAATGAGTTGACCAGAAGCACAAGCGATATGCTTATGTCTACGAGCCACGAGGGTTGTCATGACGCATTTCACTACTTATTTCTCTATATTATTATCTTGGTTTAGGGCTTTGTGGTTTCATATACATTATAACAATTTCCTTCTGGTTATATCTATCTATGTGTAATGTGTATGTTTAGATTGATTTTAATCACCAACATGGATGCATTTTTGCTACTTTCTAACATTTATCAATCATGTTGTTTTAAATACAAGGGCTAATTTATATCACATCAGAGTGAGGTTTCGTGACTTTTCTGTAACTCTACTTTGTGTTTCTCTATTCAACTTGTATACATCGATAAACTTTACAATACAAATAATCTCAGAAAAAATATACTTCAACTTCAAGAGGATTGAAGTTGATTGGGAAACCCTAATCTAGAAATAAGATGAACAAACCCTAATTCTAGAGAGAGAATGAAGATGAGAGAAATTTGTAATCCAAAGTGAAAGGAAAACTAACTCGTTCATCAGAAAATGAAAGAAGATAAGACTTTATATATGAATCCAAAAATTCCACTTCAACCCTTCATCTTCCTATAAATTGCTCCGCTATCCTCGTACTATTTCAGAATGTGAAGTGCAGTCCTCTCTATCCTCATCTATCAGCCTTAGTCCAATTCACCCCTCATACTTTCTAAAAGTAACACAAAGAACACTAAGTAAATTATAGATGACAAGATTGGTCTAGAATTCATTACCTTTTAACACCCTCCCTCAATCTTGACATCTGAACAAATCCAATAATTTTAATTTTCCACAAAGATAGTTATGCTGATTAACACCAAGAGACTTAGTGAAAATATCTGCTGGATTTCCTGTTGAAGCAACTTTAACAATTTTCAACATTCTAGAAGCTATTTTATCTCTTACCTGATGCACATCAATCTCAATGTGTTTGGTTATCTCATGAAAAACTGGGTTGTTAGCAATTTGAATAGCAGATTTGTTGTCACATTGTAAATTTATAGGAAGTAAATTTGTTATTTTCAAATCTATTAAAACACTAAAAACCCATATAATTTCACAGAGAGCAGAAGCCATAGCTCTGTATTCTGATTCCACGGAAGAGCGAGAAACAATAGTCTTTTTCTTACTTTTCCACGATATCATACAATTGCCTAAGAAAATACAATAACCAGTAACTGAACGTCATGTTGTGAGACACTTGCCCCAATCAGCATCAACATAGACATTCAGTTTAAAGTCAGAAGAAATAGAAAAATTAACTCCTTTACCTGGAGAGTACTTCAAATACCGCAACACTCTAAGAGCTAACTTCAAATGTGATAAACGTGGTGAATGCATGAACTGACTTAAAAAATGAACAAAAAATGCTATATCTGGTCTAGTAGCTAAAAGATAGATCAATCTTCCTATCAATCTTTGATAACCAGTAAAGTCCTTTAAAGGAGGGTCTTTAGGGTCTGAACCAAACGTATCTGTAACTATTAAGTTCATATCCATTGGTGTACTAATAGGTTTGACCCCTAAATACCCGAAGTCCTTTAATAACTCTAAGCAGTATTTTCTTTGAGACATGAAAAATCCATTTTCAGTCCTCAAAATTTTCTATTCCTAAAAAGAATTTTAACTCACCAAGATCTTTTATTTTAAAACTAGATTGTAGATGATCCTTTACCTTTTTAATTTCAGACATACAATTTACTGTTAGAACGATATCATCAACATAAACTAAAAGAACTAGAAAAACAGAATTAGAACTTTTAGTAAATAGAGAATAATCACTGGAACATTGCACAAAACCATCATCAAATAAGCAAGAAGACAATTTTTCATACCATTGTCTTGGAGCCTGCTTTAAACCATAAAGAGATTTTATAAGTTTGCAAACTCTTTTATCATTAGGTGTAAAATATCCAGGAGGTAATGACATATAAACCTCTTCAACAAAATCACCGTATAGAAAAGCGTTGTTCACGTCAAGTTGGCACAAAAGCCACTCATAAGACAATTTTTCATACCATTGTATTGGAGCCTGCTTTAAACCATAAAGAGATTTTATAAGTTTGCAAACTCTTTTATCATTAGGTGTAAAATATCCATGAGGTAATGACATATAAACCTCTTCAACAAGATCACCGTATAGAAAAGCGTTGTTCACATCAAGTTGGCACAAAGGCCACTGATTTTGAACAGCCAGAGCAACAACACAACGAACCGTAACCGTTTTAACTACGGGTGAAAAGGTTTCCTTATAATCCAAACCTTCCCTTTGAGAGTAACCCTTGCCAACAACACGGGCCTTATACCTATCGATTTCACCATTGTACTTGTATTTAATTTTATAAACTCACTTACAACCAATGGGTTTACGACCAGGAGGCAAATCAGTTAAAGTCCAGGTTCTATTTCTATACAATGCTTCCATTTCATCATTCATTGCAATGACCCAATTTTTATCCTTACTAGCCTCATAAAAAGATTCAGGTTCAACAACTTTATTCAAAGTAGAAACAAAACAAAAACTTTCTTGACTAAGATGAGCATAATTAACAACCTTCTCAAGCCCATACTTTACCTTCCCCTCAACAACATAGTCACTAAATCTCCAAGGCAAATTTGAAGGACGACTAGACTTTCTAACAAGGGTCTCATTAGGTTCGAAAGAACAACCTTCAGAAGGGGAACTAAAGTGTTCATCATGATGTTGAACACGTAAGGGACTAAAGTTAGCATCGCAGTGATCATCGGTAGTCTTATTAGTACTACCAGGATCATGAGTTCCGACAGCCCTAATTGAAGAATCATTATTAATAGTACTGCCAGAAGTGGTAGCCCTATCCAGACTACTCGAATGATCATGGTTGCTAGTATTTTTCTTAGAATTGACAAAATTAGGCTTATCTTGAGTATTCTCCCTATCATCATCATCGGGTAATCCAGAAGTGAAATTATTAGTCTCATAAAAAATGGAATAAAAAAAATTTAAAGTATTTAAATCACTAGAGTTAGAACCTTGTTTGGTTGCACACATTTTAAAAGGAAAAATTGTTTCGTAAAACTTTACATCACGAGAAACAATTATTTGTTTAGAAATCTAAACTATACAATCTATATCCCTTTTTGGAATTAGAATAACCAAGTAAAACACACTTTTCACTTCTAGAAGAAAACTTATCAGAATTATTTTGCTTGATAGCAAAACACAAACATCCAAAATTTCTTAAATGAGATAAAACAGTTTTAAACCCATAAACAAGAGCATAAGGAGACTTTCCATTTAGAACAGATGAAGGAGTTCTATTTGGCAGTGAGAATACACTCACTCCACATGTTCAATGGAATTTCCCCTTGAAACATTAAAGGTCTAGCTACATTTAACAAGTGCCTATGCTTACGTTCTACAACCCCATTTTGTTGGGGTGCATACACGCAAGAGGTTTGATGAATGATTCCTTTTGTTTTAAAAAACTCACCTAAAGTATTGTTCACAAATTCAGACTCATTATCACTTCTGAACACCTTTATATGTTTCCTAAATTGTGTAAACAGCAAACTGTGAAAAGCCACAATATTATCATAAACTTCATTTTTGTGTTTTAACAAATAAACCCACACAGAACGAGTAAAATCATCAACAATAGTTAAAAAAATACTTGTATCCTTCCGTACTTACTGGTCACACGATAGGGTCCCCACAAATCAATATGAATTAAATCTCCAAGACTCTTAGTGGTATGATCACTAAGTTTGAACTTATCTCTAGCCTGCTTAGCCTTATGATAGACTTCACAAGGACCAGATTCATGACTATTCCCTAAGGTCAATTTATGTCTTAAAACATTAAAAACTAGATCAGCCGGGTGTCTTAGGCGACTATGCCACAATTGATGAGAAACATCACAGAATATTGACATATGAGAAGTGTTTACCCTATTATTAGAACATGGAACAAAAGGTTTACTTTTGGTAACCTGATCAAAGAAGTAAAGACCTCCTTGTTCACTACCAGTCCCCACAACTTTCATTGCAGGAAAATCCTGAATTAGGAAACACATAAATTCATTAAATCCTATAAAAATTTTACTATCTCGAGCAATCTTATGCACAGATAACAAATTAACATGAAAATCAGGAATAACCAACACATCAAATAGAGTAACTTTATCATTAAGTTTGAAATTCCCAATTTTGTTGATTATAGCCTCATCACCATTAGGCTGAGTAACTTTTAACATTAAATCAGAAATATCCACAACATTTTCCATATAGGACACAGAAGATGCCATGTGCTGATTAGCACCTGAATCAATTATCCAACAAGATTTATTTAATTTTGAAGAAAAAGCAGAAATATTAGCCATATTGGAAGAAAACCTACCAGCCATATTGCCAGAAATGCCCTCAGGTTGTTTTTGATCAATAAGGGACAATAACTTGGTTATTTGATCTTCAGTGAGAGATGAGGAAGTATTCTGACCACGACCAGAACTATCAGTAATGCAAGCATTACTCGATAAAGACTTAGGAATATGATTTGATTTATTCTTTATAAATTGAAAATCTTTGGAAAACCCAATTACTTTGAAACATCTTTCTATTGTGTGTCCTGTTAGACCACAATGCTTGCATAAAGGAGGAGGTTTTCCGGATTGTTTCTTAGAATTAGACGTTTTTCCAAAGAAAGCAGTGTTTTGAGGTTTGATATCTGTAGAGGGACGAGACACACCACGATGTGACTATTCTCTAGAAATCAAAGAAAGAGCAGTTTTGACAGAAGGAAGAGGTTCAGTAGTCAAAATGTTACTTCTTATATTCATATACATATCATCTAACCCCATTAAGAATTGCATCAACTTCAAAAGTTGATTATGTTTTGAAAACTCATGTGCAGCGTTACACGAACATGAAGGCAGTTTTATTAAGGCATCAAATTGTTTCCAAAGAGCATTCAATTTATGATAATATTCAGAGACTGGCATTTTGACTTAGAGAATTAATCGTTTGATGTAGATTAAAAGTAACAGAACCATCAATTTTGACATAAGTTTCCATAAGTCCATCCCAAACTTCAGACGCATGCTTAGAGAAAACTTGACTGACAAATAATTCTTCTGAAATGGAACCAAGAATCCAGGATAACACAACGGAGTTACACCTATCCCATTGCTTACCCAAAATTTTATTATCAGTAGCACGGGTGACAGAACCATTAACAAAACCAAGTTTATTCTTAGTTTCCAAAGCAAGAACCATAGCACATGACCACACATTATAGTTTTCAGTACCATTTAACTTCATACTCATGATAGAGACACCCGAAGTATCACTTGGGTGAAGATACAAAGGATCTCCAAAGTCCTGTTTAGCTATCATAGATTGCTCTACTAAACATTTAGGGTCCTCTCCACAATCCATGACAACCGTCTGGAACAAATGATAAAGCACACACGGTGAAAACTAAGAGACCACACAACAGGATTCCTTGCCACTCAGAGGTGGTAGGTCAAGCCAATCTCTTAGCCACCAAACAAGAAGAAGAGTAAGAGAGTGAAACACACAAATGATAATAGATTAGAAGAGTTACAATGCTTTTACAATGACCTGTAAGGATGAGAGAACAAGTTACAGAGATAACCTTGTAATGAGCACAACGGAAACACGATCCCAAGTCTCTGAATAGTGAATGATCAGAGACCAAGAGAAGTACCTGAACAAACCAAACGACCAGATGAGGTCAAGATCCAAGTCTTTGGTGGAGGGTAAACCCCAAAGAACCACCACAGATTCAGCTTCTTGACTAGATCCAGAACTAACGAAACTAATGAAGAAGAACAGTAAGAAAGAAAACACAGATCTGAAGTAAAGAGACTGATATCAATGATTCATTCAAGACAAAGCTCAAGGATGATATTTTAGACTTACCAAACCACCAGATCTGAGAAACGGAAACCCAACAGATCTATATACAGACAACCTCACGTCAAAACCAACGAACAAGATATGAAAGAGAACAAAAAATTTTGAACGACAATGATGTAAGATCTAAACACACAAGGCTTCAGAGAAATGAATCGACTAGAGTCAACCAAGGTTAAACTTAGTCACATTAAACAATTCATACTCTTAAGACTAACAATGCATGTGACCTTAAACAAAGAACGCAAAAAAAAATTAGATCTAGCAAGAGATGACAGATCTTATTACAAAATAGCAGATCTTAGCATGAGATGTACAGATCTTATTACAAAACAGCAGATCTAGCAAGAGATGTACAGATCTTATTACAAAACAGTACAATCCTATTATGAAATGTACAAATCTGTTAAGAACAACAATAGATCTATTAAGAAGAGTAGATATTATGCACTCATATAAAAGAAGACACACGATTATGTTCAAATCCAACTAGATGAGAACAAAAACCGAGTGAAAAATGAAGAACAATATATGGAAACACAAAATTGTTCAGATCGAAAGAGATAAGAACACTTTGAAGTGTAAAACACCAAAAAAAACACCACAGATAATCCAGATCTAAACATATAAGGATTAAATAGTGACGGAAACTCAAACGTCAGTCCAGATCTAGAAAGAAAAGGACAAACACCTTGAGTAACAAAAAAGACGAAGCAAAGGAATCTGAATACAAAAGGTAACATATATCTTGAAAACAACTTTTATCAGAATTTTAACAGAAAATGAAGAACGAGGCAACACAGATCTTGAAAAACAACTTTTATCAAAAATTTAATAGAAAATGAAGAACGATGAAGATGAATACATGCATACCACAAGATATCGATGTATGAAAAAGCAACAGATTAGAACTTCGGCTCTGATACCATATTCAACTTGTATACATCGATAAACTTTACAATACAAATGTTAGGACATTATATTGTATTCAAGGTTTACTGTAAAGTCAACATTCTGTAAAGTCAATGTTGTATGCTTTAAGCCTTTATGCCTTGTATCCCTTAGGTATAAATAGGCTTGTAGTGTTCTTGTTTGTAGGAACTCTAGTAACTCTAAGAACTCTTGGTCATTTGTACTTACTTTCAAATCTATGAATGACAATGACTTTCTCTCTCTAGAATCTCTTACACTTTGATTGTTACACACTAGATTTGGGATTAACATTTGGTATCAGAGCATTAACATTTGGTATCAGAGCACAAACAGAGATTTTAGACAGATTATTGAAGATCTTCTTGAAGATTTGTTGTTTTTTCTTGAATAGTTCGCATACACTGTTCATCAGATTCTAAAATTCTCATTTTTGGATTATTTTGGACTGAATTTGATTTGATTACCTGCGATTCATCTTCATGAACAAGTTTGGTTTAGAAAATTTTACCTAATTCTGTCCAGATCTCGTGAATTTTGGAGATTTAGTATTTTTGTTCGAAAAAAAACTCACTTCACTGTATTTGGATCGAATCTTGAATTTTTGGAGGAATTAGACGTTTGTTATAAAATCAAAAGAGTGCGAAATCTGTTTTCGAATCAACCTGTGAAAGAATCATCGATTTTGATAAAGAATTGAAAGATTTATGGCCAAAATTGTAATTTTTGGTTAAGTATTCGCATGATTTGAAGAACTCGCAACATTCATATAGAACTCGCAAGATTCATACATTGTTCGCAAGATTCATCAACTTTTCGTATTTCTCAACACCGAAGAAGTTTGGTTCTCGTATTGGTCATCATACGGGAAGTCTAGAGTTCGCATCTAAAAGTTGCGAAAAGTGAAGTGTTCTTATTGGTCTTGATACGAGAAGTCAGGAATTCGTATTGGTTTTGATACGAGAAGTCAAGAATTTGTATTGATCTTGTTTTGAATAGTAAGGTTTTCGTATTAGCCTATTGCGTGAAGTTCGTTGTTCGCATCGGTGTGTTGCGAGAAGTGTGGAGTTCGCATCGGGTTGCTTGCGAGAAGTTTTACTGTTCGTATTATTTTCGATACGAGAAGTGTATTGTTCTTATCAGTTGCTTGCGAGAAGTTAGGAGTTCGTATCTTACTGGTTGCGAGAAGTTCTTGAGTTTATTAGTTTGTTGCGAATAGTTTGTCATTTCACAGTGTGTTGCGAAAAGCTTGTTAAGACAAGGAACTTTTTCAAGATTGGATAAGAAAACTTTTTCTGAAAACGTTTTCCAAGTGTATTTCATACACTTTTCTGTCTGAATCTCTGAAAGATTTACAATCTATTAGGTGTCCAACAATGTCTATTTATGATGATCAGTTATTTTATCATCAATATTTGATAATGGAAGATTTACGAAGAAAGATTGCAGTTCTTGAAGCTACACGAGAGAAAAATAAGACACTTAACAACTCAACTCTTCAAGATGATATGAAAAAGCTTCAAGGGAATATGAAAGCATTGGAAGAAGAAAATGTTGATCTGAATAAACAGATTTCAGAAATTTCATTCTCAAATGAAAAGTTTATTTTAGAAGAACATAATATTAAACTTTCAAAAAGGATTACTGATCTTGAATTTTATATTGCAGATCTTGAAGCAAAGAGAGACAACTCAATTCTTCACGATGAAATCAAGAGACGGCAACATCCTTTGAAAGAGAAAATGCCAAGTTGAAAGAAACGATTTGTTTGGGAACAAAAGTTTTAGAATCTGAAAGAAATGCTTTTAAACGAAAATTCTTCTCTTGTGAGACTATAAATATCAAACTTTCAATACAAGTTTCTGATTTTGAAAAAGTTTTATTCTTAGAAAAAGAGAAACTTGAGAAAGAAAGATCTGAGTTTGACACTGAAAGAAAATCTTTTGAAGTAAAAAATAATGAGCTTTCACACAAAATATCTGATTTGGAAACAGAACTTGAAATGGATAGAAAAGAGCTTGAAAAAAGATGAAAGTTGAGAACTTTCAAGCAAAGAGTGTGAATGATATCTTTTCAGATGAAAGAAAAATTGTTGATCCAAACCCTGAGTGATTTGATAATGACTATGAGAACCACTTAGTGAAAATTGTATGTAGACAATATGTATTAATGTTTTGTCATCAAAGAAAATATACTAAGTCTGTTTAGTATCGCTGATGAAAAACATGCTTTAATTTATACTTCAGCGAACACTGTACATCCGTGAGCCCTGAGCCTGTTCAGCCTCACTGATGACCGCTGAATGTTCATCATATAATTGTTTACTTATGATTCCTGAAGACAAGATTCGCATCAACAAAGTTCGAAGCTGAAATCGAAGACCAAGCTGAAGAACAAGTGATTAAGTCTACTAGTGACCTGATGCGGACATCAGCGAAGACAAGACTTGTCCATTCAACGTGAAGTTTCAAGTAGAAGACTTCAGTGAACGCTGAACTTTATCATTTGATGATAAAGATTCATTCAGTGAACACTGATCATGAATCCTGTTCTACAAGCAACTTTTGTCTTATCCCCTTGCACGCCTCCGTACGATTTTGTCAGAACGGACATCCCTTTTATCCAGAATCGTACAACCAACTCTGCAACTACACTGTTCACCATGCGGCCAATAAGATGTTTGCTAAAGTCAAATCATGCAACGAACCAGAGGCTGCCACGTGTAAAGGTGTACTGTTTTGCATTAAATACATGCAGTATAAATAGAGAACCCTACTTCATATTTGAAGTGCTCGGCCATCTTCTTCTCGCTGAACTACTTAGTGCAAGAAAACCCTCCTTAGTTTTCTTATCTTCTTTTCTCTCTATTTCTAGTGCAAGAAATCTGTGTGTTCTCATAGTTTGTTTAGATTAGGTTTTTAACTTGATCTTATTCCGCAACAAACTGTAAATTGTTTGATTATATCAATAAACAATTTAGAAAGATAAAAATATGTGTTTGTATTCAACCCCCCCCCCCCCTTATACAAATTTGTATAACCTTCGGGACCAACAAATGGTATTTTAGCAGATTGTTTAATCTCATAAACAAGATTAATCTCATAAACAAGATATTGCGTATACTCTCTTCCTTGCAATCTCTTCAATATGGCAAATTCTACAAATACTAACAACATAGATAATGGATCTCTTGCCAAACCACCTCGATTTAGCAAAGACAACTTCAATCTTTGGAAAAATCGAATGATGTTCTTCTTGGAAGGTGTGGATCCTACTATACCCTACTATATTGAAAATGGACCCTATGTTCCTTTCATTATAGATCCTGATGTTCCAGCCACCACCACCACACCTGTTGTTCCTGAAAGATTGATTCCTAGAATAGTCTCTCAGTGGACTGATGAGGACAAGAAGAAAGTGTCCATCGACACTAAGGCCAGATCTATCATCTCAATGGCTCTTCCTAATGAAGTCTACCATTCCATCATGAACCCGAAGAGTTTCAAAGCCATGTGGGACACTATATGTGTTCAACATGAAGGTACTGCTGAAGTCCAGGACTCTAGAAGAATTAACCTGGTAAGACAGTATGAAAGTTTCATCGCTGGTAAGAATGAAACTCTTTCTAAAGTTCACCAATGGTTTAATTGTTTAATTATTGATTTAAAAACTGTTGGTAAGACCTACTCTAATAATGAGATCCTGACAAAATTTCTGGAATGTCTTCCTGAAAGCTGGGACAACTATACCATGTGTCTTAAGCTCTCTAAGGATCTTAAATTTCTGACCCTTCCTACCTTATTTGGCACTATGCTCAATCATGAGCAGTCATGTCAACTTAAGAAGAATCTCTTCAAAGATTCTAAAAGCACACTTGTTGCTTTACTCTCTTCAGAGTCAGTACCGGCTCATCAATCAACTGTCATGATCACTGAAATGGAATCTAACTCTGATGATTCATCAGACGCTGATCCTTTAGAACTTGATGAATCTCTGGCACTCCTGACAAATTCTTTCAGGAAGTTTGCTAGAAAGAGTAACTTCAGAAGAAATAAACCTCTCTCTATCACTGACAAGTCTAAATCTACTCCTGTTGATAAAGCTACTGCTACATGCTTTAATTGTGAAAAAGTAGGACACTTTGTAAGTGAATGCAAGTCAAAGAAAGTTTTCAAACCTTCTTCTTCCTTCAATAAATCCTCTAACCCCAGGGCTAGAAATGACAAATATCAAAAGCTGAAAGTTTCAAAACCTTCAGTGAGCCATCCCTCTACTTCTAAAACTAAGATCCATGAATTCATTCAGCGATCTACTCCTAAACTTATAGTGGATGTAACTGGTAAGAAATCAGAAGAACTGATAGTTCCTCCAATTTCCGATGCCAAAGGTATTCTTGGTGCTGGCCCTGCCCATTTAAAAATCTCTGCTAAGCATGCAAATGGTCCTAAAGCTACTTTTAACTATAGGAAATGTTATCACTGTGGACTTACCGATCACATTGCTAGCAAATGCCCTACAATCACCAAAGCTGAGAAATTAGCTAAGGTGAAGATCAATGCCCCCAAGGCAAAGAAGACAAATCCTGGTGCAAATCAGGTTAAGAAATTAACCAAAGTGAAGAATGTCACTGAAGTTGAATCTTCAAATGCTGCGAAGATTGCTGAACCTTCTACTTCCTCTACCACCACTGACAAATGTGGTCCTATAGTTAAGTGGGTACCTATTCAAAACTAATATTCCTTTGTTTGCAGGTCTAAAAGGGTATCTGGTATCTTGATAGCGGATGCTGTCGACACATGACTGGAAAGAAAAACCTGCTCACCGAGTATAAGGAAGAGAAAGGCCCCTCTGTGACCTTTGGTGGAAATGGAAAAGCCTATATCTGAGGGTTTAGTGTACTCTCTAATGGTACAACAACCTTCAGAAGAGTCGCATACGTCGAAGGGCTGAAGCACAATCTTCTTAGCATCAGTCAGCTATGTGACAAGGACTTTAAAGTTTGCTTCACTAAGGAAGCATGTTTCGTCTCTGACAAGAAGGAGAAAATTGCCCTCAGTGGATACCGTTTGGAAAATGTTTATGTAATAAACATGAACTCAACAACCACTGAGAATGCTTGCTTTTTCTCCAAAACATCTCATGATGTCAACTGGTTATGGCATAAAAGGCTCTCTCATCTAAACTTCAAGACACTGAATACTATTTCTTCAAAAGAGTTAGTCACTGGTCTTCCTCAACACTCATACGCTGGAATATATCTGTTCAGCGTGTGAAAAAGGAAAGCAAACCAAAGCTAGCTTCAAATCAAAGCAAGTTTCCTCATTGTCATCTCCACTCCAACTTCTCCACATGGATCTGTTTGGCCCTGTCAACATTCAATCCATCGCTGGAAAGAAATATACGTTGGTTATCGTGGACGAATTCTCTCGCTACGCCTGGGTTATGTTTCTCTGTTCTAAGAGCGACACATCAGAAGAACTAATGTCTTTTGTCAGGAAAATGGAAGTCCTGAATAATCTCACTGTTCGCTCAATAAGGAGTGATCATGGAACTGAATTCAAAAACAGTTCCCTTGATAGCTTCTTTGAAAGTAAGGGTATTTCTCACAACTTTTCCTCAGTGAGAACACCTCAACAAAATAGAGTCGCTGAAAGAAGAAACCGAACGATCATCGAAACTGCTCGTTCAATGCTCAGCGATTCTCATCTGCCTACTCAGTTCTGGGCTGAAGCTGTCAACACTGCTTGCTTTATGCAGAATAGATCGTTGATCGTCAAAAGATTCAACAAGACTGCCTATGAACTTTTCCATGGAAGAAAACCATCTATCAGTTTTATTCACATCTTTGGTTGTCAGTGCTTTATCTTAAACAATAGAGATGCTCTTGGAAAATTCGATCCCAAAGCTGACGACGAAATATTTCTTGGATATTCTTCTGTATCCAAAGCCTTCAGAGTCTTCAATAAAAGAAGACAAACTGTAGAAGAAACTATTCATGTCACCTTTGACGAATCCCGTTCAGCAAACTCAAGACCATCTGCTGATAACGAAGAACTCAATTAGTGGATGTTTTCTCATTTTAGGGATTCAGAAACTGTTCCTAACTCTGACCCTCGGGTCAACACTCCAACTGCTGATGATAATTCTATCATCATTCCTAGCGTGCAGACAAGTGAAACTGAATCATCTTGGGTTTCAACTGTTCCCATTAACACTATGCCTGATTTTGAACCATCATCTGATATTGCATAAACCTATCAGCGGTCAGTGAATGAAATTTCTTCTGTGCTACCAATCGTGCCTCTACTACCTGACGTCGCTAAAGTTTCCTCCTCTGTGATTCCAGAGTTCCATTTTGAGTCAGCAGCTCATGCTCCTGCTCAGCGATGGACCATAAATCACCCTATTGATCAAAATCTTGGTGATCCAAACACAGGTGTTCAGACTCGACGCAGTGCAGGTAACATTGGTCTTTATATAAATTTTATTTCACTAACTGAACCAAAGAAAGTTGATGATGCCCTCAGAGATCCAAACTGGGTCAGCGCTATGCAAGAAGAGCTAACTGAATTCGAAAGAAGCAAAGTTTGGAATCTCGTTCCAAGACCATCTGATAAATCAGTGATAGGCACCAACTAGGTTTATCGAAATAAGTTGGATGAAAATGGAACTGTAACCCGCAACAAAGCTCGCTTAGTTGCTCAGGGATACAGATAAGAGGAAGGTATAGATTATGACGAAACCTTTTCCCCGGTGGCAAGACTCGAAGATATTCGTCTATTTCTAGCTTACGTTGTTCATAGAGACTTCAAGGTATATCAAATGGATGTGAAATCAACATTCCTGAATGGAAGGCTGAATGAAGAAGTCTACGTTGAACAACCTCCAGGATTCACTTATCCTAAGCATCCAAGTTATATTTATAAGCTGGATAAAGCACTTTATGGACTGAAACAAGCTCCACGTGCATGGTATGACACTCTATCCTCTTTTCTTCTCATCGAAAAATTTGAGCGTGGTAAAATTGACAACAATCTATTTTTCAGGAAAGTAAAAGGTCATATTATTCTTGTTCAAGTATATGTTGATGACATTATATTTGGTTCTACTAACCCATCTCTTTGTACTCATTTCGCTGAAAGAATGAAATCTGAATATAAAATGAGGGTACATTTATCCACCAAGGTAAGTATGCCAAAGATATGCTGAAAAAGTTTGATCTTACTCAAAGCTCAGATATGAAAACCCCTATGGCACCGCCGCTGATACTTAACAAAGATCCTTCAGGGAAAACTGTTAATGTCACTGCGTACCGTGGGATGATCGGCTCTCTCCTTTATCTTACAACTAGCCGTCCTGATATTATGTATGCTACTTATTTGTGTGCACGATATCAATCTGAACCCAAAGAATCACATCTGATCGCTGTAATACGAATTTTCAGATATCTGAAGGGTACTCCCAACCTAGGTCTTTGCTATCCTAAAGACTCAGGGTTCGATCTAACTGCCTATTCAGATAGTGATTTTGCAGGCTGAAAGCTAGATAGGAAAAGCACCACAGGAGGCTGTAAGCTCCTGGGTGAAAAGCTGGTATGCTGGACAAGCAAGAAGCAAAGTTCAGTGTCCTCCTCTACAGCTGAAACTGAGTATGTTGCTGCTGGAAGCTGTTGTGCTCAAGTCTTATGGATGAGAAATCAACTATTGGACTATGATCTTCAGCTCTCCAAAGTTCCAATCTATTGCGACAACACTAGTGCCATCGCTATAGCCAATAATCCAGGACTACACTCAAAGACCAAACACATCGAGATCAGGTATCACTTTATCAGAGATCATGTGATGAATGGAGACATAGAACTTCAATTTATCCCAACTGACCTTCAGTTAGCTGATCTCTTCACCAAACCTCTTGATGAGACAAGATTCAACTTTCTCATCAGCGAGCTTGGAATGTTGAACCTTGAAGATTAATTCTTCAGTGATAAAGGAAATTTTGTCTCCCTATTCAGCATCTAATCTCTGAACCAAAATGATTCGCTGATATCAAGGTATGTTCTCTCTATCCAAACGCTGAAGTTTACTTCAGCACGCAGAATTTCAAAATAATTTGTATCGCTGAATATCTCTTCCTTCAGTGATTCTTAACCTTCTCTAAAAGTTATCTTTAAATACAGATATCAAAACCTTCTCTAAAAGTATATGTTTTAGTTACGCTTTCTTATAAATCTTCTTTAAAGGTATCTTTTAAGTGAAGATATATCTTTTAAGTGAAGGTATCTTTTAGTTACACTTAGAATATGTTAATTCAAGTTAATTCCTTCTCTAAAAGCTATATGATAATATATATCCAGCGTCCATATTTAGCTATATGTATATATACATATATAGGGGTGTAATTAAATGAGAACTAATTAGTTTATGAGAACTGTAAGAACCAATCTCAGTCAATCATTTAATATATATATATATATATATATATATATATATATATATATATATATTAGTTCTTATATATATGTGTGAGAACTGTGAGAACCAATATATATATTAAATTATTGGCTGAGATTGGTTCTTACAGTTCTCACAAACTAATTAGTTCTCATTTGAATGGCCCCCTACATATATATATTTCAATAAAATAAATAACAATAATAATAAAGAATAATGTTAGAATATGTGAGTAGGTTGATAGATTGAGAGAGAGACACTTGAGATGGTGGCAAAATCAGCCGTTTTCATATATTGAGAGAGTAATACAAATGGAGTGTCTAACCTAATAATGAAACCCTAAGAGACTATTTATACAAGGTAAGTTACACATAATTACAGAAAGGACCCTGAACTACACATATTGACATTAATACTCTAACATCCCCCCTCAAACTCAAGTAGGGGAAGAATGAGCCAAATTGAGTTTGGAAACAAGAGCCCGAAAACGCCCTGGAAGATGAGCTTTGGTGAAGATATCGGCAGTCTGATCAATGGTTGAGATTGGAAAAAGTTTAACCGTCTCGCGAAGAACATGTTGACGCGTGAAATGACAGTCAATCTCAATGTGCTTTGTACGCTCATGAAAGACATCATTGTGAGCAATCTGAATAGTACTAGTGTTGTCACACCACAATGGTGTTGGGGAAAATTGATGAGCACCCATATCAGATAGTAGCCAGCGTAGCCATACGAGTTCTTGAGTGGTGTCAGCTAAGGCTCGATATTCCGCTTCAGTGTTGGAGCGAGCTATCAGCGATTGTTTCTTGCTGCGCCAGGAGATAAGAGGGTCCCCAAGAAAGAAACAATAGCCGGTAGTGGAACGACGATCGGTTATGTCACCATCCCAGTCAGCATCTGAGAAGGCACGAAGCTGTAAGGATGAGGTGGATGAGAAATGAAGCCCATGGAACATTGTCCCTTTGAGGTACCGAAGTATACGAAGAACAGCGACATAGTGGTCTGAACACGGGCCAGCCATGAATTGGCTAACTATATGAACTGCATAGGCAAGATCTGGTCAAGTGACAGTCAGGTAGACCAGAGATCCAACTAGTTGACGGTACCGTGTAGGGTCTTTCAGCGGGGTTCCGGCATTCGGAGCAAGGTGCAGATTTTGCTTAATGGGTGTAGATGCAACTTTGTTGTCCGTGATCCCAGCTTTGGACAACAGATCTGAAATGTACTTGGCTTGACAGAGATAGATGCCCGAAGAGTCTGATACAACTTCAAGTCCAAGAAAGTAGTGTAGTTTGCCAAGATCTTTCATCTCAAAACATGAGCTGAGAGATTGTTTGAGATGATTGATACCTATAGTGTCACTGCCAGTGATGATCATGTCATCAACATACAACAGGAGTAAGATATTACCTGCAGCAGTAGTCCGAGTAAACAGGCCAGAATCATAGTTACTTGGAGAAAATCCCAAGGAGATGACGGTGTTACTAAACTTTTCAAACCAAGCACGAGGAGCTTGTTTGAGGCCATAGAGGGCTTTTCGAAGTCGACATACATGTCCCTGACGGGAGGTCACACCTGGAGGGAGTCTCATGTAGACTTCCTCTTCGAGATCGCCATTCAGAAAGGCATTTTTGACATCCATCTGATAGAGTGGCCATTTCTTGGTGGCAGCTATGGCGAGAAGACTACGAACTGATGTGACACGAGCCACAGGAGCAAACGTTTCTTCGTAGTCAATGCCATATTCTTGATTGAAGCCTTTTGCCACAAGGCGTGCTTTGTATCGATCAATGGATCCATCAGACTTGGTTTTGATTTTGAAGACCCATTTGCAACCAATGGGTGACTTTCCTGGTGGGAGAGGAACAAACTCCCATGTATTGGCTTTGTCAAGTGCCTGAAGTTCCTCTGTCATAGCTTGCTTCCAAACAGGGTTAGAATCAGCTTCCTTGAAGGAAGTTGGTTCATGGGTGGACAGTAAAGTGGCATAACAATGATAATCACGAAGGTGAGAAGGAACTTGTCTTACCCGAGCGGAGCGACGTGCTTCATCTTGTAGTTGAGAGGAGCTAGGATCCATAGACTCAGCAGATGGCTCAGAAGTAGTACTTGGAATTGGTGCAGATGATTGATCGTGATCAGATGGCACAGATGGGGCCGGTGACGGTTCAAATGGAACAGATAAAGGTTCCGGTTGAGAAGAGGCGGAAGAAGGTGGAACAGATGGCACAGAATAAAGCTTAGATGGAGGTGAGTTAGAAGGAGGTGGGACAGATGGTGAGGTAAGTATGGAATCAAATTGTAGTGAGTCCAAAGAGATAGAGTTATCAGTGAAGAAGGAAGTGGAAGGATTGGGTATGTCTTGAGATTTGGACACTGTTGAGAAGGGAAGATGTTCCCAGAATGTGACATGACGGGATATACGTAGTCTTTTAGAGACTGGATCCCAACAATGATAACCTTTGTGTTCAATACCGTAGCCAATAAAGCAGCATAATCGAGAATGAGGTTCAAGTTTGGTGTGTTCATGAGGTTGCAACTGAACAAAGCAGGCATAACCCCATACTTTTAGGAGTTCATATGCAGGGGAGACCCCATGGAGAATTTCATAGGGAGACTTTTGATTGAGGATGGGAGTCGGGTGACGGTTGATGGTGTAGACAGCCGTGAAGGCAGCTTCGCCCCAAAAACGTTCTGGACACTTGGCTGAGATTAATAGAGTACGAACAGTATCAAGGATATGGCGATGTTTACGTTCTGCACGTCCATTTTGCGGAGAGGTGCCTGGACAGGAGTACTGAGAAAGAGTACCCTGAGATCTAAGAAAAGAGAGGAGAGAAGATTCTTTGTATTCCATAGCATTATCTGCTCGAAGAATCTTTATAGGTTTGGAAAACTGGGTTTGGATCATACGAGCGTAGGTGATGTAGATTTGAGGTAGTTCGGAGCGCTGTTTCATGAGATATATCCATGTAAAGCGTGTGTGATCATCGATAAAGATAACGAAATATCTATAACCCCCATGGATGGATGTGGGGCTGGCCCCCAAACATCAGAGTGAATGAGGTCAAAAGGGGAAACAGAATTAAGTTCATTTAGTTGAAAAGGTAAGGCATGGTGTTTGCCAAGTTGACAGGATAAGCAAGAAATGTTTTCAGAAGAGGTGTTGCCTAACAGTCCTGAACTAGCTAACAGTTTTATCCTAGCTAGAGATAAATGTCCAAGTCGTTTATGCCACAATTCAAAGGAAGGGGTACTGGAAACAGAGGCAACATGATTTGAGGATTTATAGGGGAGACAGAGGTAGGCCACTTCAACCATCCGACCAACTTTACGGCCTACTCCAAGGATCTGCTTGGTCTTTGGATCCTGCACAACACAACCAGTAGGATGAAACAAAACAATTAGGCCGGATTCCATAAGTTGAGTGATAGAAATCAGACTCAGAGATAAGTTTGGAATATGTAGCACATCAGGTAATTGAAGGTTGGTGGTAGATACAGTTCCACTGAAAGATACGGGTAACCGAGTGTCATCCGCAGTGCGTACTGATGAGTACATGCTGGAGGTTTGCTTAGAGATAAACCCGTCAGCCTTAGGTGTCATGTGGTTACAACAACCAGAGTCGAATAGCCAAGGATTGCCTGGTGCTGAGATATTGCACTGAGAATTCATTCCCATAGAACCTGTCAGGAGGCGCTCTATTAGGTCTTGGTTTTGTCGCAGGAGTGCCAGAGGATCAGGTGATGAGTTGGTGTTATTCATAGGTGATGAGTTGGTGTTATGCATACCCATAGAACCTGTCATGAGTCGCTTTATTTGGTCTTGGTTTTGGCATAGAAGTTCCACAAGCTCTTGCGGTGTCTGAGTTGCTGGAGTAGAGGAGTCTGGAGAGATTGATCCAACATATGACTGAGATTGGCGTAGAGGAGTCTTGCGAGATTGATCCGCAGTGCGTTGTTGCTTTTGATGACTGGAGTGTTGTTGATTACCTGAGTTCCTTGGATGGTTTAGACAGTCAGACCCATAGTGTTGTGGCTGTGTGATCCCGCACCAGCGACATTGTCGATTTGGGCAGTTGAGAAGAAGATGAGAAGTAGAGTGACAATATGTGCAGTCACTGTATTGAGACTCGGTACTGAGAGCCATTTAAGTTGTGCAGGCAGGTTGCGATATGAGAAGACTGCGATAAGAGGGTATGTCATAACTAACTGGAGTGTGAACAGTACTTGTCGCAAGTAACTGGGGTTGTGAACAGTACCAAGTCGCAATGGTCAGTTGAGATATGGGGTTGTGAATAGTACCAAGTCGCAATGGTCAGTTGAGATATGTGGTTGTGAACAGTGTCAAGTCGCAATGGTCATGAACAGTACCAAGTCGCAATGATCAGTTGAGATATGAATAGTACCAAGTCGCAATGGTCAGTTGAGATATGGGGTTGTGAATAGTACCAAGTCACAATGGTCAGTTGAGATATGTGGTTGTGAACAGTGTCAAGTCGCAATGGTCATGAACAGTACCAAGTCGCAATGGTCAGTTGCGACTTGGATGAGTGTGTGCGTTGCGACTTGGATGAACGTATGGTGTTCTTGAGTCGGGTTTTGCAAAACAGATCGGTTTTGGATGAAAATTGGTACGTAGGTTCGTGATGATATTCTGAGCAACTTTAAAACTTGGAATTTTGTCAAAAAACCAACAGAGAATGGATTTTCTGAGCAAAATCGACAGCAACAAAATAAGGGAAATAAACTTGAGAATGGAGATCTGAAAGATGGTTGAGGATGCTTACCTAGAGCTCTGATACCATGTTAGAATATGTGAGTAGGTTGATAGATTGAGAGAGAGACACTTGAGATGGTGGCAGAATCGGCCGTTTTCATATATTGAGCGAGTAATACAAATGGAGTGTGTAACCTAATAATGAAACCCTAAGAGACTATTTATACAAGGTAAGTTACACATAATTACAGAAAGGACCCTGAACTACACATATTGACATTAATACTCTAACAAATAACATCAAAATCCTACAACAATATAATTTTATATATTTGTATAAAAGAAAAATATATTGAACGGATGATTTTTATATTGAACGACACAAATGCATACCTGCAGAAACAAGGTAGTGAATCTTGGACATTCCAGTTTCAAAATATATTTCCAAGGAGCAACAATTGCTGAGAGGTAGGTAGGTAGTGCCCATGATTAAAATCTTTAGTTGCAAATGGGGCAATCCCTTGATAGCACAGATTAAACCATGATACTCATCATCATACCTTAGATTGAGAAAGCACAAATTAAAAACAGGCCACGTCAACTTCTTTCAAGTTTGCAGATAAGGAAAGATAACATTAAAGAAATGAAATGAAGTAGCTTTATTCGAAGGTGTCAATTCCACCTTGTTCCAGTCTGTTCCACGTAAAAGTCCACCATGTGATGTGACGGATGACTACAGACTACTTTCTTGATATAAGAAAACCAACCCAGTTTTAGGTCAAATAATGATATTTATGCAACATTATCCATACCAGTGCAGATGAGGCCCTGACAGCATCTTGTCCACTTGAATTCAAAAAAGAGAAAATGCGATTAATTATTATAAAATATGGTTAGCCTATTAATTATATGACATAAATAAGTAATAGTATATATACATACATCATACATAATCTATTTCCGTATCTATATAATCATCGGCACACATCACCACTGAAACCAGCATAACTGATGTCACAGAACATACCTACAAATTAAGGTAAGATTTCATAAATTTCAGAAACCAAAAATGAGTTACTAAAGTTATGCAACTCTTCTGTGTTTTGACTCTGATAATTCTTTGTTTCTTGGAAAAAGGTGATGCAATTTGATTGACTATTAATTGAATAACTGATTATACATAGTACATACCTCCTTTTTCACCTGCCTCAAAGCCTATTCATGTCCATACATAAAATCAGGAACAACATCAAGTGTATATTTATATATAATGCACATAATTCTCATAATGTCCTTGTCACATATGTTTTTCAATTACACACACATACACATATACATACATATATATAAGTGAGTTTTATACCTGATTCGCGTGATTCATTTGTGACCTGATCTGCATGGTTGACTATTACTATCACCATAGTCCATATCTTCACAAGACTCACCAATGAAATTTGATGGAGATTGGCTTCCTCAACCGGCTATCCCAAAAGAAATTTTAGTTTGGGAGTCCAACGCCTCCTATGATGTCTCACCTACAAGATATTAGCATTAGAGCATCTCCAATGGTATTTGAAGAAGACTTGATGAAAGACTAGAAGAAGACTTGTAGATAACTTGACCATTGGAGACAAAGCTTGAAAATGACTTTACTCATCAAAGGCTTGAGGTTTCTCAAGTCTTTGAAATAATAAATGGGAGAGGCAAGAGAGAGATAAAGTATAAATTGGTGGGCCCAACATATTTTTTATATTTATATATTTTTTTCAAGTCTTTCATAAAGCTTTACCATTGTGGATGCCCTTATTTCACGAGAATGATATGTAGCAGTAGCCTGTTCACTCCAAAGCCTCCTATGATGTCTCACCTACAAGATATTAGCATTATTTCACGAGAATGATATGTAGATGTTCACGAGAAACTCATAATGATTGTCTGAACAACTCAACCACTGTAAAATTAAACAAAAATACAAGATTTTAATATAATGCAAAGATCGAAAGGTAAAACATGCAACGCGACCAATACCACCAATATATCGCTAGAAAAAGGGCTCAAATTCAATCCCAACTATACCTTTTAGTGGCCTTCAAGTTGTGGAAAAAGAGAAATACCATATCCGAGCGGAATTCAGCTTCTCCAATAGCTGTTGGAAAATTTGTGGAAGTTGGAAGTTTTCTTCCATCCCACATAGATGGAAATGGGAAAGTAAGGAAACCTTATAAGCTCTTTAATTCAATTGAGCTTTGAATGAATTAATGGACTTATGGTGCGGATTTCAAAGAAGTGCAACGCACACGCGCGTGCACGAGGCTGAGGCCGAGTGCGCGGTTTTCGTGGAGTGGTGCGAAGAGGCGCACTTCGCACGCCGCATTGGAGCTGAGGAGCCTCGCCCCGAGCTTTCTTTTTGTAGAGAATTATGAAGAAATCTGAGAGACGGTTTTTAATCCTGTGATTAACGAAGATAAACCGGTTTTATTTAAATTTGAATTTCAAAATCTTTTAATTAAATTAAAAACATGTTTTATCCTCAAAGTCAGTTAGTCTCTAACTGATCGTTTATGGCTCCTAAAATCGGGGGATTGAGGGACAATTGGTGGGGTTTTAACCAATATAAATACTAGGTTAATCTGCCATTATAAACACACAGAAAAAATGAAACCCTCTCGACTCTCTTCTGCCTCTCGTTTTCTCTCTATTCCAGCAGCCTTTCCATCTCGTTTTCTGCATCACGTTTTTGCTTTAAAATTCGATTACCGTTGCTGTCGATAATCTGAAAGAGAATACTGCATCAAATCCTGGGCGTTGCGGTCTGATACTCACAGGTTTAGAGTGACCGTATAAAACCTTTAAGGACAGGTTTACTCACCGTGCAGTTCGTTTTGCTTGGATCGTCAAACAAGTTGGTATTTATTTTCTATCGTGTTCTTTCCTTTCCGTTCACTAGAGTGAACAATCTGCTTCTACCCCATTCTTTAACGAATCTATCGCGAAGAATATAATCGTTTGTAGGTTAATAAAATTTGAGTTTTGATTAATAAACCATATTGCTCTAAAACAATTTTAGTTATAAAGTTGCAAACTTTATTTATAAAGTGGTGTTTATTAAAGTTCATTAATTTTTCTTGTTGCGATTCCATTAATAAAGTTGAGATTTTATTAATAAAATTCCATTTATTCTCTTATTTGAATTTTTGCTACTTGTTAAAATTCAACAATAGTTGTCTGCCACATGCGTTCACTAGTCGTCCCAATCGTGTTTGGATAATGATCAATCAAAATGTGATTGAACCAATGTGTAACACCTCGAATTTCCGTTTTATTATTTTGTAAATTATAATTATGAACTTTGGGGTTAAGTTTGTAATTTGGTTAAAGTGTAAAGTTAAATGTGAAATTTAACTTGAGGGGTTAAATGGTTATTATTGGAAAGTTGAGTTTCTTAATACTGAGGTATCAAGAATAAGTCGGTCACTTTTAGAAAATCAGACAGAGAAATCGAGAGAGAAAGAGAGAACGAGAAGAAGAACAGAAGAAAGAAAAATCTGATTTTGAGAAATTATGGTAAGAATTTGATAATTAGTATTATGATTCTTCTGTTGATTAGTATCTGAACATAATTATTTGTTTAGAACTGTTCTGGGAAGCTTAATTTGGAGTTTGAAGAACTGCACTGTGTTCAGATTTCATACAGGTGAGTTTATTCAACTCTCTTTAAAATTCAGCAATTAATGTTGAAATAGATGTGTATTATGTGTGTCTTAACATGTTAGTAGAACTTAATTGATGAGTAGATTGAACTGATTTTATGTTTTAAATCGATTTGAGGATTTGTTGAACGGTTAGTACGCAAAACCTTGAAAGTCCCGGTAGTTGGAAGCCCCGGTAGTGGCAAGTCCCGGTAGAGGTAAATCCCGGTACTTATGAGTTCCGGTGAAGTCCCGGTACATTGAATACCGGGAGTTGGGGATACCGGAAGTTGGGGATACCGGGAGTTGGATAAAAAGAGTCAGCTTACAGATTTTGGTAATAGATCTTGGATATGAACTTAAGAATATGTTTTGGAGACGAATATATTGTATGTTATGCACATATAATAGTAAGGGTAATAATACTTATGTATTGTGTGGCGATTGCTAGAAATAGGCATCCGGTCATAGTAGGGCACCTGGGTACGGTCTAATGGGAACCGAAATACTTGCCATTTGACCAAGGGATGTAATTTCTAGTGAACGAGTGTATCTTGAATCATCGTGAGGGCCCCGGTTGTGTATCGCGATATATTAATCCCATTGGGGTCAGTGATTCTGAGATGGTGAGGACGTGAAATGTGGAATAGGCAGATTTTGATTTGTAATTCCCATTTCGAATGGAAGATCGGAGATTTCCATTTTATAGGGAAGATCGGAGATTTCCCGTTGTGAAAGGAAGATTAGAGATAGGCATAAAGTAAATTGTAATCTCTACTTCCGGATTAAGAAATAGACAGGTTTTGACTTGTAAATTCTTAGATAAGAGTAATAACTTTGAATCTGGGATGATTCATAGTAAACTCTTGATAGTGATATTATGGCTAGACGAATTAGTCATAAGTATGGGAGTGGGGTAGATTCCCAGTATTGAAAGGAGTTGTTGTACGGTAAGATGTGCGAGAACAGGTTTGTTTTATCTGTTGAGATTTTAATTGTTTAACTTTAATTTGATTTGAATATTCTCACTAGGCGAAAGCCTAATGTTTCAAGTTTAATTTTCTTACCAGGTACAAGCTCCGGGAAGTAAGCGGGAAAGTGTGATGAGGATCTTTTGGAAAGACTTAAACTTAGAGATAACGGAGGATCTAGCTGTTCTGTTGATGCTTTTGGGACAAAGGATTAGATAACTTAATTAATATGATTATGATGTATGATTAGATTAATAGGTTATTTGAATTAGATGCATTGTATATAAAACCTTTATATTTGATCCTCAGTTTATAGAAGTTTGAAGTTTTATGATCATAACTTGTGGCAATTTTTAAGGTTTAAATTGGCCCTGTTTTTAGGGTGTTACAATATGGTATCAGAGCTGTAGTTTAAGCGAACTAGGTATGATTTTGAGTTACCTAGACTTAAGCTGTGATGAATTAAGTTATGATCTGTGAGATATGGGTAGAAGTACTAAGACTGGGTAGTCTTAGAGTCGACGGAAATACGCGAAGTTAGTACTGTAATGATGGTAATAAGGATTCTCATGTATGATATGTTCGCAATTTCAATTAGCTACTGTTATTATGAATATATTATTACACAAGTGTACTTGTTTCTAAATTGTTACAGTGACTGATTAGCGGTAAAGTACGTATTGTATGTCTAGTTGTATAAACCATTACTGATGAGTATTCTGTTGTTCTCATACCAGATCAATGGTGAATACACCTTCGAGGTCTCCAAATTCTTCTATGAATAGGAATTGGTTAGACGATACGGGAGAAAGGCAAACTGGAGTAAGCGGAATTCAGGAGATGCCACCAGATTTTCTTTCTTTAGGAGGAATGCGAAATCGGGTACATGGAGGGGGTGCCAGTACTGCCGATCAAACACCATCGGATTCAAGTATGGAAGGCCGCATAATGGATAATGTAACCAGATTGATGAATGCATCAATGGAAAGGCAAGCTGAAATGATGAACATCAATATGGGAAGACAAGCAGAAATGTGTATGAAAATGTTCAATGATCGAAGTACGGAACCAAGACGAACAGTAGTTGATACTAGTGTGATAAATCCAACTGGTAACCTAGGGTCGGAGACGGAAAGAAGGGTTGAAAGAAACTGCTCCTACAAAACTTTCCTGAGCTGTAAACCGCCGGAATTCAAAGGAGATGATAGTCCAGTGGCTTGCATGAATTGGATAAGAGAAATAGAAGAAGCCTTTCGGGCTTGTGAGTGTTATGATGAAAAGTTTAAAGTTAGATTTGGGTCACAAATGTTACGCGGTAACGCGTTATCCTGGTGGAACGTACTGTCATCTTCTGTGACGGAGGCAGTTCTGAATGCCGTGACTTGGGAACAGTTCAAAGCAAATATTTTGGAAGAGTACTGTAACGAAACTGAAATGGACCGAATCGAGGAAGAATTCAGGAATCTCAAGAAAGGCAACATGACAGTGAGAAAGTATACCGAATCCTTTATGGAGAAGCTGAACCTGGTGGGGCATGTGGCTCCAGTTGAGAAAGACAAAATTAAAGCTTATCTGAAGGGTTTACCGGCGGATATGATGACCAGGGTCCGAAGTTCAAAAGTTACTACTTTAAGGGAGACGATTGAGGAAGCGAAAGTGATAGAAGAGATGTACGCCAAAGACAAAGAAGAGAAAGCGCATGTGGGAGAAAAGAGAAAGTGGGAAGGTCGTTCAGAATCTTCTCAGAAAACCAGATTGTTTGGCAAGAATATCCGTTATGACTCTCGTAGGGAACCAAGCTGGTGTTCTAAATGTAGAAGCAAACATTTTGGTTTGTGTCGAGTGGGTGAAAATGAATGTTACAAGTGCGGTAAGGCGGGGCATATAGCGGTGAACTGCACAATGCCGGGATCAGTGTGTTTTGAATGTAAGCAACCGGGCCACTTTCGGAAAGATTGTCCGAAGCTAAAGAAGGAGGGAGATCAGAGAAGGAAGTTGGTTATCCCTAAACCAACTGGGCGTGCTTTCCAAATGACTGCTGAAGAAGCGAAAGGATCGAAAGATGTCGTCTCGGGTACATTCCTTATAAACTCCATTCTTGCACATGTGTTATTTGATAGTGGCGCAAACTATTCTTTTGTATCCAAGTTGTTCTACCGTAAGCTAGCTATGCCTGTTACTACGTTAGGAGATGCCTTAGTAGTTGAGATAGCTAATGGGGTTCGATCTTTGGTTAGTGAAAGTTTGGTCGAGTGTAAAATTTTGATAGAGGGAACAGAATTTCCGATTGAATTATTGTTAATGGAAATTGGGGGATTTGATGTTATTGTGGGGATGGACTGGTTGAGCAATAACCAGGCAGAAATAATGTGTGCAAAGAAGTTGATCCGAGTTCCGATGACCGATATAGATGACGTATTCATATTTGGAGAAAAGCAGAAATGAGATATTCCGTTGATTTCAGTGGCAAAGGCGCGTAAATGTTTATCAACGGGATGTTGGTCCTATCTAGCTTATGTTATAGATACAAAGTTAGAAAAGAAACAAGTGCAAGATATCAAAGTGGTGCGTGAATTTCCGGATGTATTCCCGGATGATCTTCCAGGTCTACCAGCGGAAAGACAAGTAGAGTTTCGCATCGATCTTATTCCTGGAGCAACACCGATAGCTCGTGCACCTTACCGCCTAGCGCCAGCTGAGATGACAGAAATGATGTCTCAATTGCAAGAGTTGTTAGACAAGGGTTTTGTTAGACCGAGTTCTTCACCTTGGGGATCTCCGGTATTGTTTGTTAAGAAGAAAGATGGCACTATGAGAATGTGCATAGATTATCGGGAGCTGAATAAGGTGACGATAAAGAATAAGTATCCGCTTCCAAGGATTGATGATCTGTTTGATCAACTCCACGGTGCGGGATGCTTTTCCAAAATTGATCTAAGGTCGGGGTATCACCAAGTGCGGGTAAGAGAGGAAGACGTTCCAAAGACAACGTTTAGAACGAGATACGAGTATTATGAATTTCTTGTGATGCCGTTTGGGTTGACTAACGCTCCAGCTATATTCATGGATTTGATGAATAGAGTATGTCGATCGTTTTTAGACAAGTCTGTTATCGTTTTCATTGATGACATACTTGTTTATTCGAGGAATGAGAACGACCATGAACCCCATCTTCGGGAAGTTTTAGAAGTGTTACGAAAAGAGAAATTGTACGCAAAATTCTCTAAATGTGAATTTTGGTTGAAAGAAGTACAATTTCTGGGACACGTGATTTCTGTGGAAGGCGTGAAAGTAGATCCAGCAAAGATAGAAGCAATGATGAATTGGGAGACTCCGAAAAGCGCGTCTGAAATAAGAAGTTTCTTGGGGTTAGCAGGTTATTACCGGAGATTTATTAAAGACTTCTCAAAGATTGCTTCTACTCTGACGATGTTGACTCGTAAGAATATGAAGTACGTTTGGACCGAAAAGCAGGAATTAGCTTTCAGAACCTTACGGCAGAAGTTGTGTGAAGCTCCTTTTCTTGCACTGCCAGAAGGGACTGAAGATTTGGTAGTCTATAGTGACGCATCGAAAATTTGTTTGGGATGTGTGTTGATGCAACGAGGTAAGGTAATTGCCTATGCGTCAAGACAGTTGAAAGAACATGAAAAGAACTATCCTACCCACGATTTAGAATTAGCAGCCGTTGTGTTTGCTTTAAAGCTGTGGCGTCATTATCTCTATGGAACGAAGTGTACACTCTTCACTGATCATAAAAGTTTACAGCATGTTTTTGATCAGAAGGAGTTGAATATGAGGCAAAGGCGATGGCTTGAATTGTTGAAGGACTACGATTGTGAATTGCATTACCACCCAGGTAAAGCAAATGTTGTAGCCGATGCTTTGAGTAGAAAAGAGTATAATGGGTGCTTGAAAACGACAAACGCCAGAATTGATGTAATGTCAAGTCTGATTGAAAGAATAAAAGCTGCTCAAGCGGAGGCTTTGTTAGAAAGCAACTTGAAGGAAGAAGTGATGAGCAAGCAACATCTTCAGCTGACTGAAGATAGGCGAGGGATTAAGTTATTCCAGGGCCGTGTTTGGGTACCAAAGATAGGTGGAAATCGGGAGTTGATTTTGGAAGATGCGCATAGATCTAAGTATTCTATACATCCGGGGAGTACTAAGATGTATAGAGATTTGAAGTTACAGTATTGGTGGCCAGCTATGAAAGTGGATGTGGCACGTATAGTAGAGAAATGCGGAACTTGTTCGTTAGTAAAAGCAGAACACCAAAGACCATACAGAAGTTTTCAATCTTTGGAAATTCTGGAGTGGAAATGGGATAAGATTACTATAGATTTTGTGAAAAGGTTACCAAAGACGCAAAGAGGTAACGATACCATTTGGGTAATCGTCGATCGTTTGACGAAGAGTGCTCATTTCTTAGCTATGAAAGAAGCATCACCAATAGATAAATTGGCGAAGCTATATATTGATGAAGTAGTGTCACGACACGGTATACCGGTGTCTATTGTGTCCAATCGTGACAGTCGGTTTACTTCCAGGTTTTGGCAGTCGCTTCAAGAAGAGTTGGGTACGAGGGTTAATCTAAGTACCGCTTATCACCCACAGACTGACGGCCAAAGTGAAAGAACCATACAAACTTTGGAAGACATGCTCAGGTCTTGTGTACTGGATTTTGGAGGTAACTGGGATTCTCATTTGACATTAGTAGAATTTGCTTACAATAACAGTTACTGTTGGCCCCAAGTATCTGTTATGTAAAAGTATTGAAAATAGTTCAAGTCAGAAGACCAACAGAGATCAGACAGAAGATTCGGAAGAAGTTCAAGTCAGAAGACCAACATAGCTCAACAGAGCTCTGTCGAAGACTTCCAACAGAAGAACAAGCGTTTAACAGAAGACCAACATAGCTCTTGCGAAAGAGCTCTGGTGAAGTGAAGACCTCTGTCAGCCTAAGTCTCGTAGGAAATCCCAAGTATTAGACAAGTGTCCATACTTTCCACGTATGCCCTAAAAATAGGAGACACACTTTCCACGTGTCATTCTAGGGTACGATAGTACACTGCCTTCACTTTTCCAGGGCTATAAATAGAGAGGTAGTGGAACAAACAATTGTAAAGCTTTGGGAAGAGTAGTTTTTCCACAATTGTTTAAGCACACACTGCAGCAATCCCGAGCACTACCTCCGTACGATATTGTTGTCCTATGAGATTTCTGAACACACTCGAACATGTTCTTGGTGTGATTCATTATCAATATATGAGCAGCTTTTATATCTGATCCTGTTATCATTTTACTGTTCAATATTTGATTCTCATAGTTCATTTATCATTTACACAATCACTCATTTTAATGGCTTTATTTAATATGCTTCCGCTGTCTATTTCACTACCATTAATATGATACAGCGTGAATCTGGGAACCTACAATTGGTATCAGAGCTTCATTGGTTTTCTTAAACCAAACGATCCAATCTACCAAGGTTGACTCACTGTTGTTGATTGTGTTTGTGTGTCTTTAAAAGCTTCATTACATACTCTGTTTTTACTGCTTCCTAGTCTAAACAAGCTTTCATAGCTCATATAACTGTGTTTAAAGCTTTCTAGCTTAGTTTAAACGTTTCTCTTAGAAGTTACTGTTCCATTAGTTACTGTTTAAAACTCATCTCTGAGTTGAAAATCTTTTTGTAACAACTATACTCTGTTTTTTTTTAAATGGCGAACAACGGTATAAATGCTATCTATACTGCTGGTTCTTTAACAAAACCTCCTACTCTTCTGAGAGATGAATATGCTCAGTGGAAGATCAGGATGGTTAACGTTTTCGATGGTATGGATAAAGACTTAATGCGATCTGTCACGGACGGACCATACCAACCCATGGTTTTTGTTCCTCGTGTACCCGCAACAGGAACTACTGCTGAGATTCCAGCTCATTATGAGATTAAAACCATAGGTTTTACTGATGAGGAAAATCTAAAAATGGAAAATGATCTTAAAGCAGTTAGACTACTGATAATGGCCATTCCAAACGAAATATTTCAAGAACTAGATTCATGTGTTACTGCTAAGGAAATCTGGGATCAACTTCTTAACCAACTTGTGGGTGGTATCAAGACCCAAAAGAACAGAAGGACCCAATGTATAAATGAATACAACCATTTCAAGGCACTTCCTGAGGAAACCATACAACAAACCTACAACAGATTTAATGTGTTGATTAACAAATGCAAAAAATATGGGGTTGTTAGGTCGAAGGAAGATAACAATGTTCTGTTTTTGAAAAGTTTGAATGATGCATGGTTAAATCTGTCCATGTATTTACAAGCCAACCAGGACTTAGATGCATGGTCTCTAACAGATGTGTATGGCACTTTGGCCGCACAAGAGAAGGATGTTGTCAAGCAAAAAGGCAAATCCACCATTGCAGGCCCAATCGCTTTAGTTTCTGATTCTAAGAAAACCACATCAGAAAAGTCCAACAGAGAGAGTTCAAACAGAGAGAAAAAGAAAGATAAGTCAGTTAAAAAGAAAGGAAAGAAAAGTTTAGTTGCAGAGAGTGATACAGAGGAAAGCTCATCAGAGGATGATGACATTCAAGCTTTTGCTCAATCTCTTGCTCTAATAACTCAGCAATTTAACAAGAGATTTGGCAATAAGTTTGACAGAAGAGGTAGATATGAGGGAAAAGAAGACAGAAGAGAATACGCTGCACCAGAACAAAGTAACAACAGAGTTACCACAGAACAAAGACAACCTCCACAAAACAGAAGAGAAAATCCACCAGCACAACAGAAGGCCGATGCTGCTCAACCCATCAATCAGAATGATGGACGTTGCTTCAGATGTGGCAAACCTGAGCACTTCTCTGTTAATTGTAGAGGCAAACTGGTAAAAGACCAGGACTACTACAAGAACAAATACAAGTACAACTATAGAGAAAGAAGCTACGTGGCTGAAATGGAGAACTGGGTTTCTGATTCATCATCTGATGATGAACCAGAACAAGCCAACTTTTGTGGAGTTGCTGTGGATGATGAAAGTTTAGAAGAAGCTGTTGACTGGATGACTGGAGAACCAGAAATAACGAAGGGAACAACAGAAGAAGAAGATCTAGCTCATGTATTTGCTTTTACTACGACAGAGTCTGACGACAGAGCGCTGGAGACCACCAGATCCAGTGCCAATGTATGCTCATTTGAATCCAAGTCTGACTCAGAATTAGAAATGCATGTTTCTATGCTGAATGAGGAATTTCAACTTCTTAAAAAAAAACTTTTTGAAGAAAAAGAGCTAAGAAAACTAGCTCAGAAGGATCTATCCTTTTACAAGAGAGAAAACTCTCTTGGAACAAGAAAAGGAAGAAATCTTCAAAGAAAAATCTGAGCTAGAAATCTTGCAAAAGAAGAAAGAGAGCCTGTTTTCTGACAGAATTAACGAATATGAAAACGTTTTGAAACAGAAGTCTGAAAAATTGAAAAAGTCTGAAACAGAGAGACTTAATTCTATTGCTCTAACTGATTATTTTCAAAGGGAAAGGGAAATTCTGCATCAATCCCTACAGAGAAAAGAAATTCAGATTAAAAAGTACCAGGATGCACAAGATGTGCACATCAAGATAAATTCACAGATGGATACGCAAGGTCTTGGTTTCTCTGACCTTGCTCCCTATGACGAAAGGAAGAAGACATCTCTGTCCTCTGCCTTTTGTGTTGGGAAAATCCAAGAGGACGTGATATCTGGTAATGCTGTTTTCAAAAGAACCAAAACTTCAGATGCTTTCTCAAAACAAAGAAATCTTGACTTTAGGAACGTTAGCTATGATTCCTCTGATCATCAAAAGGTTTTAAAACCATCCTCAGAATTTATTCTTGATCAAGGAAGAGCTAGAATCATACTTCCTAACTCTGTCAAGGATTTGGATACAAAAGAGATTTTTAACTTCAACTCATTCAAAGGACAGAAGTCTGTTACTTCTGTGACTGAGTCCTCTGTTGAAATCCCACAGAGCAAACTCAATCCAGAAGCTCCCGTCTTCTCTTCTACCCTTGAATCCATAAGAACATCGTTTGAGGAAGATTTGTTGAAAGTTATCGAGGAAAATGCTGTTTCAGATTCTTTAAAGCCAAAGTTGAGAAGGTTCAGAACTGTCAAAACAAATATCTCTGTCATACCCATTGAAACGAAAACCTCCGACAGAGCCACTAGAGACTTTCTAGGCTCTGACAGTGACTCTGACTCTGAAGTAGATGAACAGATTTTTTGTGGACAAAAGAAAATTTTACACAAGTTAAAGCAGATACCGATAGAATCTACGGATCTAAAAGATGATGTTTCTTTGTTCAAGAAACAATCAAGGTTTATACCGGTACCTGAGTTTAACAACAAAGAGCTTCGTGTCAACAGAGTCTGTTTCTAGGAATAACAGTTTTAAGAAACAGAACCAGGACAGATTGTATGCAAAGACATCTAGTCCTAAAATCTTTCAGAATCAAGCTCCATTCAAACAGTTTTTGAATAAAAACAATGTGCATCAGTCATGTTCCATCAACTGCAACTGTATTCAACTGTTACTAAAATTGCAAAATCATCTGAATGGTCCCCACTTTGTTCTGAATCAGTACGTTCAAAAGAAAAATACCACGACTGTTCAGAATACACAAAGGAAAACCTCTGGCACACCATCACAGTATGGAAAGCCCAAAAAAAATCTGTCAACCCACCTAAGCCTAACAGGAAAGGACCCATTATGCAATGGGTACCTAAAAGGAACTAATCTGTCTTGCAGAAACCTCATGTGCAGATCTGGTACTTGGATTCTGGATGCTCCAGGCACATGACGGGGAATAAGGAGCTGTTAACTTCTTTTAAAAACAAGATGGTGAGTGCAGTAACCTTTGGAGGAGACAATGGAGGACAGATTAAAGGTTATGGTACATTAGTAAATGGTGGTGTTTCAGTCTCTGAAGTTGCTTATGTTGAAGGATTAAATCATAATCTTCTCAGTATAAGTCAACTCTGTGATCACGGTTTTGATGTTAATTTCAGGAAGAAATATTGTTCCTTGTTACTTTCCAGGTCTGGTCAAGAACTTTTAAGAGCTAACAGAAAAGGCAATCTTTACAAAATGAATTTTAAACCAAACCAAAACTCTACAACAGAGAAACTCTGTTTAGTGTCTTTGAAAAATGAAGATGCCTGGCTCTGGCATAAAATATTTGCCCATTTGAACTTTCAAAACCTTGACAAGCTCGTGAAACTGAAACTAGTAAAAGGACTACCTTCTCTGAAGTTTGACAAAGACCATCTATGTTCTGCTTGTGAACTGGGTAAGATGAAAAGATCTTCACATAGAACAAAGAGTGATCATAGTTGTCCCAGACCTTTGCATATGCTTCACGTGGATCTCTGTGGTCCAATTTCTGTGCAAAGTCAGTCGGGCAAGAAGTATATCCTTGTTTTAATTGATGAATATTCTAGATATACTTGGATTGAGTTCATCAGAGTAAAATCTGATGTCCCAGAAATTTTGATAAGTTTGTTGAGAAGGATACAGGTTCTGTTAGGATTAAAAGTGGAAAAGCTGAGAAGTGATAATGGGACAGAATTCAAGAATGACAAAATTGATACCTACCTATCAAAGGAAGATATTTCCCAGAACTTTTCAGCTGCAAGAACTCCACAACAAAATGGAGTTGTGGAAAGAAAGAACAGAACGCTGGTAGAAGCCGCCAGAACCATGTTGGCTGGCTCTGTCCTTCCAATAAACTTCTGGGCAGAAGCAGTCTCAACAGCCTATTTAACCCAAAATAGAGCTGTGATAGTAAAGAGATTTAAGAAGACTCCTTATGAACTCATCAACAATAGAAGACCAAACGTGAAATTCTTTCATGTTTTCGGTTGCAAGTGCTACATATTGAATGACAGAGATCAGCTGGGAAAGTTTGATAAGAAAGCAGACGAAGGAATCTTTATTGGTTATTCCTTAACCTCTAAAGCCTACAGAGTCTACAACTCCAGATGTCAGGTCATTCAAGAAAGTGTAAACGTGTCCTTTGATGAAAGCACATTGAGCTCCTCTGATCGTAAATCAACAGAGGGGACAAAGACAGAACAGAAAAAGACAAGTTCTTCAAAGACAAGGGAAGAAGATATCAATCTCATGTTCAACGATTTCTTCAATGATGATGATTCCTCTGATAACATCAACAGAGGAGATCAAGCTCATAACTCATCAGAACAGAATCTGACAGGTACATCTCTCACTGGTCCCTCCAATATTTCACCATCTACTTCTCTGTCTACAGGAGTGATACAGAGAAATGAGGAACCACATCAGAACGAGAGAGGACCTGAACAAGAGCCATCATCACCTTTGCTAACTAATATTGGCGAAGACTCCTTGTTTGAAAGCTCACCTTCACATAGCCCTGTTAATGACTCTCAGAGGAATGAGGCCACTCTCCAAAGTCGTGTGCCACAGAGCCCTGGTCCCAATCAACAAAGCTCTGATGCTGAAGTTCGTCTTTTCACATCAGAAGCCCAAACCCCGCCTGTTGTCCATGCTCCCATGACACGAGGGACAAAGGATCATCCTCATCATCTTATCATTGGTTCTGCTGAAGATGGTGTGAAGACAAGATCGACCACAATCATGATTGGGCCGAAGAAGATTTCTGAAGCCCTAGAGGACCCAAATTGGATCGAAGCTATGCAAGAAGAGCTTCTGGAATTCGAAAGAAATAAAGTTTGGTCCTTGGTTCCACTCCCAAAAGGCAAAACGGCCATTGGAACCAAGTGGGTGTTTAGAAACAAAAAGGATGAAAATGGGATTATCATCAGAAACAAAGCCCGTCTGGTTGCAAAGGGATACAGACAGGAAGAAGGAATTGACTATGACGAAACCTTTGCACCTGTGGCTAGGCTAGAAGCCATCAGAATCTTCCTAGCCTATGCTGCTCATAAGGGTTTTAAGGTCTACCAAATGGATGTCAAGTCTGCCTTTCTGAATGGAAAACTGCAAGAAGAAGTTTATGTCCAGCAACCACCTGGTTTTGAATGTTCAGAGTTTCCAGACCACGTTTACAAGTTAGACAAAGATCTATACGGCCTTAAGCAAGCTCCCAGAGCCTGGTATGAAACTCTGTCCAAATTTCTGTTGGTCAATCACTTCGAGAAAGGTACAGTCGATAAAACTCTATTCTTTAGAAGATATAAGAATGATATACTCCTGGTACAAATATATGTTGATGATATTATCTTTGGGTCTACAAGGCAAGAGTACTGTGATAAGTTTGAAAGTTTAATGAAAAGCGAATTCAAAATGAGCATGATGGGAGAACTTTCTTTCTTCCTTGGTTTACAAGTTAAACAATCAGACAGAGGGACTTTCATAAGTCAGTCTAAGTACATCTCTGATATGTTGAAAAAGTATAAGCTCAATGATTCAAAAGCAATGAAAACTCCTATTGCCACTGGAGTTAAGTTTGACTCTGATCTTAATGGTGAACCAACAGATATCAAGTACTACAGAGGCATGATAGGGTCACTTCTGTACTTAACTGCCAGCAGACCTGATATAATGTTTGCAACCTGTCTCTGTGCCAGATTTCAAGAAAATCCTACAGAAACTCATTTAACAGTTGTCAAGCGTATCTTTAAATATCTGAAAGGGACTCAATTTTTGGGTCTCTGGTATCCTCTTAACTCTGGTTTCGATCTTGTAGCATATACAGATTCAGACTATGGAGGATGCAAGAATGACAGAAAGAGTACTTCTGGTAGCTGCCAAGTGCTTGGAGAAAAGTTGGTGAGTTGGACATCCAAGAAACAGAACTGTGTTTCAACCTCTACTGCAGAAGCAGAATATGTTGCTGCTGCTAGTTGTTGCTCTCAGGTGATATGGATGAAAACACAATTCAAAGATTATGGCTTGGAGTATGGTAAAATTCCTATTCTATGTGACTCCAAGAGTGCCATTGCCATAACAGCCAATCCAGTTCAACACTCGAAAACTAAGCACATCGACATAAGGTACCACTTCATAAAGGATCATGTTGAAAAAGGGACTATTGAAATGTATTTTGTTTCAACTGATCTTCAGCTTGTTGACTTGTTTACAAAAGCCCTTGATGAAAGGAGGTTTAGCTTCTTAATCAGCAAACTGGGTATGCTGAACTTATCCTCCTAACTTTGTTCAACTCAACAGAGCCTCTGATGATCCTACCAGAGCTCTGTCAAACAGTTGGGTAGGATAGTTCAACCGAGCTTCTGTTGTTCACCAGAACTCTGTCAAGCATACTTTTTCAACACGCTTTCGGTGAACAATCTGTTTGTATATAAAATTTTGTTTGTACAAAAGTTTTTTTTGGATTTAAGCTCAATTTTCTAGGGGGAGCTTAAAAGAAGGATAATGCATAGTTTTAGGGGGAGCAAGTCAGTACTCATATTTCCAAATCCAAATTGACTTTGCTTTTTTTTATCATTGACAAATCTTTTTGAAGAAAGAGGGAAAACCTGTTCTGATGAAAATCCTTTGATAAAGTCAAGAACCCAACAAAACTCTGATAGTTCACCAGAGCCTCTGTTGTTTCTCACCAGAACTCTGTGAAATTTTTCAAAGTCAGTTCTGTTATTGTTCTTTGACCATTTCCTCATCAGATACAGAATTTTAAATTTTTTTTGGGATAAGGTAAAGGGGTCACTCATCAGAAGCAAAAACTTGCAAAGCTCGAACAGAACTTTTCAGTTTTATGCCACGTCATCAGAAGTAACGTCATCAGAGGTGCGGGTTATTTCTAAGCGTCAACCACTTGTTACCCACACATCTCTAACCGCGACGGTTTACTTGCACAAAAGTGGTCAGAACAAATCCACGTGGCACCCTCTAATTGAAAGCTAAACCACTAGTTGTCCCCACGATACATAATTCAGGCCACTCCACCTTCTGACACTCGAGTGCCTACAGTATCTACGGCGATTACCCAGCCACAAGCTCTGACTATAAATATCCATAACCTTGACCCATTTCTTTTCTAAACTTCCTAAACCTTTCACCTTTCCCTCTTTTATTTAAATCCTCAGTGTTCTTCAAGAAAACCCAAACCTGCAACAATGGCGGAACCCCAAAACTCTGCTGATTCAAGCCGAATAGAACCCACCGATGATATCATTGTTCTTCCATACGAGTTTGCTGACAACAACTACAGATTCGATCCCACTCCAGGACTCTATCTACCCTGTATCACGTTTTCATTGAGTTCTTTAGAAACTCTGACATCTTCAGAGCCCTAACAGAGTTCGATGACCACCTTCCAGCGATCTATGTTCAACAATGGTGGACCACATGCCAATACATCGAAGAACAAGACGGGATAGTTGGGAGTGTCAACGCGAGTAATGGAGGAGCTGGAACAATCCACATTATAGCAAGTACCTTAAGAAGAATCTTCCGAATGAAAACCAAACGACAGATAGGAATAGGCGCCTATGAGAAACCACCAAAAACAGTTGTTCTTCTTGATTTCATGAAGTTTATGGGTTACAACAAGGAGCTGAATAGGATTGGAGAGTTCAAGCGACAGAATCTACCCACTATGTGGAATTTCATGTTCTCCACCTTAAACAGAACCCTTACCAGCAAATCTGGTAGTCAAGACCAAGCCACAACAGAAATCCTACAAATCATGTATGGATTGTTCTTCAATCGAAACTTTGACTATGCCAGCATTCTCTACAACGATCTTCTTACGGCTGTAAACACAAAAACCTCATCCATCGCAAGAGGAGGAGTCGTTGGATCTCACAAGTTCTTGAAGATGATCAAGTTTCCACGCTTTATCAGTCTGGTGATCAGAAGAGCCTTCGACAGACTGGAACTAACTCATCAGGGTCGATCAACACCTGTTTGGACGATGTCAAAATTCCTCCCCACCACTTCTGGCGAATACGCCTTCATAAGAAGAATTCCAGGTACAATGCTTGCTCTTATCGCCCCTAACCACATCTCTATCCAAAACTATCAGAGTGCTGCTCAACCTCAAGAACCCGAGGTGAGAACCCCAGCATACTTAGGATCTGAGCCTTCCTTGGAGAGCTTGAGTGAGGAGATTGGTGAGGAAATTAACAGACCAGAGGCAAGAGTACCCGAAGTGGGGTCTTCCTCTAGAAGAGAGGAAGTAGAGGACAAAGCATCTCCTAGAGAGGCTGTCCATGAGGAAGTACAAGAAACACCAGAGGTAGAAACTATCTCTTCTGATAGTGATGAGCAAGAGGGAAACATCAGAGAGAATCCAGAGAGTTCTACAGCCATAGGAGCCGAGGATAATGAGAGAATAGAAAAAGATGCTCCACAGAGCACATCTGAGGGTAACCTTAACCAAAATCCAGTGCTTCCACACAATCTAATCCTGGTGATCAAGACCAAAGGATTATTGAAACAGAGGTGCACACCTCGAACCACAACTAGCCTATACCATCAGAGGCACCTCTTCATGCCTCTGGTACGCACGAAGCCGGGGAAACTATCTTTGGTAGTGATGTTCATTCGCCCCAGAACATCAATAGGCCACCTCCACACGATGATGCCTCTGTGGCTCATTTAGACTCCACATAAAATAGACCAGAGATCTTTGTAATCTCACGTAGCATCTGTCCGACTCAGGGACAATGGGAGACCATAGTAGAACAAGGGAAGACATTGCTTGATCCAAATGCTTCTCATCACACCAGATTTCCTTCTTCAGAACCTGAGCTGGAAGAGGAAACTTTGGTCAGAACACTTGTAGTTGTTTCCCCTCAAAGGGAACATCAAGGATCAGGTGGAAGTCCTCCAAGAGCCAACATCAACACAACTCTTGACGGAGGCGCCTCTGAACTCGAGGCAGAATTGGATCCATGTGTTGGAACCAAGGAGACCCCCGTTGACACTATCACAAGAGCAGAGTTCGAAAGCTTCTGTTACAGTATCAACAACTCTTTGAACGAGTATAAACTTATCAATGAACAAAAGGAGGAGCTGATCCGCAAGGAAAATGCTTCTCTTAGGGAAGAACTGTTGAACATCTCAAACAAGCATGCTGAAATAACTCGAAAATATGCCGAAGCTGAAGCACTCAGAACAGAGTCTGAACGGGTCAGAGGAGAAGAGATTGGAAAGCTGACAACAGAGATAGCCGACCTAAGATCAATCAGATCAGAGGAAGTTAAAAGGACTTCGACAGATCTTGCCGAGCTAAAGCGACTCATAACAGAGAACCACACAGCGCAGATGAACAGAACCCTTCCCATCCCCACGGTTATTCTTTCAGAATCTAACGTCAGAACCTTGACAGAAATAATTACCAACTCTGTTAAGGAATCCATAAAAGAAGCAACCACCTCGTCTGCTACTCCACTCAACATATCCAGCCCTAACCCAAATGACCTACCCATGACAGTTGGACAAATGGGAGACTTCAGAAAATCAATTCTTAGCCGAATGATGACGATCTCATCAAAATTTGTAATGAAAGCTAAGGCAACAGAACAACATGTGAAAGCGTCTCTTGATACTCACAAGGTCAACTTCAAGGCTCAAGTAGAAGAGATCAGAGGTGCTGCAACAGAGGTAGAAGATGTAATGACAAAGGCAGTCTCAAACTTTACTGATATTATTTTACATGCTACCTCTACATCAAAAAGACCTGCAGAAGAAGCACCCACAGACGAACCATCAAGCAAGAGACACAAAGCTGGTCTGAAATTTGTTGTTCAGTCCTCACCAGAAGCTCGAATTGACTCCTCTGGCGATGATGATGACTTTGAGGATGCTCAAGAAGGTCAATCAGACGATCAACTGGGTGAGTACTCAGAACAACAAAAGGGGGAGAAGGAGAAGGAGAAGGAGACGGAGAAAGAGAGAGAGAAGAAGAAAGAGGTAGAGAAGGAGAAAGAGGTTGAAAAAGAAAGAGAAGCCAAGGGTAAAGGGAAAATCACAGAAACAACTAAGGTAGAGACTACAAAAGGAGAAAAGGGGATAACAAAGGAAATCATGACAGAGATGACTGAAGTGGCATTTAACTACATGTTCAAGGACAGAGTCATCAAACCGACAAAAGAGTCAACACAAGAACCACCAAAGATCATCTGCCTAGATACCCCTCCTACTTCTCCAACAAAAGAACCAGATAGGACAGACCCATCCTCTGCTGAAGGACAAATAAGTCAAGCCCAACCTCAAGCTACTCAGAAATCTGCTCACATCGACACTCTTATGGCAGAAACCCATGATGACCCAAACCCAACGGTAACAGAACAGAACCCAGAAACCTCTACCTTTCATACCGAAAAACCTGCCTTAGAAACGGTATTTGCATTTCTCTATGCTGACAGAGACATCATCCCTGTAAATACCGTACCCATTAACCCATACCTCAACCCAATCAGAATAAATAGATATGACAAATAGTCAGTGTGTGGAATAATACAATCTTTAGGACAACAATTTCATGGGATCAATGTGTGAGCTTTATAGTACTTCTATGGATCACTTAAACCTGTGTTTCCTACCTAAGAAGTAAACCTTGAGTGTTTGAGAGGTGAAGGGTCTAAATCAAAGAGTGGGGGAGATAACTCATCTGAGTTTTTCTCATTGTGTTTAAGAGGTAAAAATTGAAAAGTGAGTTTGGTTAGATGTGAGCTACATGATAAAAAAGAAAGAGAGTGTGAGAACATAGTCAAAAGAATTATATAACTCTGCACTACCTTTTTCTGAGCCGGGCAAGCCACATTACTGATTTGTCACGATTCTTTGGTGATTATCATTGAAACAGGCAGTGAACCTATGCCAACTCTTGTCTTAACCCCACCAGCTACTTATTTCCTTCTCAACAGGGAAATGCTTCACTTTTCATGGGGAAGCAGCATATATGCTATCTGATCTTTATTTGGAAGGTTGGATATTGAAAAGAAGGAAATCTGCCCCACCTTCACACTTCATTCATGCACATTGACTCTGTGGAAACCTGTTATGTCCAAACAAGTTTACACACTTTTGAGCCCAACATATCATATACATTTTCTTCCATACAATATCACGAATCTTTGTGATTCCCCATGCATATCTATGTGATATTGCCAGAACAGTTTGAGAAGTTTAATTTTTATAATTTTACCTCTATGATAACTGGATGTCCTATCAGAGCTTCATATTTGTCAACTCTAAACATAGGCCACACAATTATTTTAATTGTTGTGATAACAGTTGCTATGTGCTTTTGTGTTAGATGATTACCCCTAGTTACTTATTCTTTAATGCAGATTCTCATGAGCCGAATGTGTTCGCTACTCTTCATCTCCCAGCTGTTTATCTACCATCGGTTATTACTCAAACTGGTAATACAAGTTTCTGCACATAAAATCGTTCTCTGATTGTTTGAGTTTAATCTTTGGGAGACAACCGATATCAAAAAGGTAAAGCAACAGTCAAGGGGGAGTATGCAACGATCAGGGGGGAGTTAAAGAAGGAATTGAAGCAACTGACTTTGTGGAAGATCGGGCTATTTTTAATCTTGAATACAAAGGGGGAGATTGTTGACTCTATTTTTATATTGTATTCAAGATTACTTGCTTAAATTATAAAAGCCCAAATTGTATTTGCTTAAATTGTAAAAGCCCAAATTGTATTTGTGGGCTTTAGTGGATTATGGGTTTAGGCCTTAAAACCTAAGTATTTAATGTCTAATTTGTTAGAGTTTTAGGTTAAGCCTCAAAAATCTCCTAGCCTCAATTTGAAAGAGTCAGACGTATAGAGAGAGAGAGAGAGCTTCAATTGTAAGAGAGAGTGTTAATCAATCCTATCTTGTAAACTCCTCTTTATCAGTCAATACAAAGATTATTGCTATTATTATTGTTACTTGTTGTATCTGGGATCCTACAGTTACCATTCCAGTATTGGGAGAGCACCTTTCGAGGCATTATATGGTAGGAAGTGCAGAACTCCGGTGTGCTGGTTAGAAGCCGGAGAAAAACAGTTTGCTGGTCCGGAACTTGTGCAACAAACCGCGGACAAGGTAAAGAAAATTCGGCAGCATATGAAAGCGGCTCAAGATTGACAGAAAAACTATGCTGATCCGAAAAGAAGGCCAAAGGAATTTCAAGTTGGGGAGCGTGTAATGTTTAAAGTATCCCCATGGAAAGGTGTGATTCGGTTTGGAAAGCGTGGGAAACTGAGTCCTCGTTTTTTAGGACCTTTCACTATCACCAAAAGAGTTGGTCTACAAGCGTATCAATTGGATCTTCCACCTGAGTTGGAAGGGATCCATAATACATTTCATGTGTGTTATCTTCGGAAATGCTTAGCCGAAGAACAAGATGTGATTCCCCTTACTGATGTTAGGGTGGATGAAGGAAGCCGATGTGTTGAAGAACCGGATGCAATCTTGGAAAAGTCGGTTAAGAAGTTGCGAAGTGGTAAAGAAGTGTATATGTTAAAAGTGCAATGGAAACACCATCGAGGTGCTAACGTGACGTTAGAAACGGAGGAAGACATGAGGAATAGATATCCCCATTTGTTTGATTAACTTTGATTTCGGGGACGAAATCCTTTTCAAGTTGGGGAGTATTGTAACACCTCTAATTTCCGTTGTATTATTTTGTAAATTATAATTATGAACTTTGGGGTTAAGTTTGTAATTTGGTTAAAGTGTAAAGTTAAATGTGAAATTTAACTTGAGGGGTTAAATGATTATTATTGGAAAGTTGAGTTTCTTAATACTGAGGTATCAAGAATAAGTCGGTCACTTTTAGAAAATCAGACAGAGAAATCGAGAGAGAAATAGAGAACGAGAAGAAGAACAGAAGAAAGAAAAATCTGATTTTGAGAAATGGTGGTAAGGATTTGATAATTAGTATTATGATTTCTTCTGTTGATTAGTATCTGAACATAATTATTTGTTTAGAACTGTTCTGGGAAGCTTAATTTGGAGTTTGAAGAACTGCACTGTGTTCAGATTTCATACAGGTGAGTTTATTCAACTCTCTTTAAAATTCAGCAATTAATGTTGAAATAGATGTGTATTATGTGTGTCTTAACATGTTAGTAGAACTTAATTGATGAGTAGATTGAACTGATTTTATGTTATAAATTGATTTGAGGATTTGTTGAACGGACAGTATGCAAAACCTTGAAAGTCCCGGTAGTTGGAAGCCCCGGTAGTGGCAAGTCCCGGTAGAGGTAAATCCCGGTACTTATGAGTTCCGGTGAAGTCCCGGTACATTGAATACCGGGAGTTGGGGATACCGGGAGTTGGATAAAAAGAGTCAGCTTACAGATTTTGGTAATAGATCTTGGATATGAACTTAAGAATATGTTTTGGAGACGAATATATTGTATGTTATACACATATAATAGTAAGGGTAATAATACTTATGTATTGTGTGGCGATTGCTAGAAATAGGCATCCGGTCATAGTAGGGCACCTGGGTACGGTCTAATGGGAACCGAAATACTTGCCATTTGACCAAGGGATGTAATTTCTAGTGAACGAGTGTATCTTGAATCATCGTGAGGGCCCCGGTTGTGTATCGCGATATATTAATCCCATTGGGGTCAGTGATTCTGAGATGGTGAGGACGTGAAATGTGGAATAGGCAGATTTTGATTTGTAATTCCCATTTCGAATGGAAGATCGGAGATTTCCCGTTGTGAAAGGAAGATTAGAGATAGGCATAAAGTAAATTGTAATCTCTACTTCCGGATTAAGAAATAGACAGGTTTTGACTTGTAAATTCTTAGATAAGAGTAATAACTTTGAATCTGGGATGATTCATAGTAAACTCTTGATAGTGATATTATGGCTAGACGAATTAGAATTAAGTATGGGAGTGGGGTAAATTCCCAGTATTGAAAGGAGTTGTTGTACGGTAAGATGGGCGAGAACAGGTTTGTTTTATCTGTTGAGATTTTAATTGTTTAACTTTAATTTGATTTGAATATTCTCACTAGGCGAAAACCTAATGTTTCAAGTTGAATTTTCTTACCAGGTACAAGCTCCGGGAAGTAAGCGGGAAAGTGTGATGAGGATCTTTTGGAAAGACTTAAACTTAGAGATAACGGAGGATCTAGCTGTTCTGTTGATGCTTTTGGGACAAAGGATTAGATAACTTAATTAATCTGATTATGATGTATGATTAGATTAATAGGTTATTTGAATTAGATGCATTGTATATAAAACCTTTATATTTGATCCTCAGTTTATAGAAGTTTGAAGTTTTATGATCAAAACTTGTGGCAATTTTTAAGGTTTAAATTGGCCCTGTTTTTAGGGTGTTACACAATGATCATTCAAAATGTGATTGAACGGAAATACATCAAACGGATCAATATCAAAATGAAGAAAAATGAGAATCAAGTAACCACACCATTGTTAGAGATAAAATTAGAACGAGAAAATGATTATTGATATCAGAACCCCAAGATCCGAGTGAGAGATCCGATCAGACAACCTGAACAGAGAGCGAGGTAGAACGAATCTTCATCTGAAAACGAATTGAGCTCGAACCCTAAGTCGAAGATTCTTAGACAACCAGAGCGATTTGTAAGTGTTAGGGTGTGGATACATTATTATTCATGCCCTAAGTCGAAGATTCTTCAAGCTCTAACTCCAAGACATGAAAACGAATTGAGCTCGAACCCTAATGAGAAGAGAAATTGAGGAAATGGAAATTGCAGAACTCGTTGATTAATAATTTGTTAAATGTTAATTTATTTAAGAAAAACCCTTCAGATACGCTTTGAAAACTTTCAAAAGTGTAACTGAAAGCTTTTATTAAGTTAAAAATAAAAATAAAAAAGTCTATTCTTTAGAGACGTTTTGAAAAGCGTTGCTAAAGCTTCTGGCTCGACTTTCTAGAGACGGTTTTCATAAAAAGCGTCTCTAAAAACTTTAGAAATAGATTCCATAGCGAATAATTTGGTTTTAAATCCTTCTCTAAAAGTTGTCTTACATTCAGTTACACTTCTTGTTTTTGTCACATAGTTCTTTCTCTAAAAAATCACCTTTAGATACACTTCCAAATCCTTCTCTATTAATTCCTTCTCTAAAAACCCTATTCCTTGTAGTGATCATACATGATTCACACGACTTGCTCTGCGACTTTATGCCACGGTCAAAGTCGCCCGCGTCTGCGCTAACTATTTAAGAAAACATGAAACCGTCCACTTACGTATAAAATCATACATGATTCACGCGACTTGCTCCGCGACTTTATGTCGCAATCAAAGTCACCAACGTCCAACTTTTTGCAATTAGTGTATATGTAAATTTACTTTGCACACAGTTGTTTTCTTGTTTTCTTAAATAATTAATGTTCTCATTTGAACCTTCCCTCTATATATGTACATAGAATAATCTTCTTATCATTTTTTTAAATATACTTTTTTGTTATGAATTAATTAAGATTACCACTAGATTAGCAATAGATTAAGAGATTATGGAGAAAGAAAAAGGGAGAAACTTGGAGAGTATGAAATACTCATGCAAGTATATTCAAGTGTGTTTTTACATTTACATAATGGAGGTATTTATACTACATAATCTCCTATTCATCTACATGGTTTAGATAGGTGATTATTTATCAACATGGTTGTGGATTTGACATGAAGCTTGAAATTTTCATCCACAAGTCATCCAAGTTAAATCCCATACTCAACATATTCATATTTACAATACTCCCCCTTGGATGACAATTCAAATCGAAGTTCAACCATTAAGTATTGCCCCATTAAAAACCTTGTTAAAGAAAACCCAGTGGGAAAAAAACTTTAGCTAAGGGAAAAAGAGTGCAGCTGGTAGTTGACTCCCCCTGATGTTGCATCCACGGATCATCACATGTTATGCACATGTCGCATACCGATATTGTGAACGTGTTTTCTGAAATTTGCAGTAGGTAGCGCCTTTGTGAAAAGATCCGATGCGTTGTTGCTCGATTGAATATATTTCATTTCAATCTGATTATCTTTTATAAGATCTTGAGTGTATGAGAAGAACCTTGGAGGTATATGTTTTGTCGTGTCACTCTTGATGTATCCTTCTTTCATTTGTGTGACACATGCGGCGTTATCTTCATAGATTAAAGTTGGAATTTTGCCCTTCTCTAGTCCGCACGAAGTCAAAATGAGTTGTGTCATTGACCTCAACCAAACACACTCTCTACTAGCTTCATGAAGTGCAATAACTTCGACATGATTTGAAGATGTGGCAACAAGTGTTTGCTTCTTAGAGCGCCAGGAAATAGCAGTACCTCCATTCATGAGCACGTATCCAGTTTGAGATCTAGATTTATGAGGATCAGTCAAATAACCTGCATCTGCATAACCAATCAAACCTTCTTTTGAATTGTTAGAATAAAATAGACCTAAATCAACAGTTCCGCGAAGGTATCGGAATATGTGTTTGATTCCGTTCCAATGTCTCTTTGTGGGAGATGAACTGAATCTTGCTAACAACTTCACTGCAAAAGAAATGTCAGGTCTAGTACAGTTAGTAAGATACATAAGAGCTCCAATTGCACTAAGATATGGTACTTCTGGACCAAGAACTTCTTCATGTTCTTCACAAGGGCAAAATGGATCATTGTCGATATTAAGTGATCTAACGACCATTGGAGTGCTTAGAGGTTTTGCTTTGTCCATATTGAAACGTTTTAAGATCTTTTCAACATAATTGGATTGATGCACAAGTATTCCGTTATGCATGTGCTCAATCTGTAAACCAAGACAATATTTGGGTTTTCCAAGATCTTTCATTTCAAATTCTTCCTTCAAAAGCACAATCACTTCTTGGATCTCCTTATTTGTCCCAATGATATTCAGATCATCAACATAGACAGCTATTATTACATATCCAGATGTTGTTTTCTTAATATAGACACATGGTCAAATAAGATTATTTGTATAGCCTTTACTTACCAAGTAATCGCTTAAACGAATATACCACATGCGTCCAGATTGCTTTAACCCATATAAAGATCTTTGTAACTTGATAGAATACATTTCTTTGGGTTTTGTACTTAATGCTTCAAGCATTTTAAATCCTTCGGGGATTTTCATATAGATATCACTGTCAAGTGACCCATACAAGTATGCTGTAACAACATCCATAAGACGCATCTCTAAATTTTCAGAGACTGCTAGGCTGATTAAATACCTAAAAGTAATTGCATCCATAACAAGTGAATATGTTTCTTCATAATCAATTCCTGGTCGTTGAGAAAAACCTTGAGCCACAAGTCGGGCTTTGTATCTCATAATTTCGTTTTTCTCATTTCTTTTCTGTAACACCCTCAAAATTGGAATGAGCAACTAACTTTAATTTCAAAAAATTAAACTAAAAGATGATAAAATTTCTTCTACATATCATCCTTGAAAATGCCTCAAACTTTAAACATCACAAATTAAACAGCTAACAACTCTAGGCGGGTGCTACTTAACCCAAATAAAAGTTGATAATCCCACAAGTGCGGAAAACTTCGCTAAGCATCTCACTTCCCGTGCACTCTACTAGCACTCACCACTTCGCAGTGTAGCTAAAGCTATTCCCAACCTGAACCTGTTGCACATGCCGACAAATAAAAAGGTTAGGCTAACGCCTAGTGAGTTCAAGAGTTTACATCATGAGCAAATCATTTGATAAATCGACAGCTTCAACTTAATAAATGATTTTCTAAAAGGGTTTGTATAAAAGACATCGACAACCCATTTTCCAAACGCACACAATTTCTGAGAGGAAAGCTACCAATGAAAATCGTTTCTCTGCAAATGACGCAAATCCAAAACTCACATCAAGAATTAATTAATAATAATTTCTCAAATAATCGCCACTGCGAATAAAACTCCAATAGTTAAAACATCCAATAAGGATGTAACATAAATCCGTCCATTAATCATGGAAAACAATCCATATGCATATAATATAACCTCAACAATGCGAATAAATAAAATACTCGAAATCAACACCCTTCGGTGACGGGGGAGACCCGATCTCATCGAATGTGGCAAACACATAAATTAAACCACGATTAAATAAATGCAAGTAAGCTTCTTGGATGTGGAGAACGGATGACATCAACCATACTAGGTCTTTAGTCAATCCTCGGCATCAATCATACTAGATCTTTAACCCATCTTAGACATCAACCATACTAGGTCTTTAGTCCATCTTAGACATCAACCATACTAGGTCTTTAGTCCATCTTAGACATCAACCATACTAGGTATTTAGTCCATCTTAGACATCAACCATACTAGGTCTTTAGTCCATCTTAGACACCAACCATACTAGGTCTTTAGTCCATCTTAGGCATCAACCATACTAGGTCTTTAGCCCCTCTTAGACATCAACCATACTAGGTCTTTAGTCCATCTTAGACATCAACCATACTAGGTCTTTAGTCCAAACCACCAAGTTCAATCCCGTTGGATCTTTACCTTGGAAACCCACCATCCGAAACAAGCTTACTCGACTTACATATATATATATATACATGACCCCAAAAGAATAACCAATGCATTCAAATCATGTAAACATCAAATATAATGCAATTCATGCAATTCAAACCCCAAGCCCACGTCGAGCTTATTAAAACCGGGCGAATGCCCTCGAGACTCAATAAAGTCCAAAACCGAGCCCTCTGCTCAAAAGATCTAATGATCGTCTATCAACATCAATGCATGCAAATTAAATGCATCTAACTCACATCATGCAACACATGCTCCGAGGCATGATAATCTCATAACCCCTTCATTGCCACCTTTCCAATGAAGTCAAATCATATATACATCTACATGTACACGTATATGTAACTCTTTCTTAACTCAACAATGCTTATAACTCACCAGGGTTCATTAGTCCCAAAGGCACTAAGAATACAAAATCAGCAAACGGTCTTCACACACAAGACCAACACTTAAACCGACACATATTCAAATAAAATGCAATTAAGCATATAACACACCCAAGACTCCACCTCGAGCCACCAAAACCGGCAAATACTCAAAATACTCATTTGAGTGATAATCAAGACTTTAAAGGCCAAAATAATCGTTTAGTTAAATTCGTGTCACTCACACGGTTACGTAAACCAAAATACATCGTTACTCAAACTCTTTACTCTTTTAATTCCTTAATTGGCCATCGGCCCCAAAATGAAAGGTTTATAACTCTCAAAACATTCATATGGTCGGATTGACCAAAATCCCTAACCCACACGTTCACACTTAAAAATGTAACTCATCATAGTTACCGCATAATCACAAAACACTAAAAGTGTATTTTGACCAAATAACCTTCACTTATGCAATAAATTAACAAAACCTCTTTCACTCGTGATTTATTCATCAATCACTCAAATTACCCAAATGTGGGTGTTTTACAAGATTTGTAAAGCTCAACACTTTGATTAAATCAAAACCCACTAAATAGCTCCACAAGAGATAATTTTATATAAAGCACAAAAATACTTTAAAATAAACATTTTGGCATGTACAACGTTTTCACAAATCAACTTGAACTCACCTCGCTAGATTAGGCTAAATCTAGATTTTCCCAACGTATGCTCCTTTGAAGAAATCCGAACCTTCAAGCTCAAATCTTCCAAAAACCTAGATCCATAAGTTTATAACCATAAATATGCATCCTCAAACACTTACATACGTTTCCCCCAACATAAAACATCCAAAATCACCAAAATACCAAAACCCTAACTCCTTAAATGGAGAAAAGTGAGAAGCTTACCTCAACCACCACCCAATACTCTTGGATCATCCAATATACTTAAAAAATATTTCTATATCTTTGAAGAGCTCTCAAAAACGAAACCGTAGCAACTTGAATCACTCAAATCAGAGTTGGGATGCAAAAGTTATGAAGAAATGAAGTTTGAGGGTTTGAGATTCACGACTTAAAGCTCCAGACCACTCCCGCGGTTTGTCCCGCGACTTGATGTCGCGTGGAATATCGTGCGCCTCCCCAAGGATGGACTCCAGAGGCTTACGTGGCTTGGGCCGCGGCCCAAGGTCGCGCACCAGGCCGCGCGGCCTCCTGTTGGGTCGGATACTGTTTCGACCGTAACTTCTTCGTTATAGCTCCGTTTTCGCTCCGGAAAGAACCGTTGGACTCGTATTCAAATTCCCCATCCAACAAGACCATAAAATTTAAGACCTAAACCAAAATCCTATTTTCCATATTTTTCTTAAAAGATCGGTTTCACACTGATTCGAAATTGTACTTATCCGAAAATTACGGGTGTTACAATCCTCCCAACCTTAGAATGATTTCGTCCTTGAAATCTAGTTATCACACGATCCATGGCTACCGCGCCCAACATATTCCAAGATTCGAATCTTAATCCCCATAGAATTGCACATAACAACTTCTTGGTGTTACTTACAACGAGTCCATGCTTAGGCATAATACACATACATCCAATTGAAAACCTAATCTACTAGAGTGGCTTCCGACCACCAGACTTAAGTTGTCTCCCAACCTTAAGTGATCCATACTATCCCAACGACAGATTCGAGCTCCCCAATCACTCCACATCCACATGTTCTTAAATTTTATCTCCAAACTAGCCCAAAGTTCAATCACCACCGATATCAATTAAAACCTCTGAATCCCAAATATTTCCGCCACTTGGACTAGCGTTCACTCCTAACGGATTCCATTAATGCCAACACCGACGGTCATCACTGACCCCTCAATTACATAACTCCAAAGATACGTCCAATTATCAAATATCCAACCGACAGATTTTCTTACCACACAAGGAAGGTCGTTTCACTAAATCCGCTCATCACAATTGAACATCTTAAGATTACTACAACCATTGCCATCATTCCATTAAAATCGGACTACAATCCCCCGATTACACTAACGGTGTTTGGCCTAAAGCCCAAAAATTGATCCCTAGTTATACCACCAAACTTTGAATCACAACAGACTCAACACTCGAGTTTCACTCGTCGAGCATTCTTACCAAACCAAGGTTATCAATATGGTGTCCACAAGGTCCTACACGACCTTCACGCAATACCGACAACCCAAGACAAGGTTGCCGAAGTGAACGGTTACCACAACACTAACAAGGGACACCGCAAGTCTCACCTTTTTGTTGCCCATAGGAAATGATTCAACTCCGCAAACGACATCACCCGCGTTAGAAACCCAATCTTTCATCGAAAGGTTCTACATGCCCTCACCCCCAACCGGGGTCGCTCAACCTCACCAAGCCTAAGAGTTCAAGGTTTTCAAGTGACAGACTCAATAAATTTGCCAATCAAGTTTTCACTAGATTTTTCAACATGAAAGTTTTTATACTAACATCACATACGTACAAAAACTTACCACTACTCAGCTAGTGGATGCACAAACATGGACACACTCGTCCCACATATAAAAAAAAATCATTTTTGAAAACCTTTTCATCACAAATCAGTCTGCTACTGAAACGTAAAACGTACTCGACAACTTTTAAAATGAACCGCCAGGGTCCCATCACGGATTTACTTAAGCCACACGCATAAAGTAAACTATGACACTAAAATAATGGCCAGCAGCCTGTTTATACGAATTTCAAAAGAAGAATTTACACGTCATCAATTCCCAAAATTCTCTTTTAACCATAAACCGACATGAACCACAATTCATCAACAACTTTGCATGCGTCAGTTTATTCGTAGAGAAAGGGAACAATTCATATACACACCTTGGTTAAAACACGACATGACTTGGGCCAACTCCCAGTTTTAAATCGCATAACAGGATATTTTCATCATTTGGAAATATCGGTTTAAATATCGAAAAGGAATCTCAATCAAAATTTTGCATGCCAATCTGAAACACTTTCTTAGTAGTCACTCTGAAATGGTATAGCACATACCGGATAGTAAATATTAAATTTTCATAGTAGAAGTTCATCAAATCAAATTTTAAAACTTCTCATTCAGTCGTATAATGACAAGTAAATAAAATCCTTTGACTAGGCTCGCACACCTCAATGTGTTTTTCTCAAAACTTTGGAAAGCAATATGTGCACATAATTTGATTGACACATAAACATTCAAGTCGACTTTATACCTCAAACCACACAAGCGATGCATACTAACGCCTCAAAATAGTGGCTACAAAACTATTCCTGTCAATCAATCAATATAGTGCATGTGCGAGAAAGAACATTAGAGATGTACCATCATGATGCTCTTATATGCATTACTCACGCCACGTATAAATTATTTTGCACATCTAGCAAGTTGCACAAATATTTTACCACAATCCTTAAAGGAGGAGCCATGCGACATCAAAACTCCAAAATCACCCTTTTGATGCAAAACGTCATGAAGCACATTTTCAAAAAATTTCGCATGAGACGCAATACTCACTCAACCCAAATATTAACGCACACAATCATTCAAGTATGCACATGACTAAGTGTCACCCATGCACCGCCAAGCGTCGTAAAACGAAACTACATCGTACTCCACAAAACTTCCATCAAACTCGATGGAACTCAACAACATCCAGTCAATTAAATGGTGTCAAAGTTTTAGTTTTCAATAAACAACTCGCATAAAACAACGATATGATCAAATCATCCAAATCATAAAACCTCCCTTTTTGTTGCAACACAAAAATAAAACGACACCCTTTCGTCAAGGTTCGCAAAATCGAAATTTCCATTTAAGACCCACACTGAAACAAGGGTATGTAACTCTCCGTCCAAACCTTAACACATGTGGAGGAGATCCAATGTTAAGGTCGCAAGTCGCGGTTACTTATCCAAAACCATAAACGACATTAAACATGGATATCACAATATCCAAAAGTAGTAGTGGACGATTACAAGGAATAAAATAAATCCCGACCAGGTTCACAACTACCTGTCGTAAAATAATTTCATGCATGTTCCAAAATCATGTTTTAAAATCTTGCGTATGTCAACTTTTCCAAGATTTAGCAATACCGTCCATCCGACGATTCGAAACACAAGAAATAATCGATGCAATTTATTTTAAAAGCAAAATAAATTTCGTACATGCATTTTGTCGGCACTCAACGTCCAGGTCACATTCCTCCAATTTTTCCGATCACATTATTGTCATCCGGATACTCACACAACTTAACGCAAGGTGGAAAGTCACATCGACTAACCCCACATTTCTCCTCAAATCAAGGTCAATTCAAAAAGCCTACGGCTCCAATCCAACTATCAAGTCCGACCAGAACGGTCCACTTAATAAAATCAATCATGCTTACCGCTACTCCAAATGGCAAATGATAAAGTCGTCAACCTCTTCTAACGACTACTCGCTTAGAACTCCTTTACTACCCCAACGGTCATCACGCTAGAGTCGTCCAAGTACTCTCATGTAACTGGTAGGTTCACCATAACACTGGCCAGGTGAAATTTTGAACGTACCGTACATGATCACCCTTGCTACTCTTGACGTGACTTCTCGCTTCTAGTGACCCCAATAACTTCCGATTATCTTATCTTAGAGTGCCTAATGGTGCAATCTCGCTCTCAATCACTTAAAACAACGCTAGTTTGAGTCTAGGTATCTAAAATCAACACCTAATTCTCTCAAACTTATGCTCTGATACAAACTTGTAACACTCTCAAAATTGGAATGAGCAACTAACTTTAATTTCAAAAAATTAAACTAAAAGATGATAAAATTTCTTCTACATATCATCCTTGAAAATGCCTCAAACTTTAAACATCACAAATTAAACAGCTAACAACTCTAGGCGGGTGCTACTTAACCCAAATAAAAGTTGATAATCCCAAAAGTGCGGAAAACTTCGCGAAGCATCTCACTTCCCATGCACTCTACTAGCACTCATCACTTCGCAGTGTAGCTAAAGCTATTCCCAACCTGAACCTGTTGCACATGCCGACAAATAAAAAGGTTAGGCTAACGCCTAGTGAGTTCAAGAGTTTACATCATGAGCAAATCATTTGATAAATCGACAGCTTCAACTTAATAAATGATTTTCTAAAAGGGTTTGTATAAAAGACATCGACAACCCATTTTCCAAACGTACACAATTTCTGAGAGGAAAACTACCAATGAAAATCGTTTCTCTGCAAATGACGCAAATCCAAAACTCACATCAAGAGTTAATTAATAATAATTTCTCAAATAATCGCCACTGCGAATAAAACTCCAATAGTTAAAACATCCAATAAGGATGTAACATAAATCCGTCCATCAATCATGGAAAACAATCCATATGCATATAATATAACCTCAACAATGCGAATAAATAAAATACTCAAAATCAACACCCTTCGGTGACGGGGGAGACCCGGTCTCATCGAATGTGGCAAACACATAAATTAAACCATGATTAAATAAATGCAAGTAAGCTTCTTGGATGTGGAAAACGGATGACATCAACCATACTAGGTCTTTAGTCAATCCTCGGCATCAATCATACTAGATCTTTAGCCCATCTTAGACATCAACCATACTAGGTCTTTAGTCCATCTTAGACATCAACCATACTAGGTCTTTAGTCCATCTTAGACATTAACCATACTAGGTCTTTAGTCCATCTTAGACATCAACCATACTAGGTCTTTAGTCCATCTTAGGCATCAACCATACTAGGTCTTTAGCCCCTCTTAGACATCAACCATACTAGGTCTTTAGTCCATCTTAGACATCAACCATACTAGGTCTTTAGTCAAAACCACCAAGTTCAATCCTGCTGGATCTTTACCTTGGAAACCCACCATCCGAAACAAGCCTACTCGACTTAAATATATATATATATATATATATATATATATATATATATACACATGACCCCAAAAGAATAACCAATGCATTCAAATCATGTAAACATCAAATATAATGCAATTCATGCAATTCAAACCCCAAGCCCACGTCGAGCATATTAAAACCGGGCGAATGCCCTCGAGACTCAATAGAGTCCAAAATCGAGCCTTCTGCTCAAAAGATCTAATGATCGTCTATCAACATCAATTCATGCAAATTAAATGCATCTAACTCACATCATGCAACACACGCTCCGAGGCATGATAATCTCACAACCCCTTCATTACCACCTTCCCAATGAAGTCAAATCATATATGCATCTGCATCTACACGTATATGTAACTCTTTCATAACTCAACAATGCATATAACTCACCAATGTTCATTAGTCCCAAAGGTACTAAGAATACAAAATCATCAAACGGTCTTCACACACAAGACCAACACTTAAACCGGCACGTATTCAAATAAAATGCAATTAAGCATATAACACACCCAAGACTCCACCTCGAGCCACCAAAACCGGCAAATACTCAAAAGACTCATTTGAGTGATAATCAAGCCTTTAAAGGCCAAAATAATCGTTTAGTTAAACACGTGTCACTCACACGGTTACGTAAACCAAAATACATCGTTACTCAAACTCTTTACTCTTTTAATTCCTCAATTGGCCATCGGCCCCAAAATGAAAGGTTTATAACTCTCAAAACATTCATATGGTCGGATTGACCAAAATCCCCAACCCACACGTTCACACTTAAAAATGTAACTCATCTTAGTTACCGCATAATCACAAAACACTAAAAGTGTATTTTGACCAAATAACTTTCACTTATGCAATAAATTAACAAAACCTCTTTCACTCGTGATTTATTCATCAATAACTCAAATTACCCAAATGTGGGTGTTTTACAAGATTTGTAAAGCTCAACACTTTGATTAAATCAAAACCCACTAAATAGCTCCACAAGAGATAATTTTATATAAAGCACACAAATACTTTAAAATAAACATTTGGCATGTACAACGTTTTCACAAATCAACTTGAACTCACCTCGCTAGATTAGGCTAAATCTAGATTTACCCAACGTATGCTCCTTTGAAGAAATCCGAACCTTCAAGCTCAAATCTTCCAAATACCTAGATCCATAAGTTTATAACCATAAATAATCATCCTCAAACACTTACATACGTTTCCCCCAACATAAAACATCCAAAATCACCAAAATACCAAAACCCTAACTCCTTAAATGGAGAAAAGTGAGAAGCTTACCTCAACCACCACCCAATACTCTTGGATCATCCAATATACTTCAAAAATATTTCTATATCCTTGAAGATCTCTCAAAAACGAAACCGTAGCAACTTGAATCACTTAAATCGGAGTTGGGATGCAAAAGTTATGAAGAAATGAAGTTTGAGGGTTTGAGATTCGCGACTTAAAGCTCCAGACCACTCCCGCGGTTTGTCCCGCGACTTGAAGTCGCGTGGAATATCGCGCGCCTCCCCAAGGCTGGACTCCAGAGGCTTACGTGGCTTGGGCCGCGGCCCAAGGTCGCGCACCAGGCCGCGCGGCCTCTTGTTGGGTCGGATACTGTTTCGACCGTAACATCTTCGTTATAGCTTCGTTTTTGCTCCCGAAAGAACCGTTGGACTCGTATTCAAATTCCCCATCCAACAATACCATAAAATCTAAGATTTAAACCAAAATACTATTTTCCATATTTTTCTTAAAAGATCGGTTTCACACTGATTCGAAATTGTACTTATCCGAAAATTACTGGTGTTACATTTTCCGTACGAAAACCCATCTGTTCCCGACAGGTTTCACGGCTTCTGGCGTGAGAACGATATGTCCAAAAACATTTCTTTTATTGAGGGAATCTAGTTCAACCTGAATAGCATCTTTCCATTTAACCCAATCTTGTCTGTTTTGACATTCAATGATAGATATTTCCCCAGGATCATCATTTCCAAAAGTATCACATGCAACAACATAAGAAAATATATCATCGATATTTTTCATTTAATTTACGTTCCACAACTTCTTCGTATACCCGTAATTTGTTGAAACCTCTTTGTTAATATCATTCATTTCCTCATCTGGGGAAATTTTGATATTTTGTATTTCTTCAGGAACATTTTGCTCGTTACCATCTGCCATTTCAGTTCCTTTTCTTTTTCGGGGATTTTTATCTTTAGAGCCAAATGGTCTTCCACGCTTCAGGCGTGCTTTAGATTTTTCAATGACTTTATCATTTGTTTGTCCAACTGGGACTTCAATTCGAGCTGGAACATTCACAGCTGGTATATAAGATTTGGTCACTCTTTTTGTATCAGTAAATGCATTTGGTAATTGATTTGCAATTTCTTGTAAATGCATTATCTTTTGCACTTCTGTTTTACTTTGTTTCGTGCGAGGATCAAGATACAACAATGATGGTTCACACCATGAAACATCCTTTTCTTGGACTTTCTTTTCTCCCCCTAATGCTGGGAACATAGTCTCGTTAAAATGGCAGTCGGAAAAACGTGCAGTAAAAATATCACAAGTTAGTAGTTCAAGATATCTTATGATATAAGATGTTTCATATCCAACATATATTCCCAACCTTCTTTGAGGACCCATCTTTGTGCGTTGTGGTGGTGCAATAGGAACATATACTGTACATCCAAAAATTCTAAGGTGGGAAATATTTGGCTCTTGACCAAATGCCAGTTGTAGAGGAGTGTATGTATGATATGCACTCGGTCTCATGCGAATTAATGATGCAACATGTAAAATTGCATGACCCCATATAGAAACTGGAAGTTTTGTTCTCATTATTAATGGTCTAGCTATTAGTTGGAGACGTTTAATTAATGATTCAGCTAAACCATTTTGTGTGTGAACATGTGCAACTGGATGTTCAACAACAATTCCTACAGACATGCAATAGTCATTGAAGGCTTGAGATGTAAATTCACTAGCATTATCAAGTCTCACTTTCTTGATAGAATAATCTGGAAAATGTGCCCTTAATTTAAAATTTTGAGCAAGAAATTTTGCAAATGCCACATTAGGAGTTGATAATAGGCAAACATGAGACCATCTACTTGACGCATCTATTAAGACCATGAAGTATCTAAATGGCCCACAGGATGGATGAATTGGTCCACATATATCACCTTGAATTCTTTCAAGAAACATAGGTGATTCCTTTTCTATTTTAGATGGTGAAGTTCTCACAATTAGTTTTCCAAGTGAACAAGATGTACATGGAGTAACTTTACTTGTTTGAGGGAACTTCTGGTCCTTCAATGGATGTCCATGTGTACTTCCAATTATCCTGCGCATCATTGTCGATCCTGGATGGCCTAATCTGTCATGCCATAAACTAAATATGGCAGGATCACAATATTTTTCTTTAACTACCATATTTGTTTCAACCATATTTATATATGTATAATGTAAACGAGAATGAAGTATTGGTAGTTTCTCTAGCACACGGTTCTTATCAATAATATACATATATTTCTCATTTCCTAAGGTCACTGTTCGAGTATCATATCCATTAAGATATATGTCATTGAAACTTAATAGATTTCTTTTCGATTTTGGAGAAAACAAAGCATTATTAATAATGAACTTTGTACCATTCGGTAATAGGAAATGAGCTATTCCTATTCCTTCTATCATATCAGCAGGACCTGATATAGTGTGTATGGTTCCCTTTGTTGGTTTTAACTTAGAAAAATATATTTTAGCTTTCAGGATGGTGTGTGTGGTACCACTATCCGGTGTACACAAGTCTCCAATATTTGCTTGATGGCGTGCTCCATTGGAATTCATATCAAACTTCAAATATGAAACAAAAATGTGAGTTTATAAATAATAATAATAATAATAATCGTAATAAGAGAACAACGTTATTATAGAAATATTTTATATGAAAATGAAATGTATAGTTATGAAAAATAAAGACATAGTTATTAGAATAAAAAGATCCTCAAGTTCATATAACCGAAAAAGGGAATACATAGTTACGAAAATGGAATACATAGTTACAAAAACGAAATACATATTTATTAAAATGAAAAATAAAAAAAGATCAACATTCATCAAATGTTGATATCACTAAAGAAATCGGAAACATTTAAATCAGTGTTTGACAACTCCAAGTTATCCATGTGGTTTACTTCCTTCTCTTTTCCTTTAAGAGATTCTTTATAGAGCTGACAAAGATGTGGAGTTATGCGGCATGTCCTTGACCAGTGGTCTGTGCTGCCACATCTGTAACAAGAACCTTCAGGATTATGAGAATGACTTGTTCCGCCATCATGTTTTGTCATTTTGAGCTTATTTTGTGGTTGGGTCTTGTGGAGCATGATGATTATTTGATCTTTGCCCACGACCACGATTAAAACTACAGCCACGACCGTAAGGCTGGCCTCGGCCAAAATTGTAGTTTCGACCATGAAAATTATTTTGATCGAAATGACCACGACCGCGTCCACGTCCCCGTTCACGGAAATTATTTCCAGGACTATCATTATTTATAGCATTTGCTTCAGGAAATGCTAATGAACCTGTTGGACGGAATTGATGGTTTTTCATCAAAAGCTCATTATTTTGCTCAGCAACAAGTAAATATGAGTTAAGCTCATAATATCATCTGAACTTTTGTAGTCGATATTGTTGTTGCAAAGTGATATTTGATGCGTGAAAAGTGGAGTAGGTCTTTTCCAACATATCTGCATCAGTAATACTTTGTCCACAAAATTTAAGTTGTGAACGTATCCTGAACAGTGCGGAGCTATAGTCATTCACCTTTTTAAAATCTTGAAATCTCAAAGTTCTCCATTCATCCCTAGCAGCCGGAAGTAAAACTTCCTTTTGGTGATCAAATCTATCCTTAAGGTCTTTCCATAAAATGCTTGGATCACTAGTATTGAGATATTCAAATTTTAACATATCGTCAACATGTCTCCGAAGAAAAATGTTTGCTTTTGCTTTATCTTGCGATGAGCAATCATTGGCTTCATTTATGGTGTCTAAAATGCCCATAGACTCAAGCTGCATTTTAACGTCCATAATCCATGACATGTAGTTCTTTCCATTTACATCAAGGGCCGCAAACTCAATCTTTGTAAGGTTCGACATATTGTAACTATCAAACAATGAAGAAAAATTAGAATCCATTTATGTCGATAAATATTGACATACAAAGAAGTGGAAGAACCAAAAGTACAAACATGCTTAAGAATAAATAAAATTCATCAGGCAGAAGATTACTGACAGGAATGATTAGTAATATAAGTAATACAATGACGAGAATTAGGAGGGGATGAAGCATCTTCGGAAAAATCTTCTTGATTATATGAACTTGCAAAATAAGAGTTAAGTGTGTTGAGAAAGAGTTTAATGGTTAATTTATAGTGTAAAATGTAGCCGTTGGAGATGTTTATTACCGTTATATATATAGCCGTTGGAGATGATTTTGTAAATAAAAATGATAATTAATACATAAAATCAATAAAAATTATAATACCAGTGATGGTAGATATAAGATCTAATTAGTAATATAAAATAAGAAATGTAAATAAATGTTAGTATGCTTAGATAAAATTAGTAAGAGAATAAATATACGCATAAATAAATGTTGAAAGATTAGTATGACAACAATTTAAGTATGCATAAATAAAAATTAGTATAACCATGAAAGCATAAATAAGATTAGTATATGCATAAATAAAAGTTAGAAAAGTTAGTCGTCATAATTTCTATAATAAGAAGTCATCAACTTTCATATTGTTTATTTTAGCATTTTACCTTCTTAATATATAGGATTAAGAAAATACATACTTTGATTAGAGCTCTCGTGCTGATAACGTGTTATGAATTAATTAAGATTACCACTTGATTAGCAATAGATTAAGAGGTTATGGAGAAAGAAAAAGGGAGAAACTTGGAGAGTATGAAATACTTATGCAAGTATATTCAAGTGTGTTTTTACATTTACATAATGAAGGTATTTATACTACATAATCTTCTATTCATCTACATGGTTTAGATATGTGATTATTTATCAACATGGTTGTGGATTTGACATAAAGGTTGAAATTTTCATCCACAAGTCATCCAAGTTAAATCCCATACTCAACATATTCATATTTACAATATTTTTAACATATTTATGGAAGTTTATTTTAGATGGGACTCTTTAAAAATAATTCGATCCGAAAGTTTTGTATTTAAACAAAACCATCATAAATAAAAATGTTTCAAAGTTCGCCAGGAAGTTGTGTGCATAGACACGTAATCTGAACCTTAGAGTATCTTTAAAAGATTCTCTATAGTTTTTTTAAAATAGAGATTTAAAAGGTATAATCTCTAAAATGGATTATATTTAATTTCAACAAATTCTTTAATTTATAGATTTCAAAATTCATTATATTATTAAAATATTCTTTAAATTTATAATCCCAATGCATTTTAATTTTTTTTTATCTAAAATAATACTCCCTCCGTCCTAAAATAAGTGTCCACATTTTTATTCATATTTGCCTCAAAATAAGTGTCCACTTTCAAAAAGTGGATAACTAAATTCCCATACTTATCCTTAGTTAATGCAAAAATATATGAGTTGTGAAGAAAGAGAGAGAAATTAAATAAGGGTAAAGATGTCATTTGATAACAAAAAGGTGTAATAATTATACATGTCTAAAACTATGTGTCAAGTTAAATGTGGACACTTATTTTGGGACGGAGGGAGTAATAACTCAACCCTATTGGTGGAAATGAATAAAAAAGGCATACCTCTCTCTCCATCTAGCAAGTTTTAAAGAATTCTCTAAACTTGAAGTTTTTTCTACTTTTCTCTATTTTAGAGAACACTATAGAAAAGTTGTTGGAACAATATAGTTAATAAAAATGCAATTTTCTCTATTCTAGAGAAGCTGTTGAAGATGCTTTTATGTGCTTTTTATTGTTATAATTATATATATAAATTTAAAATTTTTATAGTTATAATTATAATTATAAATATAAATTTAAAATGGTGACATGACACATATCTTTTAGTTGAAAACTAAATATTCACTTTGTATATAAATAGAAAATAATTAAAAATTAAATACGGATCACGCGCTCATAAATATCTAATGAACAATGGATGCTTCTATTACAAGAATTTGACTTGAAAATCAAAGACAAGAAAGGTACTGAAAATTCTATTGCCGACCACCTTTCTCGTATCCAACTTAGCCCTAACCCCCTCTCACCCCCTATTGATGATTCTCTCCCTGTTGATCATCTTTTCGCCGTTTCTTCTAATCCAACCCCTTGGTTTGCAAAGATCATGAACTTTCTAGCGTGTAAGATCGTTCCTCATAGTTTATCATCTTATCAGCGCAAGAATTTTTTCCATGATGTCAAACATTTTTATTGGGACGATCCTTATCTTTTCAAATCTTGTAACGATAGCATCATTCGACATTGCATTTTCAATGATGAGACCGCATCCGTTATATCGCGTTTTCATTCCTTGCCTTGTGGTGGTCATGCCGACACAAGTAAGACAGTTGTAAAAATCCTCCAATGCGGTTTCTATTTATTTAAAGACGCCGATGCTTTCGTAAAATCTTGTGATTGTTGCCAACGAACCGGTAATATATCACGACGCCATAAGATGCCCCTCAATTTCATCCTTGATGTTGAATTATTCGATGTGTGGGGCATCAATTTCATGGGACCGTTTCCATCGAGCCATTCCAATAAGCACATTCTTGTGGCGGTGGATTACGTGTCAAAGTGGGTTGAAGCCATCGTTGCCCTTACCATTACCAATGATGCCCGTGTTGTCACCAAGTTCTTTAAAGGTCTTATCTCGGTTTGGTTTACCGAGAATCGCCATAGTGATGGAGGGCGGCCTTTCATTGAATTCAAATTTGAATCCCTCCTCTTATACAATTAAAGTTGACTAATTATTTCAAAAAATAATTATAAAAAATGTAATAAAATTCATTTTTATACAAATTAATATTTTTTTATTAATGTAATAAAAAAAATTAAAAATTAAAAAATTGAGTTAAAATTAATTGATATTTGTCGGACTTATCTCGAAAGACGGTGGAGGAAAAAGCGAGAGGAACATATAGGGCTATGACGAAGGGGGGAGAGGTAGCAGACGATCACAGTTTGGAAGGGGAGGGGAGGGGGGGGGGCGGAGAGGTAGTAGATGATCACAGTTTGGAAACCTAAAGCGAGAGGGAGACGAGATTAGTTTTATGATTTTGATTTGTTAATATTTGAATTTTTTAATAATAACGATGATTTGGTAAAATAATATTCATTTGATACTTTTTAAAATAACTATTTGTCAAGGCATGTCAAATATTACCGGTTAAGTGTTGTATACGTTAACTGGACTCTTAAATAAACATAAAATTTGATACAAACTCCTAAATGACGATTTTAAAAGTTGGTTTCCCTAACTAGGAATCAGGTGAAATTAGTTTGATTTCGATGTTATTTTCCCTTCCTTTATTAAGCTTAAGCATGTGTTTGTTTTTTCTAGTTTGACAATCATTTGGAACCTGCAGCATTAAAGCTTTCAGTTAAAGCTCTCAACTATCATTCTATCAACCACACTTTGATATTCCGATCAACACATACCATCTCGTCTATAATATTGGTGGAAAGCTTCTTTGCTATGTGATTCAAAAATTTATAAAAAGATCAAACTTTTCAGAATTTATCTAAGAGTATCTTCAACAACAACAATATTTCTATTCTAAAGATTTTGGGATTTTTTGTTACAGTAGAGTGATTTTCTAGAGAAAAAGTACCAGAGATATGAAAATCTTTAAATTTAAAGATACTTTAAAAATAATTACTTTTAAGAGAAAAGTATTTTTTTTCTTCTCCCAAGAAAGCTATTTTAAATTAAATATTTAAAAACAAGAAATAATATTATGTTATATTATATTATAATATAATTAATTATCTAATATTTAAAATAGAGAAATTAGAGATAAAAATAATTTTTTAAGAAAAATAATTTTTATATTATTTTATTTTAGAAAAGTTGTTGAAAATGCTTTTATTGGTAACTAGTCATCGTACCCGCGCGATGCAACGGGATGTAAAATTTGAATAAATATAAACAATCATACCAATTACGATTTACGATAGATACCTTATGCATTCAGAATTGTCACTCCATGAGCTTAATTTACTGATTGTCCTACCAAAAGCTAAGATGAATGAAAAGGTGCAATTTCTTAAGTTTGATATGGAACATGTTATATTCGAACGGATCTATTGTTCGTCAAAAAACAAAGCTTGTTTCACTTCGATCAGCGATCCAAATTCTAAAACACTTATGGGTTGAAAATCTCAACGAAAAATAAATGGATTGTTCATGCTTGTCATGTTGAGTCCCCTACAATAAACTGAAGTTTATAAGACGCAAGAGTGTTCAAGTATCATAATAGACTACTTTATAATAGTTAAGATTTATGACCAAACATATGTCTAAAAATGTTGTAATAAGTTTATACAACGCTTCAGAATCTTCACAAAAAATTAGGACAGTTTGAAACAAATTACAATTCATAACTTGATTTTCAAAGTATTATTCAAGTAGGACCTCACAATTTGGATGTTGCTCTTAAGATTACATATATACTTGCTCTATAGAATCTTGCAATGCCATCCATCCTTTAATGTCCCTAAGAAAACCAATATATTTGTGTTTGCGTAAAATTTCACCAGTCTCGATCACGACCAAAATAGGGAGAACATTTATTACACTTTTCCATAACAAGGTAAAACCATAATACTTTATCACCTGACCAAAGCTGAAATCGAAAGTTACTCACGACACTCGACCGTCGTAAGGAACTGCTCGACCTCGACCGACTAACATGCAATATTACTGTTATATTTTCACTGTTTAATGCAGGGTCAATGTCATTAATGACCAACGGACATAACCGACAAGGACAATTATGAGCATTAAACTCAGCATCCATTACGACCGTTACCAGAAGTTTTTATGGAATCATTCAAGGCGTTCGAAGGCTATAAATACAAAAGCTCAACCATCATTTTGGGCATCATCTTGCATCTGGAAACAACTGAACTCTGAAGAACACTCGAAGAAAAGAATTCTCTCTCAAAAGATCGCTCACGACGCACGACTTACACGCACGACACATAGTTTTTACACATGACGCACCAGTTTTTACATTCGATACACCTGTTTTACTTTACATTTAAAGTATTTCTTTCATTTGTATTGTAATCATTATACTCTCGACAACTGAAACATAAGGATATCGCCCCTGTTTGGCGATCATAGTGCAACGACGACCTCCGCAGTCGTCCGCGGGTTTTTTCCTTGTTGAGGTTTTTCCCGCGTCACCAAAACCTTTGTCTTATTTACTTTTTATGTCTTTGTCGTACCGTTTGTCGAGTGATTTCCATTCTTTAGTTGTTAAGCTCCACAATCAACCTTAAGTTATCCTTCTGGACGATTTTTGGCATTAACAGTTTGGCGTCCACTGTGGGGCCCCATCTAGAGAAAATCTTCAACAAACGTGCGTCTTACTAACGGTTTCTTGGAGTTTCCTCTTTTTTCAGTTTCATGAAAATGGCAGCCAATGGAAATCACGAGCAGCTCATTGCTAAGATGTATCAGGAGTTGGAAGCTGCTCGAAATGAAATCAACGTCCTTGCTGATCAAAGTCGAAGGGCAGCTGAGGAAATCGCGCGACTGAGAAATCAAAATCCGAATGGATCGTTCGGACCGCATAACGGTCCTAGACCATTCGTCCAGAATCCCGGTGCAGGATCGTTCAGTCAGAACCCAGGATCCGCTCCCTTCGTCCATAATCCAGGTCCAGGTCCATTCGTTCATAACCCTGGACCAGGACCGTTCAGTCAGAATCAGTAGCAAGTTCCGTTCGGTCAGAATCAGCAGCCAGGTCCATTCATGCAGAACCAGCAGCAGGGATCGTTCAACCCAAATCCTCCGTTCGGGGCAATCCCTCCTCATCATATAAGGCCACCACCCATGAACAATGGGTCCCAACCGTATTTTGTTCCTTTCAACGGGGATACCAATGGCTCGTCGTACGGCAATGGCACCAGTTCGGGAATTAACCCCCAAGCAGGAATAAATCCTGATCCTAATGACCCCATCGCTCAGCGGTTGAAAATGCTAGAAGATCAGAACGAGCGCGTCCTATCTTTGCTCGCTAAGCTGCCAGGGGCGGCCGTGCCCGTCGACGTCGAGCCTCGTTCGAGGTATCAGGCGTCGCCTTTCATCGACACGATCTCGACAGTCGACGACACAAAGAAATATAACATCCCCGCCTTCACTCCCAAGTATTCGGGGATAACCGATCTGACGGAGCATATCGCGCAGTATAAGCAGTTAATGTGGACGATCTCGATTCCTCATATGTATCAAGAAGTCTGCATGTGCAAAAGTTTCGGGGCGACCCTCACAGGTCCTGCCCTCCAATGGTTGATTAACCTTAAACCCAAATCCATCGGGTCGTTCACTGAGTTAGTCAACCAGTTCTCCCAGCAATTCGCCAGTAGTCGCAAGATGGAGAAGCAGACCAACGACTTGTATTATGTTGTGCAGAAGGCCGGTGAATCTATCCAAAGATATTTCAATAGATTCAACGCAGAGATGATCAGTGTCTGCAACTGTGACGTCAAGACCGCGATCGAATCTTACAAGCGTGGTCTTGACGACAGTTCGGGTTTATACACCGATCTGACCAAGTATCCCCAGAGAATTTCGAAGACGTCCGAGCCAGAACTCTTGCTTATATGAGGGTGGAAGATTATGTCGCCTTTCGTCGTAAGCACACTGACGACAAGAGGTCGCTTGGTGTTAAGAAGCCAAAGTTCAAAACGAAGGCAACATCCAAGTCAGAGCCTGCGCGACAAATCTTGAACGTTCGATTCAAGACAAAAGCGGAGTTTAAGACCGCGACCAAATTTCCTCAGTACCCTAAGATATCCTCCTACGGATTCATAGGGACTACTAAGGACTTGGTCGAGGCTCTGAAGACCGTTCAAGCGACCATTCGGTGGCCAAAGAAGACCGACAAAGATGACGATAAGAAAGATAAATCGAAGGTGCGACTTCCATGTCGACCATGGCCATGCGATAGATGATTGCATAGCTCTTAAAAAGGAGCTAGCATATCACGTACCGAAGGGCAATCTCAAGGACATCATCGATGACGTTGTTACTCCAGTTAACGACGTTCGACCGCCAACCCCCGAGCATGCAAAGGTCGTCAACTGCATCATTGTGGTTCCGACGTATGCGGTCTGACGTATTCCACAGCCAAACGTCATGCCAGCCAGGCACCTGACGATCGGCATGTCCCACGCTCATCGAGACCCAAAGGATATCTGGACTTAGAAGCCATGAAAATCACGTTCGATCAAGACGACCTCGGTGACTCGTATCAGAAGCATCATGACGGGTTGATCATTCAACTCACGATTGGTAATTGTTTAACCCGGCGAGTCTTGGTCGATGGAGGCATCTCAGCGAACGTCATCTTCCTTGATACCATCAAGGCTATGGGAATTGATCGATCGGAAATCATCCGATGCTCGACAACCTTGGTCGGTTTCAATGGAGACGCGACGAGCACCTTTGGAGAGATTACCTTGGCTGTCTATGCAGGGGGAATCAATAAGCAGACGAAGTTCAGCGTCATTGATTGCTCATCGGCCTATAACATCATCTTAGGCCGACCGTGGATCCATGAAATGAAAGCCGTTCCCTCGACGTACCACCAGACCATGAAATTCCCTACGCCGTGGGGAGTCCAAGAGATCAAAAGCGAGCCGAAAGTCACCCGCGACTGCTATAAGACTACCCTGAAGCCGCAGAAGTAGGCCATCTGGCAGTTTCTGTTGATCCAAACCCTCAGTGATTTGATAATGACCCTATCTTAAATACTTAGTGAAAATTGTAAGTAAACAATATGTATCAGAGTTTCACTATCGCTGATAAGTACTAAGATCTTACAGTACCGCTGATAGGAACTCTCGCTCTTTTAGATTAAACATTCAGCGAACACTGTTCACCATATCGCTGAGTCTGTTCAGTCCTTATGGTGATCGCTGATAAGTTAGTTGTTTACTTATGATCCCTGAAGACAAGATTCACGTCAACAAAGGTTCTACGCTGAAGTCGAAGATCAAGCTCAAGAACCAGCGACAAGTCTCCTAATGAACTGATGCGGATCAGCGAAGACTCAGATTTGTCCACTCAACGTGAAGTATCAAGTACAAGACTTCAGCTATCGCTGAACTTTATCATCTGCTGAATAGTAAATGATAATCGCTGAATCAACGAAAGCTGATCATGAAGTCCTCCGTACAAAGTACTTTTGTCTTAACCTCCCTTGCACGCCACCGTACGAAATGTCAGAAAAGAACCTCCGAAAATCTGAAATCGTACAACCACTCTGATACTACACTGTTCATTCATGCGGCTACTAAGGTTGTCATCAAAGGTCAATGACATGCAACCAATCCGCTAATGACACGTGTAAAGTATATACTGGATTGCATTAAATGCATGCAGTATATAAAGAGATGAACTCACTTCATTTGAAGTAACTTGCTAACTCTGGACAAGTTCAAATCTCTCAAGATAGGATTTTATTAGTAATCTCCTTATCTTTCTTAGTGCAAGAAAACCTTAGTGTTCCAACTTGTTTAGATTTAGGTTTACCCTTAATCTTGTTTCCGCAACAAGCTGTAAATTGTTAATGATTTATCAATAAACAATTTAGAAAAGTAAAATAGTGTGTTAGTATTCAACCCCCCCCCCCCCCCCCCCCCTTCTACAAACTTGTTTAAGCCTTTCGGGACCAACAAGTGGTATCAGAGCAGATTTGTTTAATCTCATAAACAAGATCTAATCTAAGATATTTTCTCTTCCTTGCTATTATCTGAAAATGGCCAACTCAAACACAAACACTCACTATATCGACAATGGTTCTCTTGCAAAACCCCCTAGATTTTCCAGAGACAACTTCAACTTATGGAAAAATAGGATGACACTCTTCTTAGAAGGTGTAGACCCTACTATACCTTACTATCTTGAAAACGGTCCACACATCCCTGTAACGATTGATCCTGCCGTTCCAGCCACTGCAACTAGAGCTGCTATTCCAGAAAGGCTGATTCCAAAGGAAATCCATCATTGGACCGATGAAGACAAGAAGAAAGTGGCTATAGATACAAAAGCCAGATCCATACTATCCATGGCCCTTCCTGACGAAGTCTATCATTCCGTCATGAACCTGAAATCCTCGAAGGCCATGTGGGACACAATATGTGTTCAGTATGAAGGAACGTCTGAAGTCCAGGATTCAAGAAAGATCAACCTGGTAAGACAATACGAAAGTTTCATCTCTGGTAAGAATGAAACTCTCTCTGAAGTACATCAACGTTTTAACTGCTTAATTATAGATCTTAAAACGGTTGGTAAGGAATATTCTAACTTTGAAGTTCTGACAAAGTTTTTAGAATGTTTACCTGAAAGCTGGGACAATTATTCCATGTGTCTCAAGCTGTCAAAAGATCTAAGATCAATGACACTCGCTACCTTATATGGCACATTGCTGAATCATGAGCAATCTAGCCATCTTAAGAAGAATCTTGTAAAAGATTCCAAAAGCACCCCTGTTGCTTTAATCTCAGAGGAACCTTCTACTCAGCGACCCATGGTCACTATCACTGAGTTAGAAAGTAACTCTGAAAGATCATCAGATTCTGATTCTTCAGATGATGAATCCTTGGCTCTCCTAACTAAAAAGTTCAGGAGATTCGCCAAGAAGAAAATGTTTAGAAAGAACAAAACTCTTTCTATAGCTGACAAGCCTAAGTCATCAGCTTTTGTTGATAAGGCTACTGCTACTTGTTTTAACTGCGAAAAGACAGGTCATTTCGCTAACGAGTGCAGGTCAAAGAAAATCATGAGACCTTCAGCCTTTACAAAGAAATCCTTTGTTCCAAGGAATAAAGACGACAAATACTTAAAGCTGAAAGAGAAGTATGCAAAGCTGAAAAGCTTTAAGAAGAAGGGAAAAGGCCTAATGGCTGACTATGATTGGGCTGCTTCTGATGAAGAAGCCTCATCATCTGATTCTGAAGATGATGAAGCAAATCAATGTCTCATGGCCAAGATTGAAGAAGAGGAAGAAAGTTCAGACATACCCTCCACTTCAACATCTGCCATTCAGGTATCACCTTCCTTCTTTACCAATATTGTAAATATTGATGAAGCTGATAGTCTCCGTAAAATCGAACTACTGACTAGAAGCTTATACGAAGCCATGAACGGCAAAGCTGTGGTTGAAAACCAAAATCTTGATCTCGCTGAAAAGCTTAAAAATTGCCACCTTCAAATAGAAAAGCTTTCTAAATTTGAAGAAGATTTTAAAGATCAAGTCCATTTAAATCAGCTAGTCAAAATTGAACGAGCGGAAGCTATCGCTGCATTAAAAGCTGAACAAGCTACTGTTGAAGGTTGGTGTAATTCTTCAACAAAGATCACTGAGATAATTAAGGCTCAGATTCCTCTGAGTGATAAACGTGGTCTGGGTTATAAATATGATACTCCAATACCAACCACTGAACGTTCAATGCTTAAATTTGGAACGTTCGTATCCTCAGTAGCTGACACTTCTTCATCTCAGTACTCCTCGTCGATTACACCAATCCCTGAGGAAACTCCTACCTCCTCAAAAGGTAAGGAGAAAATGGTTTATTCAAAACCTACCTCTGTCTCTAAAGATAAAGGTAAAGGAATTGTAATTTATCAAAATCCTCAGAAGGGTACTTTAGTACCTAAGCTGAATGCTTCCAAAGCCTTAGTGATTCATTCATCTGGTTCTAGAAATCAGACCTCTGGATCAGTTCAGCGACCTACTCCTAGACTCAGAGTAGATGTCCTTGGTAAGAAATCTGAAGAACTGAATGTTCGTCCTATTTCAAAAACCAAAAGTGTACTTGGTGCTGGCACTTCTAATTCCAAATTAAAAGCTCAGCACACAAGTGGTCCTAGAACTAATCTTAGTTATAGGAAATGTTATCACTGTGGACTTACCGATAATATTGCAAGTAAGTGTCCCACAGCCACCAAAGCTGATAAGATAGCTAAGGTGAAGATAGCACCAAAGAAGACCAAACCAGTTGCAAGTCAGGTCAAGGTGACTCATACCGCTGAGGTCAAGAAATTGACCAAAGTGAAGAAAGACAAAGCTGAATCTTCAAATGCTGCGAAGACTGCTGAACCCATTCCAACCACTTCCACTGACAAACGCGTATACATGGTGAAGTGGGTACCCAAGCAAAACTAATCTTCCTTTGTATTGCAGGTTAAGAAGGGTATCTGGTATCTCGATAGCGGATGCTCTAGACACATGACTGGAAAGAAAAGCCTGCTCGCTGAATACAAGGAAGAGAAGGGTCCCTCTGTAACTTTCGGTGGAAATGGAAAAGGACACACCCGAGGGTATGGTGTACTTTCAAATGGTACAACATCCTTCAGAAGAGTCGCATATGTTGAAGGGCTGAAGCATAATCTTCTGAGCATCAGTCAGCTTTGCGACATGGATAACAAAGTGATTTTCACCAAGGAATCCTGCTTTGTCTCTGACAAAAAGGAGAAGATAGCTCTCAGCGGTTATCGTTTGGAAAATGTTTACGTTATAAACATGGACTCAACAACCACTGAGAACTCCTGTTTCTTCTCAAAGGCATCTTCTGATGTCAACTGGCTATGGCACAAGAGACTCTCACATCTCAACTTCAAGACACTGAATACTCTTTCATCCAAAGAGTTAGTCACTGGTCTACCTCAACATTCATACGCCAAAGAATCCTTATGTTCAGCGTGTGAAAAAGGGAAGCAGACCAAGGCAAGCTTTAAGTCCAAGCAAGTTTCCTCAGTGTCATCTCCTCTTCAACTACTCCATATGGATTTGTTTGGCCCCGTTAACAAACAATCCATCGCTGGAAAGAAATATACGCTGGTCATAGTTGATGAATTCTCTCGTTATACATGGGTAATGTTTCTCCGTTCTAAGAGTGACACCCCTGAAGAACTCATCACCTTTGTTCGGAAGATGGAAACTCTGAACAATATGACTGTTCGCTCAATAAGGAGTGATCATGGAACTGAATTCAAAAACAGTTCTCTTGATTCCTTCCTTGAGAGCAAGGGTATTTCTCATAACTTTTCGTCAGTGAGAACACCACAACAAAACGGAGTCGCTGAAAGAAGAAATAGAACAATCATTGAAGCTGCACGTTCAATGCTCAGCGATTCTCACCTGCCTACTCAGTTTTGGGCAGAAGCTGTCAACACGGCTTGTTTTACGCAAAACAGGTCGCTGATAGTCAAAAGATTCAAAAAGACAGCCTATGAACTCTTTCATGGGAGAAAGCCTTCAATCAGCTTTCTTCACATCTTTGGTTGTCAGTGTTTCATACTGAACAACAGAGATGCCCTTGGAAAGTTTGATCCTAAGGCTGATGATGGAATCTTTCTTGGATACTCCTCAGTTTCCAAAACCTTCAGAGTCTTCAACCGAAGAAGACAAACTGTAGAAGAAACTATTCACGTCACGTTTGACGAATCCCGTTCAGCGAACTCTAAACCGAACGCTGATACAGAAGAACTGAATCAATGGATGTTTTCTCATCTTGGTGATTCAGAAGATGTTCCCACTACTCATACTCATACAACTGAAAATGATGGTCCTACTATCATTCCCAATATGCAGAATAGTGAAGCTGAAACATCTTGGGTCTCAGATGTTCCTATAAATACTATACCCGCAGTTGATCCAAATGTCTCAGAAATTCCATCTATTTCTCAGCAATCAGTGAATGAAGTGACAAATGCAAGCATTCCTCTCTTAGCTGATTATCCAGAAGTAGCTGAAGCCTCATCTTCAGTTTCTCCAGTTCAGACTGCGTCAGCGACGCATGCTCCGGCTCAGCGATGGACTGTAAATCACCCAATCGATCAAATTCTTGGTGATCCCAACGCTGGTATTCAGACTCGTAGAAGTGCAGGTAATATTTGTTTATTTGTTAACTTTATTTCTCTAACTGAACCAAAGAAAATAGATGATGCCCTCAGAGATCCAAACTGGGTCAGCGCTATGCAAGAAGAGCTGACTGAATTCGAAAGAAACAAAGTTTGGAAACTTGTTCGGAGACCAACTGACAAAACAGTGATAGGCACTAAGTGGGTCTATCGAAACAAGTTGGACGAACATGGTACTGTAACTCGCAACAAAGCTCGTCTTGTTGCTCAGGGATACAGACAAGAGGAAGGTATAGATTATGACGAAACCTTTGCTCCTGTAGCAAGACTTGAATCTATTCGTCTTTTCTTAGCATATGCTGTACACAAAAACTTCACTGTACATCAAATGGATGTTAAGTCAGCGTTTCTAAATGGAAAGCTGAATGAAGAAGTTTATGTGGAACAACCTCCAGGATTCTCAGATCCTAAGCGTCCAGGTTATGTTTATAAGCTGGATAAGGCACTTTATGGCTTGAAGCAAGCTCCTCGTGCATGGTATGACACTCTTTCTACGTATCTCCACCTTGAAAAATTTGAGAGAGGTAAGATTGACAAAACTTTGTTTTTTAGAAAAATAAAAGGTCATATCATTTTAGTTCAAATATATGTTGATGACATTATATTTGGTTCTACTAACCCTGAGCTTTGTACTCGTGTCGCTGATAGAATGAAAGATGAGTATAAAATGAGTATGATGGGTGAACTAACATATTTCCTTGGTCTTCAGATTAAGCAAACTGAAAAAGGAACTTTTATAAATCAGGGAAAGTATGTTAAAGATATGCTGAAAAAATTCGACTTAACTGAAAGTTCAGCTATGAAAACCCCTATGGCACCACCGCTGATACTTGATAAGGACACAAAGGGTGTTCCTGTCAATGTCACGCTGTACCGTGGGATGATCGGCTCACTACTGTATCTTACAGCTAGCCGACCCGATATTATGTTTGCAACATGTCTGTGCGCACGATATCAAGCTGAACCTAAGATATCTCATATGAAAGCTGTAAAGCGAATCTTTCGATATCTTAAGGGTACAGCGAATCTAGGTCTTTGGTATCCCAAAGATTCAGGATTCGATCTAACCGCCTATTCAGACAGTGATTTTGCAGGTTGCAAAATGGATAGGAAAAGCACCACAGGAGGATGTCAGCTCCTGGGTGGAAAGCTGGTAAGTTGGACAAGTAAGAAGCAAAACTCGGTGTCCACTTCCACAGCTGAAGCTGAGTATGTAGCCGCTGGAAGCTGCTGTTCTCAAGTCTTGTGGATGAGAAATCAACTACTAGACTATGATCTTCAGCTCTCCAAAATTCCAATCTATTGCGACAGCACAAGTGCCATCGCTATAGCAAACAATCCAGTGCTACACTCAAAGACAAAACACATAGAAATCAGATATCATTTTATCAGAGATCATGTGATGAATGGTGATATAGAACTTCATTTTATCCCAACTGATTATCAGTTAGCTGATTTGTTTACCAAACCTCTTGATGAGACAAGATTCAACTTTCTCATCAGCGAGATTGGAATGCTGAACTTTGAAGGATAAATCTTCAGCGGTTCACATTTAATCAGCGATACGTTTATACATTCTTGTATAGGCTCTGGATAAAATAAACTAGTACAATCCATTTCATCATCCTCTCTGAATAAATTGGGTTAAACTGATATCAAGGTATGTTTTCTCTGACAAAACGCATGAAAATGCAATATTTCAAATTCATTCTTCGCTGAATAATATTTTGAAATTTCTTAAAACCCTCACTGATATTTCTATTCAGTGCTTCATATTTTCCAAAGAGTCCCTGAGTTTTTCTTTCAAAACCTCAGAGACAACGAAAGAATGTGAAAGGACAGTTGTGACGTCATTGCAACGGATAACACCAGACACGTTTCTTTTTCTGACACACGTTTGCACGTTTCGTTGTCTATCCAATCAAATGCAAACACGTGTCCGTGTCATGATGAAAAACTTTCCCGCTCAAGTTTTTCTCTCTCTACTCTCTTCCTATATAAACTCTCTCAAAGTTTATATTTGTCTTTTATGCGAATCAATCTTTCTCCGCAAGAAAAGAACACTGTTGCATTTTGTGCTCTCGATCTTCAAGAACTGTTCATCATCTTCTTCAGCAAACTCAAGGTCAATATGTTCTTATCTTTTATCAAATGCAAATAACTTGTTTTCGATCTTATCATTGTTTTACACAAGATCAAACAAAAGAACTCAAAAATAAAATCATTTTCTTTCATGGTTTTATAAACACAACCATTTCATGGTTGTTCTTCAAGTTTTAAATCTAAAATCTTAAACTTGTTCTTCTTTCGTATCCTTTTTTTTTAAAACTGGAATACAAGGCTTATAGGTGTTATATTCGTTTTTTTTAAAAAAAGAAAAAGAAAAACCCTAATCTTCATTAAGACTTTTTTGTCTGAATGAAATGGACAAAATTCGAAAAATCTTAATGGAAATTCTCTTTCCACATTAAGATATTTCTTATTTGTTAACATCTTTGGTTGAACTGATAATACAGTGAAATGGCAACTTCAAAGCTGAATGTTACCGCTGAGTCCATCTCCAGTGATTCTGAGGAACTGGAAATCACCAAAGCTCCTCAGGTTAAGTTTGAGCTGGATCAACTAGACTGGACTAAGGCAAACAACCTTTCAGCGCTTCTCGAGTTTCCTCCTCGGAAGCAGGTATCCCATCTAGACGACGCTGTGATTTTTTTGAAGAATAGCCCCATATACACAGCACTGACAATCACACCTCCTGCCAGTCAGCGTCTATTATCCCAATTCTGGTACTCTGCCAGACACACCAACCTACCCTCAGCCAAAGATCCATCTAAAACCATCGACTGCATACTCAGCGATACTGAGTATGGCACCATCAAGATAACCCCCGCAATAATCCGTAAAGCTCTGAAATTCCCTAACGCTACCTCAGAAAATCCTTTCATTCCATTTCCTGACCACAAGAAGCACGCTGACAGGGAAGAAATCATTGCTTTCCTTGATGCGATGGGTTACATCTGGGAGACTGGAAGAGACAAGCTACCTGAGAAGAAGCTGACGCTGATAAAGAAATCCAAGATGCCCAGCGAGATGAACTTCATCTTCGCTCACCTAATCGGTTGGTACACTCGAAGGTGATATGTCAGTGGTCAAGACCGACTTGGGCTCAGTGAAGACCGACCTTGGTTCCGTCAAGACAATGATCGAGACGCTGGTGAACAAGGCAAATAATCCAGCTCCTGCTCCGGCCCCTGCACCTGTTTTGGACTCATTCACCGCAGAGGATCGCCAAGAGCTGAAGAAAATCACGCCTGCTATTTCTGGCCTAGAAGACAGAATAGCTAAGCTTGAAGGTTGTGTGAAAATCTCTGGCCCAGAAGACAGAGACAACACCAATGCTGAATCTACCCATTCCTCCCCCGCCCATCATGAGAAAGAGGGGGAGAAGAGCGCTGAACAGGAGAAGAGCGCTGAAGACCTTTCCCATGATGAATCTATCAGGGGAGAGGGTAATGAAGATCGGATTACTGGACCTCAGGGAGATGAAAACCCTGAGGGAACCGAGAACCTCGCCTCTATATCTGAGGGGGAGCAACTCGATGAAGATGCTGAGGAATCTGAAGCAGAAGAAGACGAAGACTTCGACATCCCTGAAGCTGAACCATCCTCCTCTCCAAGGAACGATGATGATGATGATGAAGATGACGATGATTTCTTTGTTGTCAAACCTGCTCCTCGAACCAAAGCTCTTAAAGGTATTTCAATAAAAGAACCTTCAGGGGAGAAGACAAAGACAAAGCACTCAGCCTCTGGCGCTGAGAAAAGCAAAGACAAAGGCATCGCTGAAGATGATAATCTGGCGATCCTACTTGCAAAGCCGATTTGTCAGGTACACTAAACTTATTTTTCCTTCCCTGATCATCTATGAAAAATCAGTTATCCATTCCACAAACACCATACACATCCACATTTTTTTCTATCTTTTCTACCCAAGTTCTTCTACCCAGTTCTTATTTGTAAGATCGCTGCGTTTCAGCTAGTCCTCTCCCCTGTTTGAGAATATCGCTGAAAGATCTGTTGCGACTTCACCAATAATTCCAGCTAACGCTGAAGACATAATCCCAGTCTTAGATTTAATCTCTGAGACTGATGAACCAGAAGAACAACCTCTCTCGCACAGAAACAGACCTTCCTCAGTTGATCAAAAGAGGAGAGAAGAAATGATAAAGCGATTCGAGGATCAGCGAATCATCCTAAGGCGCGATCAACTACCTTCAGTTTCTCCTAAGTTCAGAATTTCAAAAGCTGAATACCAAGATCATCTCAGAGCTGAACGCCTCATCGCTGAAAGGAAGGAAGCTGAAGATAAAGACAGAGAATACGCCATCAAGCTCACTCAAGAATCTGTCAAAGACCCCAAGCTGAAGCGTATTCCCATTCAAATCCAACGAAAGCTTTGGGAACAAGCCCAGAAGATCGTGGAAAAGAAAGCTGAAGTTTCTCAGACCACCCTGATCTGGTGTAAAGAGAAAATCCACTTCAGATATCGTCCAGCGAAGATCAACAAGGTATTCATCTCTGGAAGAACCTCCGTCGGAGTACCTATTGTTGACATCAAACTGTTCAGAGAAGATGACTCATCTGAAACCTTTCGTGCTGACACTGTAAAAAGGTATGGTCTCTCTGAATGGCTGGAGATGAGGTTAGCTATCCAACCGTCAAAATCTAAGTACAAGGATCATTTCGAAAAGCTGATAAACAGACAGATCGATTTGATATCTTCTTGTGTGGATATTCCTCCTGTTCCTGATCTAAAGCCAAAAAGAAAAAAGGACTCTCCAAGGAAGAAACGTCAAGATTCAAACTCAGGTCCTGTCATACGAAATGAAACTGGAATTGGTTTCTCTCGCGCTGAAGTACTTGGTCCTGATCCTGATCTATCTGCCCTTGATGTCTCTTTGCCACCATGTGAACTTTTCGTCCCTGGTAAAGTCATCAGTAATCCTTATGGAATATTCTTTCTTGACTACGACGGACGTAAATGCTTTCAACGGATCGCTGAGCTTCCAATCACTCCAATCGAACAGCTCAAAGATCTCATCTACTGGTGCGACTTCAGAAAAGACATTCAGGCACGACACCTAAAACCCTTGATTTTTGAAGCTGCTCTGAAGCTAAAGAATAAAGGAGAAAAGGTTCCTGACTGGATGATTCCAACTGAAAAGACAACCCTTGATGAACTTCTCATTAAGGAAGAACCCTTTGAAGGCTGACAACAATCACCATTTTCTCTATTGTATCAGTCATCCTTCAGTACTTGTAATTTATTTCGCTTGTACTTGTAATCTTTCTCATTCATATTGTAACCTGATTCAAAGATTTAAAGAAAGATTTCAGCGAATGTACTTTACTCCATCAGTACTGAAAAGATCCCAGAAAACAGTAAAAGGGACAAATATTTTATGAGTTCTTTTTATCCTTATGTTTTCATTAAATAGCAATTTTCTCTGTTGCTATGTCATAATCAAATAGGGGGAGATTGTTGATCCAAACCCTCAGTGATTTGATAATGACCCTATCTTAAATACTTAGTGAAAATTGTAAGTAAACAATATGTATCAGAGTTTCACTATCGCTGATAAGTACTAAGATCTTACAGTACCGCTGATAGGAACTCTCGCTCTTTTAGATTAAACATTCAGCGAACACTGTTCACCATATCGCTGAGTCTGTTCAGTCCTTATGGTGATCGCTGATAAGTTAGTTGTTTACTTATGATCCCTGAAGACAAGATTCACGTCAACAAAGGTTCTACGCTGAAGTCGAAGATCAAGCTCAAGAACCAGCGACAAGTCTCCTAATGAACTGATGCGGATCAGCGAAGACTCAGATTTGTCCACTCAACGTGAAGTATCAAGTACAAGACTTCAGCTATCGCTGAACTTTATCATCTGCTGAATAGTAAATGATAATCGCTGAATCAACGAAAGCTGATCATGAAGTCCTCCGTACAAAGTACTTTTGTCTTAACCTCCCTTGCACGCCACCGTACGAAATGTCAGAAAAGAACCTCCGAAAATCTGAAATCGTACAACCACTCTGATACTACACTGTTCATTCATGCGGCTACTAAGGTTGTCATCAAAGGTCAATGACATGCAACCAATCCGCTAATGACACGTGTAAAGTATATACTGGATTGCATTAAATGCATGCTGTATATAAAGAGATGAACTCACTTCATTTGAAGTAACTTGCTAACTCTGGACAAGTTCAAATCTCTCAAGATAGGATTTTATTAGTAATCTCCTTATCTTTCTTAGTGCAAGAAAACCTTAGTGTTCCAACTTGTTTAGATTTAGGTTTATCCTTAATCTTGTTTCCGCAACAAGCTGTAAATTGTTAATGATTTATCAATAAACAATTTAGAAAAGTAAAATAGTGTGTTTGTATTCAACCCCCCCCCCCTTCTACAAACTTGTTTAAGCCTTTCGGGACCAACAGTTTCAAGTCCAGGATGCTCCTGGGACAGCCGACGACTATCGCCTGGAGGAAATCGTCCTGGATCAGAGCAAGCCTGACCAGAAAAGTCTTGACAGGTTCGTCACTCGATCCCTGCTTTAAAGACAAACTAATATCTTTCTTACAGGAACATGTCGATTGTTTTTCTTGGTCGCACGAAGACACGGTCGACATAGACCCTGGCGTCAATTCCCATAAATTCAATGTCGACCCGTCATTTAAACCTATTTGCTCCTGAAAGGAATAAGGTGATAAATGACGAGGTCAACAACCTCCTCAAGACAGGGAAAATTTGAGAAGTGAAATACCCCGATTGGCTTGCTAATGTCGCAAATGAGAAGGTCCTAATCATATCCCAGAAGTCGTGGGTAAAGGTGCCTATCGGCTCCAAACCCTCGACAATCGAGATATCCCACGTAGCTGGAATGCAACACATCTGAGAAGGTATTTCTTCTAAGTCCTTTTCCTTCTTTCATACGATTTTTTTCACGACGATTACTGACTTAAGCATCGGAGGGTCGTTGGCTAGCCAATGACCAACCTCTGACACTGTTTTATCGCAGATTGCACGACATAAGTTGCTAAGTCTACTATACGACCTCAGTCTCGCAGAATCGCACGACATAAGCGATCGGGTCTATAACTCGATTATCCTATCGCAGGGACACATGATTCAAGTTCATCGTATGATCTAGTCGTACGACCATAAGGTCTAACAACCCCATGATCTCAGCTTTCTAACTTAGAAGAATTTCATGTTCTGAATGAATGCTGTGATTGCATGTGCTTATGCTTGCCAACACGATTTAAAAGTCTTATGAATTATGTTTTAGTCGTTGTATTACGATAGATGCCTAAGTCGTACGATTTCTTGTGAATTTCACAATTGATTATGTATCTATTCACAAAATATATAAGACACAAGTTCAAAAAAAATTAAGTTTCATTCATTGAATAAACTGTCAGTTACATCCAAATAACTCGACCACTAACAGTCGAGTGATAAAAACAAAAGACTGAAAAATCCTAAGGTTGAGAAGGATCGACAGCTGCGTCCTTGCTAGAGGCCTCACCCGTTGAACCTTCGTCCACCTCCTCCTCCTCGACCTCCTTCTCGTCATCCGAGTCGAGGTCTCTTTCGGTCCCGACGTCCTTCAAGAAGGGGGCAAGCTTGTCCGACGCCGAGGCCAAATAATTTTTGCCTGACAGGTGTCGTCGCATTATCGCCGCCCGTGCGGTGAATCGAGCAAAAGCGAAGACGGACTTAGTCTCGTCCTTCAGCCCCTTCACCTCTTCCTCCAAGCTCGCCACCTTAGACTTGGACTCCTCGATTTCTTTCTCCTTCATAGCCAAGGATTCCTTCATCCTATCCAGCTCCTCCCTTTGGTCGGCGATCAAGGACATGGATTGCTTCAGACGAGAGTTCACCTCGTCCTTTGCGTGACCGACGGCTTCCAACTCGTTCAGAGCGTCGTCGAGTCGTACCGACATACCCTCGGCACGTGCCAGAGCGGACTTCTCCCTCTCCAACGCCGCGTCCTCTCTCTTAAGAGCAGAAGACACTAGGCCTTCTATTTTTGTCGTTCGGCATGCAGAGCCAGGGAAGACTGGAACGCCTGAAAAACACAAAAAACAAGTTAGAAAACACTCGGAAAAGTTAACAAACCACAAAATGTAACAAGTTTTGAAAGAAAAACTTACCAGGAACGCCAGTCCGACGACATGCAATCCCGTCTCTTCGATGGAAACCCCTCGAAAACGCTCCTCTAAAGATGGGAGCTAATATTTCCCCAGATGGGGAAACAGTGTCGTCCGGTCCAGGACATTGTCGGACATGAAGTCTGACGGCAACATGAAGTTAACCGTCATAACCTCGCCCTCTCCCGTCTTCGCGCCCTTGCCCTTGTCGGCCGACAAAGGGGTCGACGTGGTAGTAGGGGACATCGTCGATTTCGCCGGAGGCGCATAGTCGACATGTGTTGCGTCGATCGCATCAGAAGACGTCCTTGTCTTCTGGACGGATGCGATCGACACCTTCGCCTTCTCAGGCGTGACGACTCTCGACGAGCCGCCCGTCTTTGAAGACGGTTCCGTCAGGACCATCATCCTGGTCCGCTTTAGGACACCCGACCCAGATGTCGGGATCTCCTTCCTTTTTTACCTGCCCTGACGGGCCAGTTCAACTTGAGCTGCCTTCTTGGTAGCTGCGGGCGTCATCTTCGCCTGAGGTTCTCCTGTAAGGCAAAACAAAGAACGGTTAGATGATCGAAAGAAGAGAAAGACTAGGTCGAGCGAAAAGAAAGCGTAGGAACACTTACCGGTCATTTCTTCTTTATCCTCCCTCGACTCTTCTCTCTCCTTCTCCTCTTTCTCTTCTTCCTCCTCAGTCTCTTCTTCCTCCTCTGCTTCCTCTCCTCCTTCTCGTCTCGCCTGTCGATTTTCACCCAGGTAGACCAAGTCGCCGTCCTCGTCTACCAAATGACGTGTGACGAACGATCGATCGTCAGGACTGATCTCCAGAAACTTCTAGATCTTGGTCTTGGAATCGTCGTTGGGCTTCACCTTGTCAAAGTTAATGTCTGAAAGCATATAGAGAAAGAAGATTAGTCGAGAAACAAAGCAGTAATGGTAATAAAGAACGCTCGACCATAGCTAAAACTCACCCGTCATGTTCCAACCGGACCTGATCCAATCGCTGTCGGGGTCCAGCGTCGCCACGAATGCGTACCTGGTCTTCCATTTGCGGTCGTTGACCATGGTTTTCAAAACCAAGGTACAATCGCCCTTGTGCTTTGAGAATAGACTGTAGCGACGATATGTGTCCACCTTGACCTGGTAAGCCGTCAAGTGATCCTTCACGTTCATCGGCGACTCCCAGTTTTTGGTAAGTCGCTCGACGACCTGGATGACCCGTCAGAACTGGGGCATCAGTTGCCCCAGCGAGAGGTCGAACTCACACATAAAAGCCTTGGCCGGAGGCGAATAGGGCCATTCAAAGCCTATCTTAAAGGGGTATTCGTATATCACAACATACCCCTCGGGACACATCTCCGGTCGAATCTTACCGGCCTTACTCACAGTAATCCCCGCAGGGATTTTTGATAGATTCCTAAAGCTATCGAGATCATCCCGATCTCTAATGGTACTCCTGGGTTCTGTCGACATCGATAATCCTGTCAACAAAATTTGCAGGTCTGAGAAGCCCCAGATATCCCAGTTTTTTCTAGGTTTCCTAGCAATCGACTTACGACGCATACAAAGGATGAGAGTCGTACCTTATATAAGAACTCTAAAAACCTCGAAAATCCTAACTGGTTCGAAGATTTTTGCAGGTTTGGAAAAGATTTAGCAAAGAACAACAAGAATCAAGAAGAAAATCTCACTCTAAAAACTCTCTGAAAGCGTAAAAAGGAAAAGATCCATCATGGGTCTCTATTTATGTAAACGATCGTGTCAGGTCGAGTCACCCGATGATCGACACGTGCCCATGTCTTTTCGTATGACCACACGGATCGTCGACACCTGGCACTTACAACTGTTTAACACGATCATGCGTCAACATGACGTCATGATCTTAAACCCCTTTTCGACTTCCCATTCAGTTGGAATTGGACCGACCCAGTTCCTAGGCAACTAAAGCGACTTTCGACACGTGTCACGACCCTAGGCGTCCGACTAACAAAATTTAAAAATTTTGAAATTTGAATTTGCCACTCCATTTTTAAATTTTGGGGGCAAACTGTTTGGGTAAAAATTCACCAGTCTCGACCACGACTAAAATAGGGAGAACATTTATTACACTTTTCCATAACGAGGTAAAATCATAATACTTTATCACCTGACCAAAGCTGAAATCGAAAGTTACTCACGACACTCGACCGTCGTAAGGAACCGCTCGACCTTGACCGACTAACATGCAATATTACTGTTATATTTTCACTGTTTAATGCAGGGTCAATGTCATTTGTATTGTAATCATTATACTCTCGACATCTGAAACATACGGATATCGCCCCTGTTTGGCGATCATAGTGCAGCGACGAACAAAACCTGTCTTATTTTCCTCGTTGAGGTTTCTCCCGCGTCACCAAAACCCGTCTTATTTACTTTTTCAGTCTTTGTCGTACCGTTTGTCGAGTGATTTCCATTCTTTAGTTGTTAAGCTCCACAATCAACCTTAAGTTATCCTTCTGGACGATTTTTGGCGTTAACAATTTGCTCCTTTAATGTCCCTAAGAAAACATATTAAATAGTCGGTTTGCAAAACGCCGATCCTGCATTCGGTATACCGTTCAATAGTTTTAGTAAAAGGACTGATCCTACTTACCATCGCTTTTGAAGTAAATATAATGCAATCTTCCTTACTGCATTACTATAAATAATCCATCTTGCAATTGCAAAAAGACGGTAAATTTGGCAGGTACTTTTGACTTTAGCGGTATTATAGCATCATGTGACCATAAATCAATAAACAGAACAACTACAAGTCTATAAGACATGTAATCCCCTTGAGTCCCATTAGGGTCTTCTCACACACAAACCACACTTAACTCTTCAATGATCCTCTTCAGCCTTAGCTACAACCATAAAGATAAGGTATAACGCAATTTTGATCACATTAACAACACAAAATTCAGATACAACATATAAAAGAATCTTAAAACATCAACACGGATACTGGGAAGAAAAACTGATGGAATGTTAACCTGGTTGTTGTGACCACAATACTTCTTCCTATTGTTGTGACCACAATACTTCTTCCTGTTGTTGTGACCACAATACTTCTTCCTGCAGTTAACACCTAACAACAAATAATTCACCACAGAAGCCAATGATTAACTGATACAAAACAAATAGTACAGACACAACAATCATAAAAAATGCAAATAAAAGATGGAATACAAACAACTTCAAAAGTATATCAGTGTGTTTGTGTGTAAGATGTCAAGCTACAAAAAGACAACTTACAGCAGAGTAGAGAGAATAAAAGACCATACGATGGATATTACCATTTAATCATAAGAGAAATGGTAGTGAATTTTTGAAAAATCCATGTACCTTAAATGAAATTGGAAAGGTTACCTTACGGGTTGCCCGAAAACTTTTCAACATTCTCCTTCTTGACTCCTTGTTGACACATATCTTAAATGATGCAGGGCACTATGTTGATCGATGGCAGCATAACATCTACACAAATGAAAAGGTTCATGTAAATCCAGCCAAGGACCATTTTCTTTCACATATTAAATAAAGATAATTAAATTACTATAAATAAATGGTAAGAAAACTTCTGACCAAAACTGTTTGGGTAAAATTTCATCAGTCTCGACCACGACCAGAAAGTTACTCACGACACTCGACTGTCGTAAGATACCCCTCGACCTCGACCTACTAACATGAGATGACTGTTATGTTTTCTGTGTTTAATGCAGGGTCAAACCCATTAATGACCAACAGACATAACCGACGAGATTAATTACGAGCATTAAACCACAACGACCGTTACCTGAAACTTTTATGGAATCATTAAAGCATTCGAAGACTATACATACAAAGGCTCATACCTCATTTGCGGACAACTGAACTCTAAGGAATACTCGATGCGAGAACGAAGAATACTCTTTCTCGAATGATCGCTCTCGACGCACGAATCCAACACACGACACATTGTTTTTACACACGACGCACTTGTTTTTTACATTCGATACACTTGTTACTTTACATTTAAAGTCTTTCCTTCATTTGTATTGTAATATCTGTACTCTCGACACCGGAAACATAAGGATATCGCCCCTGTTTGGCGACCATAGTGCAGCGACGACACCCTACTATCGTCCACGGGTTTTTTCGTCGCTGAGGTTTTTCCCGCGTCACCAAAATCTTTCGTCTCATTTACATTTTCTATCTTTGTCGTATTGTTTGTCGAACGATTCCTATCTTTAGTTGTTAAGCTCCACAATCAACCTTAAGTTATCCTTCTAGACGATTTTTGGCATTAACAGTTTGGCGCCCACCGTGGGGCCCCATCTAGAGAAAATCTTCGACAAACGTGCGTCTTACTAACGGTTTCTTGGAGTTTCCTCTTTTTTCTATTTCAGGAAAATGGCAACCCATGGAAATCAAGAGCAGCTCATTGCCCAGATGTATCAAGAGTTGGAAGCTGCGCGAAATCAAATAAACGTCCTTGCTGATCAGAGCCGAAGGGAACTGAGGAAATCGCACGGCTGAGAAATCAAAATCCGAATGGATTATTCGGACCGCAGAACGGTCCTAGACCATTCGCCAGAATCCCGATCCAGGATCGTTCGGTCAGAACCCAGGGTCCGCTCCATTCATCCAGAATCCAGGTCCATTCGTTCAGAATCCAGGGCCAGGACCGTTCGGTCAGAATCAGCAGCAAGCTCCATTCATGCAGAACCAGCAGCCGGGATCGTTCATCCCAAATCCCCAGTTCGGGTCGGTTCCTCCTCAGCATCTGAGGCCTCCACCCATGCAGAATGGGTCTCAGCCATACTTCGTCCCTTTCAACGGGGATACCAATGGTTCGTCGTACGGCAATGGCACCAGTCCGGGGGGTAACCCTCAAGCAGGAGTAAATCCTGATCCTAATGACCCCGTCGCTCAGCGGCTGAAAATGCTAGAAGATCAGAACGAGCATGTCCTATCTTTGCTCGCTAAGCTGCCGGGGGCAGCCGTACCTGTCGATGTCGAGCCTCGTTCAGGATTTCAGGCGTCGCCTTTTGTTGACAAAATCGCGACAGTCGACGTCCCGAATAAATAAACTATCCCTGCTTTCACGCCCAAGTATTCGGGGATAACCCACCCGACGGAGCACATCGCGCAGTATAAGCAGTTAACGTGGACGATCTCGATCCCTCAAATGTATCAAGAAATCTGCATGTGCAAGAGTTTCGGGGCAACCCTCACAGGTCCTACCCTCCAATGGTTGATTAACCTCAAACCCAAATCCATCGGGTTGTTCGCTGAGTTAGTCAACCAGTTCTCCAAGCAATTCGTCAGTAGTCGCAAGATGGAGAAGCAGACCAACGACTTGTATTATGTCGTGCAGAAGGCCGGTGAATCTATCCGGAGCTATTTCAATAGACTCAATGCAGAAATGATCAGTGTCCGTAATTGTGACGTCAAGACCGCTATCGAAGCCTACAAACTTGGTCTAGACGACAGTTCGGGCTTATACACTGATCTGACCAAGTATCCCCCGGAGAATTTTGAAGACGTCCGAGCCAGAACCCTTGCTTATATGAGGGTGGAAGATGATGCTGCCTTTCGTCGGAAGCACACCGACGATAAGAGGTCATTAAGTGTAAAGAAGCCAGAGTTCAAGGCAAAGGCAGCATCCAAGTCAGAGCCTGCACGACAAATCTCGAACGTTCGATTCAAGACAAAGGCGGAGTTCAAGACCGCAAACTCCACCAAATTTCCTCAGTGCCCTAAGATATCCTCCTATGGATTCAAAGGGACTACTAAGGATTTGGTTGAGGCTCTGAAGACCGTCCAAGCGACCATCCGGTGGCCGAAGAAGTCCGATAAAGACGACGGTAAGAAGGATAAATCAAAGTGGTGCGACTTCCACGTCGACCACGGTCATACAACGGACGACTGCATAGCTCTAAAAAAGGAGCTGGCATATCACGTCCCGAAGGGCAACCTCAAGAGTATCATCGATGACGTCGTTACTCTAGCTAACGATGCTCGACCCCCGACTCCCGATCATGCAAAGGTCGTCAACTGCATCACTGGTGGGTCTGACGTGTGCGGCTTGACATATTCCGCAACCAAACGTCATGCCAGCCAGGCGCCTGTCGATCGACCTACCCCTCGTTCATCAAGACCCAAAGGAGATATGGAGTTAGAAGCCATGAAGATTTCATTCGACCAAGACGACCTCGGTGATTCGTATCGAAAACATCATGACGGGTTGATTATTCAACTCACGATTGGTAATTGTTTAACCCGGCGAGTCTTGGTCGATGGAGGCAGTTCAGCGAATGTCATCTTCCTTGATACCATCAAGGCCATGGAAATCGATCGATCGGAAATCACCCAACGCTCGACAAACTTGGTCGGTTTCAATGGAGACGCGACGAGCACATTTGGAGAGATCACCTTGCCTGTCTATGCCGGAGGAATCAACAAGCAGAACAAGTTCAACGTCATCGACTGTGCGTCGGCCTATAACATCATCTTAGGTCGACCATGGATTCATGACATGAAAGTTGTTCCATCGACGTATCATCAGACCATGAAGTTTCCTACGCCGTGGGGAGTCCAGGAGATCAAAAGTTTGCCGAAAGTCGTCCGCGACTGCTACAAGACCACCCTGAAGCCGCAGAAGCAGGCCATCTAGCAATTACAGGTCTAGGATGCTCATGGGACATCCGACGACTATCGCCTGGAGGAAGTCGTCCTGGACCACAGCAAGCCTGACCAGAAAGTCTTTGCAGGTTCGTCTCTCGACCCCTGCCTTAAAGACAAGCTAATATCTTTCTTGTAGGAACATGCCGATTGTTTTGCCTGGTCGCACGAAGACATGGTCGTCATAGACCCGGTGTTATTTCTTATAAGCTCAATGTCGACCCGTCATTTAATCCTATCAAGCAAAAAAGGCAGAAATTTGCTCCAGAAAGGAATAAGGTGATAAATGACGAGGTCGACAATCTCCTCAAGACAGGGAAAATTTGAGAAGTAAAGTACCCTGACTGGCTTGCTAATGTCGTGGTCGTGGCAAAGAAAAATGGCAAATGGAGGGTCTGTATCGATTTTACAGATCTCAATAAAGCCTGTCCAAAAGATCCTTTTCCATTGCCACATATCGACGCTATGGTCGACGCGACAGCAGGACATGAACTATTGACGTTCATGGATGCTTATTCTGGATACAATCAGATCCTGATGCACGTCGAGGACCAAGAAAAGACTGCATTCATGACAGATCGAGGTATTTACTGTTATAAAGTTATGCCATTCGGTTTAAAAAATGCAGGTTCCACCTACTAGCGTCTGGTGAATAAAATGTTCAAAGACCATCTTGGTGACACAATGGAAGTGTATATCAACGACATGCTAGTCAAGTCGAAGCAAACATTCGACCACGTCGAGAATTTGAGGCAGTCGTTCGACATCCTTCGGAAATATAGCATGAAGCTCAAACCAACAAAGTGTTCCTTTGGCGTTAGCGCCGGGAAATTCCTGGGTTATATGGTCACTCGACGAGGAATCGAAGCCAACCCCGACCAGATCAAAGCCATTATTGAGATCAAATCCCCGAGAAATTTCAAAGAGGTCCAAAGGCTCACTGGTCGGTGGCTACTCTGAACAGGTTTATCTCTCGATCCTCAGATAGATGTCATTTATTCTATAACGTCCTCAGGAAAAATAAAGGCTTCGACTGGACCAACGATCATGAGCAAGCGCTGCAAAAATTAAAGGAGTACATGACGTCGCCTCCTTTGTTGTCAAAGACTGACGACCATGAGGTCTTGCAACTATATTTGGCTGTTAGTCCTAACGCAGTAAGTGCTGTCCTGACACGAGAAGATGAAAAGCAACAACTGTAGATCTACTATGTAAGTAAATCTCTCTTGGACGCCGAAACCAGGTATTCCTCTATGGAGAAATTGCTTTTATCGCTAGTCACAGCTGCTAAAAAATTACGACACTATTTTGAATCGCATCCTATTACTGTCGTGACTAACTTTCCCCTTAAGTCTGCCTTGAGGAAACCTGAGTTGACAGGCCGTTTAGCAAAATGGAGTATATATCTCAGAAGTTACGACATTGATTTTAAGCCCAGGACCGCGATCAAATCGCAAGCCTTGGCGGATTTCATTGCTGATTTCAGCTCTGAATTGGAGAAAGAAGTAGAGCTCGAAGTGTCAACTGTGGCGACTCACAACGACGTTCCTTGGACTGTGTATGTCGATGGATCGTCCAACACTAGAGGTTCAGGACTAGGCGTCGTCTTAAAGTCGCCACAGTGGGGCAAGATGGTGTATTCCGTGCGATGCGACTTCAAAACCACAAACAACGAAGCTGAGTATGAAGCCCTGACCGTGGGAATGAATATGGCCCACGACTCGGGGGCAACCGCGCTACATGTCAGAAGCGATTCTCTCCTGGTGGTGAACCAGATGAATGGAGAATTCGCGGCCAAAGATTCAAAGATGACAGCGTACCTAAAGGTAGCAAAAGAAAAATCCGAAAAGTTTAAATCTTTTTCTATTGAACAGATTTCAAGGGACCAGAACACTCAAGCCGATGCTTTAGCAAACCTTGGGTCTGCTCTGGTCGAGCCAATATTCGACAATATTCCTATGATCCACCTAGCGACATCGTCCATCGAAAATGTCGATGTCGTCCAGATCGAAGACCAAGAATATGATTGGTCGTGCGACATCAGAAATTTTCTTGTGCACGACCAACTCCCAGAAGACAAGATGGAAGCTCGGAAGATCATATTCAAAGCATCCAGGTATGTCGTGATCAGAGATAGACTCTATCGACGATCATCGACAAACTTAAACCTGAGATGCGTCATCAGCAAAAGTCAAGTTCAAAAGATCCTTCAAGAGATGTATGATGGAGAGTGTGGCAACCACTCAGGAGGTCGCAGTTTGGCTAATCGTATCTCTCGACAAGGATATTTTTGGCCAACACTGCGACAAGACGCCGTCAGGTATGTCCAGAACTGTGATCCCTGTCAACGACATTCAGGTATGTGTTAATGCCAAAAATCGTCCAGAAGGATAACTTAAGGTTGATTGTGGAGCTTAACAACTAAAGAAAGGAATCGTTCGACAAGACGGTGCACGTTAAAGACCAAAAATGTAAAAGAGACAAGGATTTTGGTGACGCGGGAAAACCCTCAACGAGGAAAAAACCCGCAGACGACTGTGGGAGCCGTCGCTGCACTATGATCGCCAAACACGGGCGATGTCCTTTGTTACTGTGTCGAGAGTACAATGATTACAGTACAATTGAAATAAAGACTTGAAATATAAAATAACAAGTGAATCGGGCTTAGGAAACTGATGCGTCGTGTGTAAAGAATAATTGTCGTGCGTGTAAATCGTGCGTCGTGAGCGATTCTTCGAGAGAGAGTTCTTTGTTTTGTGTGTTCTTGAGTATGCAGTGTGTAGTTCGGAGTTTGATGATGTTCCAATGATGACTTTGCCTTTGTATTTATAGTCTTTGAATGCATTTTCTGAGTCCATCAATTCCTCCTGTAACGGTCGCAACGGTCTTCGCAGTTTAATGCTCATAATTGCTCTGTCGGTTTCGTCCGTTGGCCATAAATGTCGTTTGACCTGCATTAAATGAGGAAAACGTAACAGAAGAATCATACGTTAGTTGGTCGAGGTCGTGTGTTTCTACACGACGGTCGAGGTCAGGAGGTACGTTCGACTTCGGCCTTGGTCAGAGGACAAAAATGTTTACGTTTTGACTTTGACATGAGAAAAGTGTAATAAATGTTCTTAGTGCTTTGGTCGTGGTCGAGACTGGTGAAATTTTGCCCAAACAGTTTGCCCCTAAAATTTGAAAAAGTGGAGTGGCAAATTCAAATTTCAAAAGTTTTTAAAATTTTTCTAGTCGGACGTCTAGAGTCGTGACATGTGTCAAAAAAGTCTTTTCTGTTGCTTTGGAACTGGATCGGTCCAATTCTAACTAAAGAAGAAGTCGAAAAGGTGATAAGGTCGTGACGTCATGCTGACGTGCGATTGTGCGTAACAGCTGTATTTGCCAGGTGTCGATGATCTGTCGAGCTTTCGAAAAGACAAGGGCACGTGTCGATCATCGGGAGGTTCGACCTGACACGACTTTTTGCATAAATAGATGCCTTCGACGGATCTTTTCCTTTTACGATTTCGGAGAATTTTTAAGAGAGTTTTTCCCTGATTTTCTTGCTGTTTCTTCGCCGAATCTTTCCAAAACCTTCTTATTCCCTTCTGTTCGATTATGATCTTTTGCTCTTTCGTTCACCTTGTAATGCTTCTTCTTATGCGTCTTCAGGAGAATCGCAGACGAAGGTGCCGACCATCTCTGCTAAGAGAGCGGCGCAACTTGAGCTTGCCCGTAAAGGCAGTGAAAGGAGACAGAAGACCTCGACTACTGAGTCGGGGGTCTTACCAAAGACGAGGATGACGGTTCCAAGGAAACCGTCTTCGAAGGTTGACGACTCGTCGAGAGTCGTTACGCCTGAGAAGGCGAAGGTCGCATCACCTATGAAGATGAGGACGCCTGCGATTGCTGCGACACCCGTTAGTTCTGTGCCAACGGAGAAAACGGCGAAGTCCCCCACTACAACGTCGATCCCTTCGTCGGCCGACAAGGGCAAGGAGCATGCGACGGGAGGGGCTAAAGTCATGGAGGTTAACTTTACGTTGCCTTCGGACTTTATGGTCGATGACGTCTTGTACGGGACGGATTTGTTTCCTCATCTGGGGAAATATTTGCTCCCTTCTTTCAGAGAGCGTTTTGAGGGATTCCCAGTCATGGAGACGGGATACCATGTTGTCGGCCTGGCGTTCCTTGTAAATTTTTCTTTCAAAACTTTATGTTTTGATGTTTTCTTAGCTTTTGTCGTATGTTTACTGACATGTTTCTTTCTGTTGTACAGACACTCCAATCTTCTCTTGCCTTGCGTGCGGAGACAGAGAAGATCAAGGATCTGGTGTCTTGCGCCCACGAGAGGGGGAACGCAGCATTGGCCAGGGCAAACGTCGCTGTAGAGTGTGATGAGGCCAAAAAAGAATTGGTGGTTGTCGGTCATGCAATGGACAATGCAAACCGTCGTCTAAAGCAGTCTTTGTCCATGATCGACAGTCGAAGGGAGGAGCTGAACAAGATGAGGGAGTCCTTGGTCGCGAAGGAGAGGGAAGTCGAGGATTCCAAGGCCAAGGTGGTCAGTTTGGAGATGGAGGTGGGAAAGCTAAAAGACGAGGCCACGTCCACCTTTGCTCTGGCTCGACTGACTGCTCGTGCTGCCATAATGAGGCAGCACTTGTCGGGAAAGAACCCTCTGGCCCAGGCGTCGGTCGAGCTTGACTATTTCTTGCAAGAGGTCAGGTCTGCAAGAGATCTCGATTGCGACGACGAGAAGGAAGTCGAAGAGGAAGAGGTGGACGAAGGCTTAGTGGTCGAGGCCTCGGGTAAAGACACGACTGATGCTCCTCCCCAACCTTAACATTAATCTTAAGAGCCACATTCTCAAAATACTGCGGACTCATCTTCATGACGCCTTGTGATTCACAGTACCTCGATTTAAGAAAGATTTTATTTTCGTAGTCGTCTTTTTTGTTCGACCACTGGAGGTCAAGTTATTCAGATGTAATTGTATAGTTCGTGAATGGAATCTTTTCTTTTGTCGAACGTACTATTTTGAATTATGCAAATAGATATGATATTACTTATGAAACTTGTTAAGAACAAACAGGGGATCGTGCGACTTAGGCATCCATTGTAAAACAACCAAAACATAAGATGTACGTTTAAACATAAGCACATGCGATCAATTCATTCAGAACACGAAATGTTTTCTAAGTTAAGAAGCTTAGATCATGGGATCGTTAGACCTGGACAATCATGTGCGACGAAACTTAAGTCGTATGTCCTTGAATATTTATACCATGCGACCTTGCGAGATTAAAGTCATATCGTAGACTTAATGATCTTAGTTCATGCGATCTGTGATAAAACATCATCAGAGGCTCGGTCGTTGGCTAACCAACGACTCTCCGATGCTCAAGTCAGTAATCGTTGTGATAAAAAATCGTGTGAGAAAAGGAAAAAGATTCAAAAGAAATACTTTTTCAAATGTATCGCATTCCAACTATGTGGGATATCTTGATTATCGAGGGTTTGGAGCCGATAGGCACCTTTACCCACGACTTCTGAGATGCGATAAGGACCTTCCCATTTAGTGGAAAGTTTACCGGCATTAAGCTCCTAAGTGTTTTGGAACACTCGTCGGAGTACGTAGTCGCCTACTTGAAAGATTTTAATCCTAACATTTTTGTTGAAGTATCGCTCAACCACTTGCCTTTGTGATGCCATCTTGATTAACGCTGATTCCCTGAGTTCTTCGAGGGCATCGAGGTCTTAACTTAGATCAACCAGATTATGGTCGACGGAAGTATGCCTTGAGGTTGGGAATTGAGCTTCGACCGGAAAAACTGCTTCACAACCATAGACCAAAGAGAAAGGAGTTTGTCCAGTGGACGTACGAGGCGTCGTGCGATTCGCCCACAGGACTGAAGGAAGTTCTTCGACCCAGTTCCCTTTTGCGGCTTGCAACCTTTTCTTAATTGAAGCGACGATGGTCTTATTGCTCGATTCAACAAGTCTATTTGCCTGGGGATATCTGGGCGTCGAGGTCGTTAGCATGATGCTGCGGTCCTCACAGAACTGTCGCTTATGAATTGGGATCCATTGTCGCATACAATTTCGGATGGAATCCCAAACCTGCATATAATCTTAGTCTGGATAAAAGACACGGCTTCCTTATCCCAAACATGGGAAAAGGCAGCCGCTTCTACCCATTTGGAGAAGTAATCCGTAAGTACGAGGAGAAACACTTTTTGTCGAATGGCAGGTGGTAACTTGCCGACAATATCCATACCCCACCTCATGAAGGGACATGGGATCAGTGTCGAATGTAAGGGTTCAGATGGCTTATGAGACGTACCTGAATGTCTTTGACAAGGATCACAGTTCTGGACGTACCTGACGGCGTCTTGTCGTAGCGTCGGCCAAAAGTAGCCTTGCCGAGAGATACGATTAGCTAGACTGCGACCTCCGGAGTGATTGCTGTTAATGCCAAAAATCGCACACAAGTACAACTTGAGGTTGATTGTGGATCTTAACAACTAAAGAAAAAAATCTCTCGACAAAGCGTGCGATTAAGATAAAAAATGTAAAAGAGACAGAGAATTTGGTGACGCGGGAAAAACCTCAACGAGGAAAAAACCCGCGGACGACTATGGAAGTCGTCGCTGCACTATGGTCGCCAAACAGGGGCGATGTCCTTTATGTTTCAGGTGTCGATCGTACAGAGATTACAATACAAATGAAGGAAAGACTTCAAAATGTAAAGTAACAAGTGTTTCGAATGTAAAAACAATGTGCGTCGGGTGTACGGTCTGTGCGTCGTGCGTAAAAACTATGCGTTGAGCGTGGGAGTCGTGAGTCGAGAGCGATCTATTGTGAGAAAGTTCTTTTCTTCGTATGTTCTTGAGTACGTAGTGTGATTCTTGGATGCGGTGTCCTTCAACGATGATGGAACTCTATATTTGTAGCCTTCGGGTGCTTTGATTGATTTCTTGAATGCTTTACGTAACTGTCGTAACGGACGTTGTATTTAATGCTGTTAATGGCCCTTTACTAGTTGTAGCCGTTGGTCATTAATGACGTTGACTCCTGCATTAAACACTGAACAAACGTAACAGTCATAACGAACGTTAGTTGGTCGAGGTCGCATGGTCTTATGCGACGGTCGTGAGAACTAGACGACATCGTGGTCGAGTGTCGTGAGGTAGATAACATGCGATTTGACTTTTAACCAAGAGACAAAGTACTATAATTTTACCTTACTATGGGGAAGTAAAATAAGTGTTTTCCTTACCTTGGTCGTGGTCGAGACCGATGAAATTTTGCCCAAACAGTTTGTCCCCAAAATTTGAAAAAGTGGAGTGGCAAAAATTTTTTTTTTTAAATTTTGCTTGTCGAGGGTTCGAGGTTATGACACGTGTCGAAAGTTACCTTGGTTATATTGGAACTGAATCGGTTTAATTCAAACTAGAGAGGGAAGTCGAAAAGAGGGTAAAGTCGTGACATCACGCTGACGCACGATTAGCAGCTGTCACAGACAGGTGTCGGCGATCTGTGTGGTTATTCGAAAAGACAGGGGCGCGTGTCGACCATCGAGGGACTCGATCTAAAACGATCGTTTACACAAATAGAGGCCATGATGGGTCTATTTTCGTTTACGATTTCAAAAGGTTATACACAGAGATTTCTTCTTGATTTCCTTGTTGTTCTTTGCTCAACATTTTCCAAGTTTGCCAAGATTTTCTGCTTGCTTAAAGCTTCGAGGCTTTTGAGTATCTATATAAGGTATGACCTTTTGCTCAAGTCTTCAAGGATTTATGAATTCATCGTTTTTATGCTTGTCCCATGATGAGGGTGCCTATTGTTTCTGCTAGGAGAATGGCACATCCCGAGCTTGCTTTCAAAGACTTTGATCGTTACGTTGAGGTTTCACTAAAGTCGAAGATGACAGCTCTGTGGGAAATGTCTTTGAAGGCGTGGATTGCGTTTGATGCGATATCGGAGGTCCTTGCGCATATGGCGACGATGTCCTCTGCAGCCATGTCAATCCCTTTGTCAGCCGGCAAGGACCAGGGTGTAAAGATGGGAGAGGGTGAGAGGAAAGTCACGTTGGTCAACTTTATGTTGCCGTTGGACTTTCTAGATGACGATGTCCTAGACGGGACGGAGTCATTTCCGCATCTGGGGAAATATCAGCTCCTATCTTTCGGGGAGCGTTTTTTGGGGGATCTCCGTCGCGAAAACAGGATCACATATAGCCCTACAGGCGTTCGTTGTAAGTTTTTCTTTCAAAACTCATGTTTTCAATGCAAGCTAACATATTTCTTTTGTTTTTTCAGATGCTTCGATCTCTGTTCGTGCGATATGCGAATATAGAGAAGACGTTGGTCTGGAAGTCGATTGTCGAGAGTATCATATTCCTTCCTTCAACCTTAACATTAATCTTAAGAGCCACATTCTCAAGATACTGCGGACTTACCTTCACGACGTGTCGAGACGTAAGATGCTGGGAAACAATTCCCAGTTTTGTCTTTCATACTCGTTTGATCCTTGCATAAGTTCTTTAATGCGCTTCAGGGTCAACGAAGATTCTAAGGTCGAGACTTCGGGCAAAGATGCAGCCGACAATCTTCTCTAGCCTTAGGATAAACTTTTGTTTTATGAATTTTTCATACCTGATCGTCAGTGATCAAGTTGTCTAATGTAATTATGTTTAAGTATGAATGAAGTTTCGTGAGATTTGTTCACTACAAGCAATTGTCGAAAGTAATTTCAGTTGTATAAACACGCTTGTAGATAGAATATCACCGTAGATACGTGCGACTAAGGCTTTTTATTGAAAGATAACGACTATGACATTAGTCGTGTAAAAATCAAGTATACATGCGTTTAGAGCATGAGGCCTTTCTGAGTCGAAATACTCAGATTGTGGGTCGATTGCATAATCGAATCGTGCGATCACATATCGAGTCGTATATTAGACTTTATGTTATGCGATCTTGGGAAAGTCACACGATAAACTTTTGTCATGCGATCCTGCAATAAAATGTTTTCAAAGGTTGGTCGTTGGATAACTAACGACCCTATGATGCTTAAGTTAGTTACCGTCGAGGTGAATAAAAAATCATATGGAAAAGAGTTTAAAAGAAATACCTCTTTAGGTGCGTTGCATTCCAGCTGCGTGGGATTTCTTGGTCATCGAGGGTCTGGAGCCGATAGGCTCCTTTACCCACGACTTTAGATATACAATAAGGACCTTCCCACTTAACGGAAAGTTTACCTGCATTGAGCTCTTGAGTGTTTTGGAATACTCGTCGGAGGACGTAGTCGCCTTCTTGAAAAACTTTGATTTTGACGTTTTTATTGAAATGTCGCTCGACCGCTTGCTTTTGTGACGCCATTCTAATCAAGGCTGATTCTATAAGTTCTTTGAGGGCGTCGAGGTCGTATCCTAAATCGACCAAGTTGTGATCGACTGAAGTATGCCTTGAAGTTGGGAGTTGGTCCTCGACCGGTAGAACTGCTTCACAACCATAGACTAGAGAAAAAGGGGTTTGTCCTGTGGACGTGCGAGGTGTTGTGCGATTTGCCCACAGGACTGAACGGAGTTCTTCGACCCATTTTCGTTTTGCAGCTTTTTGTCTTTTCTTCATCGAAGCTACAATGGTCTTATTGCTCGACTCGGCAAGTCCGTTGGCTTGGGGGTATCTGGGAGTTGAGGTTGTCAGTTTAATGTTTCTATCTTTACAGAACTGTTGAGTTCTGTCGCTGATGAATTGGGATCCATTGTCACAGACAATTTCGGATGGAATCCCAAACCTGCATATGATGTTAGTCTGGATAAAAGAAATGACTTCTTTGTCCCTTACTTGGGAAAAAGCAGCCGCTTCAACTCATTTGGAAAAATAATCGGTGAGTACAAGGAGGAATACCTTTTGTCCCGGAGCTGGGGGTAGCTTGCCGACAATATCCATTCCCCACCTCATGAAGGGCCATGGGATAAGTGTCGAGTTCAAAGGTTCAGGGGGTTTATGTGACATACCTGAGTGTCGTTGACAAGGATCACAGTTCTGGACATACTTGATGGCGTCTTGTCGCAGTGTTGGCAAAAAATACCCTTGTCGAGAGATACGATTAACCAAACTACGACCTCCTGAGTGATTGCCACATTTGCCGTCGTGCATCTCTTGAAGGATTTTCTGGACCTGACTTTTGCTAATGACGCATCTCAGGTTTAAACCTGTTGACGATCGTCGATAAAGCCTATCCCCAATCATGACATATTTAGATGCTTTAAATCTGATCTTCCGGGCTTCCATCTTGTCTTCTGGGAGTTGGTCGTGCATGAGGAAGTTCCGGATGTCGCACGACCAATCATTCTCTTCGTCTTCGATCTGGACGACATCAACGTTTTCGATGGATGACGTCGCCAGATGGATCATGGGGATAACGTCGAATATTAGCTCGACCAAAGCAGACCCAAGGTTTGCTAAAGCGTCGGCCTGAGTATTCTGGTCCCTTGGGATCTGTTCAATAGAAAAAGATTTAAATTTTTCGGAATTTTCTTTTGCTATCTTTAGGTATGCTGTCATTTTTGAATCTTTGGCTGCGAATTCTCGATTGATCTGGTTTACCACCAGGAGAGAATCGCTTTTGACATGTAACGCGGTTGCCCCCGAGTCATAGGCCATATTCATTCCCACGATCAGGGATCCATATTCAGCTTCGTTGTTGGTGGTTTTGAAGTCGCACCGGACCGAATATACCATCTTGCCCCCCTGTGGCGACTTTAAAACGACGCCTAGTCTTGAACCTCTAACGTTGGAAGAACCGTCGACATGTAAGATCCAAGGTACGTCGTCGTGAGTCGCCACAGTTGACACTTCGAGCTCTGCTTCTTTCTCCAATTCAGGGCTGAAATCAGCAATGAAGTCTGCTAAGGCCTGCGATTTAATCACGGTCCTGGGTTTGAAATCAATGTCGTAACTGCTGAGGCCTGCGATAAAAAGCGACCTGTCAACTCAGGTTTCCTCAAGACAGTCTTTAGAGGAAAGTTAGTCACGACAGTAATAGGATGCGATTCAAAATAGTGTCGCAGTTTTTTAGCACTGTGACTAGCGACAAAAGCAATTTTTCCATCGAGGAATACCTGGTTTCTGCGTCCAAGAGAGATTTACTTACATAGTAGATCGGCAGTTGTTGCTTTTTATCTTCCCGTGTTAGGACGGCATGAAACACCCTAAAAACAGGGTAAATTTAAACCCCAAAATAAAATGCTATGATCACTAAAGATACCAAACTTTTATAACAACAAGGATCTACATCATAATTTTATATACAACATTTAAACTTGTCCTAAATAATCTTATTAATCTATTCTTACAACATAAATAGATTAACTAGATTATCTAAGCATCGTTCCAAAATCTCCAAAAGAATTGCTGGATCCTTCAACACCTCAAAGTTTGATATGAAATTCACTCCCCAAACTTCTTTCCCGAACCTGAACCTGATAAGACAGTTCAACTTAAAAACATTAGGCTTTCGCCTAGTGAGGTTAATCAATTCAAATTTAAAACTCAACAACTAAAACATCAGGTGTCTCAAAACCTGCATCTTTCATCTTACCAAATCACGTTCCAACTACTATGACTATTTCACCTAGTCAGTAAATAGAATAACAACATCAATTACTTATAATCCCACCGGATTTATAAGAAATTACACTCAACAACCCATGAAATGCAAATTACAACTCGATGTAATTTTCTCACACTTCATCATTTAATAAACACCGGAAATGCGAATTACACCTTAATGTAATTCTCTCACACTTCCTATCGCCTGAAATGCGAATTACACCTCAATGTAATTCTCTCACATTTCAATACCTCACCACCCTGAATCACTCCACCACTAGAATTACCTTATAGGTCCCAGCTAGTATGCGGTTCCCATTAGACCGTACTAAGTTGCCCACTAGACCAAATGTAAACTCTAGACATCGCAACACAATAAATATGTATCATCACTCTTTCTATTACATCCATAGTGCCAATAATATCAGATAAATCTCTATATTTAATAACTGATATAAACTCTTCATATGATAATATTTCATGCATAATCTTTATCATTAAATCATGTCAAGAGCATATAAATAATAACATGAAAACTTCACATAAAATCATCATGCATTTTTATCTCAAAAAGCATCAAAGTTCGCATGCTACTGATTGCGAGTTTCATATAATTTGCAAGCCAAAGCTACGAATTTCAGAAGTTCGCAGGCTATGGTTGCGAGTTTCACAAAACTCGCAAGCTACACTTGCGAAATTCTTATTTTCGCAACCAACGGTTGCGAACTTTATCTGATTCTCGCAAGCCAAGGCTGCGAGATTCATTCACTGTTCATCATCATCTACCTCTCATTAAGCTGTTTCTTACCAGATTAAGCATTAAGCACATAAAATAATATTTAAGCTCGATAAACACATACACATATGTTTACATGTTAAGTTTTAAGCAAGAATCAATTAAACTCACCTTAAAAGTCGATTTATACACTGATTCACGTAAGAGCTTAACGAACAGCTTAATGGCAGCTTATCAACAATCTGGAAATAAACAGACTTTAAAAACTATACATCCTAACCACAAACAGTTAAGAAAACAAGTTCTTACCTCTAATTTCACCACTGATTTCTTTCTCTCTTTTCCTTCCTTCGCCCTTTTTCTTTTTCTCTCGATCTCTCTGTTCTTTCTTTGTGAAACACTCCCACACAATAATCAGTATTTTACAGTACTTATCCTCACAATTTGACACCTCCACACCAATTAGATGAGTCATTAACTCATTTTCCAATTAATACCTCAACTTCCAAAAATAACAAATTAACCCTTCTAGTTAACTTTCTTCATAAACTTTAAATAAATAATACTAAGTTATTATTTATTAAATGGAATTTTCAGGATGTTACAATACTCCCCAACTTGAAAATGATTTCGTCCCCGAAATCAAAGTCAGGTAAACAAATGAGGATATCTATCCCTCATACTCTCTTCTGACTCTAAAGTCACATTACTACCTCTATGGTGTTTCCACTGTACTTTCAACATAGCTACCTCTTTACCACTACGTAGCTTTCTAACTGATCTTTCTAAAATTGCCTCTGGTTCCTCTACACAACGACTCTTTTCATCTATTCTCACATCTGCAAGTGGAATCACATCTTCCTCTTCGGCCAAACACTTCCGAAGATAACATACATGGAAAGTATTATGAACCCCTTCCAACTCTGGTGGAAGATCTAACTTGTAAGCTTGTAACCCAATTCTCTCAACAATGTGAAAGGTCCTAGAAAACGAGGACTCAACTTCCCACGTTTTCCAAACCTTATCACACCTTTCCATGGGGATACCTTGAGCATCACACGCTCCCCAACTTGAAATTCCTTTGGTCTCCGCTTCGGATCAGCATAACTCTTCTGTCTATCTTGGGCTGCTTTCATATGCTGCCGAATCTCTTTTACTTTATCCGCTGTTTGCTGTACTAACTCTGGACCAGCAAATTGTTTCTCCCCGGCTTCTAACCAACACACCAGAGTTCTACACTTACGACCATACAACGCTTCGAAGGGTGCTCTCCCGATGCTCGAATGATAACTATTGTTATACGCAAATTCTACTAACGGTAGATGCGTATCCCAGTTACCACCAAAATCCAAAACACAACACCTGAGCATATCCTCCAAAGTTTGAATAGTCCGCTGACTCTGTCCGTCGGTCTGTGGATGAAAAGCAGTACTCAAATTAACTTTAGTACCCAATTCTTCTTGCAATGATCGCCAAAATCTCGAGGTAAACCGACTATCACGATCTGACACTATCGACACCGGTATACCATGCCTTGATACCACCTCATCAATATACAACTTTGCCAATTTCTCAATTGGTGATGCCTCTTTCATTGCTAGAAAATGAGCACTCTTAGTTAATCTATCCACGATTACCCATATTGTGTCGTTACCTTTTTGCGTCTTTGGTAACTTCGTCACAAAGTCCATGGTAATCTTCTCCCACTTCCATTCCGGAATTTCCAAAGATTGGAAACTTCCGTAAGGCTTCTGATGTTCAACTTTTACCAACGAACAAGTAGTACACATTTCTACCTTTCGCGCCACATCTACTTTCATCGCTGGCCACCAATAATGCAATTTCAGATCTCGATACATCTTCGTACTCCCAGGGTGAATGGAATATTTAGATCTATGAGCATCTTCGAGAATCAACTCTCGATTTCCTCCCATTTTAGGCACCCAAACTCTTCCTTGAAATAATTTAATCCCCCGGCCATCTTCAGTCAACTGAAGATGTTGCTTATCCATTACTTCTTCTTTCAGTTTTTCCTCTCGCAAAGCAACCACTTGTGCTTCTTTAATCTTTTCCATCAAACTTGACGTTACATCAATTCTAGCGTTTACCAATTTCAAACACCCACCATACTCTTTTCTACTTAAGGCATCAGCCACGACATTTGCTTTACCAGGATGGTAATGCAATTCACAATCGTAATCCTTAAGCAATTCTAACCATCTTCGTTGCCTCATGTTTAATTCTTTCTGATAAAAAACATGTTGCAAACTCTTGTGATCAGTAAAAAGAGTACACTTCGTTCCATACAAATAGTGTCGCCATAGCTTCAAAGCGAACACCACTGCTGCTAACTCTAAATCATGGGTAGGATAATTCTTTTCATGCTCCTTAAGCTGTCTTGAGGCATAGGCAATCACTTTGCCCCTTTGCATTAGCACACATCCTAAACCCATTTTTGAAGCATCACTATATACAACAAAATCTTCTGTCCCTTCTGGCAGGGCAAGAATAGGTGCTTCACACAGTTTTTGACGTAATAATCTGAAAGCTGTTTCCTGTTTCTCCATCCAAACAAACTTCTCATTCTTTCTGGTTAACAACGTCAAAGCAGATGCAATCTTAGAAAAATCTTTTATGAATCTTCTATAATAACCTGTTAATCCCAGAAAGCTTCTTATCTCAGATGCACTTCTAGGTGTCTCCCAATTCGTCATTGCTTCAATCTTTGAAGGATCTACTTTAACTCCTTCAGAAGTAATTACATGACCTAGAAACTGTACTTCCTTCAACCAAAATTCACACTTTGAAAACTTCGCGTACAACTTCTCCTTTCTTAAAACTCCTAAGACTTCACGAAGATGCTGCTCATGATCTTCTTCAGTCTTTGAATAAATAAGTATATCATCAATAAACACGATGACAAACTTATCTAAAAATGGTCGACACACTCTGTTCATCAAGTCCATAAAAATCGCAGGAGCATTTGTCAACCCAAATGGCATTACAAGGAACTCAAAATGTCCATATCTTGTTCTAAACGCTGTTTTTGAAACGTCTTCATCTCTTACTCGCACTTGATGGTATCCAGATCTTAAGTCTATCTTTGAAAAGCATCCCGCACCTTGGAGTAGATCGAATAGATCATCAATCCTCGGAAGCGGATACTTGTTCTTAATAGTTACCTTATTCAACTCTCGGTAATCAATACACATTCTCATGGTACCATCTTTCTTCTTAACAAATAAAACTGGAGCTCCCCACGGTGAAGAACTCGGTCTTACAAAACCCTTATCTAATAACTCCTGAAGCTGAGTCATCATCTCTTTCATCTCAGCAGGTGCTAAACGATAAGGTGCTCGTGCAATCGGTGCCGATCCAGGAATAATATCGATACGAAACTCCACCTGTCTTTCAACTGGCAAACCTGGAAGGTCATCCGGGAACACATCCGGAAACTCACGCACCACATTGATATCTTGAATATTTTTCTTTTCTAACTTTGTATCAATAACATAGGCTAGAAAAGACCAACACCCTTTCGATAAACATTTCCGTGCCTTCATCACTGAAATCAACGGAATTTCTCCTTCCTGTTTTTCTCCGAACACGAATACACTATCTTTCTCGCTCATTGGAATTCGAATCAGCTTCTTTGCGTACATAATTTCTTCCTGGTTGTTGCTCAACCAGTCCATCCCTACCACAATATCAAAACTCCCAATTTCCATTAACAACAAGTTAATCGGAAATTCTGTTCCCTCTATCATAATCTTACAATCGGCCAGGCTCTCCTTAACCAAAGTCTGAACTCCATTAGTTATTTCGACTACTAACGCATCTCCTAGAGTAGTAACAGGCATAGCTAATTTATGTTGAAACAACTTGGACACAAAAGAATAATTTGCGCCACTATCAAACAACACACGTGCAGGAACAAAGTTTATAAGAAATGTACCCGAGACCACATCCTTTGACCCCTTCGCTTCATCAGCAGTCATTTGGAATGCACGACCGGTTGGTTTGGGAATATCCAGCTTTCTTCCCTGATCTCCTCCTCTTTTCAACTTCGGACAATCTTTTCGAAAATGACCCGGTTGCTGACATTCAAAACAAATCGATCCAGGTACTGAACAATTTGACGCCATATGTCCCATCTTCCCACACTTATAACATATATTCCCAACCATACGGCATTGGCCAAAATGTTTACTTCTGCACTTTGCACACCAACTCGGTTCTCTTCGAGAATCATTGCGAATGTTCTTTCCGAATAATCTTAATTTCGGAGAAGGTTCGAAACGACCATCCCATTTTCTCTTTTCTCCCACCTGCGCTTTCTCTTCCTTATCTTTCTCATACATTTCTTCTATGACCTTTGCTTCCTCAATCGTCTCCCTCAAAGTAGCAGATTTCGAACTGCGAACTCTAGTCATCATATCTGCTGGTAGACCTTTCAAGTAATACTTAATCTTTTCTTTCTCTGTTGAAGCCACGTGCCCCACAAGATTTAGCTTATCCATAAAGACCTCGGTATATTTTCTCACCGACATATTACCCTTCTTAATATTCCGAAACTCTTCTTCGATTCGGTCCATCTCGTGCTCGTTACAATATTCTTCTAAAATCTTTGCTTTAAATTGACTCCATGTTACGGAATTCAAAGCTGCTTCCGTCACAGTTGATGACAACACATTCCACCACTGTAACGCTTTTCCACGTAACATTTGCGACCCAAATCTCACCTTAGATCGCTCATCTGTACATTCACAGGCACGAAAAGCCTGCTCGATTTCTCTTAACCAGTTCATACAAACCACGGGATTATCATCTCCCTTGAATTCTGGTGGTTTACAACTTAGAAACGTCTTGTAAGAACAGTTTCTGTCAACCCTCCTATCTGTCTCCACTCCTGGATTTACAGTCGGATTAATCACATTAGTGTCGGCCACTGTTCTCCTTGGCTCCACATTTCGATCATTAATCAATTTCGTAAACATCTCTGCATGTCTCCCCATTACAGTATTCATCATCTCTGCTTGCCTCTCCATTGAAGCATTCATCAGCCGAGTCACATTATCCATTATTCGCCCCTCCATACCTGAATCTGACGACGTTTGATCAACATTACTAGTACCTCCTGGATGTACTCGACTTCGCATTCCTCCCAAGGAAAGAAAATCTGATGGCGTATCAGGAACTCCGCCCAATCCAGTTTGTCTCTCTCCAGCATCGTCTAACCAATTCCTATTCATCGAAGAATTTGGAGACCTCGGGGGCGTATTCACCATCTTTCTGATGGAGCATAAAAGAATACTCATCAGTTAATGGTTTATACAACTAAACATACAATACATACTTTACCGCTAATCAGTCACTATAACAATTTAGAAACAAGTATGCTTGTGTAATAATATATTCATAATAACAGTAGCTAATTGAAATTGCGAACATATCATACATGAGAATTCTCATTACCATTGTTACAGTACCAACTTCGCGTATTTCTGTCGACTCTAAGACTACCCAATCTTAATACTTCTACCCAGAACTCACGGATCATAACTTAACTCATCTCAGCTTAAGTCTAGGTATCTCAAATTCATACCTAGTTCGCTTAAACTAAAGCTCTGATACCATACTGAAACACCCTAAAAACAGGGTAAATTTAAACCCCAAAATAAAATGCTATGATCACTAAAGATACCAAACTTTTATAACAACAAGGATCTACAGCATCATTTTATATACAACATTTAAACTTGTCCTCAATAATCTTATTAATCTATTCTTACAACATAAATAGATTAACTAGATTATCTAAGCTTCGTTCCAAAATCTCCAAAAGAATTGCTGGATCCTTCAACACCTCAAAGTTTGATATGAAATTCACTCCCCAAACTTCTTTCCCGAACCTGAACCTGATAAGACAGTTCAACTTAAAAACATTAGGCTTTCGCCTAGTGAGGTTAATCAATTCAAATTTAAAACTCAACAACTAAAACATCAGGTGTCTCAAAACATGCATCTTTCATCTTACCAAATCACGTTCCAACTACTATGACTATTTCACCTAGTCAGTAAATAGAATAACAACATCAATTACTTATAATCCCACCGGATTTATAAGAAATTAAACTCAACAACCCATGAAATGCAAATTACAACTCGATGTAATTTTCTCACACTTCATCATTTAATAAACACCGGAAATGCGAATTACACCTTAATGTAATTCTCTCACACTTCCTATCGCCTGAAATGCGAATTACACCTCAATGTAATTCTCTCACATTTCAATACCTCACCACCCTGAATCACTCCACCACTAGAATTACCTTATAGGTCCCAGCTAGTATGCGGTTCCCATTAGACCGTACTAAGTTGCCCACTAGACCAAATGTAAACTCTAGCCATCGCAACACAATAAATATGTATCATCACTGTTTCTATTACATCCATAGTGCCAATAATATCAGATAAATCTCTATATTTAATAACTGATATAAACTCTTCATATGATAATATTTCATGCATAATCTTTATCATTAAATCATGTCAAGAGCATATAAATAATAACATGAAAACTTCACATAAAATCATCATGCATTTTTATCTCAAAAAGCATCAAAGTTCGCAGGCTACTGATTGCGAGTTTCATATAATTCGCAAGCCAAAGCTGTGAATTTCAGAAGTTCGCAGGCTATGGTTGCGAGTTTCACAAAACTCGCAAGCTACACTTGCGAAATTCTTATTTTCGCAACCAACGGTTGCGAACTTTATCTGATTCTCGCAAGCCAAGGCTGCGAGATTCATTCACTGTTCATCATCATCTACCTCTCATTAAGCTGTTTCTTACCAGATTAAGCATTAAGCACATAAAATAATATTTAAGCTCAATAAACACATACACATATGTTTACATGTTAAGTTTTAAGCAAGAATCAATTAAACTCACCTTAAAAGTCGATTTATACACTGATTCACGTAAGAGCTTAACGAACAGCTTAATGGTAGCTTATCAACAATCTGGAAATAAACAGACTTTAAAAACTATACATCCTAACCACAAACAGTTAAGAAAACAAGTTCTTACCTCTAATTTCACCACTGGTTTCTTTCTCTCTTTTCCTTCCTTCGCCCTTTTTCTTTTTCTCTCGATCTCTCTGTTCTTTCTTTGTGAAACACTCCCACACAATAATCAGTATTTTACAGTACTTATCCTCACAATTTGACACCTCCACACCAATTAGATGAGTCATTAACTCATTTTCCAATTAATACCTCAACTTCCAAAAATAACAAATTAACCCTTCTAGTTAACTTTCTTCATAAACTTTAAATAAATAATACTAAGTTATTATTTATTAAATGGAATTTTCAGGATGTTACACGGCACTTACTGCGTTGGGGCTAACAGACAAATATAGCTGTAGCACCTCATGATCGTGAGGTTTTGACAACAAAGGAGGCGACGTCATGTACCCCTTAAGTTTCTGTAATGCTTGTTCATGATCGTCGGTCCAGTGGAAACCCTTATTCTTCCTGAGTACAATGTAAAATAGATGGCATTTATCTGAGGATCGAGATATAAACCTGTTCAGCGCTGCTACTCGACCAGTCAGCCTTTGGACTTCTTTGAAATTTCTCGGAGATTTGATTTCGATAATGGCTTTGATCTGGTCAGGGTTAGCCTCGATTCCTCGACGAGTGACCATATAGCCTATGAATTTTTCAGCGCTGACACCGAAGGAACATTTCGTCGGGTTAAGCTTCATGTTGTACTCTCGAAGGATGTCGAATGATTGCCTGAAATGCTCGACGTGGTCGATAGCTTGCTTCGACTTGACCAACATATCGTCGATGTACACCTCCATCGTGTCGCCGAGACGATCCTTGAACATCTTGTTCACCAGGCGCTGGTAAGTAGATCCTGCATTTTTTAGTCCGAAAGGCATAACCTTATAACAGTAAATACCTCGATCTGTCATGAATGCAATTTTTTTTCTTGGTCCTCGACGTGCATTAGGATTTGATTATATCCGGAATAGGCATCCATGAATGTCAATAGTTCGTGCCCTGCTGTTGCGTCGACCATGGCATCGATATGAGGTAATGGAAAAGGATCTTTTGGACAAGCTTTATTGAGGTCTGTGAAGTCGATACATACTCTCCACTTGCCATTTTTCTTTGCCACGACCACGACGTTAGCAAGCCAATCGGGATACTTTACTTCTCGAATCATCTCTGTCTTGAGAAGGTTGTCGACTTCGTCATTTATCACCTTATTCCTTTCAGGAGCAAATTTCCTTCACTTCTGCTTCACAGGTTTGAACGACGGGTCGACATTGATCTTGTGGGAGATGACGTCAGGGTCTATGCCGACCATATCTTCATGCGACCAGGCAAAACAATCAGCATATTCCTGCCAAAAAGATATTAACTTTTCTCCAAGGCAGGGACTGGGGGATTATCCGATAAAGACTTTTTGATCAGGTTTGCTCTGATCTTGAATGATTTCTTCCAAGCGATAGTCATCAACCATCGCAGAGGGATCTTGCGCACTCTCGAGCTTTTCATACATCTGGGCGATGACATGCTCTTGATTTTCAGGAGTGGCCATTTTTCTAAAACAGAAAACAGATGAGACTACAAGAAACCGTTAGTAGGACACACGTTTGTCGAAGATTTTCTCTAGATGGGGCCCCACGGTGGGCGCCAAACTGTTAATGCCAAAAATCGCACACAAGTACAACTTGAGGTTGATTGTGGAGCTTAACAACTAAAGAAAAGAATCTCTCGACAAAACGTGCGATTAAGATAAAAAAATGTAAAAGAGACAGAGAATTTGGTGACGCGGGAAAAACCTCAACAAGGAAAAAACCCGCGGACGACTATGGAAGTCGTCGCTGCACTTTGGTCGCCAAACAGGGGCGATGTCCTTTATGTTTCATGTGTCGATCGTACAGAGATTACAATACAAATGAAGGAAAGACTTCAAAATGTAAAGTAACAAGTGTTTCGAATGTAAAAACAATGTGCTTCGTGTGTACGGTCTGTGTGTCGTGCGTAAAAACTATGCGTTAGGCGTGGGAGTCGTGCGTCGATGTCGTGCGTCGAGAGCGATCTTGTTGTTAGAAAGTTCTTTTCTTCGTATGTTCTTGAGTACATAGTGTGATTCTTGGATGCGGTGTCCTTCAACGATGATGGAACTCTATATTTGTAGCCTTCGGGTGCTTTGATTGATTTCTTGAATGCTTTACGTAACTGTCGTAACGGACGTTGTCTTTAATACTGTTAATGGCCCTTTACTGGTTGTAGCCATTGGTCATTAATGACGTTGACTCCTGCATTAAACATTGAACAAACGTAACAGTCATAACGAACGTTAGTTGGTCGAGGTCGCATGGTCTTATGCGACGGTCGTGAGAACTAGACGACATCGTGGTCAAGTGTCGTGAGGTAGATAACATACGATTTGACTTTTAACTAAGAGACAAATTACTATAATTTTACCTTACTGTGGGGAAGTAAAATAAGTATTTTCCTTACCTTGGTCGTGGTCGAGACCGATGAAATTTTGCCCAAACAACTGCCACACTCCTCGTCGTGCATTTCTTTGAGGATTGTTGATCCAAACCCTCAGTGATTTGATAATGACCCTCTCTTATATACTTAGTGAAAATTGTAAGTAAACAATAAGTATCAGAGTTTCACTATCGCTGATAAGTACTAAGATCTTACAGTACCGCTGATAGGAACTCTCGCTCTTTAAATTAAACATTCAGCGAACACTGTTCACCATTAATGCTCTGAGTCTGTTCAGTCATTATGATGATCGCTGATAAGTTAGTTGTTTACTTATGATCCCTGAAGACAAGTTTCACGTCAACAAAGGTTCTACGCTGAAGTCGAAGATCAAGCTCAAGAACCAGCGACAAGTCTCCTAATGAACTGATACGGATCAGCAAAGACTCAGATTTGTCCACTCAACGTGAAGTATCAAGTACAAGACTTCAGCTATCGCTGAACTTCATCAAAGCTGAATAGTAAATGATGATACTCTGAATCAACGAAAGCTGATCATGAAGTCCTCCGTACAAAGTACTTGTCTTAAACCCCCTTGCACGACTCCGTACGAAATGTCAGAAAAGAACCTCCGACTGTCTGAAATCGTACAACCACTCTGATACTACACTGTTCATCCATGCGGCTACTAAGGTTGTCAACCAAGGTCAATGACATGCAACCAACTAGCTGATGACACGTGTAAAGTGTATACTGACTTGCATTAAATGCATGCAGTATATAAAGAGATGAACCACTTCATTTGAAGTAACTTGCTAACTCTGGACAAGTTCAATCTCTTATCTCAAGATAGGTTATTATTAGTAATTTCCTTATCTCTCTTAGTGCAAGAAACCTTAGTGTTCCAACTTGTTTAGATTTAGATTTATCCTTAATCTTGTTTCCGCAACAAGCTGTAAATTGTTAATGATTTATCAATAAACAATTTAGAAAAGTAAAATCCGTGTGTTTGTATTCAACCCCCCCCCCCCCCCCCCTTCTACAAACTTGTATAGGCCTTTGGGACCAACAAGTGGTATCAGAGCGGATTTTTTTAACCTCATAAACAAGATCTAATCTAAGATATTTCTCTTCCTTGCTATTATCTGTAAATGGCCACCAACACAAACACAAATTATATAGACAATGGTTCTCTTGCTAAACCCCCTAGATTTTCCAAAGATAACTTCAACTTATGGAAAAATAGGATGACACTCTTCTTAGAAGGTGTAGACCCTACTATGCCTTACTATCTAGAAAATGGTCCATTCATCCCTGTAAGAATTGATGCTGCTGTTCCAGCCGCTGAGAATAGACTTGCTATTCCAGAAAGGCTGGTACCTAAGGAAATCTTTTAAAGGACTGACGAAGATAAGAAGAAAGTGGCTATAGATACAAAAGCCAGATCCATACTATCCATGGCTCTTCCTGACGAAGTCTACCATTCCGTCATGAATCTGAAAACATCAAAGGCCATGTGGGACACAATATGTGTTCAGTATGAAGAAACGTCTGAAGTCCAGGATTCAAGAAAGATCAACCTGGTAAGACAATACGAAAGCTTCATTTCTGGTAAGAATGAATCTCTCTCTGAAGTTCACTAACGTTTTAATTGTTTAATTATAGATCCGAGAACTGTTGGTAAGGAATATTCTAACTTTGAAGTACTGACAAAGTTTCTAGAATGTTTACCTGAAAGCTGGGACAATTATGCTAGGTGTCTCAAGCTATCAAAGGATCTAAAATCAATGACCCTTTCAACCCTATATGGCACGTTGCTGAATCATGAGAAATCGAGCCATCTTAAGAAGAATCTTGTAAAAGATTCCAAAAGCACCCCTGTTGCTTTAATCTCAGAGGAACCTTCTACTCAGCGACCCTCGGTCACTATCACTGAGTTAGAAAGTAACTCTGAAAGGTCATCAGATTCTGATTATTCAGATAATGATGAATCTTTGGCTCTCCTAACTAAGAAGTTCAGGAGATTTGCCAAAAAGAAAATGTTTAGAAAGAACAAACCTCTTTCCATAACTGACAAGCCTAGATCATCATCTTTTGTTGATAAGGCTACTGCTACTTGTTTTAACTGCGAAAAGACAGGACATTTCGATAACGAGTGCAGGTCTAAGAAAGTTTCTAGACCCTCAGCTTTTACAAAGAAACCCTTTGTTCCAAGGAATAAAGATGACAAATATTCAAAGCTGAAAGAAAAATATGCAAAGCTGAAAAACTTTAAGAAGAAGAATAAAGGCCTGATGGCTGACTATGATTGGGCTGCTTCTGATGAAGAAGCATCATCATCTGACTCTGAAGATGATGAAACAAATCTATGTCTTATGGCCAAGATTGAAGAAGAGGAAGAAAGTTCAGACATTCCCTCCACTTCAACATCTGCTATTCAGGTATCACCTTCTTTCTTTACCAATATTGCAAATATTGATGAAGCTGATAGTCTCCGTAAGATCGATCTCTTGACCAGAAGTTTATACGAAGCCATGAACGGCAAAACTGTGGTTGAAAACCAAAATCTTGATCTCGCTGAAAAGCTTAAAAACCGTCACCTTCAAATAGAAAAGCTTTCTAAAATTGAAGAAGATTTTAAAGATCAAGTATATTTAAATCAGCTAGTCAAAATCGAATGAGCAGAAGCTATCGCTGCATTAAAGGCTGAAAAAGCTACTGTTGAAGGATGGTGTAATTCTTCAACAAAGATCACTGAGATAATAAAGTCTCAGATTCCCCTGAGTGATAAACGTGGTTTGGGTTACAAATATGAAACTCCAAAACCAACCACTGAGCGTTCAATGCTTAAATTTGGAACGTTCGTATCCTCAGTCGCTGATACTTCATCTTCTCAGTGCTCCTCGTCCATTACACCAATCCCTGAGGAAACTCCTACCTCCTCAAAAGGCAAGGAGAAAATGGTTTATTCAAAACCTACCTCTGTCTCTAGAGACAAAGGTAAAGGAATTGTTATTTACCAGAATCCTCAGAAGGGTACCTTAGTACCAAAGCTGAATGCTTCTAAAGCTTCAGTGGCTCATCCCTCTGGATCAAGGAAGCAGATATCTGGATCTATTCAGCGATCTACTCCTAGACTCAGATTGGATGTCATTGGTAAGAAATCTAAAGAACTGAATTTTCGTCCCATTTCTAAAGCCAATAGTTTACTTGGTGCTGGCACTTCTAATTCAAAATTAAAAGCTCAGCATTCAAATGGTCCTAGAACTAATTTTAGTTATAGGAAATGTTATCACTGTGGACTTACCGATCATATTGCTAGTAAGTGCCCCACAGCCACCAAAGCTGAAAAGATAGCTAAGGTGAAGATTGCCCCCAAGGCAAAGAAGACCAACCTTGGTGCAAATCAGGTCAAGGTGAATCCTACCACTGAAGTTAAGAAATTAACCAAAGTGAAGAAAGACAAAGCCGAATCTTCAAATGCTGCGAAGACTGCTGAATCTTCCATTCCAACTACTTCCACTGACAAACGTGTATACATGGTCAAGTGGGTACCCAAGAAAAACTCATCTTTCTTTGTATTGCAGGTTAAGAAGGGTATCTGGTATCTTGATAGCGGATGCTCTAGACACATGACTGGAAAGAAAAGCCTGCTCGCTGAATACAAGGAAGAGAAGGGTCCCTCTGTGACTTTCGGTGGAAATGGAAAAGGACATACCCGAGGGTATGGTGTACTTTCAAATGGTACAACCTCCTTCAGAAGAGTCGCATATGTTGAAGGGCTGAAGCATAATCTTCTAAGCATCAGTCAGCTTTGCGACATGGATAACAAAGTAATCTTTACTAAGGAATCCTGCTTTGTCACTGACAAAAAGGAGAAGATAGCTCTCAGCGGTTATCGTTTGGAAAATGTTTATGTAATAAACATGGACTCAACAACCACTGAGAACTCCTGTTTCTTCTCAAAGGCCTCATCTGATGTCAACTGGCTATGGCATAAGAGGCTATCTCATCTAAATTTCAAGACACTGAACACTCTTTCTTCAAAAGAGTTAGTCACTGGTCTACCTCAACACTCATACGCCAAAGAGTCTTTATGTTCAGCGTGTGAAAAAGGGAAGCAGACCAAAGAAAGCTTTAAGTCAAAGCAAGTCTCCTCAGTGTCATCTCCTCTACAACTACTCCATATGGATTTGTTTGGCCCTGTTAACAAACAATCCATTGCTGGAAAGAAATATACGCTGGTCATAGTTGATGAATTCTCTAGTTATACATGGGCTATGTTTCTCCGTTCCAAGAGTGACACCCCTGAAGAACTCATCACCTTTGTTCGGAAGATGGAAACCCTGAACAATTTGACCGTTCGCTCAATAAGGAGTGATCATGGGACTGAATTCAAAAACAGTTCTCTTGATTCCTTCTTTGAGAGTAAGGGTATTTCTCACAACTTTTCTTCAGTGAGAACACCGCAACAAAATGGAGTCGCTGAAAGAAGAAATAGAATAATTATTGAAGCTGCACGTTCAATGCTCAGCGATTCTCACCTGCCTACTCAGTTTTGGGCAGAAGCTGTCAACACTGCTTGTTTTACGCAAAACAGGTCGCTGATAGTCAAAAGATTCAAAAAGACAGCCTATGAACTTTTTCATGGGAGAAAGCCTTCAATCAGCTTTCTTCACATCTTTGGATGTCAGTGTTTTATACTGAACAACAGAGATGCCCTTGGAAAGTTTGATCCTAAGGCTGATGATGGAATCTTTCTTGGATACTCCTCAGTTTCCAAAGCCTTCAGAGTCTTCAATCATAGAAGACAAAATGTAGAAGAAACTATTCACGTCACGTTTGACGAATCCCGTTCAGCGAACTCTAAACCGTCCGCTGATACTGAAGAACTGAATCAATGGATGTTTTCTCATCTTGGTGATTCAGAAGTTATTCCCTCTACTCATGCTCATCCAGTAGAAGATGATAGTCCTATCATTCCAAATATGCAGAACAGTGAAGCTGAAACTTCTTGGGTCTCAGCTGTTCCTATAAACACTATACCTAACGCTGAACCAATTGTCTCAGACATTCCATCTACTTCTCAGCAATCAGTGAATATAATGACAACTGCATCCATTCCTCTCTTGGCTGATACTCCCGACGTCGCTGAAGCTTCATCTTCAGCTCCTCCAGTTCAAGTTGAGTCAGCGTCTCACGCTCCGGCTCAGCGATGGACTATAAATCACCCAATTGATCAAATTCTTGGTGATCCAAACGCTGGGATTCAGACTCGACGAAGTGCAGGTAATATTTGTTTATTTTTAAATTTTATTTCACTAACTGAACCAAAGAAAGTAGATGATGCCCTCAAAGATCCAAACTGAGTCAACGCCATGCAAGAAGAGCTGACTGAATTCGAAAGAAACAATGTTTGGAAACTTGTTCAGAGATCAACTGATAAAACAGTAATAGGCACTAAATGGGTCTATCGAAATAAGTTGGACGAACATGGTACTGTAACTCGCAACAAAGCTCGACTTGTTGCTCAGGGATACAGACAAGAGGAAGGTATAGATTATGACGAAACATTTGCTCCAGTAGCAAGACTTGAATCTATTCGTCTGTTCTTAGCATATGCTGTACACAAAAACTTCAAAGTACATCAGATGGATGTTAAGTCAGCGTTTCTAAATGGAAAGCTGAATGAAGAAGTGTATGTGGAACAACCTCCAGGATTCTCAGATTCTAAGCGTCCAGGTTATGTTTATAAACTGGATAAGGCACTTTATAGCTTGAAGCAAGCTCCACGTGCATGGTATGATACTCTTTCTACTTATCTCCATATTGAAAAATTTGAGCGAGGTAAGATTGACAAAACTCTATTTTTTAGAAAAGTGAAAGGTCATATCATTCTAGTTCAAATATATGTTGATGACATTATATTTGGGTCTACTAACCCTGAGCTTTGTACTCGTTTCGCTGATAGAATGAAAGATGAGTACAAAATGAGCATGATGGGTGAACTAACATATTTCCTTGGTCTTCAGATTAAGCAAACTGAGAAAGGAACTTTTATTAATCAGGGAAAGTATGTTAAAGATATGCTGAAGAAATTCGACTTAACTGAAAGTTCAGCTATGAAAACCCCTATGGCACCACCGCTGACACTTGATAAGGACACTAAGGGTGTTCCTGTCAATGTCACGCTGTACCGTGGGATGATCGGCTCTCTATTGTATCTTACAGCTAGCCGACCCGATATTATGTTTGCAACATGCTTATGTGCACGATATCAAGCTGAACCTAAGATATCTCATATGAAAGCTGTAAAGCGAATCTTTCGATATCTTAAGGGTACAGCGAATCTAGGTCTTTGGTATCCCAAAGATTCAGGATTCGATCTAACCGCCTATTCAGATAGTGATTTTGCAGGTTGCAAAATGGATAGGAAAAGCACCACAGGAGGATGTCAGCTCCTGGGTGGAAAGCTGGTAAGTTGGACAAGTAAAAAGCAAAATTCAGTGTCCACTTCCACAGCTGAAGTTGAATATGTAGCTGCTGGAAGCTGTTGTTCTCAAGTCTTGTGGATGAGAAATCAGCTACTAGACTATGATCTTCAGCTCTCCAAAATTCTAATCTATTGTAACAGCACAAGTGCCATCGCTATAGCAAACAATCCAGTACTACATTCAAAGACCAAACATATAGAAATCAGATATCATTTTATCAGAGATCATGTGATGAATGGTGATATAGAACTTCATTTTATCCCAACTGATTATCAGTTAGCTGACTTATTTACCAAACCTCTTGATGAGACAAGATTCAACTTTCTCATCAGCGATCTTGGAATGCTGAACTTTGAAGGATAAAATCTTCAGCGGTTCACATTGATCAGCGATAGGATAAAATCAACTTGTATAACCCATTCTATCATCTTCTCTCTGAATAAACTTGATTCACTGATATCAAGGTATGTTTACTCTTTCTGACAATCATATGAAAATGCAAGATTTCAAAACAAAATGCATCGCTGAATATCTCTTCCTTAACAGCGATATTTTGAAATTTCTTAAAACCTTCGCTGAATATTTTCATTCAGTGCTTCATGTTTTCAAAAGAGTCCCTGAGTTTTTCAAAACCTCAGAGACAACCAAGAATATGAAAGGACAGTTGTGACGTCATTACAACGGATAAAACCCCGGCACGTTTTCTCTTCCTGACACACGTTTGCACTTCTCGTTCAAACTTCCAATCAAATGCAAACACGTGTCCGTGTCATGATGAAAATCTTTTCCCGCTCAAGATTTTCTCTTTCTAAAATCTATATATAAACAAATTCTTTGTTTATATTTTTTCTTTTACGCGATCAATCTTCCTCCGCAAGAAAGAATTCACTGTTGCATTTGTGATTTCAAAAACTTCAAGAACTGTTCATCATCTTCTTCATCAAACATCAAGGTTAATATGTTCTTATTTATTACCGAATGCGTATAACTTGTTTCCGATCTTCTCATTGTTTTAACAAGAACAAACAAAAGAACTTCGTAAAATGAAATCATTTTCTTTCGTGGTTTTATGAACACAACCATTTCATGGTTGTTCTTCAAGTTTAAATGTTAAATCTTAAACTTGTTCTTCATTCGTTTCCAGAATCTATTTCTTCATAGAAAACTGGAAAACAAGAAAATGGGTTTTAAATTTCGTTTCAAAAATCAAGAAAAACCCTATCTTCATTAAGACATTTTGTCTGAATGAAATGGACAAAATTCGAACCATCTTAATGGAAAATCTTTCCACATTAAGATTATTCTTATTTGTTAATCCTTGGTTGAACTGATAATACAGGAAATGGCAACGTTTAACATTCCTACTACCGCTGAGAACATCTCTACTGACTCTGAGGAAGTGGAAATCATCAAGGCTCCTCAGGTTAAGTTCACTCTGGATCAACTAGACTGGACTAAGATAAACAACCTTTCTGCGCTTCTCGAGTTTCCTCCTCAAAAGCAAGTCACACATCTGACAGATGCTGTGAATTTCCTGAAGAATTGCTGCATTTCAACAGCCCTGACCATTTCACCCCCTGCAAGTCAGCTGCTACTATCTCAGTTCTGGTACTCTGCCAGACACTCTCAGCTACCTTCCGCCAAAGATCCCTCCAAAACAGTTGATTGTATCCTCTGCGATACTGAATATGGCACGATAAAGATCACACCTGCCATCATTCGCAAAGCTCTGAACTTTCCCATCGCTACAAAGGAAAAACCTTTTGTTCCTTTCCCTGACCATAAGAAGTTCGCTGACAAAGAAGCTCTTATTGCATTTTTTGATGCAATGGGCTATGTATGGGAAATGGACAGAGACAAGAAGCCTGAGAAGAAGCTAACACTGCTGAAGAAATCGAAAATGCCTAGCGAGATGAACTTCATCTTCGCTCACCTTATCAGCTGCATGATTGCCAAGACCGGCTCTTCTGATCAAGCCGCTCAACCTCAGCAATCTATGGGATACGCTCTGCTGAAAGGTCTACACATTGACTGGGCATCTCTCATCTATGATGACTTGCTGCAAAGAGTCGACTCTGCCGCTGACAGGCCTGCATGGGTTCCTTACCACCGATTCATCAGCGCTATCTTTCAATATGGCCTGAAGGACAGCTACCCGCAAGAGGGCGATCTGAAACTCTCTCAGATTGGCCCTAAGGTACTCGACTTCAAACCTGTTGAAAATGAGGTACGTCTTTCTACCCTCTTAACTCTTCTCAACCCTTCTTCTTCTCATTCTGTGGCTCCTTCAGCGACAATACCCATCGCTGATACCCTGGCCACAAAATCCTCTCCTAAGAAAAGGAAACATTCATCTACCCCACTTGGTTCTAAAAGGATCAAGAAAACAAAGGAGCAACCCCAGCAATCTCATGCTGAAGACTCCTCAGCTCTTTCTGCAGAGCTGAAGGAACGTTCAGTGGTACGCTCTGCCATACCTGAACAAGCCATCCCTTTTATCCCAACTTCAGCGTCTCTAAACGCTGAGGTTACAAACTTGGAACCTACCCAATCTCCTTTAGTCTCTCAAAAGACTGATGAAGTGATTGTCAGCGAATCCAACGCTGAACTCATAACCCAACCCCCATTCGTATCCTTCGCTCCTCCCTCAACTCATTTGGTCTCTACTCCAGATCTAACTGGAGCTGCCATCATCTCCTCGGAACCTAAAGATGATTCTCCAGGAATGATGAAGACAGGACCTGCATAAAAATCCATGGGCACTTTTGAAGATGACATGGAACTTTACTCAGGAACCCGTGATTTCGATGAATTCACCAATCCTCCTGCAGGTAAACAACAACCCATAAACACTGTGACTAAACCCCAAACTTCTGAGCTTTCCTCTGTTCACAAGTTTTTATATGTTACAGGTCCTAATTTGGGAGATATCAACGCCTCTCTGAAGTCCGTGGAAACAAAGCTGACAGGTCACACCACTACTCTCTCCAATAACTCTGCAGCTGTAACAAACGCTGGAGAGAATCTGAACAAGCTGACAACGGTGGTGGAGAAGAAGGCTTCCACAGATGACATGAAGTAGGTTGATAAAACTCTCAGCGACTTCGCCAAGGTGCTCGCTGATATCTACACAGACTACACCTCTCTCAAAAATTCAGTTTCATCCATGTCCAGCGAGGTAACAACGCTGAAGACATCGGTTGGAACACTAGAGGGAGATATGTCTGCTGTGAAGACAAATGTCAACACTCTGACGACTGACTTAAGCTATGTAAAGACTGACGTTGGTTCGATGAAGACTATGATCGAACAACTGCTGCACAAGGCGAATACTCCTGCTCCTGCCCCTGTCCCTGAATCTGAACATTTTACAGCGGCGGATCGCATTGAGCTCGGGAAGATCAATCCTGCTATTTCTGGCCTAGAAGACATATTAGCAAAGATTGAAGTTTGTGTAGGTCTCTCTGGCCAAGAAGACAGAGAACCTACCAACGCTGCTGAATCTACACATTCCTCCCCCAGTCATCATGAAAAAGAGGGGGAGAAGAGCGCTGAAGACCTCGCCAAGAGCGCTGAAGACCTTTCCCATGATGAATCTATCAGGGGAGAGAAGACGAATACTGAAGAAACCACCGCTGGACCTCAGGGAGATGAAAACCCTGAGGAAACCGAGAAGCTCGCCTCTGTATCTGAGGCGGAGCAACTCGAAGAAGAAACTGAGAAAACTGAATCCGAAGCAGAAGATGATGAAGCCGTCGACATCCCTGATGATGAACCATCTTCTTCTCCAAAGAATGATGATGATGATGACGAAGATGACGATGACTTCTTTATCGTCAAACCTGCTCCCAAGATCAAATCTCTTAAGGGAATCTCGATAAATGAACCTTTAGGGGAGCGGACAAAGACAAAGCCCTCAGCCTCTGGAGGTGAGAAAGGCAAACGCAAAAGCGTCGCTGAAGATGACAATCTGATGATCTTGCTTGAAAAGCCGGTTTGTCAGGTATGATAAACATCTCTCACTCCATCCCTCCTCTATCATACACTATCAGTTCTACTACCCAAGCCTATACACTTGAACCAATTCTCTCTATCTGATTCTACCCAAGTTCTTACTCGTAAGATCGCTATGTTTCAGCTAGTCCTCTCCCCTATTTGAGGATATCGCTGAAGGCTCCACAACTGCGACTTCACCAATAATACCAGCTGCTGCTGAAGAAATAATCCCAGTCTTAGATTTAATCTCTGAGACTGATGAACCAGAAGAACAGCTACTCTCGCACAGAGGCAGACCTTCCTTAGCTCCTCAAAAGCTAAGTGAAGAGGATCAGAAAAGAAGAAAGGAAATAATAAAGCGATTCGAGGATCAGCGAATCATTCTGAGGCGTGATCAACTTCCTTTAGTTCCTCCAAAGTTCAGAATTTCCAAAGCTGAATACCATGAACACCTCAGAGCTGAACGCCTACTCGTTGAAAGAAAGGAAGCTGAAGAAAAAGACAGAGAATACGCCATCAAACTTACTCAACGATCAATAAAAGACCCCAAGCTGAAAAGAGTTCCCATTGATGTTCAACGTCAGCTATGGGATGATGCTCAAGAGATCGTTAGAGAAAAGACTAAGGTGTCTGATACGACTTTGGAATGGGCTAAACAAATGCTGACCTATCGATCTAGACCATCAAAAATCGTCAAGGCAAACATCAGAGGAAGACTGTACGCTGAAGTTCCTGTTGTTGAAGTGGACGTCTACAGAGATGACGAAACCAAGCAAACTTTCTATGCTGCTACCTTAGAAAAGTTTGGTCTCTCTGAATGGTTAGAAACAAAATTAGCCATTCAGGGATCGCGCTCAAAGTTCAAAAGCCATGTCAAGAAGATCTTAAACAAACAGATCGACCTGCTTTCATCTGCTGTGGATATTCCTCCTACTCTTCCTCAACCAAGAAAAGTCCCTGATAAGAAAAATAAAGCCTCTGGTTCAGGTCCTCATATTCGGAATGAAACGGGCATTGGTTTCTCTCGTGCTGAAATTGTTGGCCCTGATGCCGATCTCTCAATGCTTGACACCTCTCTACCACCTGGAGAAACATTCATTCCTGGCACAGTTGTAAGTGATCCCTATGGTATATTCTTTTTAGACTACTATGGAAATCATCACTTTCAACGTATCTCTGAGCTAGACATCGCTCCCATCGAACAACTCAGAGATCTCGTATACTGGTGTGAAGTCAGACGCAACATCAAAGCTAGACACCTGAAGCCCTTGATTTTTGAAGCAGCTCTGAAGAAAAAGAATCAAGGAGAAGATGTCCCTGACTGGATGATCCCCACATCAAAGACCCTTGATGAACTTCTCATCAAGGAAGAACCTTTATAACCTGATATGATCACCCTTTTCTCTATTGTATCAGTTATTCTTCTGTACTTGTAATTTGTTTCGCTCGTACTTGTAATCATTCCATTTCTCTTTGTAACCTGATTCAAAGTTTTAAAGAAAGATTTTAGCGAATGTACTTTACTCCATCAGTACTGAAAAGATCCCAGAAAACAGTAAAAGGGACAAATATTTTATGAGTTCTTTTTATCCTTATGTTTTCATTAAATAGCAATTTTCTTTGCTGCTATGTCATAATCAAATAGGGGGAGATTGTTGATCCAAACCCTCAGTGATTTGATAATGACCCTCTCTTATATACTTAGTGAAAATTGTAAGTAAACAATATGTATCAGAGTTTCACTATCGCTGATAAGTACTAAGATCTTACAGTACCGCTGATAGGAACTCTCGCTCTTTAAATTAAACATTCAGCGAACACTGTTCACCATTAATGCTCTGAGTCTGTTCAGTCATTATGATGATCACTGATAAGTTAGTTGTTTACTTATGATCCCTGAAGACAAGTTTCACATCAACAAAGGTTCTACGCTGAAGTCGAAGATCAAGCTCAAGAACCAGCGATAAGTCTCCTAATGAACTGATGCGGATCAGCGAAGACTCAGATTTGTCCACTCAACGTGAAGTATCAAGTACAAGACTTCAGCTATCGCTGAACTTCATCAAAGCTGAATAGTAAATGATGATACTCTGAATCAACGAAAGCTGATCATGAAGTCCTCCGTACAAAGTACTTGTCTTAAACCCCCTTGCACGACTCCGTACGAAATGTCAGAAAAGAACCTCCGACTGTCTGAAATCGTACAACCACTCTGATACTACACTGTTCATCCATGCGGCTACTAAGGTTGTCAACCAAGGTCAATGACATGCAACCAACCAGCTGATGACACGTGTAAAGTGTATACTGACTTGCATTAAATGCATGCAGTATATAAAGAGATGAACCCACTTCATTTGAAGTAACTTGCTAACTCTGGACAAGTTCAATCTCTTATCTCAAGATAGGTTATTATTAGTAATTTCCTTATCTCTCTTAGTGCAAGAAACCTTAGTGTTCCAACTTGTTTAGATTTAGGTTTATCCTTAATCTTGTTTCCGAAACAAGCTGTAAATTGTTAATGATTTATCAATAAAAAATTTAGAAAAGTAAAATCTGTGTGTTTGTATTCAACCCCCCCTTCTACAAACTTGTATAGGCCTTCGGGACCAACAAGGATCTTCTGAACTTGATTCTTATTCAGGACGCATCTCAGGTTCAGGCCTGTCGATGATCGTCGATAGAGTTTATATCCGATCATGACATACTGGGACGCCTTGAATCTAATCTTTCGAGCTTCCATCTTGTCTTCCGGGAGTTGGTCGTGCACAAGAAAATTTCGAATGTCGCACGACCAATCATCCTCTTGCTCTTCGATCTGGACGACATCGTCGTTTTTGATGGATGATATCGCTAGGTGGATCAGGGGAATACTGTCGAATACAGGTTCGACTAGAGCGGATCCAAGGTTTGCTAGAGCGTCGGCCTGAGTATTCTGATCTCTTGGGATCTGCTCAATAGAAAAGGATTTGAATATTTCTGATTTTTCTTTTGCTACCTTCAGGTACGATGTCATTTTTGAATCCTTAGCTGCGAATTCTCCATTCATCTGGTTTACGACCAAAAGAGAATCGCTCCTAACATGCAGCGAAGTTGCCCGCGAGTGGTAGGCCATATCCATTCCCACGATTAGGGCTTCGTACTCAGCTTCGTTGTTGGTGGCTTTGAAATCGCATCGTACGGAGTACACCATCTTGCCCCCCAGTGGCGACTTTAAGACGATGCCAAGTCCTGAACCCCTAACGTTGGATGACCCATTGACGTGTAGAGTCCAAGGCGTGTCGTCGTGAGTCACCACAGTAGACACTTCGAGCTCTGCTTCTTTTCCTAATTCGGGGCTAAAGTCGGCGATGAAATCAGCTAGAGCTTGCGACTTGATCGCTGTCCTGGGTTTGAAATCGATGTCGTAGCTGCTGAGATATACACTCCATTTCGTTAATCGACTTGTCAACTCAGGTTTTCTTAAGACAGGCTTAAGGGGGTAGTTAGTAACGACAGTAATCGGGTGTGATTCGAAGTAATGTCGCAATTTCTTTGCGGCTGTAACAAGAGACAAGAGTAGTTTTCCATTGAGGAATACCTGGTTTTGGCGTCTAGAAGGGACTTACTTACATAGTAGATCGGCAATTGTTGCTTTTCATCTTCTCGCGTCAGGACGGCACTTACCGCATTTGGACTAACAGCTAGATATAGCTGCAAGGTCTCGTGATCGCGAGGCTTTGATAATAAGGGTGGTGACGCCATGTACTCTTTTAATTTCTGCAATGCTTGCTCATGATCGTCGGTCCAGTCGAAGCCTTTGTTTTTCTGAGGACATTGTAATATAAGTGACATCTATCCGATGATTGAGAGATAAATCTATTCAGGGCTGCCACTCGACCAGTGAGCTTTTGGACTTCCTTGAAATTCCTCGGAGATTTGATTTCGACAATGGCTTTGATTTGGTCAGGATAGGCTTCGATTCCGCGACGAGTGACCATATAGCCCAAGAACTTTCCAGCGCTGACACCGAAGGAGCATTTCGTTGGGTTGAGCTTCATGCTATATTTTCGGAAGGTATCGAATGACTGCCTTAAATGGTCGACGTGGTCGACTGCTTGCTTCGACTTGACGAGCATGTCGTCGATGTAGACTTCCATGGTGTCGCCGAGGTGATCTTTGAACATTTTACTCACCAGACGTTGATAGGTAGAACCTGCATTTTTTAGTCCGAAAGGCATAACCTTATAACAATAAATACCTCGATCTGTCATGAACGTAGTTTTCTCCTGGTCCTCGACGTGCATCAGGATCTGATTGTATCCAGAATATGCATCCATGAACGTTAATAGTTCATGCCCAGCTGTCGCGTCGACCATGGCATCGATATGTGGCAATGGGAAAGGGTCTTTAGGACAGGCTTTGTTGAGATCCGTAAAATCGATACAGACCCTCCATTTGCCATTTTTCTTCGCCACGACCACGACATTAGCAAGCCAATCAGGGTACTTTACTTCTCGAATTTTCCCAGTCTTGAGGAGGTTGTCGACCTCGTCATTTATTACCTTATTCCTCTCAGGAGAGAATTTTTGCCGCTTCTGCTTGATCGACTTGTATGACGGGTCGACATTGAGATTATGAGAAATGACGTCAGGATCGATACCGACCATGTCTTCATGCGACCAGGCAAAACAATCGGCGTACTCCTGCAAGAAAGATATTAGATTGTCTTTGATGCAGGGATCGAGGGATGATCCTATAAAGACTTTTTGATTAGGCTTGTTCTGATCTAGGATGATTTCCTCCAGGCGATATTCATCAACCATTCCAGAAATATCTTGTGCATTTGAAAGCTCTTCATGCCCACGGGCGATTGCATGCTCCTGGTTTCCATTACTTGCCATTCTCCTGAAACATAGAAAAGAGGAAACTACAAGAAACTGTTAGTAAAACGCACGTTTGTCGAAGATTTTCTCTAGATGGGGCCCCACGGTGGGCGCAGGATGAATTCCTCCAGGCGATATTCATCAACCATTCCAGGAATGTCTTGTGCATTTGAAAGCTCTTCCTGCCCACGGACGATTGCATGCTCCTGGTTTCCACTACTTCTCCTGAAACAGAGAAAAGAGGAAACTACAAGAAACTGTTAGTAAAACACACGTTTGTCGAAGATTTTCTCTAGATGGGGCCCCACGGTGGGCGCCAAACTGTTAATGCCTAAAATCGTCCAGAAGGATAACTTAAGGTTCATTGTGGAGCTTAACAACTAAAGAAAGGAATCGTTCGACAAGACGGTGTGTTAAAGACAGAAAATGTAAAAGAGACAAGGATTTTGGTGACGCAAGAAAAACCTCAACGATGAAAAAAACCTGCGGACGACTGTGGGAGCCGTCGATGCACTATGATCGCCAAACAGGGGCGATGTCCTTTGCTACTGGTGTCGAGAGTACAATGATTACAGTACAATTGAAATAAAGACATGAAATATAAAATAACAAGTGAATCGGGCGTAGGAAACTGATGCGTCGTGTGTAAAGACTAATTGTCGTGCGTGTAAATCGTACGTCGTGAGCGATTCTTCGAGAGAGAGTTCTTTGTTTTGTGTGTTCTTGAGTATGCAATGTGTAGTTCGGAGTTCGATGATGTTCCAATGATGACTTTGCCTTTGTATTTATAGTCTTTGAATGCATTTACTGAGTCCATGAATTCCTCCCGTAACGGTCGCAACGGTCTTCGCAGTTTAATGCTCATTCTTTCTCTGTCGGTTTCGTCTGTTGGCCATAAATGTCGTTTGACCTGCATTAAATGAGGAAAACGTAACAGAAGAATCATACGTTAGTTGGTCGAGGTCGTGTGTTTCTACACGACGGTCGAGGTCGGGAGGTACGTTCGACTTCGGCCTTGGTCAGAGGACAAAATGTTTACGTTTTGACTTTGACATGAGAAAAGTGTAATAAATGTTCTTAGTGCTTTGGTCGTGGTCGAGACTGGTGAAATTTTGCCCAAACAGTATGTCCCATAAACCTTCTGAACCTTTACATTCGACACTTATCCCATGGCCTTCATGAGATGGGGAATGGATATTGTCGGCAAGCTACCACCTGCCCCAGGGAAAAAGGTATTTCTCATCGTACTTACGGATTATTTCTGTAAGTGGGTAGAAGCGGCTGCTTTTTCCCAAGTTCGGGACAAGGAAGTCGTCTCTTTTATCCAGACTAACATCATATGCAGGTTTGGGATCCCGTCCGAAATTGTCTGGGACAATGGATCCCAGTTCATAAGCAACAGGAATCAACAATTCTATGAAGACCGCAACATCAAGCTGACGACCTCGACACCCAGGTATCCCCAGGCAAATGGACTTGCTGAGTCGAGCAATAAGACTATTATTGCTTCGAAGAACTCCCTTCAGTCCTGTGGGCGAATCGCACGACGCCTCGCACGTCCACAGGACAAACCCCTTTCTCTTTGGTCTGTGGTTGTGAAGCAGTTTTGTCGGTCGAGGTCCAGCTCCCAACCTCGAGGCATCCTTCCATCGACCACAACCTGGTTGATTTAAGTTAGGACCTCGACTCCCTTGAAGAGCTCAGAGAATCAGTCTTGATCAGAATGGCATCACAGAAGCAAGCGGTCGAGCGACATTTCAATAAGAATGTCAAAGTTAAAGTCTTTCAAGAAGGCGACTATGTCCTACGACGAGTGTTTCAGAGCACTCAAGAGCTCAATGCAGGTAAGCTTTCCACCAAGTGGGAAGGTCCTTATCTAATCTCAGAAGTTGTGGGTAAATGTGTCTATTGGGTCCAAACCCTCGACGATCGAGATGTCCCACGTAGTTGGAATGCAACACATTTGAAAAGGTATTTCTTCTAAAACCTTTCTTTTTCATAAGATTTTTATTCATCACGAAGATTACGGACTTAAGCATCGGAGGGTCGTTGGTTAGCCAACGACCAACCTCTGACATTGTCTTATCGCAGGATCGCACGACTTAAGCAAGTTACCAAGTCTATTGTACGACTTCAATAAACTTTCGCAGGAATGCACGACTCAAGTTCGTCGCACGATTTAATCGTACGATCATAAGGTCTAACGACCTTGCGATCTATATTTTTAATTTGGAAGAATTTCGTGTTCTGAATGAATGCTCTGATCGCATGTACCAATGTTTGCTTACGCGGTTTAATAATATAAAAGTCTTATGACTTATGTTCTAATCGTTGTATTACAATGGATGCCTAGATCGCACGACTTCTTGTTCATTTTATACTTAGTGAATTTCAACGTTGATATTGTTCACGAAATGTATAAGACACAAGTTCAAAAGAAATGTAAGTTTCATTCATTGAATATTCGATCACTTACATCCAAAAGGCTCGACCACCAACGGTCGAGCGATAAAAAACAAAAAGCTAATTTTTTTTAAGTCTGAGGAGGATCGTCAGTCGCATCCTTGCCAGAGGCCTCGCCCTTTAAGCCCTCCTCCATCTCCTCTTCGCCGGCCTCCTTCTCGTCATCGGAGTCAAGATCTCTTTCGGATCCAACGTCCTTCAGGTAGAACGCAAGCTCCTCCGACGCCGAGGCAAGGGGATTTTTCCCCAACAGGTGCTGCCGCATGATCGCCGCCCGGGCGGTCAATCGGGCCAAGGCGAAGATGGACTTAGCCTCGTCCTTCAGCTCCTTCACCTCTTTCTCCAGACTCACCACCTTGGACGTGGATTCCTCGCCTTCTTTTTCCTTCACAGCCAAGGACTCCTTCATCTTGTCCAGCTCCTCCCTCTGGTCGGCAATCAAGGACAGGGATTGCTTCAGGCGGTGGTTCGTCTCACCCTTCGCACGTCCGACGGCCTCCAAATCGTTCATGGCATCATCGAGCCGTACGGACATCCCCTCAGCATGTGCCAGAGTGGACTTCTCCCTCTCCAATGCCGCGTTCTCCCTGGTGAGAGCAGAAGACACTAGACCTTCTATCTTCGTCGTTTCGGCATGCAGAGCCAAAGAGGACTGAAACGCCTGTAAACATAAAAGAACAAGTTAGGGAACACTCGACAAAGTTAACAACGACAAAATGTAACAAGTCTTGAAAGAAAGACTTACCAGGAATGCCAGTCCGGCAACATGGGATCCCGTCTCCTCGATCGAGACTCACCGGAAGCGCTCCCGGAAATAGGGGAGCTGATACTTCCCCAAATGGGGAAACAGCGTCATCCTATCTAGGACGTTATCCGCCATGAAGTCTTACGGCAACGTAAAGTTGACCGTCATGACCTCAGCCTCTCCCTTCTTAGGACCCTTGCCCTTGTCGGCCGACGACGGGGTCGACGTGGCAGTAGGAGACGCTGTCGATTTCACCGGAGGCGCAGAATTGACAGGTGTTGCGTCGGTCGCATCAGAAGACGTCCTCGTCTTCTCAGCGGATGCAATCGACACCTTCACCTTCTGAGGCGTGATGACTCTCGACGAGCCGCCCGTCTTCGAAGACGGTTCCCTCGGGACTGACATCTTTGTCCTCTTTAGGACCCCCGACCCAGTTGTTGGGGCCTCTTTCCTCTTTTCCCTCTCCTTACGAGCCATTTCAGCTTGAGCCGCCCTCTTGGCCATCATAGACGACGGCTTGACATTAGATTCTCCTGAAAAACAAATAGAAAAGAGCGTTACGAGACAGGTATAAGAAAAAGAGATCGGGGTCGAGTAGGAAAGGGTAAGAAACACTCACCAGTCATCTCTACCTCTTCTTCTTCTCTCGACTCCTCTTTCTCTTCTTCCTCTCCCGACTCCTCTTTCTCTTCTTCTTCCTCTGTCTTCTCTTCCTCCTCTTCTTCTTCTCGATTCCCTTATGGATTTTCACCCAAGTAGACCAAGTCGTCGTCCTCGTCTATCAAATGACGTGTGACGAACGATCGATCGTCGGTGCTAATTTCCAAGAACTTCTCGATTTTGGTCTTGGAATCGTTGTTGGGCTTCACCTTGTCGAAGTTAATGTCTGAAAGCACATAGGGAAAGAAGTTTAGTCGAGAAACAAAGCAACACATGTAATAAAAAAACGCTCGACCAAAGCTAAAACTCACCCGTCATGTTCCAGCCGGACCTGATCCAGTCGCTGTCGGGGTCCAGCGTCGCTACACGCACGAAGGCGTACCTGGTCTTCCATTTGCGGTCGTTGACCGCAGTCTTCAGAACCAAAGTACGATCGCCCTTGTGTTTCGAAAACAAGCTGTAGCGACGGTACGTGTCCATCTTGACCTGGTAAGCTGTCAAGAGGTCCTTCATGTTCATCGGTGACTCCCAGTTCTTGGTAAGTCGCTCGACGACCCGAATGACGCGCCAGAATTGGGGCATCAGTTGCCCCGGCGAGAGGTCAAACTCGCACATAAAAGCCTTGGCCAGAGGCGAATAGGGCCACTCAAAACCTATCTTAAATGGATACTCGTTTATCACGACGTACCCAGCGTGGCACATCTCCGGTCAAATCTTACCGGCCCTACTCACTGTAATCCCCGCAGAGATTTTTGCTAAACTCCGAAGGTCGTCGATATCATCTTCACTACGAATGGTACTCTTAGGTTCGGTCGACATGGCTGACCCTGTTAACCAAACGTGCAAGTCTGAAAACCCCAAAGATCCCAGTTTTTCCTAGGTTTTCTCGCTACATACTTACGACGCATACAAAGACTAGGAAGTCGTACCTTATATAGGCACTCTAAAACTCGAAATGACTAATCGGTTCGAAGATTTTTGCAGGTTTGGACAAGATTCGCTGAAGAATGGCAAAACATCGGGATGAAATCTTTCTCTAAACTCTCTGAAAGCGTAAAATAGAAAACATCCACCATGGGTCTCTATTTATGTAAACGATCGTGTCAGGACGAGTCACTCGATGATCGACACGTGCCTTCGCCTTTTCGTATGCACGCATGGATCGTCGACACGTGGCGTTTACAGCTGCTAAACACGATCGTACGTCAGCATGACGTCACGATATTATCCCCTTTTCGACTTCCCCTTTAGTTGGAATCAAACCGATTCAGTTGCCTAGCCAACGACTTTCGACACATGTCATAACCTCAGGCGTCCGACTGACAAATTTTAAAAAATTTGAAATTTGAATTTGCCACTCTATTTTTAAATTTTGGGGGCAAACTGTTTGGGTAAAATTTCATCAGTCTCGACCACGACCAGAAAGTTACTCACGACACTCGACTGTCGTAAGATACCCCTCGACCTCGACCCACTAACATGAGATGACTGGTGTTAATGCCAAAAATCGCACAAAAGTACAACTTAAGGTCGATGTGGACATTTAACAACTAAAGAAACGTATCTCAAGCCAAACAACATAATTGCGAGGAAAAAGTAAAAGAGACAAGAGATTTGGTGACGCGAAAAACCCCAAAACGAGGGAAAAAACACGGTCGACTTTGTGAGAGTCGACAGTGCACTATGGTCGCCAAACAGGGGCAAAAGTCCTTGTGTTACAGGTGATTTATGTACAATAAGTTACAATTATAAAAAAAGTAAACTTAGTCGCGTGCAAATGACGTATGTCATGCGTAAATCGTGCGAGAAAGTATGCTTGTCGTGCGGTTTGAACTGCCGTCGCCAGGTGGTTCGAACTGCTGTCGTGCGAAACTTGCGTTAGTGATGTGTGTTCGAATACTTCGTTGATCATTGTTGTATTGTGAAAGAAATGAGGAAATGAGTGTAAGCATAGATGTTCCGATGAATGTAGACTGATCTCCCCCTCGAAGATGGAGCAAGCCTTTATATAGGGTTCGCTGGTCATTAATGAGCTTTAATGGTTGGTCTTGTAACCGCTGTCGGGCATTAAATGCGCTTTGAATGTTTGGTTTTGTAACCGCTTGTCAAGTCTTTAATGTCATTAAGAGCTCATCCGTTACTGACTGTTGTACCATAATTGCTTGTAGACCTGCATTAAGGAACAAAAGGAATGGCTGTTGACCATGCATGGTTAGTATAATCGTAAGACCGTCTTAAGTTCTGGACGTCGGTCTTATGGAGCATACGACCGTCGCCAAAATATAAGACCATGTATATGACTGTAAATGTCTTATAAGACCTTATCTTAGTATAGGAATGGTCTTATGAAAATGTCGTAAGACCAGGATGATGTCGAAGGATTAGATCGTAAGATCAGTAGGTCAGGACGATGCTGTCGCAGGACCAGAGTGATATAAGACCGATGACAGGAGACTGTCGACGTAAGAACGACGAGTCATAACTGACAACATGTAACTAGCGACATAAGACTAGTGGCGTAGGACTAGTAACATAGTACTTAGTGACATAAGATTATCGTCGTGAGACTAGCGATGCGTGGCGTGCGACACGTGCGATCATTAGATGATTATTAACCCGAGATGTCTTTTAATAACCAACTATCATATGTCGGGGATATGGCAATAATGGGTATTACCCTTGTCGGTCGGGGGTATGACTTTTGTAGATATTAGGGTAATTAAGGTCCATGGGTCATGTCGAGGGAATTTCCCAAGTCGGTCGAGGGTGTGATTTTTTACCCAAACAGTTAGCCCCCCGAGATCTGAATTTCAAAGCCATTTGAATTTATGATCTCGCACCAAAGTAAAATGATGAGCCGTGTTACTTTTGCTAAGAAGAAAACCGACTTGGTCAGCTAAAATCGTGAGATTGGTCGACAGTGTACGAATGACTCATATGTTAAGAAAATTGTTTTCTAAGTAAGTTGCGACGATCGAAAGATGACCTTTAATGCGCAAGTTACTTGTGGTATTCATCAACTAATGTGAAGGATGAAAAATTAACGACGATCGTAAGACGATCTTAAGATGTAAGGAACCGACGATGATCGTAAGACAATCTTTATCAAAATGAGACGTATGGTTTAGGAGACAATCGTAAGACGATTGGGCCGAAACAAATCTTGTTGTCGATCATAAGATGATCGAACCAAGATAAAATTTAAGAAAATCTTGCGATACAGTCGTTAGAGACTTATGTTCTGGCGTTCCGAGCCGATATGGTCGTTAGATACCTATGATCTGGCGTTCTGGGCCGATATGGTCGTTAGAGACCTATGATCTGGCGTTCCGAGCCGATACGGTCGTTAGAGACCTATGATCTGGCGTTCCGAGCCGATACGGTCGTTAGAGACCTATGATCTGGCGTTCCGAGCCGATACGGTCGTTAGAGACCTATGATCTGGCATTCTGAGCCGATACGGTCGTTAGAGATCTATGATCTGGCGTTCTGAGCCTATACGGTCTTTAGAGACCTATGATTTGGCATTCCGAGCCGATACGGTCATTGGAGACCTATGATCTGGTGTTCCGAGCCGATACGGTCGTTAGAGACCTATTATCTAGCGTTTCGAGCCTATACGGTCGTTAGAGACCTATGATCTGGCGTTCCGAGCATATATGGTCGTTAGAGACCTATATTACGTTGTGTAAGCTTTATCAATTGTGAAATTTCACTGAATATAGAACGAATAAGAAGTCGTGCGACTTTAGGCATCCATCGTAATTCAATCGACTAGAACATAAGTCATAAGACTTTTATACTTTTTAAATCGTGTAAGCAAACACAAGTACGTGCGATCGAAATATTCATTCAGAACGTGCAATTCCTCTAAGTTAAAAGAACTTAGATCATGGGGTCGTGAGACCTTACGATTGTATGATTTGATCATACGATGAACTTGAATCATGTGTTCCTGTAGTTATACAATCGAGTCGTCTAATAAAACTGATTGTCTATATCGTGTGATTTTACTGAAGTCGTATGATAGACTTAGTAACTTATGTCGTGCGATCCTTTTCAGATGCATTGCATTCCAGATGCGTGGGATATCTCGACCGTCGAGGGTTTGGAGCCGATAGCCACCTTTACCCACGACTTCTGAGATACGATAAGGACCTTCCCACTTGGTGAAAAGTTTACCTGCATTAAGCTCTTGAGCGCTTTGGAACACTCGTCGGAGGACGTAGTCGCCTTCTTGAAAGACTTTTGATTTGACATTCTTATTGGAATGTCGCTCGACCGCTTGCTTTTGCGATGCCATTCTGATCAATGCTGATTCTCTAAGCTCTTCAAGGGCGTCAAGTTCATAACTTACATCAACCAAGTTATGGTCGACGGAGGTATTCCTCGAGGTTGGGAACTGGACCTCGACCGGAAAAACTGCTTCATAACCATAGACCAAAGAGAAAGGGGTTTGTCCTATGGACGTGCGGGGCGTCATGCGATTTGCCCACAGGACCGAAGGGAGCTCTTCGACCCATTTTTCCCTTTGCAGCTTTCAATCTTTTCTTGATCGACGCAATAATGGTGTTATTGCTCGACTTAGCAAGTCCATTTGCCTGGGGATACCTGATGGTGTCTTGTCGCAATGTCGGCCAAAAGTAGCTTTGTCGAGAGATACGATTAGTCAAACTACGACCTCCTGAGTGATTGCCACACTCCCCGTCGTGCATTTCTTGAAGGATCTTCTGAACTTGACTCTTGCTTGTGATTATACGGTTAATCTTGCGACTTGCCTTTATTGGCAATCCTGAGATTAAAATGTGCGAGTTGCACTTATTGGCGACCTTTGCGTTTTGACATGTGTCTTACCATGACTAGTGATTGTGAGATTCAATGTATAAGTCGTCTTTATTTACGACATATGTCATGACTAGCAATCATGAGATTTCAACATGCGAGTCTCTTTTATTGGCGACCGAGAATTTTAACCTGTGTTTTGCCATGACTGGCGATCATAAGAAAAAAGGTGAGTCGTCTATAAGTTGCACCCTGCGCTTGCCATGACTGGCGATCATAAGAAAAAACATGAATCGTCATTTATCGATGATTATAAGTCGTAACCTACGTTTGCCACGACTGGCGATCACAAGATTTAAAATGTGAGCCATCATTTATTGACGACTATAAATCGTAACCTGTGTTTTAAGTCGTAGAGACTTTGTTTCTCACGATATAAATCATAAAACCTACGTTTATATGATCTTGCGAGCCTGCAATGTAAAATCGGGGGTGGTCGTTGGTTTGACCAATGATCCTTATGCTTAAATCAACATTTATATGTTAGATCATAATAATTGAACGAGGAAAATATACTTAGAGTATATATATATATAGAGTTGTTCTAATTGGCACGTCACAATTACCCGTTACACGGAGTCGATAGGCGCCTTTTTCCGAGGACTTTTGAAATTAAATGCGGTGTTTTTCAGTTTGTGAAGGGTGCTCCGAGCCCCGGAGTCCCTTGGATGATGCGATACATGCGATACTTTGACGGAGCATTTTTTTTAATAGGGACTGAATCTGGCTTCGAGCCTTATTCGATTCCGATTAAAGTTGAATCAGGGGGTCTTGACAATTTGCCATATACCTGAAAAAACTTTACAAGATCGTTAGAGCGATATGTGTGTTGGCTTGAGATTTTCTCTAGATGGGGTCCCACGGATGGCGCCAAACTGTTAATGCCAAAAATCGCACAAAAGTACAACTTAAGGTCGATGTGGACATTTAACAACTAAAGAAACATATCTCAAGCCAAACAACATAATTGCGAGGAAAAAGCAAAAGAGACAAGAGATTTGGTGACGCAGAAACCCCCAAAACGAGGGAAAAAACCGCGGTCGACTTTGTGAGAGTCGACAGTGCACTATGGTCGCCAAACAGGGGCGAAAGTCCTTATGTTACAGGTGATTTGTGTACAATAAGTTACAATTATAGAAAAAGTAAACTTTGTCGTGTGCAAATGACGTATGTCGTGCACAAATCGTGCGAGAAAGTATGTTTGTCGTGCGGTTTGAACTGCCGTCGTCGGGTGGTTCGAACTGCTATCGTGCGAAACCGACGTTAGCGATGTGTGTTCGAATACTTCGTTGATCACTGTTGTATTGTGAAAGAAATGTGGAAATGAGTGTAAGCGTAGATGTTCCGATGAATGTAGACTGATCTCCCCCTCGAAGATGGAGCAAGCCTTTATATAGGGTTTGCTGGTCATTAATGAGCTTTAATGGTTGGTCATGTAACCGCTGTCGGGCATTAAATGCGCTTTGAATGTTTGCTTTTGTAACCGCTTGTCGAGTCTTTAATGTCATTAAGAGCTCGTCCGTTACTGACCGTTGTACCATAATTGCTTGTAGACCTGCTTTAAGGAACAAAAGGAATGGCTGTTGACCATGCATGGTTAGTATAATCGTAAGACTGTCTTAAATTCTGGACGTCGGTCTTATGGAGCATACGACCGTCGCCAAAATATAAGACCATGTATATGACTGTAAATGTCTTGTAAGACCTTATCTTAGTATAGGAATGGTCTTATGAAAATGTCGTAAGACCAGGATGATGTCGAAGGATTAGATCGTAAGATCAGTAGGTCAAGACGATGCTGTCGCAAGACCAGCGTGATATAAGACCGATGACAGGAGACTGTCGACGTAAGACCGACGAGTCATAACAGACGACATGTATCTAGCGACATAAGACTAGTGGTGTAGGACTAGTAACATAGTACTTAGTGACATAAGATTATCGTCGTGAGACTAGCGATGCGTGACGTGCGACACGTGCGATCATTAGATATTAGGGTAATAAATGTCCATGGGTCATGTCGAGGGAATTTCCCAAGTCGGTCGAGGGTTTGATTTTTTACCCAAACAACTGTTATGTTTTCTGTGTTTAATGCAGGGTCAAAACCATTACCAACGGAAATAACCGACGAGATTAATTACGAGCACTAAACCACAACGACCGTTACCTGAAGCTTTTATGGAATCATTAAAGCATTCGAAGACTATAAATACAAAGGCTCATACCTCATTTGCGGACAACTGAACTCTAAGGAATACTCACTGCGAGAACGAAGAATACTCTCTCTCGAAATATCGCTCTCGACGCACGAATCCAACGCACGACACATTGTTTTTACACATGACGCACTTGTTTTTTTACATTCGATACACTTGTTACTTTACATTTAAAGTCTTTCCTTCATTTGTATTGTAATCTATGTACTCTCGACACCTGAAACATAAGGATATCGGCCCTGTTTGGCGACCATAGTGCAGCGACGACACCCTACTGTCGTCCGCGGGTTTTTTCCTCGTTGAGGTTTTTCCCGCGTCACCAAAATCTTTCGTCTCATTTACATTTTCTGTCTTTGTCGTATTGTTTGTCGAACGATCCTATCTTTAGTTGTTAAGCTCCACAGTCAACCTTAAGTTATCTTTCTGGACGATTTTTGGCATTAACAAAAACCAATTGTAAAGTAAATACTCTCGAGAGCTTCAAACTCTAGCCCTTTCAAGTAGGTATCATTTTGCCCAAAACTTGAAAAAAACAGTTTAGGTTTATGTTTGATTTAAACAAAAATACAATCTTTTCTATCGTTATTAGTTAAAAGAAATATGCATCTACTTTCCTTTTTGTGTCAATAAACACAAGACAAAACCAACTATTATTTTCTAAAACTAACAATTACAAAATTAAGGTTTTGAGTATATATTATTGGATACATGTTGCAGACAGGGTGATGGTCTTGAAAGTGCTAAAGGGATGGTTTTTATTCTTCTGATCCATGGTTTTGCTGCTATCTATCCTTATTGTGCATCAACTTAAATGAAATTTACATAAAAGAATTGCCTATCCAAAACTATTATAATATAAAACACAAATTCCCTAAACCAAAAATCTGATAGCAAACAGATCTCGAAAACAAACTTCTGTAATCTGGCCAAATTCCATTGAAATATCAAGGGATTCCCAAAACAAACCACGATTATCAGCAACACAACCAAATACAAAGACCCCAAGTCCGAAAGATCTCAAATTTTATGCACACAAAACCATATGAACTAATAGTTTAGACGCATGTATGCACACGGGTTTCGCAATAGCAATTAGAAAATCATAAACCTCGAGAAAGATCCAGCCAGCTACGCAGGCCCGTAATGGGCGATTGATATGATCTGCTTTAAGTTTCAATTTGGTAAAATCTATCTTTTTTCCTTCTCCATCACCTTAAATAAATCATAAAAATAATCATTTCAGTTCATTTTGATCACTCAAAAGCAAGAAAAAAATTATAATCACAACCCAAGTTATTTAAAAATTAGATAAAAATACCATCATGATCATCATCGATATAATCATCAACATAATATGCATCATCCTCTTCGAAACATGCAGCTCTATGGTCCTCCATGATAAAATACACACCCATTTAGTTGAAGCATTACTTGACTCACCAAATTTTTCCTCCACACCCCCTATATCCTACTCTACATATCCCTATGAAATATCAAACTTGTCCAAAAGATTCAACTTCACAAATTGGCAAAAATATAGAGAATTTCAGAAAGAAAAAAAACAAATACCAAGAAGTTTAAAAAACAATCAATCAATCTAACAACAACTTGTAAAAATTCGAAACCCTAACCAGAGCAAGTGAGCAGTGGGTAGAGGGTGTGTAACACCCCAAGTTCTTGAAATTTGAACCTTTTGGAAATCTTGGGGCTAAAGTGTGAAGTGTGTAACTTTAAGGATTTAGTGGCAAAATCTGAATATATATATATATATATATATATATATATATATATATATATATGTGTGTGTGTGTGTGTGTGTGTGTGTGTGTGTGTGTGTGTGTGTGTGTGTAAAATGGGGTAAAACCCCTAAATTGTTTTCATTCTTCTTCTTTGGCGGCTGGAACATTGAGGAAGGGGGAGATTGAGATGAAGAATCCTAATTGAGAGTGCAGAAGAAGGATAACTTCAAGGGGATTGGTAGTTTCATCTACAAGGTATGATTTCTCCTTCTTATTTCCCAATTTGTGGTTAGTTTGATTGATTGTTTAGAGTTTTTGTTAAACCATGAGATTTTGGGTTATAATCAATGGAAAAGGAAACAAAAGATTTTGGGATTGATTTCCTTATGAGTTTTGAGAAATTTCATACTTTTTGCTTGGTAATCTCCATTCTTGCTATGTAATGAGTTTTGGGTTTTTGGGTTTGAAATCATAAATCAATGGATAGGTTTTGAATGGGTTTCATTAGATTAAATGATGTTTTAATGTCTGGAAATTGAGGGAAAAAGTTTAGAACATCAATTATCTCATTTTAGAGGCTTAAAAATCGATTGGGATGAGTTCGGATTGAGAAAAGGTGAGTTTTCGGCTGAAAAATGAGTGCAGGTGTTGCGCGTGGGTCTTGGGGCCAGTGAACTGGCGCGGGCATCAGCCCCAAAGGCTGTCCAGTGCTCCGCGCATTGGAGCCAGTGAACTGGCGCGGGCATCGGCCTCAAGCACTGTCGCGCGTTTTCAGCTCTTGTTTTGCGTACTGTTTAAGGCTATGATTATGGTATCATCTAAGAGTTGTTTTGGGGTTTATTAGGGATGTTTTGGTATGTAATTAGATGGATTAACACCATCCTTATGACATCCGATTCAGGTGTTCGGTTTGAGCTAAAGTGAGTTTCGGAGCGTGTGTCGAATTGCTAAAGCTCAGGTGAGTTCCCTTAACTCTTTTGTGCAAATGAAATGTTTTGCTAAAGTTTTTCATAATTGAAAATGGTATTGAGCATGATGGCATGATTAAACACTTTGAAAAGCCTTGTTATTACATGATGTGGAAATGTTTGTTAATACACGCATGTTATGAAAATATTTATAAATGCACACGTTTGTCTTACGTAATATTATCCATTACTTGACATGATGTGTGGGAGTCGGGTTGCAGAGTGGAGTAGTGTACCTTAGGATATCATATATTCCTTGGGAGTTGATTTATTCACCCCGTACATATGGAATCCGTTTCCTACGTATGTGGGGATGGGGAGTCTGCTTGGGCCCCGTAAACGAACGGGGAGTCGGCTTGGGCCCCGATCGTGGAAACTACCGTATGGTGGAGATTGTCTATGAACACTGTGCAAATACCCAAATGTGATGTTGCTTGGTTGAAATATTTTGATGGGACTTTATGGCGGTTTGCATATTGATGTATGTGGTTTGTTAAACTATTTTCGGAGGGAATTCACTAGACCTCATGGTCTAACCCTCGCTTTTTCCAAAACTAAAACCATTTTCAGGATTGAGTCTTGTTTGGGGTCTCATCTGGTGAAGATGGAAAGATGTGGCGCTGTAGAAGAGCTATTGTCTAGTGAAGACTTGTAGATTACCGCCGGGCTTCCTGTAGCATCTCAGTTGTGAAAGTGTTATCCGTTGCGAACCTAGAGTAGAGTTGATGTAAATTGTAGACTTTGGGACCATTCTTGGTTGTAATGTTTCGAATAATGTTTTCTCAAATTTGGGTTGTTACAAATGGTATCAGAGTCATAGTTTAAGGGATTTAAGTGACCGGATGGGCCTAAACTTAAACTATGTGGATAGAGACACAACTGAGATATAGGAAGCCTATAGGAAAGTCCTTAATAATAGAGAACCTTAACAATGGTAGTGAGGACCCTCATGTAAGGTAAATTTAAAATCGCATCTGGCCAATGTTCTTATGAATTTATAGGTGCATGGTGTACTCGATCTCTATTGTTGGGATGATTGTTGGGTGTGACAATATGTAGAAAGTTCTAACCTTGCAATTGATATCAAATGGTTGACGTGTCATGGGAGATTGCTTGTGATGTGATGTTTATACCTTCTAGAAGAACTGTTGCTTGGAATATTAAGGAGTCGGCTAGAGGTATGATTTCTAGGATTCAAAATGAATGGATGGTTGGTTGGGGGCAAACTCCTAGTTTCTATTGAGCCACCACTCTTGGAATTGATGTGTCGATTAGTTGGGATAGGAAGTGAGGACTATGTTGGAATCTTGAAAGCTTCAATTCAAGATCGAATGAGGGAATCTAGCATTTGACTCGTTAGTCAAGAGGTTTATTGGCAAGGATAATGAAGGGAAGAAATCAGTGTTGGATTGAAGTATGCGTAAGAGTAGAAGGCGGGGTAATAGGTCGGTTTGGAAACCATGTGGAGTGGTAGAACAGGTGGGTTGTGAGGCACTTGTACATCAAGTTGTTGCAAGGGTGAGAATGCGACTGTTGGTCATAGTAGGGTTTCAATGATAAGTTGACGTGAGTACAACGGTTGACCTTGTTAGAGCGAATAGCCTTCAATTGCATATTGAGTTACATGCATTATGTCATTAAATGTGTTACATGAGTTCTTTTATGTTAAAAGTATTTACGTACATAACGAATTTTTTGTTTTGGAAATAAGCCGATGTGTGCAAGAGTGTGTTTTGAGAAAATACAAACTTGTTTACGTTGCATGATAAATTTTGAACTTAGTGATTTGTGAATTATTTCACGCTTTTGATGTTGAGAGAATCTTCATTGCGAAAATCAAGGAAACGTCTAATTGCAAGGCTTTTATAACTAAAATGAGTATTGACACGCTATGATGATATAAATGAGTGTTGGAGTCGACAAACCCACTTTATGTAAGTGAATTCGTTCAGAACTTTTCTAGTCGTAGTTGAAAGATTTTGTTGGACACGTTTGGTTGTGCCAACCTCGACTTTGTTGGACAAAGGTTTGTGATTTATCGTGGGGTTACGTGTGAGCGATCCTTAAGGTTGGTGTGTTTTATTATTCAACTTGAGTGGTGGTGTGTCCTGCATACTAAAGCTTGTTTTATGATATTGTATCTATTAAATTTTCAAACGTACAAAATGATTTCAATCGTTGTGTCATCATGCATGAAGGCTATGAACTCGCTAGGTGGTGGAGGATATTTTATTGAGGATAATGAAAGGCTCTGGGAGTTGAATTGCCAGTTGAATGGGATATTGTCGAATTATGACCTTAGTGTTTCCGTTAGAGGAGGTTGGTGAATACCGGAAGTCTCGGACAATGAATTTGGAATATTAGTATGATTGTAGTTAGACTCTTGTTTGGTTATTTGAGGATGGTTATGTTCGGGGTGAAGTTCAAAGTTGATGGGATGCTTCTAGTAGTGGCATGCTATTGAGTGGTGTGTGGTACCTTGGTTAAAGGTTATTGGCGTTGAGCTTGAGTATTGGGGTGGTCTTGTCTTTAGACTTCGTACCAACTAAGCCTTGTGCCGTCAACCAGAGAGGATTGTGGGATCCATAGATGTTTATGAGGAGTTAGAAGAAGTAGGTTCCTTCGGGAATCCTTGTCTGTCGTGAAGTGGCTGGGCATTAGCATGTCGATTGTCGATGTTGAAATCAACGACCGTTGATGAGGTCGTTATCAGAAGGTTGGAATCGGAGAAGTAACTTTGGCGTGGTCATGTTATTGAGGGTATTCAAGGGTGTAAGGGATCCGTCGAGATAAATGTGTGTGCACCTGGTTTGATGTTGGACCGCCTTGTGTGAGTGAATTAGACAATCATGATTTTATGGTCCATCTGAATTAGAGAAAGGCAAAGTCACAGTATGACTTTATTTCAAATATAATTGTGTTATGGTTGGTATGAAGGAAGGAATATATTTTGTGTGTGTTAAGGCATCATGAATAGCTTGTTTGCAATGTGGTCTCGTGGTGCGATAGTGGTGTGGGGAAGTTGGTAGCACTTTGTACCGAGGGAATGTGTAAGTCATAGATGTAATGATGGTTGCCATTTTATTGAGGTATTGTGGTGTTGTAATATGGGTCAAGAGTAGGTGTAAAACATAGTTTGGAGATTACTTGGGGAAGTATTCAAAGGTGGCAAGTATGCTCGATTGAGGTGTATGGATTTTCAGGCGGTGTACGTTAATGCTATTTTGAGATCAAGAGATTGAGTTGTGGTTGGTGACTGGCTAAGAGAAGAACCCTTGTTCTTCTCGATTCCATTGGATTTTTGGGTGAGTTTATCATACTCCACTTGAATGCCGAAGAGGATGTTGTATCCGTTAAGCTGTGATGCTTTGTTATGAAGTTTAATTGGGAGAGTTGAAGTATTCTGTGGGTGTAAAGAAATACAATGAGTGGGTCGACTGTGTTGAAGAGTTAGAAGTTTGTGGTAGTTCTTAGTGTTACGTATTTTGTGAGAACTTGGCTAAAAGTTTCGACTGACGATTATGGTGAAACCGTCTGTTTGGGCACGTAGCGACGTGTGATGGGTGTTCCGTGCAAGCACGAGAGGAAGTGAAGATGGCATGCCAGATCAAGTGTATAAACTTGAGATAAGATGACGTCATGAGACACTGAAAGGTGGGACTATGTTGGTCCCGGAGGGTTATACAAGTTTGTAGAAGGGGGGGGGGGGGGGTGGGTTGAATACAAACACATAGATTTTACTTTTCTAAATTGTTTATTGATAGTTATCAAACAATTTACAACTTGTTGCGGAACAAGATTAAGGAGTAAACCTAATCTAAACAAGTTATGAGAAACACTAAGTTTCTTGCACTAGAATTAAGACAGAAATAAGATAAGAATATTAAAGAGAAATATTCTAACACACAGAGTAAGAAATAAGAAGATGGCTGAGCACTTCATTTCTGAAGTAGGGTTCTTCTTATATACTGCATGAATTTAATGCAAAGCAGTATAACTTTACATGTGGCAGCAGCTGATTGGTTGCATGGTTTGACCTTTGTAGACATCCTTAGAAGCCGCATGATGTACAGTGTAGAATCAGAGTTGGTAGTACGATCCTGGACAAAAGGGATGTCCTTTCTGACATTATCATACGGAGGCGTGCAAGGGAGGTAAGACAAAAGTAACTTGCAGAGGAAACTTCATGATCAGCGATTACTGAACAGTACTTTATCAGCGAGTGACAAAGCTCAGCGATCTTTGAAGTCTTCTACTTGTAACTTCACGTTGAGTGGACAAATCTTGGCTTCGCTGATATCCGCATCAGTTCATTAGTAGACTTGTCGCTGTTCTTGAGCTTGATCTTTGATTTCAGCGTAGAACATATTTGACGTGAAACTTGCCTTCAAGGATCTTAAGTAAACAACTAAAACTATCAGCGATCATCAATAAGACTGAACAGACTCGGCGCTTTATTGATGAACAGTTTCACTGAACGTTTAATCTAAAGGGCATGAGTTTCCTATCAGCGGTACTGTAAAGACATAGTACTTATCAGCGATAGTGAAACTCTAATACATATTATCTACTTACAATTTTCACTAAGTGTTTTTAAAGGGTCATTATCAAATCACTGAGGGTTTGGATCAACAATCTCCCCCTATTTGATTATGACTTAGCAACAAAAGAAAGATGCTAATTATGAAAATATAAGGATAAAAAGAACTCATAAAATGTTTGTCCCTTTTGCTGTTTTCTGGGATCTTTTAAGTACTGATGGAGTAAAGTACATTCGCTAAAAATTTTCCTTAAACTTCGTAAAGATTACAGAGGGAAGTAGAAAAATTATAAGTACGGCAAATAAATTTACAAGTACAAAAGATGTAAGCTGATAAAGAAGGAAGAATTACAAGGCAATCCTATCAGCTATAAGGTTCTTCCTTAATGAGAAGTTCATCAAGGGTCTTTGTTTTAGGTATAATCCAGTCAGGGACAGTTTCTCCAAGATCCCGTTTGTTCTTTGCTTTAGCAAAGATTAGGGGCTTGAGATATTGTGCCTGAAGATCGCGTCTGAATTCACACCAATAGATGAGATCCCTGAGCTGTTCGATGGGAGTGATGGGAAGCTCATAGATGCGTTGAAAGCGTTCTCCACCATCGTAGTCGTGAAAGAAGATACCATACGGTTCGCTTATGACTTTTCCAGGAATGAAGCGTTCACCAGGAGGCAGAGAAGTGTCAAGTGCTGAGAGGTCAGGTTCAGGACCAAGTACTTCAGCACGTGAGAAGCCAATACCTGTTTCGTTCCGGATACGAGGACCTGAGTCTGAAGATATTATCTTTTTCTTTGCAGAGGCCCTTCTTCGTTTTTATGGATTAGTAGGAGGAGGAGGAATATCCACATCAGAAGAAACAAAGTCGATCTGAGAATTTTTTATTTTCTCGACATGGCTTTTATGTTGTGAGCGAGATCGCTGAATGGCTATTCGCATCTCCAACCATTCAGAGAGACCGTACTTCTTGATCGTAGCAGCATAGATGGTTTGCTTGGTACCATCTTCTCTGAATATGTCAACTAAACGCCTATGGTCGTTCTTCCCCTGATGTTCACTTTGTTTATTCTGGCTGGCTTAGATCGATAGTGCAGTCTTTCTTTGCACCATTCCAAGGTAGAATCAGATACCTTGGTCTTTTCTTCGATGATCTTCTGAGCGTCTTCCCATAATTGACGTTGGACTTCAATGGGAGTTCTCTTCAGATCAGGATCCTTCACCGATTGTTGGACAAGCTGGATGGCGTAGGCCTTATCTTGTTCTTCAGTTTTCCTTCGATCAGCGAGTTTTTTTTCAGCCTTGAGATGATCAGTGTATTCTTTCCTTGAAAGTCTGAACTTAGGAGCAGGGATTTTGTCTCGAGGAAGGATGATTCACTGATCTTCAAGTTGTTTGATCATGGCTTCTCTCTTCTTCAGGTCTTCTTCACTTAGCGTTTGAGGAGTTAAGTAAGGTCTGTTTTTGTGAGAGACCAGTTGTTCTTCAGGTTCATCAGTCTCAGGGAGATCCAAGACTGGGATTATTTCTTCAGCGATAGGAGCTGGATTTATTGTTGATGCAGTGGATGGAACTTCAGTTAGATCCTCAAGCAGGGGAGAGGACTAGCTTAAACACAGCGATCGTTTAAGTAAGATTATTTGGGAAGAAAAGAGATAGAGAAAAGAATGGGGTTTAAGTGTATAGAGGTTTTATGGAGAGGAGAATTGAGGTTGAGAAGGGATAGAGGAGGGATGCAGTGTAAGGGAATAGAAAGTAGTGTACCTGACAAACTGGATTTTGAAGCAAGATCGTCAGATTGTCTGCAGCGAGGCCTTTGTTTTTGCTTTTATCAGCTTCAGTTGCCGCAGGCTTTATCCGCTCCCTGATGATTCATTTATCAAAATCCCTTTCTGAGCAGGGACCATCTTGGGCTGAATAAAGAAGAAGTCATCATCATCATCGTCATCATCATCATTATTTTTAGGAGATGATGATGGTTCTTTGTCCTCAAGGTCGAGGTCTTCTTCTTCCTCAGCTTCAGATTCTTCCTCATCAGCATAGGGTACGGTAACATCAGCAGCAGCTTCAGTTTCCTTATCCTTTTCGAGTTGCTCCCCCTCAGAACCAGAGGGAGCTTTCTCGGTTTCCTCAGGGTTTTCATCTCCCTGAGGTTCATCAGCAATACCCTGAGAAACAATACCCTCCCCCTCAGAATTACGGGGAAGGTCTTCAAGATTTTTATCCTCCCCCTCAGCATTATGGGGAAGGTCTTTAGTCTTCTCCCCCTCTTCCACATGATGGATGGGGGAGGAAATAAAATTTTCAGCAGTAGCAACAGCATCAGTGTGCATTGGGTCCCTGTCTTCCAGGCCAGAGATCCCAACACAGGCTTCAATCCTACCTAATTTGTCTTCCAGGCCAGATATAGTAGGAGTGATTCTTTGAAGTTCCTCTCGATCCACCTAAGTAAAATGCGAAGGAGCACAAGTAGCAGCATTCAGGCGGTCGAGGATCTGTGGCACGATGGTCTTCACCTAAGTCACTTCAGACTTACAGAGGCACCTCTCCCTGAAGATCATCAACCGCTGTCTTCAATGATGTGACTTCATTGGACAGGGTTGTAATGTAACACCCCGTTTCCCAATTTACGTGATTTAACTGTCTCTTTTGGGGTTGAGTTAATTTTTGGGTCGTTATGTACGTGTTCAGGAATCTAGGGGCCAGTTTATCAATTTTGTAAGATGAGGGTGTGTTTTGGCATGTATGTAAAGGGGATGGAAACCCTAAACACCCTCATTTGCAGCCATTTGTTTCTTTAGCAAAGAAGAGAGAAAAGAGAAAAGGATTTTCGGAGTTCTTGTGAGCTGCTGTGAAAGACCAACCGATTCTCCTTCGTTAACCGTTGGATCGTCGTGAAATTTGGACAGCGACTTCACGACCCTCTAATCTACATTCTGACCGGAGGGATTTGGCATCGGAGTTCCCAGTAGAGAGAACCAAGTGTCCGAAGTTGCTGTGAAAGGGATTTTCGGAGTTCTTGTGAGCTGCTGTGAAAGATCGACCGATTCTCCTTCGTTAACTGTTGGATCGTCGTGAAATTTGGACAGCGACTTCACGACCCTCTAGTATACATTCTGACCGAAGTGATTTGGCATTGGAGTTCCCAGTAGAGAGAACCAAGTGTCCGAAGTTGCTGTATTTTCCAGGCGAAAGATTTGGTGATTTTGGAAGATTCAAGTTGTGAAAGGTTCTAGGAGGATTGTTGTTCGCGGTCTAGAATTGCAAGGTATGTGTATTATGTTTAGAAATCAATAGAAATGGGGTGTATGAAATGGGATGTTTGGCAAAGTTTTATGGTATTTGGACTATCCTAGCTATGTCATTTCGGGATGAGAGTTGGGATAAAATTAGAGTTCCATTTTTGGGCTTGTTATGATATGTGTATGTATGAATGTTATAGGTGGTACGAGGTGATTATTATACACTGTGAAGTACTTGGTAATTGACATCTTGACAGGTGAGTACTCTACCTATATTATGTAAGTTATGTGTATGTAGTTGGATTGCATGTGTGATTATGTGTATGTTGGCTTTGCCAAAGGAAAGAGTACCTATGGTGGTAGTAATACCCCTAGGGAATATGTTATGTATGAAGAGGCCTGGTACCAGTGTCTAGTTATGACCTTCCTTATTGGCTTTGTGCCTTAAGGAATGGAAGGATGTTACATGTATGTGATTGCTATGTTTATGCGAGTATGTATGCATGATGATATGTGGTATAGGTGCGTGCTCACTAAGCGAAAGCTTACCCCGTTGTTATTCATCTTTTAGTGGCAGGTACATCTTCGAAGAATAAAGGAAAGGCTCCAGCTTGAAGCTTTTGGATTTGCGGCAGCTCAGCAGCTTATATTTTCTTTTGATGAATGATAGTTTTGGATTCTCTAAGCTTTTCAGTTGAATATTGTTTGTCTCAAACTTATTGGTTTTAAGTTGCAAACTTGTACTCTTTTCTATAAGATTATGGGATTTTATCTAAATGTTTTAATTACAAATCTTCCGCTGTATTTTAAGGTTACTTTCCGTTAAATGAGTGTTTTAAAGATAAGGGATGTTACAGTTGGTATCAGAGCCTTGGTTTAAGGGATTCGGGCATTCACAAGTGGTGAGTGTTTGAACTTAAACCCAAGTGCTCAAGTTTTCAAATAAGTAACCTTTAAAAAAAAAAACTGTTTCATGTAAGAAAATGGTTTATAAGGAAAAGGTGTTTTAAAAGAAAAAGTTTTCACGGCTGAGCTGCGGTCCAGAGCATCAAGACGAGGGTGAGCACACTATTCCATATTAGGATTTATGATAAAGCATGTTCAGTTTTTGTGAAAGACCAGTTTTATAACTGTATTGGATGAGTAATTATGTTTATGTATGCTAGATATGGTCAATGTGACAAGGTTATGATTTCAAGTATGTTTTGTTGATGCATAATGTGAATTAGAATATGATTATAATGTTTATATGATAAGTGGTAGATATGGAAAATGTTGTGATATATATGTTAAAGGTACCAACTAAGCTGGGAATTGGAACCTTAGTGACGGTGTTGAGTCTAAACATGGAGGGTGTAATTATAATGGTATAAGGGCCCATACCATTGCAATTACATTGTACATGCCGGGACTTGATATAGTTGCAAAAGAATTCTATGAACCAGACAAGGTTGAGGGTTGGGTAGTAACATGCTAGAAAGGGATTTTGTTAAGAGAGTATAAGCAGAAGGTTTCTAAGGAGCATGTTAGAAAGAAAGACAACTAAGCTAGGACCTCTGGACTATGCTAGGAGTTCGCTCAGGGGGGGGGGGGGATGTAGATGAATTATTCTAAAGTATCATGTTTATGTATCAGAATGGTGAACACTAGAAGGCAAGGGAAGAGACCGATTATTGAAGAGGATCAGGAAATTCCTGATCTGAGAGGTGTGATCGCTGCTGAGGTCGGGGAGGTTCTTCACGAGTTACTCCCAAGTCTCTTTGAGCAGGTAAAGCAGGAACTGGCTAATGAAATTCGTAGTCAGGTAGAGGCAGCTGTGGCCAGCAGGGCCAGTGGATCAGGGGGCTTGTCAGGCGTACAACCACGGGGGACAAGCTACAGAGATTTCTCGGCCTGTCAGCCGCCACAGTTTGAGGGGCAGAAGGACCCCGTAACCAGCACTCGTTGGATAGCTGAGGTGGAGGGTGCTTTCCGCACCAGTTTTTGTACCGAGGAAGTCAAGGTTCGCTACGCATCGAACCTTCTGAGGAAGGCAGCGAAAGACTGGTGGAACCTTATTGTTCGTGCTCGGACGCCAGAACAAGTGGATAGCATGACTTGGGAACAGTTCAAGGAACTGTTCATGGAACAGTATGTGCCCCAAATTGAGGTAGAGAGACTCACAAATGAGTTTCTATCTATGGAGCAAACTACGGAGTCGGTGAACGAGATCACTGACAAGTTTTTGGAGCGGTCCCTTTTCTGTCCTGAGTATGTCAGGAATGAAAAGGCCAAAATGTACAGATATGGGAGAGTTTTGAAACAGGAGATTAGAGAATTTGTTGTTATGGCAAGGTGCACTGATTTTCAGCAGATGCACGAGGCGGCTCGGGCTAGAGAGCTCGAATTAGAGAGCCAAAGAAAGACAAGAAGGGCAGAAACGGTTCAGACTCAACCTCAGCAGACTAAGAGGTTCAAAACTGGGAGTCATAAACCGGAGGTAAAGAAAGAGTTCAAGAGAGAGCATCCCCGCTGTGGGAAGTGTGGACGACAGCATCCGGGAGAATGCCGTATGGGCTCCGGAACCTGTTACAAATGCGGGCAACCGGGTCATATCAGTCGAGATTGCAAGGCGACCGCAAAGATATGTTTTAAGTGCTACAAGCCGGGCCACTTTGCTGACGAGTGCCCAATGAATACCGGGTCGGTCCAGAACTCGGGAACCGCACCGGTGAAGATGCTAGAGGGTGGATTGGGAAAGAAGAACGACGCACCCAGGACTCGGGGGCGAGTGTTCCAGATGACCGTAGATGAAGCAAAGGAGGAGCCAGATGTCGTGACAGGTATTTTTCCTGTTAATGCATCACCTGCCCTTGTCTTATTTGACTCGGGAGCTACTAAATCTTTTGTTTCTTTATCGTTTTGTAAAGACTTTGCTATTGTAAAGGACAAGTTAGAGAGTCCGCTAGAAGTAGAAATAGCGGACGAGGAGTTTCGTTTTGTGAGTGATGTGTATAAAGGTAATGTAATAGAGATAGCCGGAGTGAAGTTTAGTATAGATCTTATTCCTATTGCGATGAGGGAAATAAATGTAGTAGTTGGGATAGATTGGCTTAGTCGGAATGGAGCGCGCATTGATTGTGAAAAACAGCAGGTAGTGATTCGAACCCCAAGTGGGGGAGAATTAACTATCTCGAGTGAAGGAAGAAAAGGGGTACCAAAGGTGTGCACTTTGGCCAAAGCTAGAAGATATGTGCACCATGGTGGTAGCAGTTACTTGGCGTATATTGTTGATGAACGGGAGGAGAAAAAGAAGAGAACAGTCGCAGATGTACCAGTGGTCAGCGAGTTTCCGGATGTTTTCCCGGATGACTTGCCTGGCATTCCTCCCGGGAGGCAAGTGGAGTTCCGAATAGACTTGATTCCGGGGGCGGCACCGGTAGCAAAGGCTCCTTACCGTTTGGCACCTCCGGAGATGCATGAACTGTCTAAGCAGCTGGAGGAACTGTTGGATAAGGGTTTCATCCGCCCCAGTAGTTCACCTTGGGGAGCCCCTATCCTTTTCGTGAAAAAGAAGGACGGGTCGATGCGGATGTGCATCGACAATAGAGAGCTTAACAAGCTTACGGTGAAGAACAGATACCCGTTGCCGAGGATCGACGATCTCTTCGATCAACTTCAGGGAGCCGTTTGGTTCTCTAAGATAGATCTTCGCTCAGGGTACCACCAGTTGAAGGTCAGGGAAGAGGATGTTCACAAGACAGCGTTCAGAACCAGGTACGGGCATTTCGAGTTCATCGTGATGCCATTTGGACTGACGAACGCACCGGCGGCATTCATGGATCTTATGAATAGAGTTTGCAGACCGATGTTGGATAGGTCAATCATCGTGTTTATAGACGATATATTGATCTACTCCAAGTCGAAGGAGGATCATATGGAGCATCTACGAGAGGTTTTGGAGATTTTGCGTAAGGAGCAGTTATATGCAAAGTTCTCCAAGTGTGATTTCTGGTTACAAGAGGTTCAATTTCTTGGACATCTTGTGAACCGAGAGGGTATCAAGGTAGACCCAGCGAAGGTGGAGGCAGTGATGAAGTGGGAAACCCCGAAGACTCCCACTGAGATTAGGAGTTTCCTTGGATTAGCCGGGTACTACCGCCGGTTCATCCAGGATTTCTCCAAGATAGCAGTTCCGTTGACGAAGCTGACGAGGAAGAACGAACGTTTCGTTTGGGGAGAGGAACAGAAAACAGCGTTCGAAACCTTAAGGAGAAAGTTATGCGAGGATCCGGTGTTAACACTACCGGAGGGAGTTGAAGACATGACAGTCTACTGTGATGCGTCTTATCACGGGCTAGGCTGCGTTCTTATGCAGAGGGGAAGGGTGATTGCCTATGCGTCTCGTCAACTGAAGACGCATGAGGTGAATTACCCGACTCACGATTTGGAGCTTGCGGCAGTGGTGTTCGCTGTCAAGTTATGGCGGCACTACCTGTATGGGGTGAAGTGTACTATCTATACGGACCACAAGAGTCTTCGTTATTTCATGGATCAACAGAATTTGAACATGAGACAGCGGAGGTGGTTGGATGTGGTGAAGGATTATGATTGCGAGATTCTTTATCACCCGGGGAAGGCAAATGTCGTAGCGGATGCCTTGAGTAGAAGAGCGAGTAGTGTTCTACTTCGGGTACCGTTGATGAGACTAACAGTATCAACGTCACTTCACGACTTGGTAAGAAGGTCTCAAGAGGAAGCGATCAAGGGTGAGAACCAGAAGAAGGAACGGATAAAGGGACAGGTGGATCAGTTAGTGCCCGACAGTCGAGGTCTATTGACTCGGTACGGTCGGGTATGGGTTCCAGTATCGTGTGAGGCAAGGCAGACACTTCTGGACGAGGCGCATAAGTCAAGGTTCTCTATCCATCCCGGTGCTACTAAGATGTATAGAGATCTGAAGACTGACTACTGGTGGCCGGGGATGAAGAGGGACGTGGCTAAGTACGTGGAGAAATGTTTGACTTGTTTAAGGGTCAAAGCAGAGCATCAGAGACCGCACGGGAAGTTACAGCCATTAGAGATACCAGAGTGGAAGTGGGAGCATATAACAATGGATCTGATTACCAAGTTGCCTCGAACACCTAGGAATCATGATGCCATTTGGGTGGTTGTAAATAGGCTGACAAAGAGTGCCCATTTTATCGCGATCCGTGAAAGTTCATCTGCAGAAAAGTTAGCTGACATCTATGTCAGTGAAATTGTAGCAAGGCATGGGGTACCGGTAACAGTGATATCAGACAGGGATGTTCGGTTTACGTCGCGGTTTTGGGGGAAGTTCCATGAAGATTTGGGTACGAGACTTCAGTTCAGTACAACCTTTCACCCACAGACGGACGGGCAAAGCGAGAGAACAATTCAGACTCTTGAGGATATGTTGAGAGCCTGTGTTTTGGATTTTGGGGGCAGCTGGGATACGTATTTACCGTTGGCTGAGTTCTCATACAACAACAGTTTCCATGCCAGTATTGGCATGCCTCCGTATGAGATGTTGTACGGGAGAAGATGTAGGACTCCTATCTGTTGGGGAGAGGTAGGCCAGCGTGAGTTAAGCAGCACAGAAGTGGTTCAGAAAACGACGGAAAGTATTGAGATGATTCGGGATAGGCTACGAACCGCACAGAGTCGTCAAAAGAGTTACGCCGACAAGCGAAGGTTGGATTTGGAGTTCAACGTGGGAGATAATGTTTTGTTGAAGGTATCACCTTGGAAAGGGGTGATCCGATTCCGGAAGAGGGGCAAGCTAGGCCCTAGGTTTATCGGACCTTTCAAGGTGATAGCACGGGTTGGGAAGGTTGCGTACCGGCTGGAGTTTCCGCCGGAACTCAGTCTGATACACAACACCTTCCACGTGTCTCAGTTGAGGAAGTGTTTAGCTGACGAGTCGGCGCATGTCCCTATAGATGACATACAGGTCGACGAACGGTTGAATTATATTGAGAGACCGATAGCAATCTTGGAAAGGAAGACCAAATCCTTGCGAAACAAGGAGATCAGCTTAATGAAAGTTCAGTGGGAACACCGAAAAGGATCAGAATGGACATGGGAACCGGAAGCTGAGATGAGATCGAATTATCCGGAACTCTTCCAAGTCTGATCGATTTCGAGGACGAAATCCTGGTAAGTGGGGGAGAGTTGTAACACCCCGTTTCCCAATTTACGTGATTTAACTGTCTCTTTTGGGGTTGAGTTAATTTTTGGGTCGTTATGTACGTGTTCAGGAATCTAGGGGCCAGTTTATCAATTTTGTAAGATGAGGGTGTGTTTTGGCATGTATGTAAAGGGGATGGAAACCCTAAACACCCTCATTTGCAGCCATTTGTTTCTTTAGCAAAGAAGAGAGAAAAGAGAAAAGGATTTTCGGAGTTCTTGTGAGCTGCTGTGAAAGACCAACCGATTCTCCTTCGTTAACCGTTGGATCGTCGTGAAATTTGGACAGCGACTTCATGACCCTCTAATCTACATTCTGACCGGAGGGATTTGGCATCGGAGTTCCCAGTAGAGAGAACCAAGTGTCCGAAGTTGCTGTGAAAGGGATTTTCGGAGTTCTTGTGAGCTGCTGTGAAAGATCGACCGATTCTCCTTCGTTAACCGTTGGATCGTCGTGAAATTTGGACAGAGACTTTACGACCCTCTAATATACATTCTGACCGGAGGGATTTGGCATCGGAGTTCCCAATAGAGAGAACCAAGTGTCCGAAGTTGCTGTATTTTCCAGGCGAAAGATTTGGTGATTTTGGAAGATTCAAGTTGTGAAAGGTTCTAGGAGGATTGTTGTTCGCGGTCTAGAATTGCAAGGTATGTGTATTATGTTTAGAAATCAATAGAAATGGGGTGTATGAAATGGGATGTTTGGCAAAGTTTTATGGTATTTGGACTATCCTAGCTATGTCATTTCGGGATGAGAGTTGGGATAGAATTAGAGTTCCATTTTTGGGCTTGTTATGATATGTGTATGTATGAATGTTATAGGTGGTACGAGGTGATTATTATACACTGTGAAGTACTTGGTAATTGACATCTTGACAGGTGAGTACTCTACCTATATTATGTAAGTTATGTGTATGTAGTTGGATTGCATGTGTGATTATGTGTATGTTGGCTTTGCCAAAGGAAAGAGTACCTATGGTGGTAGTAATACCCCTAGGGAATATGTTATGTATGAAGAGGCCTGGTACCAGTGTCTAGTTATGACCTTCCTTATTGGCTTTGTGCCTTAAGGAATGGAAGGATGTTACATGTATGTGATTGCTATGTTTATGCGAGTATGTATGCATGATGATATGTGGTATAGGTGCGTGCTCACTAAGCGAAAGCTTACCCCGTTGTTATTCATCTTTTAGTGGCAGGTACATCTTCGAAGAATAAAGGAAAGGCTCCAGCTTGAAGCTTTTGGATTTGCGGCAGCTCAGCAGCTTATATTTTCTTTTGATGAATGATAGTTTTGGATTCTCTAAGCTTTTCAGTTGAATATTGTTTGTCTCAAACTTATTGGTTTTAAGTTGCAAACTTGTACTCTTTTCTATAAGATTATGGGATTTTATCTAAATGTTTTAATTACAAATCTTCCGCTGTATTTTAAGGTTACTTTCTGTTAAATGAGTGTTTTAAAGATAAGGGATGTTACATGTAAAGTTGGTGGAGAGAGTGATGTTGGCGGTGGAGTTTTCAGCGAGGGTGGTAGCAAAATGACCAATGCTACCATCCACCTTCTCCAGATCAACACTGGAGGCTTTGCCTTGGACCTCGGTGGTCAGCTTCTTAAGTGCATCTCCAGCGTCTGTAACCGCTGAAGAGTTTGCAGTAAGAGTGGTGGTGAGAGATTCCACCTTCGTTTCCAAGCCTTTCAGGGAGTTGTTGATATCTCCCAAATTAGGACCTGAAAAAGTTGAGAACTTGTGAACAAAGGAAAGCTCAGAAGTTTGGGGTTTTGAGAGAGGAGTGTTTGGAGTTATGTGTATACCTGCAGAATGGTTGATGAAGTCCTCGATATTTCGATGACCAGTCAATGTCTCCGTATCATCTTCCAGTGTACCTTTACGCTGGGAAGTGCCCGCTGGTCCTATGTTTGACTCCTGCATCTGCCTTATTTCTTCAGCAGATGAGTCACTCAATTGAATGACTTTCGGTGTAGAGAAGGGGGAATAGATGGAGTGACCAAAGAAATGGTGGGAGGAGTGAAGGTTGAGAATAGGGATTGGTTAAGAGGATCAGCGTTGGATTCGCTGGGAATTACATCTTCAGTCCACAAGGAGTCTGAAGGAGGTGGGTTCTGTTCCAAGTTTATAACCTCAGCGTTTAGAGACGCCGAAGTTGGGATGGAAGGGGTGGCTTGAGCAGCTGTGGCAGAGCGTACCACTGAACTATCCAACGACTCTTCAGAAGAGTGAGCCGTAGAGTCTTCAACCTGTGAAGGTTTGGAGGGTTGCTCCTTGGATTTCTTGATCCTTTGAGAATCAAGTGAGGTAGTAGAGTGTTTACTTTTCTTAGAAGGAGTGGTCTTTGCAGCCCGGGTATCAGCGGTTGGGATTACCACTGAAGTAGCCACAGAAGTAGAAGAAGTAAGGGGGTTGAGAAGAGTTAAGAGAGTAGAAAGACGTACCTCGTTTGGCAGGGCTTTGAAGTCGAGCACCATAGTGCCAACCCGAGAGAGTCTCAGGTCACCCACTTTTGTGTATTCATCCCCAAGTCCGTGTAGAAAGAGAGCACCGACAACCCTTGGATATGGAACACATGTTGGTCTGTCAGCCATGTTCACCCTGAACGCCAAATCGTCGTAGATGATTGATGCCCAATCAACATGAAGACCCTTCAGCAGTGAGTACCCCATGGCATGTTGGGGTTGGGATGCTTGGTCAGTTGACCCAGTCTTCGCTGACAGGCAACTGATCAAGTAAGCGAAGATGAAGTTCATCTGGTTGGGCATCTTTGACTTCTTGATTGCGGTCAGCTTCTTCTCAGGGAGTCCATCTCTCCCTGTGTCCCACGTATAGTTCATTGCATCAAAGAATGCAATCAGGGTTTCCCTATCAGCAGGGTTTTATTTTTGGGATTTGGTAGAGGGACAAAACGAATTCTTTGGTACTGCCAGGAAGGTTTAGAGCACGCCTGATATGAAACGGGGTGATCTTGGAGGTTTCATGTTTGGTGTCACAGAGAATGACATCAACCAGTTTCTTGGGATCTTTGGTTGAGGGCACCTCAGCTCTTCTGGCAGTATACTAGAACTGAGCTAGAAGATACCTATGGGTCGGAGGTGCAGTGGTAAGTGTGAATCTCAGATCCGTGCAACGAACAATGAAATCAAAAGATTAAACAATCAAGTATATAATTTCAACTGGTCATCCATATATTAGCTTTCAGAGACAATTTATAATAAGGAATAGAAAGCAAATGAACAACTAGCCTATTTTCTAAGGCTAATCAACATTATATATGGCGGGCCCCTGGTTAACAAGCCCACGGCCCGTTCACTAACTTGGCTCAAAATAAAGAATTACAATTTAAACCCTGAACTTTAATTCAACATAAAACGACCCTAACAATCTCCCCCTTTGAATTGATGTTCGATTTGGCGCCAGTTCGCGACATATCTTTTTCGGAGCACGAAGTGAACTTTAAAACCATCTGATAGCACGGCGGTAGTCGATGCGTTCTTCAACCATTTTCAAGGCATTCCGAGCAGTTGTTTCATTCGGATTAGGGACATATGAGAACCTTAGATTTTCAGACTCGTGCTGGATGATTTTTCGAAGAGCATCTTGAACTTTGAAGAGCTTGCCGTCGCAGAATCTTTCTACCTGACTGAATCGCAGAAATCTTTTATCTTTATGTTCATTGACGTAGACAATCCCAAATTCAGGTCCTAGAAGCATAGCGTTCTCGGGATACATATTTAACTCAGGAGCTTGCAGATTCTGCTTTATTAGATTTACCTTCTTCGCTCTGTTCTCGATTGCCATTTGAAAATCCGTTAGATAAGACATCATAATTGTACGGACCAGAAATCGACGAAGAGCTTCGAGCGCCTTTGTAACTGGTAGCGGTCGGATAGTTCTTGAACGAAGGTCTATCAGAATAGCCAGGAAGTCAAACGGTCGGAGGTGCTGGAAGTCGGCTTCAGAAAATTTCCATTCATTCCCATCTTCACGTCGGATAGTGAATATAGGATAAACTATTCTCATAATGCGGCTTGACTGTATATTGAGTACCTCTGTGATCTGATGCTTGGTTCTGACTTGACTGACTGGAAGACACCGCTTCATTGCGCTGATGTACCGGCGTTGGTATTCGGGATTGAAGTTGTAAATACCTAGGCAAAAGGTCAGCTTGATTGGGCAGGGCTTGTGCACGAACAACTTCTTCAGAGATTCCTCCACGTGAGGAATAAATATCGGGATCTTCTCCCAACGGATTTGTTGCGGTTGAGGAGGGGGAAGATCAGAAGTTGTCGGTTGCTGAGGAGATGTCGGAATGTTGGCAGTTGAGGTTTCAGGTCTTGTTGAAGTTTCATCGGGTTGAGCAGAGTGAACGGGTGAAGAACCATATAAATTTTGGAGCAGGAACTAATCATAATCAATGTTGTCATCGTCATCAGTCGGGAAAACCAAATTAACCTGGAGATTTGCGGCCCTGGCGGCTTTTTCATACCATGCATCTTCGGTCTCCGGGTTGGCTTCGCAGTCTGGATCTATCATATCCAATAACGGTCTATCTGATGAGTCAAAATCAACCAGTTCCTGTGTTGAACCCTCGGGCTTTTCGACCGTCGGGTCTTCATCATCTGATATTTCCATGTCGATTACCATCTCGGCTAATGGCAACTCGGCTTCAGGTTCGGCGTCGGTTGTTGTTTCCGCAGTTGTTGGTTCCAGTTGAACCATAGTTGTCGTTTTTGTGAGGATATGAGTGGTCTCGGTAGGTCTTAGTCTTTTCTCCCCCTCACGGTGATCAGGATCATCCTGGTCATCGTGTTTGCACTTCAGGTTCGGCGTCAGTGTCAGATTGTTGGAGTAGCAGAGCCAAAAACATCGTCTTGAGGGTTTCCATCGAATAGTTAGGCTGAGAAGCCGGTGGAGGTGTAGGTGCGGTTTCAGCTTCGACGATCTTCTCTTTGCCTTTGATTAAGCTCTTCATTTTGGCGAGCTCTGCGGCGACGTGCTGCTCCATTGCCTCACGGACAGCCTTAAGGGTGCTTTCCAGGGACCCTGGTGACACAAAGTCGTGTAAGATAACTCCGGGATAACTTAGATTACCCGTTGAGGCATCTACCGGAGAGGCAGAGCCACCTACGTTCACAGTTGGCATGTTGGTAGCTGTGGTAGGATTTCCGTTCGATCCTCGTGTTCCGCCAGACGGAGACACTACAGACGTTCCGATCGAGTCACGAAGAGTCTCGATTTGTTGTTCCTCATGTTGTGTCCTAGCCGAAGAATGTATAATATCAAGTGGCTCTAGACTCAACTGTGCACTGAAAGAAGTCGCGACCGGGGGCTGCTGGTCGCTTATTTCAACACCAGTGCTCTCCGAGTGAGAGACCAGTGGAAGTTGTGCTTGATCCCCGTGCAAGACTGAAACATCCGTCTTTTGAGAGACGGATGAGTGGATGAGGGGGTTGTGCAATTGCTCCGCTGGGTCCACGGAGGCTTCGTCAATACCCCGTCCCAACGTATGAGACGGGATAGCAGATGTGGCTACCCGGTAATCGCTCGGTTGGGGTCGCTCAGGAGCCTTGTTATCTTTACGGCTCAATCTTTCCTGGTTCGACTTCGAACGCAATTCTCTCCTTCTCACATGTTCTAAATCTTCAACTAAATCTCCCTCAGTTGTCCTAAGATGTCCCGTTCCAGGTTGGGTTAGAGGGGTTGAAGGTGAGGCAGTAGAAGTGCCTTCGGTAAAGTGTGGGTTCGGTCCGATACGGGGAGAGATTTTTGAGAGCCGAATGGCACGGGTCGTATCAGATGCCGTATCGGAGTCAGATTCCACGTTATGAACATGTGTGGGGGGTGAGGGCGGATCAGAAAGATATGGAGTGGAGTCATGAAGAAGCTTAGGTCTAGATGATGGACCGGATTGGGGTTGGTTGGAACCGGGATGCGATTCCACTGCACCACTCACAGTAGCTCCCCTTCCCCGAACAATCAACACACCCCGCCCGGCAGCACCAGCTTTCCGGGCCCTTCCACCTCTCACTCTTGGACCCTCACGATGCTCGGGTCTAGGTCCCTGGGCAGGTCCCTCCGGTTCTGGCTGGACCACGGGATTCCTTAACGCTTCCCTATATGCTATCACTCCTGGTGCAGTGGGATCGGCGTGTGCCAGAAGGGCATCAGGTATTGGCATGGCCACGGCGTTGGATGGGTTACGGATGACCATGTATTGTAAATGACGAATGGGACATACCGGGTGGGTAGGACGTCGAGGTATCGCCGGATTAGCGTCCATGTGTTGACGAACTGCAAGCGAGAGGAAACGCGGGTATGGGAGGAACTTCTTCTGCTTGGTACCTCCGATGTGTCGAATAGCTTGCACGAGTTCACGCCAGATGATCATGGCAAAGTCGACGTGACGATTGTAGCACACGGCATTGAAGAGGCGTAGAAAGTCGTCGGTGCATTGGTCTATGCCTTTCCATCTTGAAGATAGACACCTGTTTAGAATTGTGAACAGGGTGTACCATATGGGGGCCAGGTACTTACGTGTGAACGCCGATGGCCGCGGAAGTGCGAAATTGTAGCCGAGTGCACGGATTTGAGCGCATAATGTTTCATCATTGACGGCGGGATCGTATCGTGCCTGTCCAGCGGCGTCGGCAGCTAGAAGTGAAAGCAGGCGGCGAAAGGAATCAGGCGTCAGTGTGAACGGTTGGTTGTCTATCTGCGCCGTTATGGTCTATGAGTTGCCGGCCGTGCGAACTTGGGCAGTAAACCATACATGTAAAACATAGATCAATGGTACGTCGGTAGTGGTGGTGAGGGCCTCACGGAGAGGGTGACGCATAAGAATGTCGACGATTACCCGATGTTGTTCTAGGGGACGGAATTGTGCCGGATCAAGATAATGGTTGTTCGGTTCTAACTCCGTTTCATGGTCAGGTGCGACCAAGGCATTATCCGCCGCTTCGTCAATGAGTTCCTCTTCCTGAGGTATTTGCTCTTCCGGAGGTTGTTGTTGTTCTTCCTGGTTCTGTGGAGGATTATGCTCCTGATCCGCCATTGAATATCTGTAATAAAATAGCACAGTTAATAACTGAGACGGAAGAACAAATGTCAGCGCGTACCTTTGCATTAATTGGCTCAATTTGAGACAAATTGAGGACTTTCAGTGTCAAAATGGGTACTGGACATGTAAAGCAGGGGTGTCCGGACAAGGCTATGGTATTGCAAAAACAATCCGGACAACATAAGTATCCGGACATCGTAGGTTTCCGGATAAAATTACATTCCGGTCAAAATGGGATTCCGGAAACCAATGAATCCGGATAAAATGGTTTCCGACAAAAAAAGGAACCCGAACACAGAAGAGTCCGGATGACTCAACATCCCGATAGTTAAACTTACCGGAAACCCGAAGGTTTCCGGACAACTAGGGTTCCCGGGTGTGGAATGAATCCGGACGAAATATCTACGAGTTTGACTGTTACCGGATAAATAATCAAAGTCTTTGATGGTGTCCGGACACAATGAATGTGTCCGGACAACATTCAAATTAACAATCAATCGTGATACAGTCCCAATCACTAACTAGAACATAGACTGAGTACCTAGCAGTGCTCAGAAGCACAGAAACGCAAGTAAATGACATTGAGTGGATTCAGAGGCGTGCATACCCGAAGGGGGTTTTCGGATCTATGTGATCGACTAATATGATGGTCGATTGGTGCGATGTGTAGAGTGATAGATATGGAAACGATATCGAGATGAGTAATCCAAGTACATACCTGATTTGCGACCGTAATGAAAGTGACAATCGATGATTTTGAGATAGACCGAGTGAGAGAGACGTTCGAGAGGGTTTTAGGGTTTTGCAAGGATTTTCCAAGTAAAGTGAAAAGAATGAACCCGGAAGCATTTTGTACTATGACAAGAAACCCGGGTGTGGTTTCCGGTTTCCCCTGTAACCCGGAAAGTTATCTGGTCCGAAAACCTATCCGGAAAGATGAGGTTTCCGGACATTTATCCGGATTCTTGGGGTTTTTAAAAAAAACTGTGTCATGTGCTTGAGAATGTTGCAAACCTGGAACTGTAAGAGGACCTTCTCGCGCTCCCCCTCAAACTTAGCATGGGGAAAACTATGCTCCCCCTCGGATAGTGCAGAATTGTGCACTAAGGAGTCTGACACAAAAAATAACTTGTGATCACTTAAAGAAAACATTGTGTCGCTCCCCCTCAATTGATGACCAATATATGAAATCCACTCGGGAGTGCACACACACACAAAAACTTTTTAACATGTTAAGATAAACTGTGTGCGACGCTCCCCTTCAACAGATGAATAAACTTACCTGATACTTCTTTGTGCTCCCCCTGAACACATGAACACACCGTGAAAGCACAGATATTGACAGATAAAAGTAGACGACAGTATGAAATAAAGAAACACACGAAGAAAGAAAGAAAACAAACGAAATCTACGAAATAAATACAGAGACTAAATCTAACTGTATAACTGAGACAAGTAGAATACAAGTGCGAGAAAGTGTATGCTCAACCATCAGGAGTGTAAACACCGGATGATGAGTAGACAGTTCCTCGTTTATGTATGGAACATGTAACGGGCACACAATCGGATTAAGTCGTCAGTTTTAGCATACCTAACTTGGACACAAGAGTGTTAAAACGTTTTTCGTCCAAGGATTTTGTAAACAGGTTTGCTAACTGATGTTCAGTATTTACGAAGTAGAGTTCGACTGTACCTCTTTCGACATGATCCTTCATGAAGTGACACCGAACGTCGATGTGCTTCGTTTTGGTGTATTGGACCGGGTTGCTTGATATGGTGATGGCGCTCTTCGAGTCACAGTAAATTGGAACTTTGACATACGTGAAGCCGTAGTCTTTGAGTTGCGTCCTCATCCAGATGACTTGGGAACAGCAGCTTGCGGAGGCCACGTACTCCGCTTCGGCAGTTGACGTTGAGACGCATTGCTGCTTCTTTGATGCCCAACTTACTAGGCTATCTCCCAAAAACTGGAGGTGACCCGAGGTGCTCTTCCGGTCCAACATGCAGCCCGCGTGATCCGCATCGGAGTAAGCGGATAGTGCAAAACCTGTCTCTCTCGGGTACCACAAGCCAAGATCAGCAGTACCACGTAAATAACGAAAAATTCGTTTGGCAGCAGTTAAATGAGACTCCTTAGGTTTTGATTGATACCGGGCACACAAAAATGTTGAGAACATGATATCCGGTCTACTTACAGTTAAATACATTAAAGAACCTATCATCCCGCGATACAATTTAGGATTCACATCCGTTCCTTTAGGATCGGCATGAAGCTTTGTACCGGGTGCCATGGGAGTTTTCATTGGCGAGGACTGTTCCATCTGGAATTTCCTAAGGATATCCCGGATGTACTTGGCCTGGTTTATGAATATCCTGGTCGACAGTTGTTTAACTTGAAGACCAAGGAAGAAATTCATCTCGCAAAGAATGCTCATTTTGAAAAATTCTCCCATAAGATTGGCAAAGTTCTTAGCATATGTTAGATTAGTAGAACCGAATATAATGTCATCTATATACACTTGAACAAGAAGTATGTGACCTTTTTCGTTTTTAATAAACAAAGTAGAATCGATTTTACCTCGTGTAAATTTAGCCTTTATCAAAAACTCAGACAGAGTGTTGTACCATGCTCGCGGAGCTTGCTTTAGTCCGTAAAGGGCCTTGTCTAAAATGTAGACATGGTCAGGCTTCGAATCGTCCACGAATCCGTCCGGTTGTGAGAGGCACACTTCTTCCTTGATATCGTCGTAGAGGAATGCGGTCTTCACATCCATTTGGAAGACCGTGAAGTTCTTGTGCGCGACGTATGCTAGGAATATACGTATGGCCTCGATTTTTGCCACCGAAGCATAGGTCTAATCATAATCGATCCCTTCTTGTTGTCCGTATCCCTTGGCCACGAGATGCGCCTTGTTGCGTACAACTATGCCGTCTTCGTCTTTCTTATTCTTGAAGATCCACTTGGTGTCGATCACCGTCTTGTGTTTTGGACGTGGAACCAGTTGCCATACCTTTAGAGCTTCGAATTGATTGAGCTCTTCTTGCATGGCTATGATCCAGTCCGGATCTTCAAGCGCTTCGCGTACGTTCGTCGGCTCAATGTTTCTTAAGAAGCCGGAGAATAGACAGAAGTTGGTGGATGCACCTCGTGTTTGAACTGGAGTAGAGGGATCACCGATGATTTGATGCAAGGGATGAGCTTTCGTCCATATGGTGGTGTGCGGAAGCGGCTGTTGAGTTGAGTGAGACGCGTCCGAATCCACATAATCACCAGATGACAGGTCTTGTACGGCTTCAAGTGTCGCAGGTTGGTTTCTCGGAGGAAGTGGGGGAGGATTCGTCGGAGGTTGAACGACTTCTTGGTCCGAGGAGTTCAGAAGGTGATCGGAGATTGTAGCAGATGACGAATCACTAGGTGTGATCTCCGGATGTGTAACAGGTTCCTCCGAGGAAGCAGAAGTATCGGTAGAGGTGGATGATGACGGTTGTGTTGTCTCCACAGTGATGGATGGCATGCTTGTAGAAGGCGGTGGACCGGATAGGTTCGATGAGTCCTCAGTACGAGCGGCTTCAAGTCGAGGTTGTGCTGAGACAGTAGGGGAAACATTAAAGATGTCATCATAAAAGAACTTAAACAATAAATCTAAATCAGAAGAGTCAGCATTCGATGAAGATGCATGATAGGGATTTATTGTCGCTTGTGCAGATCCTGAACTTGGAGGTCCGGAAGCTAGCACCCCAGTTAAACCGGGTTCTGAACTGTTTTGTTCAGAAGCCAAATCTACGGCTTCGTCGAATGTCACGTTTACACTTTCGACAACGGATTTATTCCGTTTGATGTAAACGCAATACGCTTGAGCCTGCATGGAGTATCCGATGAAAACTCCTTCGTCCGCCTTGGGGCTGAATTTGCTGAAATCGTCTTTGTCATTCAGAACATAGCACGTGCATCCAAACGCATGGAAGTACTTGATGTTCGGCACACGGTTGTTGATGATCTCGTACGGCGTCTTGTTGAACTTCTTGTTGAGGATGGAGCGGTTTTGCATATAACAACCTGTAGACACCGCCTCGACCCAGAGAAAGTGCGGCAGATTGGACTGAGAAAGCATGGTGCGAGCCGCTTCGACTAGGGTACGGTGGCGATGTTCCACCACTCTGTTTTGCTGAGGAGTGCGTGCGGCAGAGAAGGTGTGCGAAATGCCGACTGAAGTCAGATAGTCGTCCACCGTTTGATTTTTGAACTCCGTACCGTTGTCGGTCCTTATGGTCTGAACTTGTTGTTGCTTGTTCAGTTGGATGGTCTTCAGATGATTGAAGATCAGCTCCAGAGTTTCGTCTTTCGAGCAAATGAACTTGACCCATGTGTAGCGCGAGAAGTCATCCACCAACACCAGGACATATTTGCGCTTGTTGATACTCTGAACACGCATCGGTCCACACAAATCCATATGGATAAGTTCGAGGGACCTGGACGTGCTCGGAGTTACCTTCGGTTGAATCGGCACCCGCTTCATCTTTCCCTTTTCACATGCCCCGCAGAGACGATCTTTCACGAATTGAAGATCGGGCATGCCTTTCACGTGTCCGCCCAGCACCAGTTTGTTGATACTTTTGAAGTTGAGGTGCGAAAGACGTCGATGCCAAAGCCAAGCTTGTTGGGAATTGGCCTTTGACATGAGGCAGACAGGGTTATCGGTCTAGAGGGCTGCAAGATCGATTGTGTAGAGGTTGGTCTTGCGTTTCCCAACCAGTAGCTCCTCTCCGTCGTCGTTGAGGATTCTACACCGTTTAGCTTTAAATCGTACCTCGAGATCTTTGTCGCAGAACTGCCTGATGCTGAACAGATTGTGTCCCAATCCCGCGACGTGTGATACCTTCTTGATTGTGATCTTATCTTGGACAATGTCGTCGTAGCCCACGATCAGTGCCTTGTCGTTGTTGCCAAATCTCACGTCTCCACCATATTCTTCTTTGTAGTTCGTGAGAAGCTCCCTCCCTCGCTCATGTGTTTGGAGCATCCAGAATCTAAGTACCACACATGACCGTGCTGCAAAATAGAGTTAACGGATTTTAGGTACCCAATTTTATTTGGGTCCTAGAGGGTTAGGTTTGGCACCTCTCGGAGGAACTTGCTTTGACACAGCTTTCCCCTTAGGTGTAGATTGTACACCGTTTGCGAAAACTAGTTTTCGCACAGGTTGCCTCCTTGGTGTAGGTTTTACACCTTGTGGAGGAACAGGATTTTTAGCACGTTGCCTCTTTGGTGCCGGTTTAACCTCAGTAGGAGCAACCCATCTAGGAGTGGGTTTGGTCTCCCGCTGTGGTTTAACCTCTGATTGGGAACCCCGTTGATTATAGTATTTCTGTTTATTATTACGAGGTTTATTTCTGGGTTTATGATTATACATGTGATATGACCCAAACCAATCATTTAAGTTAATTTCATCAAAATCATTCCAACCACATCTAGAACAACATAAACAATCACGCGACAATTGAATCAATTGATGAACTGAATTAAGTTTAATCGGAAAAGAAACTTCAAAACGATTCCAATTATTCTAAACACAATTGTCTTTGTTTATTCTAGAATTAAAAGCAGTAGGAACAGACTTTGATGTTGCATCCTTGACAGGTTCCTTGTTCAGCCACTTTGGTTTTTCTTGTTTTGCTTGACCATTTTTATCTGAAACAACAGGGACAGAGCGGTCAGTGACTTTTGAAGGAACAGTATCTTTGGTAGGAAATTGCTCGGTCTTTTGCCTCGGCTGTGATTGGTTTTTAGAAACAGGTTTGGATGTTGGTTTTGATTTTGAAATTGTGATCACAGCTGGGGACTTTGTTTTAGAACAACTACCCTGTAGAAAATTGATCGGATGATTGACTACTGGAGACAAAAAATCAGTATGACTCGGGAGAGGTTTGTCGAAAGGGAACGACTCAAACTCTCCATCAGATTTGCCTTCAGAGTTCATATATTCTGAAAAATCGACTTCCGGAATTACAGGACTTGGATCGGTCAAGGAAGGCGAGGAACACGCTGTGCTTTCGGTTGTGTGCTTTGGGGAATTCGATGTGGAAGCGTTTGAAAAATCAGAGTTTAAATTCCTTTTAACACACTCATCTTGAGAAACTTTACTTTCTTGCGAAGAGATATTTCCGATGAAGGCTTTACACGAGGATGTGTCAGATGAGTTAGAGGAAAGTTCAGGTGAAATCTGCTTCGCAGTTTGGAGCAAGTCAAGCTGCACTTGGAGTTGACTATTTATCATATGCTTTTTCATCGTTTCTATTGTCACTTCAGACAGTCTCGATGAGAGCTTATTGATTTCACACTGAAGAGTTTCCTTTTCTTCATTTGAAACACCTTCGGTTTTCTCAGATTTGAGTTTCTCAAGTTCCTGAATTAGCGCTTTCTTTTCGTTTTGAAAAACAGGCCTTTCTTTCTCAAGTGACTCCTCCAACTCGACAATCTTTGCTTCCAAGATGAGAGGGGGAACATAGCGTTTAAACTCATCCGTCTCAGTCTTTGTTGTGGTTACTTGGACCTCATCCTTTTTGGAGGAATCCTTGGGCGTAGCAACCTTGTATGGGTCGAAGTAGTCATTTGAGAGATACTTTTTGTTCTTTTGATAGGAATAATTTAAATGTTCATAACAAAACGGAAGTTGTATTCCTCGTTTGTGTGCGCGTTTATATTCCTCGGTTTCCTCTTCCTTTTCAGGTTTTAGAGGACCAGTCCATTGAATAGCATATTCCAGATACTTTTTATCTAACCCAAACAAGCAAAATCATACAAAGTGGGTGTTTGGTATCTACCCTTTTCAAATAGTGTGGGTTATCGTATCCGATTCCCCACTCTTTGTTAAAGTACGTGAACTCTTTGGGTTTATTCAGAAAGATGGTTTGATCAGTTTGACCCCTTTTGTGGAGTTTGGTTTCAAGATCAAGAATTTTAGTAACAAACTCCTTATGCTGAATTTGAAGAGAGGAACATTGATAAACAATTTCTTCTTTCTCATTCAGACACTGATCAAACTGAGACTGAAGTTCAGATAACTTGGCCCATAAGTCCTTAGGTGCTATTGAAAGATTTTTGCACTTGTCTTTTAAATTAGCATTTTCGGACTTATATTTTTCATTTAATCCTGTTTGAACATCTAGATTTTCGGTTAGGGAACTAATCTCAAGCTTTTGTTCTTTAGTGGTGGCCTTAAAGGAATCTGCATGTTCAACAAGTGATTGCATTTGATTTAAGAAATCTTTTTGGCAAGAATCACATACCTGACTTGTCTTCTCTTCATCGGCTGGAGAGTGATATCCCATGAAAGCATTAACACCATCAGAATCGTTTTCATCATCAGAACGACGCAACCAGTAGTCGTTTTCCACAAGTAGAGCTTCTCCAGCTTCCATCTGCTCGGCCAATGCGAGTTTTGCCTTGTAGTAGTGAGAATTCTTTACCACAGGCCTCGTACAATCTTTAGCAAAGTGACCAAGCTTTCCGCAGTTGTAACATGTCACTGGCTCATCCTTCTTCTTACTTTCTGATTTCTCAGTCTTTTCTTTCTTCTCTGACTTCCCTTGCTCATCAGCTTTCTTCTTTCCCTCATACTTGTGCTGATGATCATGGCGCTTGTTGGAGGAGGTGGAGTAGCGCTGATTGTTGGACGAAGGCTTCTTATAGTACTTTTGTTGTTGGAAAGATTTTGTAAGAAGAGCTATCGCTTTCTTGAAGTCAGATACTTCATCATTAGAGTCACTGTCTTCCTTTTCAGATTCGGAAGAGCTTTGCTTTTGAGCATGTTTAGAGTGACAGCTCGAAGAATCCCTATCTTGGAGGACATGAGTGCAATAGGATCAGCAGCTGGCTTTGATTCAGTTTTCTTCTCGCTCAGAAGCTCATTCACTTCATCTTCGTCTTGAAGAAGCGTCTCATAGAGTTAATTGATGCCGATGTTCCTTATCAAGTTGTTGTGCTTGACATGAGAAGCAAACACCTTCCATTCCGACAGCAGATTATTGAGAAATTTGAGCGCGTTTTTTGTGTTGGAGAGAGTGATCTTATTCTTGTTTAGTTCATTAAGAAGTGAGAAGAACCGTTCATAGGTCTGTGTGAGAGATTCTCCGGTGCGCTGCTTGAAACCATCGAACTTGGTTATCGCGCTGTTGATCTTTAGTTGATTTCTGACATCGCTCCCACGCATCATTCTGGCCACTTGATCCCACATGCCCTTTGCCGTGTCTTTGTAGCTGTCGATAGCTGTATAGATCGGGTTGGGAAGGGCTTGGACAATATATCTCTTTGCATGCTTTTCACCTTCGATCATGCCTCTTTCATCTTCGGCCATGTCGGCGATAGTCTTTTTCGCACGACGAGCTACAGCAGTTGCAGTTGCCTCTATGTCCTTCATCGGCCAAGGGATTGGACCATCTTCAAGAGCTCTCTTGATGTACTAGTAGTTGTCCTTGGACTCTATGAAGAGCATGAATCTGTCTCGCCACTGGCTATACTCACCTTGGTAGAGACAAGGTGGTTTGGAGTCGGTACCGATTGCGAGAGCGTCACGCGAAGTAGACATCTTTGGTTGCAATGGAGTGATCGTCAGACGTGTATATTGATTCAAAGTGTAAACCTAACGCAAGGCACTATGAGTGGGATCCTAACGCAGGTTCTACGACTGATATAAACTAAGAGTGATCTTACTGGATAGGAATCCAAATAAGGGTCTGATCAGGAAGTGTCCGGATCAGATCAATAGACAAAACAGTTCAAAAATCACAATAGTTTCCGGATAAGTTGAAAGAGTCCGGGCAGCTTAAATTGTCCGGATACAGTAAATAGAAGTAGAACGTACCGGATGATGGGGATTCCGGATAAAGGACTTACCGGACAAGATGGAAAAGCACAAAGCTTACCGGGTGTAAAGGGAGTCCGGATAATATGTTTCCCGGATACGAAGTGTTGTCCGAATAAAAACTTTTAGCGGAAACCTAGGGTTATCCGGATAAAATCTTTACCGGAAACTTTGGGTTTCCGGAAAACACTACCCGGAAAGATTAAGGAAATTGATACTTACCCGGAAAGAATGACTTACCAGGAATACTCGACTTACCCGGAAAGAAAACGAATCCGGATGGAATAACACAAACGTCCGGACAGTGTTGACTTGTCCGGAAACTGCGGCTGTGTTATCCGGACTCTGCGGCTGACTTTTCCAAATCGATTGAAACTCGATTAGGGTTGCTCGAAAATGTTCCTGAAAGATTAGAAACACTTCCAAACACAAAAATAACACTCACCCAATCGATTTTAAATTAAAAACAACAAGTTTTGATGGTAAAAATTTGATTTTTAATGAAGAACACACTCAAAACTTTTGAATTTGATTTGCTTAATTACCCACTCAAATAGTCGAATTAGGATGTGATAACTTGCAGAATGAACAATAACAACGATACTAACACAACCCAATCAACGAAATCAATCAATTTTATCAGAATCAAAGTTTTGAAATTTCAAGAATGTGACACACGTGAAAAGTCAAAAACTTACCAGAAATCAATAGAAAGGCTTTGAATCAATTCTGTCTGTCTGCTCTGATACCAATTGAGCTAAGGTCAGTGCAACGAACAATGAAATCAAAAGATTAAACAATCAAGTATATAATTTCAACTGGTCATCCATATATTAGCTTTTAGAGAGAATTTACAATAAGGAATAGAAATCAAATGAACAACTAGCCTATTTTCTAAGGCTAATCAACATTATATATTGCGGGCCCGTGGTTAACAAGCCCACGGCCCATTCACTAACTATGCTCAAAATAAAGAATTACAATTTAAACCCTGAACTTTAATTCAACATAAAACGACCCTAACAGTAAGAGCTGTCGATAGAGGACAGGTCTTGAGAAACTTCACAGCGTCATCAAGATGTGTGACATGTTTCTTTTCAGGGAAGTCGAAGAGAGCATAGGGATTATTTCTTTGAAAGGTAATTTTCTTGAGATCGAACTTAACCTGAGGAGCCTTTGTGAATTCAGTAACCTCAGCGGCAGTGGGAGACTTCGTAGCAGGAGTGTCAGTAGTAGATTCCATTTCTGTTTAACACATATAACCACGAAGAAGATGAACAAAAATGTCTTAATATGGAAAAATTTTCCAAAAAGATTTTTTTGAGTTTTGTCAATTTCATTCAGACACAAGATGTCTTAATGAAGATTAGGGTTTTTCTTGTTTTGAAAAAGGAATACAAAACAGAGAGAGCATTTGTTTTCCAGTTTTCGTTTGAAGAAGAGATTCTGGAAAGACATATGAAGAAGCAAGTTTAAGATTCTTGTTTTAAACTTGAAGAACAACCATGAAGGTTGTGTTCATAAAATCATGAAAAGAGATGATTTCATTTTAAGAGGGTTCTTTTGTTTGATCTGTTAATAACAATAATAAGATCAAAAACAAGTTTATGAGTTGCGAAATAAATGAAATAATAACCTGTGATGCTTAAGCAGATGAAGATGAACAGGTTCTTGATATTAAATCTTGAATGCAATAGAGAATTCTTGCTTGAAAGAGATGATGTTCGCGCAAGGGTAAAGATATAAACTCGAAGGGTTTATATAGTGAGAGTAGAGAGAGAAAAACTATGAGCAGGAAAGTTTTTCATGATGACACGGACACGTTCCTTGATTTTGATTGGACAAGGAAGTCGAAACGGGCGAACGTGTCAGAGAAAACGTGCCATGACTTATCCGTTGTGATGACGTCACAAACGTCCTTTCATATTATAGGATGTCTCTGAGTATTTTGAAAGCTCAGGGACATTTTTTAAAACATGAAGCACTGAATAAAAATATCAGTGTTAGATTTAGAAATTTCAAAAGTATCACTGAAAGGAAGAGATATTCAGCGATGCAATTTGTTTTGAAATCTTGCATTTACATGCGAACGTCGGCGAGTAAGAGAGAGCATACCTTAACATCAGCGAATCAAGTTTGTTTAGAGAGTAGATGATGAGAAGGGTTATACAAGTTCATTATTATCACTGATCAATTGTGAACCGCTGAAGATTTTACTCTTCAAAGTTCAGCATTCCAAGCTCGCTGATAAGAAAAGTTGAATCTTGTCTCATCAAGAGGCTTGGTGAATAGATCAGCTAACTGAAAGTCAGTTGAGATAAAATGAAGTTCTATATCACCATTCATCATATGATCTCTGATAAAATGATACCTGATTTCGATGTGTTTGGTCTTTGAGTGTAGCACTGGATTGTTTGCTATAGCGATGGCACTAGTGCTGTCACAATAGATTGGAATTTTTGAGAGCTGAAGGTCATAGTCCAGTAGTTGATTTCTCATCCACAAGACCTGAGAACAACATGTTAGAGCATTATTGTATTCAAGATTTATTGTAAAGTCTTGTAATTAGTCAAAGCTTGTAAAGTCAAATGTAAAAGTCAAAGTAGATTAGATTTAATGCTTTGTAATCCTAGGTATAAATAGGATTAGTTAGCTTAGATGTTAAGAAAGTCAAAAGAAAGCAATTCATTAGTGATCTTAATTGTAATATTCTAGAGAGAGAAGTGAGAGCATTCTAGAGAGAGAAAGTGCATAATTCCTATGTAAATCTCTATTATGTTCAAGATCAATGGATGATTTGATGATTACCTAATAGAAACTGGTTTCACATTTGGTATCAGAGCTAAACAGGAGATTCAAGAAGATCAAGATCCAAATTGAAGAATTTTTACACTGTTCATACAGAATTCGAACCATGCATGCTTTACTATTCATCTGATCACTTTTTATTCAAACTTTGATTTTTGACTTCTTGGATCAATTTCTTGGCATCACTGAACTCGGATTTGATTCCTGAACACATTTAATTCTTGGATCATCATCATTTACTGCACAGATTCATCTTATTTGATCGATTCTTGGATTTTTGTTCGAAAACCCACAGTTCACTGTTTTGGATCATAATTCGTTTAAATCGATCGAATTGCGAGTTGTGATCAACAAGAAAAGTGTGCGGATTTTGATTACGAACAAATCGATATAAGTTTCATCTCATTTGATCAAGAATTGAAAGAGTTATGGCAGAATCAGTGATTTTCGTGTTCAAAGTAAAGAATTCGGATTGTTCTTGGTGAATTCGGATCATTCATACGGAATTCGGACCATTCAAGGGATTTTCTACTTGATTTCGGACAATTCGGAGTGTTCTTAATTTTTACAAGTCTTGAATTCGAACCCTTCTGCATTCGAATTGATTGAATTCGAATCCTTCTGCATTCGAATTCCTTGAATTCGAATCCTTCAGCATCCGAATTGATTGAATTCGAATCCTTCTACATTCGAATTCATTGATTTCGGATCCAACTACATTCGAATTCATTGATTTCGAATCCTTATTCATCCGAAATCTTACAAAAAAAAATTTGAATCCTTATTCATTGAGAAAATTTTTTATTCCGAAAATTTTCTATAGTGTATTTCATAAACTGTAAGAGCTTTTTCAAGAAAAACATTTTCTATAGTGTATTTCATACACTGTAAGAGCTTTTTGTATAGTGTATTTTCATACACTTTCTGCTTGATCTTCTGAACGATCATTTTCTAGCAATATTAAATATGGGTTTGAAGCAAATTATTATAACAGAAATACCTTCAACTCCACAAGTTTCTGTTAAACCAAATAATGAAAGTTTGAAACAATATATTGCTAAAGATGTTGCTTCAAGTCCTTCATTTTCTGATTTAAATAAAGCATTGGAGGAAGAAAATGTTGATCTAAAGAGACAGATTTTAGACTTTTCTTCTTCAAATGCTAAACTTACAAAAAGAATTACTGATCTTGAAGTATATATATTGCAGGTCTTGAAACAAAGAAAGACAAAGACAACTCAAGTCTGCACGATCAAATCGAGAAACTTCAAGAGAAAGTAACAACACTTCAAAAAGAAAATGCTGATCTGAAGAGCATTGAAGACAAGAGAGAGAAGATTCTTAAAGAAAAGGAAGTAATTGAACTTAATTGTATAAAACTTTCAAAACAAGTTTCTGACTTTGAGAAAGTTTTATTTTTTGAAAAAGAGAAGCTCGAAAAAGAAAGAGCTATTTTTGACACTAAACGAAAATCATTTGAGATCAAAAGTTCTGAACGTTCCGTGAAAATCTCTGAACTAGAAAAGATTTTGGAAAAAGAAAGGAAAGATTTCACGGAAAAGAAAAATCTCTTTGAAAAGGAAAGTAAAACCCTTAAAAAGAAAAATATGGAAATTTTCAAAGAGATTACTGATAAAAGAAAGTTTTTGGAAAAAGATTTTGAATCGGAACACGAATATTTTGAAGATACGATTCTTAATCTTACCGAAAGATTATCTGGTTTATCAGCTGACATTATGAAGGATCAATTGATAAAATCTGATCTCCAAAAGAAATTTGATCTAATTTCTAAAGAGAAAAATGTTTTGATAAACAAAGTCAAAGAACTTGAAGACGTCATTTTTAAATTTGATGTCTCAAAGCAGACCAGTCATAATTCTATCTTTCAAACTCCATTTGTTAATACAAATGATTCTGAATGCTCTTTCAAAACTGCTTCAAGTTCAAGTTTTATAAACATTTCTTCTAAACAATTTAATAGATCAACTGATTTCTCAAAAGATCAGATTCGTTCAACAAATCTCTTCTATAATCCTCTGCTTGATAAATCAGATAACAAAACAAATGTGCCTAAAGTTAATACTTCCAAACCTGAAGAAGTTCCAGTCTTCAAAAAGGTGAAGATGGAATGGAGAGTCAAAGGCACAACAGTTCCAAAGAAAGATGTGCCAAAATCATTTGTCTCCACAACAAGTGCCAAAAAGAACAATGCACCGAAAGGTAAATCTTTTGTTCAACCTAATCCTATTCATTCTGTAAATCATCTAATTAGGTTGGCACATAAGAAAATTTGTTGTTCCTACTGTGGTTCAAATGATTTTGTGCATAAAAATCATACTTCTTATTGGTACGGTACTTACAGTATTCCTTTTAAGAAATCTACACCTAACCCACTAGGACCCAAGTGCCGTTGGGTACCAAAATCTGCTTAATCTGTTTTGTAGGTTCTTCATGTGTTGTACTGATTTGTAGATCCATACCACACACATGACTAAAAACAGAAGAGAAGCGGCGTATTTTTTGAAGAATATTTGTACCATTAAGGGGGAGACAAAGACCTATGGTTTCTAAACATATCAGTTTAGGACCCGCACTTAAAAGAGATTATAGTTTCTGAATACAACAGTTCAGGACCCGTGCTTAAACGTTTTTTGGCTTTTGAACATATCAGTTCAAAACCCGTGCTTCAACGACTTTGGATTTTGAACATATCAGTTCAAAACTCGTGCTTCAACAACTATGGCTTCTGAACAATTTAGTTCAGGACCCGTACTTCAAAGACTAAGACTTCTAAACAAATCAGTTTAGAACTCACACTTCTCAGGTGATATCTTTAACTGTTACATCTTTCTGTTTCAAGGAACGTGGTAAAAGGTAACATTGGATTATATTTTGTTTCTACCACTTTGAAAACTTGAATCTTTACAAATTTAATTCAATGAGATAAAATTTTCAATTTTCATTCAATGAATTAAATGTGTGCTAAAAGATGATTTTACAAGTATTTTTGTATTATCTGAGTTAGATTTGTTTCAACTTTCACCTCTGAAATAAATCGAAAGGTCAACAAAACATGAATGAAATTATGCTGAATGCTCAAAGTTATGTGAATCTGGACTTATATAGAATATAATGCTCAAAAAGCCTATATGTCAGAATGATGGATGGAAATGAAAATATGGGAGAAGCACTATATTTTAGAACCAAGTGATTGAGATAAAATTGTTGCACTATCATTTAGTTTGAAAGTTTGTGCCTGTGGCCTTTCTGGTTTGGGAGAGTAAGTCCTAAGGGGTGCTCGACACCTAGTCCCTAAGATCAACTGGTCTGGGATCGGCTGACCCAAATCCTGCAATAGAACCAGATAGAAAGCCATGTTCTACTGGTACAAATGGGTTTAAGATATATCGATGTGGCCTTTCTGGTTTGGGAAATTAAGTTCTAAGGGGTGCTCGTCACCTAGCACCTAAGGCCAACTGGTCTGGGATATGCTGACCCAAATCCTGCTATAGAACCAGATAGAAAGTCATGTTTAACGGTGTATCTTATTCTTACTAACTTTTTGATCAAAAGATGCCAATGAGCACAAAATCAAAGGATGCCAATGAGCACAAAATCAAAGGATGCCAATGAGCACAAAATCAAAAGATGCCAATGAGCACAAAATCAAAAGATGCCAATGAGCACACATCTCTTGAAACTTGGGAAAATACAAAGTCGCGATAAACCCATAAATTTACAAAATTCTGATTTTGGACAAATAGTGTGAGTAAAGCAAAGTATTCTTATATGTTTTAGAATTGCATACGCTAGATGCTAATCATATTTCGCATGCTAGCACACTAAATAGATTTAATAAAGGGGTTGAAACTGAACGTTTGTAAATTGATATGCAATGATGTCTTGTTTTTGAATCCAAACACATGCATTTGATTTCATTTGATTGAAATATTGTTAAATTTCATTAAGTTGAATTTCTTTTGTAAAGCTTTCAAATGATCAAATGTTAGTAGTTATAAAATGAAGTTCAATGAATTTTATTTTCCTTGTGTAAATTTTTTTTTAAAATTTGTGCTACAATTTCAAATACTGTACGTTATTGAAATATATGCATACTTTCAGGGGGAGAAAACAAATTGCTCCAGAATTCTTATTTTGAGGGGGAGCAAGGTTATCCACTAAGGAGGAGATTGTTAGTAATACTAAGAGACGCGACTGAAATTGAAGAAGATTTTCGATGATAATGATGCTCACTTTCATCGAAAAAGGGGGAGAAATGTTTAATTCAATTTCATGTCAAAAAGCTTTCAAGTCAAATATATTTCAAGTCAAAGATTCGTTAACAAAGACTGAAGATCAGGGGAAGAAGGATCATGTGAAGTCCAAATGTTGCTGAATTTGGTTATCTTAGTTCTGAGTGGTTCTCGGAATGCGCTTACACCTAAAAGTTCAAAAATGTGGATGGTTTCACATCTTTCTGAAATTCATGTTCAAGACTTGAAGACAATCTGTTGAAGATTGTATTGAAGAAGGTTGCCTTTTCAAAGAGAAAGACAAAGACTTTTCATGTTTGTCTGAAGATTCTTCAAAGCTGAGTTCTTAAAGAGTGTCAAAGCATATAGTTCGCCGTGAACTAGTGGAGATAAAGCTATTTGAAGATTATCTGAGCCTCAAAGTTTAAAGCGGTCAAAGATAAAGTATTGAAGATCAAGTACTGAAGATTGCTGCTATTTTTTTAAATCTTGAATCCAAAGGGGGAGATTAGAGCATTATTGTATTCAAGATTTATTGTAAAGTCTTGTAATTAGTCAAAGCTTGTAAAGTCAAATGTAAAAGTCAAAGTCATGAAAAGTCAAAGTAGATTAGATTTAATGCTTTGTAATCCTAGGTATAAATAGGATTAGTTAGCTTAGATGTTAAGAAAGTCAAAAGAAAGCAATTCATTAGTGATCTTAATTGTAATATTCTAGAGAGAGAAGTGAGAGCATTCTAGAGAGAGAAAGTGCATAATTCCTATGTAAATCTCTATTATGTTCAAGATCAATGGATGATTTGATGATTACCTAATAGAAACTGGTTTTACACAACAGCTTCCAGCGGCTACATACTCAGCTTCAGCGGTTGAGGTGGACACTGAGTTTTGCTTTTTACTTGTCTTACTCACCAGCTTTCCACCCAAGAGCTGACAACCTCCTATGGTGCTTTTCCTATCCATTTTGCAACCTGTAAAATCACTATCTGAATAGGCGATTAGATCAAACCCTGAGTCTTTGGGATACCAAAGACCTAGGTTAGGAGTACCCTTAAGGTAACGAAAGATTCGCTTTACAGCGATCATATGAGATTCCGTAGGTTCAGCTTGATATCGTGCACACAAACAGGTTGCGTATATAATATCAGGTCGGCTAGCTGTAAGATACAGAAGAGAGCCGATCATCCCACGGTACGTTGTGACATTAACAGGTATTCAGAAGGATCCTTGTTTAGTGTCAGCGGCGGTGCCATAGAGGTTTTCATAGCTGAACTCTGCGTTAAATCAAATTTCTTCAGCATATCTTTAACATACATACCTTGGTGAATGAAAGTTCCTTTTTCACTCTGTTTGATTTGAAGACCAAGGAAATATGTTAGCTCACCCATCATACTCATTGTATATTCAGCTTTCATTTTCTCAGCGAAACGAGTACATAAGTCAGGGTTAGTGGAACCAAATATAATATCATCGACATATATTTGAACAAAAATGATATGACCTTTTACTTTCCTGAAAAATAGAGTTTTATCGATTTTACCACGCTCAAACTTTTCAATATGAAGATAAGTAGAGAGAGTGTCATACCATGCACGAGGAGCTTGCTTTAAGCCATAAAGTGCCTTATCCAGTTTATAAACATAACCTGGATGCTTAGGATCTGAGAATCCTGGGGGTTGTTCCACGTAGACTTCTTCATTCAGCTTTCCGTTGAGGAACGCTGACTTGACATCCATTTGATAAACTGTGAAGTCTTTGTGTACAACGTAAGCTAGGAATAGACGAATAGCTTCTAGTCTTGCCACTGGGGCGAATGTTTCGTCGTAATCTATACCTTCGTCTTGTCTATATCCCTGAGCAACGAGACAAGCCTTGTTGCGGGTTACAGTTCCATGTTCATCCAACTTGTTTCGATAGACCCATTTAGTGCCTATAACTGTCTTATCGGATGGTCTTGGAACAAGATTCCAAACTTTGTTTCTTTCAAATTCTGTCAGCTCTTCTTGCATAGCGCTGACCCAGTTTGGATCTCTGAGGGCATCATCTATTTTCTTTGGTTCAATCAGAGAAATAAAGTTAACAAATAAACAAATGTTACCTGCACTTCGTCAAGTCTGAACACCAGCGTTTGGATCACCAAGAATCTGATCAATAGGGTGATTGATAGTCCATCACTGAGCTGGAGCATGAGTCGTTGACTCAACTTGAACTTGAGGGGCTGAAGATGAGGCTTCAGCAACTTCTGGTATATCAGCCAAGAGAGGAAGAGGTGCAGATGTCATTTCATTCACTGATTGCTGAGATGTAAATGGTATATCTGGGATAGAAGGTTCAGAGACAGGCATAGTGTTTAGAGGAACAGCTGAGACCCATGATGTTTCAGCTTCACTAGTCTGCATGCTTGGCATGATAGTAGGACCATCATCTTCAGCGGGATGAGTATGAGATGGAGGAGTGGGAACATCTTCTGAATCACCAAGATGAGAAAACATCCATTGATTCAGTTCTTCAGTATCAGCAGAAGGTTTAGAGTTTGCTGAACGGGATTCGTCAAAAGTGACGTGGATAGTTTCTTCTACAGTCTGTCTTCTACGATTGAAGACTCTGAAGGCTTTGGAGACTGAGGAGTATCCAAGAAAGATTCCATCATCAGCCTTAGGATCAAACTTTCCAAGGGCATCTATGTTGTTTAGTATGAAACACTGACAACCAAAGATGTGAAGAAAGCTAATTGAAGGATTTCTCCCATGAAACAGTTCGTAGGCTGTCTTCTTGAATCTTTTGACTATCAGCGACCTGTTTTGAGTAAAACAAGCAGTGTTGACAGCTTCTGCCTAAAACTGAGTAGGTAGATGAGAATCGCTGAGCATTGAACGTGCAGCTTCGATGATAGTTCGATTTCTTCTTTCAACGACTCCATTTTGTTGTGGTGTTCTCACTGAGAAGAAGTTGTGAGAAATACCCTTGCTTTCAAAGAAGGAATCAAGAGAACTGTTTTTGAATTCAGTCCCATGATCACTCCTTATTGAGCGAACGGTCATGTTGTTCAGGACTTCCATTTTCCTGACAAAGGTGATGAGTTCTTCAGGGGTGTCACTCTTAGAACGGAGAAACATTACCCAGGTATAGCGAGAGAATTCATCAACTATGACCAATATATATTTCTTTCCAGCGATGTATTGTTTGTTAACAGGGCCAAACAGAGAAGATGTTACTGAGGAAACTTGCTTAGATTTGAAACTAGCTTTAGTTTGTTTCCCTTTCTCACACGCTGAACATAAGGACTCCTTAGCGTATGAGTGTTGAGGTAGACCAGTAACCAACTCTTTAGAGGAAAGAGTATTCAGTGTCTTGAAGTTGAGATGGGAGAGCCTCTTATGCCATAGCCAGTTGACATCAGATGAGGCTTTTGAGAAGAAACAGGAGTTCTCAGTGGTTGTAGAGTCCATGTTTATTACATAAACATTTTCCAAACGATAACCGCTGAGAGCTATCTTCTCCTTTTTGTCAGTGTCGCAGAGCTGACTAATGCTTAGAAGATTATGCTTTAGTCCTTCAACATATGCGACTCTTCTGAAGGTTGTTGTACCATTAGAGAGTACACCAAACCCTCGGGTATGGCCTTTTCCGTTTCCACCGAAGGTCACTGGGGGACCCTTCTCTTCCTTGTAATCAGTGAGGAGGATTTTCTTTCCATACATATGTCTAGAGCATCCGCTATCGAGATACCAGATACCCATCTTAACCTGCACACAAAGGAAGATTAGTTTGACTTAGGCATCCATTTCATTTTGGGCTTAGATTTGTCAGTGGTGGTAGAAAAAGTGGAAGGTTCAGCATTCTTCGCAGCATTTGAAGATTCAACTTCTGAACTTGTCTTCACTTTGGTTAATTTCTTAACCTTAGTGGTGTTTTTCATCTTAACCTAATTTGCACCAGGGTTGGTCTTCTTTGCCTTGGGGGCATTGATCTTCACCTTAGCTATCTTTTCAGCTTTGGTGGCTGTGGGGCACTTACTAGCAATATGGTTTGTAAGTCCACAGTGATAACATTTCCTATAACTAAAAGTAGCTTTAGGACCATTTGCATGCTGAGCCGTTAATTTTAAATGAGCAGGGCCAGCACCAAGTATACCTTTGGCATAGGAAATGGGAGGAAATATCAGTTCTTCGGATTTCTTACCAATGATATCCACTTTGATTCTAGGAGTAGATCGGAGAATAAATCCATGCATCTTGTTCTTTGAATTAAAGGGATAAGTCCCTGAAGCTTTAAAAGCATTCAACTTAGGTACAAAGGTACCCTTCTAAGGTTTTTGGTTAAAAGCAATTCCTTTACCTTAGTCTTTAAAGACTAAGGTAGGTTTTTCCTCAGGGATGGGAGTTTTTAAAGAGGAACACTGAGATGAGGAAGTGTCAGCGATAGAGGACACGAACATTCCAAACTTAAGCATGGAATGATCAGTGGTTGGTTCTGGAGTATCAGCTTTATAACCAAGACCACGTTTGTCACTCAGGGGAATCTGAGACTTGATTATCTCAGTGATCGTTGTTGAGGATTTACACCATCCTTCAACAGTAGCTTTTTCAGCTTTTAATGCAGCGATAGCTTCTTCGCGTTTGATTTTGACTAGCTGATTTAAATGAACTTGATCTCTTAAATCTTCTTCAATTTTAGAAAGCTTTTCTATTTGAAGGTGACAGTGTTTAAGTTGTTAAGCGAGATCAAGGTTTTTATTTTCAACAACAGATTTGCCATTCATGGCATCATATAAACTCATAGTCAGGAGATCGATCTTTCGAAGACTATCAGCTTCATCAATATTTGAAATATTGGTAAAGAAAGAAGGTGATACCTTTGAGGTAGAGGATGAAGCAGAGGGAATGTCAGTTTGTTCTTCCTCTTCTTCGATTTTGGCCATGAGGCAGAGATTGGCTTCATCATCATCTTCGGGGTCAGATGATTCTTCTTCATCAGAGGCAGCCCAATCATAGTCAGCCAACAGGCCTTTGCCTTTCTTCTTAAAGCTTCTCAACTTTGAATATTTTTCTTTCAGGTTTTTGTACTTTTCATCTCTAGTCCTGGGGTTAGAGGATTTCTTGGGGAAAGCTGAGGGTCTAGAGACTTTCTTTGACCTGCACTCGCTAGCAAAATGTCCTATCTTTTCACAGTTATAGCAAGTAGCAGTAGCCTTATCAACAGGGGTTGATGATCTAGTCTTGTCAGTGAGTGCAAGAGGTTTATTCCTTCTGAAGTTACTCTTTCTAGCGAATCTCCTGAACTTATTAGCCAGGAGTGCCAGATATTCATCAATATCTGAAGAGTCAGCATCTGATGAGCATTCAGAGTTAGTTTCCAACTCTGTGACAGTGATAGTAGATCGCTGAGTAGAAGGTAACTCTGAGAGTAAAGCAACATGTGTGCTTTTGGAATCTTTTACAAGATTCTTCTTAAGATGACTCGACTGCTCATGATTGAGCATAGTGCCATATAAGGTAGAGAGAGTCATATATTTTAGATCCTTTGATAGCTTGAGACACATTGAATAACTGTCCCAGCTTTCAGGTAAACATTCTAGAAACTTTGTCAGTATTTTAAAGTTAGAATATTCCTTACCAACGGTTTTCAGATCTATTATTAAACAGTTAAACCGCTGATGTACTTCAGAGAGAGATTCATTCTTACCACAAATGAAGCTTTCGTACTGTCTTACCAGGTTGATCTTTCTTGAGTCCTGGACTTCAGATGTACCTTCATACTGAACACAGATTGTGTCCCTGTTGGGAACTGAAGATTTGCCAAGTATGGTTAGTACTGTCAGAACAACAATACTACTGCCAGAGCAAAGTTAGTACTTCAAGTAAAAGTTAATGCTGCTGGAACAATGTTAGTACTGCTTGTGCATAACGATGTTAATGCTGCTTGTGATCATAATTATGGAATGCGAGAATGTTGGAGATAAAGATGGAATGATTGAAGATAAGCATGAAAGAATATTCTGAAGATCAATTTTGTTTTGATAGTTATCTTGTAATTATTTAGTATAAATAGATTTTGATAGATAGCTATTCAGTGTGTTTTTTGAAGAATTCGTTTTTGTTTTAGAGAGAATTAACCTCAAGGTTTAGAACCCTATTTCTAGAGATGTAGAAGTCGTCTTGTTGAGCCTGTTCAACAAGATTGAGGTTTGGTTGTAAACTTGTGAGTTGAAGTATTGAATACAAACAGATTGTGTTTTCTGAATAGTTGTTCATTGAGTGTGTTTGAATTAAAGTTCTATTCCGCAAGATTCTTTAATTCTGATTTCTAAGTATAATTATTCTTGTTTGGAATCGATCCTGACAAGTGGTATCAGAGCTTGGTTTCTTAGAAATCTACAATCATTATGGAAAACACAGTTGAATCAAACAGTACTCTTGTTTCAAAGGTTCCCATGCTCAGGCCTAATGAGTTTGACATGTGGAAGATTAGAATCAAGCAGTATATTTTGCTTACTGATTATTCCATCTGGGATATTATAGAGAATGGTCCATGTGCTGAAGGAAGGGTTGGACCAGATGGCAAAAGACCCCTTCCAAAGACTGATGCAGAAAGAAAGGTTAGACAAACAGAGATGAAAGCCTTAAGCACTCTGCTTTTGGCTATTCCCAATGAGTATCAGCACCAATTTCATCACTGCACTGATGCTCAGATTTTATGGAATGCATTGGAAAAGAGATTCACTAGTACCAAGAGCACCAAGAGGAACCAGAAGGCGATTCTTAAGCAACAATATGAAAATTTTACTTCTACAAAGAATGAGTCTATGACTCAAACTTTTGATAGATTTAATAAGTTGATTGGAGAATTGGCTACAGTTGGAGTTCGTATGGAGGCTGATGATGTAAACAGGAAGTTTCTAAGATCATTAGGTGAGGAATGGAAATGTATACTGTGTCTTTCAGACAGAATGACCAGTTAGAAGATAAAGAGCTTGATGATCTTTACAATGATCTTAGGGTATTTGAAGCAGAGGTTGAAGCCAAGAAGAAGCCCTCAGGATATGTGTATAATGCTGCACTCCTATCAACATCAACTGATTCTACTACTAACCCTGAATCAGTTAGTACTGCTGGTGGAGTCAATCAGGAGAAGGCCAATGATTCTGTACTAGAAGCTTTCTTTTCTAGTCATGTTAACTCCTCATTAATTAATGATGACTTAGAACAGATTAATGCTGATGATCTTGAGGAGATGGATATCAAGTGGCAGATGGCTATGCTTTCTATGAGGGTGAAGAAGTTTATAAAGAGGACTGGGAGAAACAACTTTTCCCAAAGAAGAGAAGATGGTGCTGGTTTTTACAAGTCTAAAGGTGGAATGCTACACGTGTCATAAGATGGGACACTTTGCCAGAGAATGCAGAGGTGGAGTATCTCAAAACAACCATCAACAAGCTCAGACTGGAAGCTTCAACCAGAACAGAAACTCTGTTCAAGCCCTTGTTTCTCAACAAGGAATGGGATTTGATTGGAGTGATCAAGCAGAAGAGGCAATTCAGAATCATGCACTCATGGCAGAAGTCTCAGATCTTCCTACTGAGGTAAAATCTAATCTCTGTTCTCAAGCTTGTATAGACACTGTGAAAAGGTATAGAGATCACAACCAGGGAATGTGTGATGACCTTAAGAGATTAGAAAAGGATAGAAGAGATTATGTAGTGATTGTTGAGAGGTTTGAAGAACAAATTAAGGCTTTTCAAGCCAATGAACTTCAACACTCATATGATACAAACTACTGGAAGTGGGAAAAGAATGGTCTGGAGTTCCAACTGAAAGAGTCTAGGGAGGAATGTGAGAAATTAAAAGGAGAACTTGAGAAAGTAAAACTTGATGTTGAAAAGTTTTCATGTGCTTCTAAAGTCATGGACACCATAATAAATGCTCAAATCCACAGTAAGAAGAAACCAGGCCTAGGGTACAATGCCACACCCCCACCCTACAACAACACATACATCCCTCCTAGGTCAGACCTGTTAGAAACCAAGGATAGAAAGGACTTACCTAAAGGAGCTACTAAAGTAGATCCATTAGATGAAGTTGTTGTTGAGGATAAAACTGAAAAAGAAGAGTCTAAGAAAAGGAACAAGAATGTCAGTGGTGAGATCCCCTTAGAGAATTACATCAAGACTAATGAGGAAGGTAGAAGTCCCTGGGATAAGAACAATGAGATGAAAAGATCTGAAAAAGGAAAGGGAGTTCATTATACACAGACCATTGTTGTGAATTCCAATACTTGTGAACATTGTTCTTGCAAGAATTCTCAAAAGAATGAGCCCCAAAAACATGATAAAAAGAGGGGAAATCAAAGAAACTGGAATAATCAGTGGGCTCAAAAACAAGGAGTTGATCTGCAAAGGATTAACAGACCAAAACCTTGTTTTATCTGTGGCAAATTGAATCACCTTGCCAAACACTGTTATTTCAATCCTATTAACCAAAGGATAAATTTTCAAAGAACTTTTCAAAAATCAAATGGTTATAGGAAGCCTGTAAGAAACCATGTGGCTAAAAAACAAGCTAAATCCAAAAGCCACGTGAGGAAAAAGACTGAAAAAGAATGTGTCACAATGTGGGTTCCTAAAAGCACTAGTGTTAGTACTGCTGCCTCAGATAGTACTGCTGCTAGCAGTGTTAGTGCTTCTAACACTGTTAGTACTTCTTCTAGAAGCAATACTGCTGCTAGCAGTGTTAGTACTGCTAACACTGTTAGTACTTCTTCTAAAGATAATACTGCTTCTAGTGTTTGTGCTGCTAGACCAATCATCTTGACAAAGTACTCCAGTACTGAAGTTCCTCATGTTGAAAAACTTATCCAAACTGAATGTAAGTACTTTGATGAGCAAGGGAGACCCAAGACCACTTTGGCTTGGGTTCCCAATAAAAACTAATTGATTTATCTTATGTGCAGGGCAACCAACAGCTCAAGGGGAAGAGCATCTGGCATGTTGATAGTGGTTGCTCCAGGCACATGACAGGTAACATGGCCTGCCTCAAGAATTTCAAAAGAATTGATGGAGGACATGTTGCTTTTGGGAACAATTCTGCAGGAGGTAAGATAAGTGGTAAAGGTGATGTATCAAAAGGTAAGATGACATTTGAGGATGTTTACTATGTTGAGCAATTGAGATACAACCTGTTAAGTGTATCACAGGTCTGTGACAAGAAACATAGTATATTATTTACTGATTCTGAATGCATTATTCTTGCTCCTGGATTCAAAATAGTTGATGAAAACATGATACTATTGAGAACTCCTAGAAAGGATAATGTGTATTGTTTAGATTTAGAAAGTGTTTCATCTGATTCATCCCTAAACTGTTTGGTATCAAAAGCTTCAATGGATGAATCATCACTTTGGCACAGAAGGATGTGTCACATGAATTTTAAAACAATGAATAAACTTGTTAAAAATAATCTTGTTAGGGGTTTACCATCAAACGTTTATTCATGTGATGATCATTGTGTTGCTTGTCTCAAAGGCAAACAACACAAAACTTCTCATAAGTCCAAAGAGATAAACACTATCCCAAATCCTCTTCAGTTGTTGCATATGGATCTGTTTGGCCCTACAAATGTCATGAGCATTGGCAAGAAGTCATACTGTTTAGTTATTATTGATGATTACTCTAGATTTACTTGGGTATATTTTCTGAGAACTAAAGATAAGACAAGTGGACTGATCAAATCTTTTATTCTTAGAATTGAAAACCAATCAAATCAAAAAGTGAAAGTCATTAGATCAGATAATGGGGCTGAATTTAAAAACCTTGATCTAAACACCTTTTGTGAGGAAAAAGGAATTGAGAGACAATACAGTGCTCCTAGGACTCCACAACAGAATGGTGTTGCTGAGAGAAGGAATAGGACACTGATTGAGGCTGCTAGATCTCTGTTAGCTGATTCAAAATTACCCACTACTTTTTGGGCAGAAGTAGTTAATACTGCTTGTTATGTCCAAAACAGAGTTTTAGTAATAAAGCCTAAAAACAAGACACCTTATGAGCTTTTTCAGAAAAAGAAACCATTTATTGGATTTTTCAAACCATTTGGGTGTCCTTGTACAATTTTCAATACCAAATCTCACTTAGGTAAGTTTGATAGCAAAGCAGATGATGGTTTTCTTGTTGGTTACTCATCTCAGAGTAAGGCATACAGAGTGTTTAATACCTCTTCTAGAATAATTGAAGAAAGTGACAATGTCAAATGCAATGAGAACACACCAAATCCTATTGGTTCAGGTCCTGATTGGCTATTTGACATTGATTAACTCACTAATTCTTTGGGTATCCGTAGTGATGTAAATGCAGGACAAAGGGATGCACCACCATCAGATCACAGAATTCAGTCTGTGATATTTCCACTCCCTACCATTGATCCTGTTGACTTCTGTGAACAAGAAAAGGAAGCTGAACCCATTCAGAATGAAGAAGAGAGAAGAATAGAGGAAAATCAGCCTTCAAGTCCAAATTCCAGAGAGTCTGAAGTGACTGAAGAAGCTGAAGAAAATCCAGACTTAAATGAGTCAAATCTGGATGTGAACTTACAAGAGGAATCTGGTCATCCATCAAGAACTCAGAAAAATCATCCTCCTGAGTTGGTAATTGGAGACATTGCTTCTCCCATGATGACTAGGAATCAAAGCAGACTTCAAGAGCTACAAGATCAGCAAAATACAGTTAATACTGTACTCACTTGCTTTCTATCCCAAATTAAGCCCAAAAAGGCTTATGATGCTATGAAAGATCCAAGTTGGATAGAAGCAATGCAAGAGGAGCTGCTACAGTTCAAGCTACAGAATGTTTGGAACTTGGTGGACCTTCCAAAAGGTCATAGGGCAATTGGCACCAAGTGGATTTTCAGAAATAAGAAGGATGAGAGAGGAATTGTGATCAAGAACAAAGCCAGGTTGGTTGCACAAGGGTATACTCAGGAAGAGGGTATAGACTATGAGGAAGTCTTTGCTCCAGGTGCAAGGATTGAGGCAATTAGGTTGTTTCTAGCCTATGCCTCATATATGAAGTTCAAGGTCTACCAGATGGATGTAAAAAGTGCTTTTCTATATGGGACTATAGATGAAGAAGTGTATGTCTGTCAACCCCCTGGATTTGAGAATCCATTGTATCCTGACAGAGTGTACAAGTTAAAGAAGGCACTTTATGGTCTACATCAAGCCCCAAGAGCATGGTATGACACCCTGTCTACCTATCTCTTGGAAAATGGATTTGAAAGAGGAATCATTGATAAGACCTTATTCATTAAAAGGAAAAAGCAGGACACCCTACTTGTTCAGATCTATGTGGATGACATTATCTTTGGATCCACAAATGATCACATGTGTAAAGACTTTGAGGAGTTAATGCGCAAGAGCTTCAAGATGAGTTCCATGGGTGAACTTACTTTCTTCCTTGGGCTTCAGGTGAAACAGAAGAAGGATGGGATTTTCATATGCCAATCCAAATATGTGAAAGACATCCTGGATAAGTTTGGATTATCAGACTCAAAGCCAGCAAGCACACCAATGGAGACACACAAACAGATCAATGCTGATCTTGAGGGGGAGGATGTGGATGTCCATCATTACAGATCAATGATTGGATCTCTCATGTATCTCACAGCCTCTAGACCAGATATTATGTTTCCAGTATGTGTATGTGCCAGATTTCAAGTTACACCAAAGCAATCACACCTTCATGCAGTCAAGAGGATATTTAGATACCTAAGAGGGCAACCTAGATTAGGTCTCTGGTATCCTTATGAATCATCCTTTGATCTACTTGCATACTCAGATAGTGACTTGGGTGGAGCTAACATGGATAGGAAGTCTACTTCAGGTGGATGTCAGTTTTTGGGTGCAAGACTAGTATCTTGGCAGTGTAAGAAACAAACCACAGTGTCCTTATCTACAACAGAAGCTGAGTATATAGCTGTTGCAAGCTGCTGCTCTCAGGTTCTATGGATACAGAATCAGATGTTGGACTATGGGGTAACATTTCTTCACACTCCAATCTTCATTGACAACAACATTGCTATTAGCATTGTTAACAATCCAGTCAAACACTCAAAAACAAAGCACATAGAGATCAGGTATCACTTTATTCGAGATTGTAATGAAAAGAAATTAATTCAAGTTGCTAAAGTTCATACCAATGACCAGTTTGCTGATCTATTCACAAAAGCTTTTGATGTGGGTAGATTCACTTTCTTGGTAACAAGTGTGGGCATGATCAACCTTGAATAAAGTCATGATTTTCAGTTTTTATACCTGTATTTCCTTCTATATTTGGTACTACTAACTCTTCTTCTCAGGATCTTCTGTATGACTCAGATTGACAAGTGCATAGTTACTACTGCCAGTGCATAGTTACTACTGCCAGTGCATAGTTACTACTGCCAGTGCATAGTTACTACTGCAGTGCATAGTTACTACTGCCAGTGCATAGTTACTACTGGCAGTGCATAGTTACTACTGCCAGTGCATAGTTACTACTGCCAGTGCATAGTTACTACTGCCAGTACATAGTTAATACTGCTTCGTACTTAATACTGCATGTCTCGTTAATACTGCTTTAAAAGAAAAATTAGGGCTAATACTGCTATAAATACCTCTTTCAGCCCGCCAAAGTTAATAACGTCTCTTTGAATTCTATTCATCTCTCTCTCTTTCTAACTATTCTCTCCCAAGAATCTCTGTTTTCTATCAAGAATCCTCAGGTACAATGGAGTTTATCGACGAACACAACGAGATTGCCATGCTCCAGAAGCCAAAATAGTCCGCAGGTTTTCACGACATTGTGGATTTCCTCAAGTACACGCATATATCCTATGCCCTAACGGTGACCCCGACAATCTACACCGAACATCAGAAGCAGTTCTGGGAAAATGCCACCGTGGTGTCTGAAGATGGGCAGAAAATCATCAAAACAAGGGTGTGTGACAAACCCTTGAATGTTACAGAGGAGCTTATTCGCATCACTCTTCGATTGGATGATACCTCAGGTATGACGTCTATTCCTAATGACGATCTATACTCAACTTTAACGAGAATGGGGTATGAAGGTCCCATTGGATTCTTTAAGTTTTTCAAGTCTAAATTTTCTACACAATGGCGATTCTTTGTTCATACCTTAATGCATTGCATTTCAAAGAAAACTACTGGATGGAGTGAGTTTAGCAGTACCATTGCTTATGCCCTGATTTGCTTGGCCACTGCCAGGAAGTTTAATTTTTCACAAATGATTTTCAATGATCTTGTGTCAACCCTGGAATCCAAAAAGAGTTTTTATATGTACCCAAGGTTTTTCCAAGCAGTGATTACTCAGGAATTGACGGATTTGCCTCAATTTACTGAGGTATATGTACCTAAACCCCCAAAAGTAAAGGTCTTCTCAAATATGAGAAGAACTTCCAGGGACTCGGAAGGAGTTGACACTCCATTGTTCTCTACAATGATGGGTGTGTCCCACACACAAGAAGGTATGGCATCAGGGTCAAGGCCCTCATTAGACCAACCCACTGATAGCCAAACCCCACCTTCAATCACCAAAGAAATTCCTCAGTCCATTCTTCAAAGACCCACTCCTCACATAACCAAAAAGTTTACAAGAAGAATGGTACACAAGGCTCCTTCCCTTGATGTACCTCCTACAAGCCCAAAGCCTTTAAGCCCTCTATTGGAGCATTCTCCAATAGAGAATATCGAAAGGGAAACCACAGGGGTGTCTCCCAACCCCAAGAAGGTGCTCACTAAGGAGAAGGTTGAGCATGTGAGTAGCAAGGCTGCCACTACTTCTGCTAGCACAGAGAGGGAGAGTGGTAACATAACTAAGACCTTCCTCACGGCAACTCAGAATGAGAAATCATTCAGAGGTCCCAGGTGCCAAGAAACCACGGGGGTAGGCAGTGCTTTTGCTAGGCAAAAGACACCTACTAAAATTTCCAGTGATCCTTTAAAGGAAGTAAAAACTCCTAAACAAGGTGAGGATAGATATACATATGAGGAATTGATGGAAACCATTGCCAATATCAACACAGATGTTGTAAGTCAGCAAAAGGAGATAGATGGACTCAAGAAAGTGGTCCTATATCAACAAACACAGCTTGAGAAGCATAAGAAGCTGATTACAAAGTTGATGCACAGGAAGAAGAAAGCTCAGTATGTTCTTAAAAGAAGAAGCCCCAACAATGATGCTCCCAAAAAGGGGGAGTCAGAAGCTGAATTCAACATGGAGAGTGCACAGGAAAAGGGGGAGAATGAGTGTGTTGAAGAAATTGAAAAAGAAGCAGAAACTGATCATGAAGCAGAAAAGGTTAATGCTGCTGAAATTCAGAAAGAAGCAGAAACTGAACCAACAGCAGAAACGGTTAATGTTGCTGAAATTCAGAAAGAAGCAGAAACTGATCATGCAGCAGAAACGGTTAATGCTGATGAAATTCAAAAAGCAGAAGCGGCAGAAACCATTCCAGAGGCAGCAGAAACAAAAGAAGCAGCAGAAACCATGCAAGAAGCAGTATCTACAAAGGAAGAAGCAGCAGAAACAAAAGAAGCAGCAGAAACCATGCAAGAAGCAGTATCTACAAAGGAAGAAGCAGCAGAAACAAAGGAAGCAACAGAAACTAAAAAGCCTACTTTGGAAGAAGTTGAAGTTACAGAGGCTTTGATTAAAGCCAAACATGACACTCCTAAAAAGCAAGAAGAAACCCTGGGTGAAAAGCTGGTGTCACTGAAAAGAGCAAGAACCAAGTCTATAGCTACCAAGAGGAAAGTTGTCAAGAAACCTAGGGTAGAACCAGTGGTAGAAGAAGAAAAAGAAGAGGATGTTCCAGAAAAGAAAGATGATACAAAGGTTGCTGAAGAAGAAGTAGCAACTCCATCAGGTCAACCAAGTAATGCTCAATGTGATATGTATATCACTATGGTTGATACTGATCCAATCAAAGTTGACCCATTATCTTCCATGCCTCCTGAGATCATCTTCTGGGATACCTTGGTAGATCAGAGAAAGGAGTACATTAGAGTCAAAAGAGCAGATGGGAAGTATGAGGTCTGTTCTACATGGGGAAGACTTATCAGAATGTGCTCTAGATCTGACGTAGAGGAGATGTACAAGGTTGGAATGAAGCTGTATGGAAATATGCTGAATGAGAAAGGGATGTCTATCACCAAATTGGTTCTTGAATACCTGTGCCTAATGTTCAAACCAGAAGCAGTTCAGTATATGATAGAAAGAAATTTTCAAGCCATTACCAACTGGATGCTCATTGAAAAATGTGGAGTGTATGTCATCACACTTGACTATACATATCATGAGTATTATTTGGTGGATGTTGCATACAAGCACAGCAAGAAAAGGTTGAATGGAATGCTACATGCTAAGTTGGCTTGCAACAAGGATTCTGAAATGGGAAGATACTTGGTGAGAAGGATTATCAATCAAAGCCTGGGTTTGAATCCTGATTTATGTGTTCATGATTAGGTTTTGGAAGCATCATCTGAAGAACTTGACTTCTCAACCTAAAAAGTCAAGTTAGGGGGAGATTGTTGGGAACTGAAGATTTGCCAAGTATGGTTAGTACTGCCAGAACAACAATACTACTGCCAGAGCAAAGTTAGTACTTCAAGTAAAAGTTAATGCTGCTGGAACAATGTTAGTACTGCTTGTGCATAACGATGTTAATGCTGCTTGTGATCATAATTATGGAATGCGAGAATGTTGGAGATAAAGATGGAATGATTGAAGATAAGCATGAAAGAATATTCTGAAGATCAATTTTGTTTTGATAGTTATCTTGTAATTATTTAGTATAAATAGATTTTGATAGATAGCTATTCAGTGTGTTTTTTGAAGAATTCGTTTTTGTTTTAGAGAGAATTAACCTCAAGGTTTAGAACCCTATTTCTAGAGATGTAGAAGTCGTCTTGTTGAGCCTGTTCAACAAGATTGAGGTTTGGTTGTAAACTTGTGAGTTGAAGTATTGAATACAAACAGATTGTGTTTTCTGAATAGTTGTTCATTGAGTGTGTTTGAATTAAAGTTCTATTCCGCAAGATTCTTTAATTCTGATTTCTAAGTATAATTATTCTTGTTTGGAATCGATCCTGACAGTCCCACATGGCTTTGGAGGTTTTCAGGTTCATGACGGGATGGTAGACTTCGTCAGGAAGAGCCATGGAGAGGATGGATCTGGCTTTGGTGTCGATAGCCACTTTTTTCTTGTCTTCATCAGTCCACATATGAATTTCCTTGGGAATCAACCTTTCAGGAATGGCTGCTCTATTCTCAGTGCCTGGAACTTCAGGGTCGATTCTAACAGGAACATATGGACCATTTTCGATGTAATATGGCATAGTTGGGTCTACACCTTCTAAGAAGAGTATCATCCTATTTTTCCATAGATTAAAGTTTTCTCTGGAAAATCTAGGGGGTTTTGCAAAAGAACCATTGTCTATATAGTTTGTGTTTGTGTTAGTAGTCATTATGAGAAATAGCAAGGAAGAGAAAAGATTAGTATAAGCAAGATCTTGTTTATGAGATTAAATAATCTGCTCTGATACCACTTGTTGGTCCCGGAGGGTTATACAAGTTGGTAGAAGGGGGGGGGGGGGGGGGGTTGAATACAAACACACAGATTTTACTTTTCTAAATTGTTTATTGATATTTATCAAACAATTTACAACTTGTTGCGGAACAAGATTAAGGAGTAAACCTAATCTAAACAAGTTATGAGAAATACTAAGTTTCATGCACTAGAATTAAGACAGAAAGAAGATAAGAGTATTAAAGAGAAATATTCTAACACACAGAGTAAGAAAGAAGAAGATGGATGAGCACTTCATTTCTGAAGTAGGGTTCTTCTTATATACTGCATGCATTTAATGTAAAGCAGTATAACTTTACACGTGGCAGCAGCTGATTGGTTGCATGGTTTGACCTTTGTAGACATCCTTTGTAGCCGCATGATGTACAGTGTAGAATCAGAGTTGGTAATACGATCCTGGACAAAAGGGATGTCCTTTCTGACATTATCGTACGGAGGCGTGCAAGGGAGGTAAGACAAAAGTAACTTGTAGAGGAATCTTCATGATCATCGATTACTGAACAGTACTTTATCAGCGAGTGACAAAGCTCAGCGATCTTTGAAGTCTTCTACTTGTAACTTCACGTTGAGTGGACAAATCTTGGCTTCGCTGATATCCGCATCAGTTCATTAGTAGACTTGTCGCTGTTCTTGAGCTTGATCTTCGATTTCAGCGTAGAACATATTTGACGTGAAACTTGTCTTCAGGGATCATAAGTAAACAACTAAAACTATCAGCGGTCATCAATAAGACTGAACAGACTCAGCGCTTTATTGATGAACAGTTTCACTAAACGTTTAATCTAAAGGGCATGAGTTTTCTATCAGCGGTACTGTAAAGACATAGTACTTATCAACGATAGTGAAACTCTAATACTTATTGTCTACTTACAATTTTCACTAAGTGTTTTTAAAGGGTCATTATCAAATCACTGAGGGTTTGGATCAACAGACTATGATTAGGGAACTGTTCTTTGAAGGGCATGAGAAAAAGAATCATTGTGTATGTCTTGGTTAAAGAGTTGAGAAAGCTAATTTCGTGCGACCGGTCTAAAACTGGCACATGTTAGCGATCCGTTCTTTTAAAGCATCTTCGATGTTTTCAAGGTAGAATGGAAACAGGTGGTCGAAGATGATGCCCTGGTTAAGAGACCTTTGGATTAGATTCGGTATTGTCAGGGAAAATGTTTCACGTGAATGTGTCGTTCGGTATTCGATCAATTGGAATAGTTTGAGTGAGTTTGGTCGCTCCTCCTGGTGGAGGGCAAGTGAAATTAGAGGTAATTCCTAAATAGTGGAACCATTTGTTGGATGTTGTGAGAAATATAAATGTGTGTCTGTAAGGTTGGATCAGCTTGAGTGAGCGGATTATTCGGATGTTAATCTGTGCGAGTCTCTCCATATAATTATGTATGGAAACGAGTTATGGCGTGATGATTGATGTGTGTTTGGATCATTGTTGGCGGGATTGCAAATTCTTGAAATGAATGTTATTCGGTAAAGGAACTCATGTGGTAAGAATAAGGTAACGATATAAGGATGACCTTGTGTGATTTCGACGAAGTGAGTGGTTATTCTCTGCTTAAGGATTCGTGTTGTTGTGGCATTGACCCCAGTAAAATTATTTCTTTTAAGAGAGTAATTTGGTGCGCGAATCCCTTAAATTAGGCACGTTTTAATGACTATGAGCCCAAGTGTGGGCGAAGTGGACAATAATCGGTACGGTGGGTCTGGGATGTTACCGACTTAAAAATGTTGTGGTTAATCGAGGAATGATTTCAAAGGATATCATACGTTGTGGATACTGATCAGGAATTTTTGGGTAATCTAGTGGAACTAAGTTGATTAGATCGAAAAACATGAGCCGTTGAATCTCAAGTCGGGGGACAACTGGATGCGGAACACATCCCCATAGAAAGGAGTAGCGTATTTCAAGAGGAAAGTGAAGTTGGACCACGTTTTATTGGACCAATGGCAGTTATAGAAAGAATTGGAGAGATAATGTATGAATTAAATGCACTCGGTGAAGTTATGGAACACTCATGGTGTGTTCTACGTCCCTATTTTGGGGAGTGTTGGTTGGAATTTCGGTACGGTATTACCTTTGTAAACAATGTGATTGGATAAAGAGTTGGATGTTGTCGTAAGGTCGGAAAACGATTATTCAGGCGGAAAGTCGAGAAGTTGAGATACAAAGCAGTTGGCAGTGTGGAGATGCAATTGCAACTCCTTAAGAGTTATTAGGCAATGTAAGATTTGGAATCCGAAGCTAATTCCAAATACCAGATTGTGTTCTGTAGTGGAATTCCGAGGACGGGATTCTTTTGAGGGGGAGGTATAGTAACACCCCGAGTCCTTGAAATTTGAACCTTTTGGAAATCTTGAGGCTAAAATGTGAAGTGTGTAACTTTAAGGATTTAGTGGCAAAATCTGAAAATATATATATGTGTAAAATGGGGTAAAACTCCTAAATTGTTTTCATTCTTCTTCTTTGGCGGCTGGAACATTGAGGAAGGGGGAGATTGAGATGAAGAACCCGAATTGGGAGTGTAGAAGAAGGATAACTTCAAGGGGATTGGTAGTTTCATATACAAGGTATGATTTCTCCTCCTTATTTCCCAATTTGTGGTTAGTTTGATTGATGGTTTAGAGTTTTTGTTAAACCATGAGATTTTGGGTTATAATCAATGGAAAAGGAAACAAAAGATTTTGGGATTGATTTCCTTATGAGTTTTGATCAAGCCATTGAGAAATTTCATACTTTTTGCTTGGTAATCTCCATTCTTGCTATAGAATGAGTTTTGTGTTTTTGGGTTTGAAATCATAAATCAATGGATGGGTTTTGAATGGGTTTCAATAGGTTAAATGATGTTTTAATGTCTGGAAATTGAGGGGAAAAGTGTAGAACATCAATTATCTCATTTTAGAGGCTTAAAAATCGATTGGGATGAGTTTGGATTGAGAAAAGGTGAGTTTTTGGCTGAAAAACGAGTGCAGGTGCTCCGCGTGGGTCTTGGGGCCAGTGAACTGGCGCGGGCATTAGCCCCAAAGGCTGTCCAGTGCTCCGCGCGGGTCTTGGCGCCAGTGAACTGGCGCGGGCATCGGCCCTAAGCACTGTCGCGCGTTTTCAGCTCTTGTTTTGTGTACTGTTTAAGGCTATGATTGTGGTATCATCTAAGGGTTGTTTTGGGGTTTATTAGGGATGTTTTGGGATGTAATTGGATGGATTAACACCATCCTTATGACGTCCGATTCAGGAGTTCGGTTTGAGCTAAAGCGAGTTTCGGAGCGTGTGTTGAATTGCTAAAGCTCAGGTGAGTTCCCTTAACTCTTTTGTGCAAATGAAATGTTTTGCTAAAGTTTTTCATAACTGAAAATGGTATTGAGCATGATGGCATGATTAAACACTTTGAAAAGCCTTGTTATTACATGATGTGGAAATGTTCGTTAATACACGCATGTTATGAAAATATTTATAAATGCACACGTTTGGCTTACGTAATATTATCCATTACTTGACATGATGTGTGGGAGTCGGGTTTCACAGTGGGAGTAGTGTACCTTAGGATATCATATATCCCTTGGGAGTTGATTTATTCACCCCGTACGTATGGAATCCGTTTCATGCGTATGTGGGGATGGGAGTCTGCTTGGGCCCCGTAGGCGAAAGGGGAGTCGGCTTGGGCCCCGATCGTGGAAACTATCGTGTGGGATTGTCTATGAACACTGTGCAAATACCCAAATGTGATGTTGCTTGGTTGAAATATTTTGATGGGACTTTATGGCGGTTTGCATATTGATGTATGTAGTTTGATAAACTATTTTCGGAGGGAATTCACTAGACCTCATGGTCTAACCCTCGCTTTTTCCAAAACTAAAAACCATTTTCAGGATGAGTCTTGTTTGGGATCTCATCTGGTGAAGATGGAAAAATGTGGCGCTGTAGAAGAGCTATTGTCTAGTGAAGACTTGTAGATTACCGTCGGGCTTCCTGTAGCATCTCAGTTGTGAAAGTGTTATCCGTTGCGAACCTAGAGTAGAGTTGATGTAAATTGTAGACTTTGGGACCATTTTTGGTTGTAATGTTTCGAATATTGTTTTATCGAATTTGGGTTGTTACAGGGTGCACATTGACATTGTAACTGTTAAAGGGGCTGCAGAAAGGTGGAGATACAGAAAGCAACGGAGAGGGCCTGAATCAAAATGGGTGTAATCGTGGAGAGTCGCTGCAAAGAAGAAGAGATCAATTCCCTTCTCTATACAAGTTCTCGGACGAGGTTCAACCGTAAGAATGCTTCGTCTCTATACGTCTCTTCAGTTTCATACATTTATACTTGATGATGCAGAGGGGAACATGATCGTGGTGGGGGAGTTGGAGACACAGTCAGGACGTGGGAGAGAAATCAATGCGTGAGGGGGAGAGAAACAGGGTGTGTGGGGATGTCAATCTAGTGAATGGGCTAAAGGTATTGGTGGGTAGTTAGAAAGATTAATCTAAAATTGAATTTTGAACGGTCCAGATTCGTGTAAAAACGGTTACACGAGCCTGGGTCAATAGTATAGGTAATTAGAGGATATTGATTTAAAGCTTATCATATTAGAGCATCTCCAACATCATTGTTAAAATAAAAAAAATGAGTTTTTATTTGCTATTCTTTTTCTAACAGTATTGCTATTTGTAAAAAATGCACTGATTAATATATTTTAGTTAAACTATGATTATGTATTTTTAATATTATAAGGGTGTAAAATGAAAATGAATAATGTAAGATATATAAAACAAATTAATTAATACATGTTCATGATATTTAATAACATAATTAAATCCAAAAATATTCAATATTGGGACCATTTCGAAGGTATTGACGAGACGATTACAATGGTATAATTTGTAAAAAGGAAATGTATTTTTTTAATGCATTCTAGTTCATATACGATTATTATGTTAATATGATAAGGTGTAAAATAAAAAATAAAAAAGTAAGGGATTAAAAGTAAATTGAATAACTAATTCAAAGGGTATAAAGTGTAATTTAGAAATTGAAAATTGTTTGATTTTTTAGAGAACCTGGGAGAGTTAGCTTCTAAGGTTGTACATGATGCTTCTTTAATTGTACGTGTTGAAAAACCGTTTGTTAGAAAAAAACTACTTTATTTTTTTAATAAAGTAGTATAGATATTCATCAACAATCAAAATTAGAAACAAAACAAAACAAAACCGAACTTTTTTTTTGAAGTATATAATATTTATATACGGCAAATGAAACAAATAAACTCACACACCCTCCTCACCTTTGGTGAGGTTTGAACCCCTGACCTCCTAGGAAGAAAGTGACTCATATACCGCTAGGCCAAAGGCCCTTTGGTAAACAAAACTGATCTTCAATATGATAAATTTTGGGTAAGGTTAATGACACCTCTAATCCAGATTTGGATCCTTAAGTCCTAGTTCATGATTACAATTTTTTTTGTTCTCTTTTATCCTTTTTTTCTTTTTTAAGCTTTCTCTTTTAATTATTTTAATTATATTTTATTTATTTTTAATTCTTAGTATCGTTTTTATTTATTTAGTTATATTATATTTTAATTAATATTAATTATTAATAAATATTTATTTTATAGTATTTCACCACGTTATTTTAATAAATATTAATTACTAAATCTATAAAATATTTATATATATATATATATATATATATACACGTTGAGTTTTTTAGTTTTTTTGTCTTTACTTTTCACATTTTGGATTTTATTTAAAAATAAATAAAATATTTGTATTTTTTTTAATATATATACAATATAAATTCAAAGTAAAGTTATTAGTAACCCATAATTTTGAACTTAAAAAGTGTTCACAAATATATTTTTCTATATATATAAAACGGATTGTTACACAAACGAATCTAATAACTTCGATACGGAATAAGATCTAGTATTGTATGAAAAACATATAATTGCTATAGTTTTGTTATGCCTACGTAGTCACAATTTGTATATGATACTGATTATATTATGATAAAAAATCATACTCCCTCTGTCCAAAAATAAATGTCGACAATGAAAAAGGCACACAGTTTTAGGAGTATATATAATTATTAGACTTTTTAATTTGTCAAAGTACAATTTTACCCTTAATTAGTCAAAATACAGTTTTAGGTGTGACCACATCTGCATGGCAACCCAGAGAAGGAAAGCATGTCTGGCAATATTCTGTGAGAATTAGACCATGTGATGCCAATCAGTCTCCGGCTCATTAGAGCGGATGTTGAGGCAGACTTCATTAACGAGAAAGGATGAGGTTCCCATCCCGTTTTCTCCAAAAAGGTTTGTCAAGGACATTGGGGAGATAGACGGGGTAGTGAGACTACCAAGAGGGGAAGTGAGGTTATCCTGCAATTGATGACAAACCCATTTGCCATTATGAATCATGTCTATAACCCTAGAATTCAACGAGAGGTTCACACTAAAGATGTTGCGAGGGGTTATAAACCTACAAAGAGGACCAACATGATGCCAACTATCAAACAAGGCAGATGTGGTCACACCATCACCAATCTGAGAGACAATACAATCTCTAAACTTTTCCCGCATACCTAGGATTTTCCTTCATCCCCATCCGACATCACTACAGATCGGGGCATCCTAAAGTTACGATCTTTTAGCCTGTAGGAGTGAATCCATTTAACCCATATAAAATCCTTATTGGTAAGGATTCTCCACGTGTGGGAGGCCAGGAGAGCAAGATTCCAATTGGAAAGACTCCGAATACCAAGACCTCCGGCCTTGAGACTTAGGGAGGCGGAGGGTCTTCTGTAACAACCCAATTCCCATATACTAAACAATTCACACAAAGTAACATAACATTGATATAACAAACGAAACATCATTTTACAAGTACGGTGCCGTAGTCTTTTACAATCAGAAGAAGCCATTGTACTACAAACTTCCTACTAAATACATACATAACATTTAATCATTATAATACAACTGCTAAACATGCCAAAATCTTCATCATATATTCCTTCACAAAAGCCATCCCTCGATTACTCTAATTACTTGCTTTTACCCGATCCGCCACCTAGAATACATATTTTAAAACAAAATGAGGGTTAGACCTAATGGTCTAAGTGAGATAAATCCCTGTTAGTTTGAAATCATTTATATAAACCCTATTTATATAAATCATTTATATAAACCCTATTTATATAAATCACACAGCACGATCAAATATATCAATTTGAACTCACACATCATGTACCTTCCCTTCTCATTCCTCCTGGCCATATTAGTTGGTTGAAAGCCAACTAATAATTTACAACGTTGTACAACATCTACAGCCAAACAACGCTATACAGATTCTATAGCCAAACACACCGGTCCTATGCCCGGCCAACGTATTATAACACATTATAATACTCATGTAAATATAATACCTCAATATATTATAATTCACATATACCATACATATAAACACATAATCACCAATTATCACTTTCCCAAACCATACGTATATGTATTCCAGTTAAAAATACTTTTAAAGTAAAACTCACCTGTTTTGATTATTACACACGCTCGCAAGCTCCTTTCACAATGGTCTTATCTCTTACCACGACTCCACAGAATCTGAAACAATTTAAGGTACATACACCTCTTTACTAGCCAAACATATAAAGCCTACCAGTTCCTGTTCTCAACTGTATCACTAAACTTAACAACTACCGGGACTACACAGAGTACCGGGGCTTCTCAGTACCGGGACTCCTTGGTACCGGGAGTTTCCAATATCGGAAGTTAGCAATACCGGGAGTTCACTATACCGGAAGTCGACACTACCGGGAGTCGACTATACCGGGACTCCACACTACCGAGAGTCGACCATACCGGGAGTCTACCGGGAGTCGACCATACAGGGAGTCTACCGGGAGTCTCAAGAACACATTCGGTTCCATTTTCTAAGAAATCAATTGAAATCTATACTAATCAATGAAATCGTAACTTCTAAACCGATAGATATCTTCTATTACTGATTACCAACACAAAATATAAAAGAGCTTACCTCCAAATAGAATCCAACCCAATTAATTGATGCTCTAACCGTAGGTTTCGTTCACTGCCTCTTTTCGCCTCTAGAACTCTCGCACACACACACACACTCTTTCTATTTTAGGTATCTGATGAGTGTAGAGGCTTAAGAGATAATATAGGTCCAACTTACCTTATTGGCTCAAACTATTCCAAAATGACCCAAAACACTCTTAACTTTATTACTTATCTCAAACTTAACCAAATCATTACATCTTATGGTTAAGTTAAGTTAACGGATAGATAAAATATCTAACGGACTTACCCGGGGTATTACATCATCTCCCCCTTAAAAGAATTCCGTCCCGGAATTCAGTTAAGTAAAAAGATGAGGGTATTTGGCTCTCATTTCCAATTCTGATTCACACGTAGCATCCTGACCTCTATGATGCCTCCACTGAACTTTCACTTGCCTGATTTCTTTATTTCGCAGCACTTTGACTTTATGATCAACTATGGCTTCCGGCTCTTCCACATAATTCAGTCTTTCATCGACTTGTATCTCTGGTAGGGAGACTGCCTGATCTTGAGTAACCAAACACTTTCGGAAGTTTGATACGTGAAACGCGTTATGAATCCGGCTCAACTCCGGCGGAAGATCTAATCGGTAAGCTACTTCACCGATCCTTTCTGTAATTGCAAACGGTCCGATATACCTTGGGCTAAGTTTACCTTGTCTCCCAAATCGGATGACTCCCTTCCATGGCGAAACCTTTAACATTACGAAATCCCCGATTTGAAATTCCAAAGGCTTTCGACGTCGGTCAGCGTAGCTCTTCTGTCTATCTTGAGCCACTTTCAATCTTTCTCGAATCTGAGTAACCTTATCGGCAGTTAACTGAACTATTTCCGGTCCCGCTAGCTGTTTTTCTCCCACTTCGTTCCACACACAAAGGCGTTCGGCATTTCCTACCATACAGTACTTCGAACGGTGCCGCTTGTATGCTGGAATGATAACTGTTGTTATATGCAAACTCGATCAACGGTAAGTGTTTATCCCATGATCCCCCAAAATCAACAATGCAAGCCCGGAGCATATCTTCTAAGGTCTGAATCGTTCGTTCACTCTGCCCGTCTGTTTGAGGATGATACGCCGTACTTAACTTTATCGGTGTCCCCATTTCCCTTTGAAAACTTCTCCAAAATCTCGAAGTAAAACGACTATCACGATCAGAAATGATCGAGATTGGAACTCCATGTCGAGTTACTATTTCGTCAATGTACAACTTAGCTAATAGCTCCATCGAATTGGTTTCCTTTATCGGTAGAAAATGTGCAGACTTTGTCAATCTGTCGACGATCACCCAAATAGAATCAAATCCCTTCGGAGTCCTTGGTAGTTTCGTGATGAAATCTATGGTAATCTGCTCCCACTTCCACATAGGTATTTCTAGTCGCTGTAGCTGACCAAATGGATTTTGGTGTTCGATCTTTACTTTCTTACAAGTATCACATCTTTCCACATACAAAGCAATTCCTCTTTTTATCCCCGGCCACCAATAGAATTGTTTAAGGTCTTTATACATCTTGTTTGTACCTGGGTGAATAGAGAAACGGGATTGGTGAGCTTTTTGTAAAACACGATCACGTAACCCACCCAACCGAGGTACCCACACTCTGTTTCCCAGACACAATAACCCACGATCATCTTTTACTAGCAATGCTGACATCCCCGCTAACCGTTCTGATTTCAGATGTTCGTCCTGATAAGCTTCCACTTGACACTTCTGCAATTCGTCAAATATGTTGGGTAGGAGTTCAGTTCGTAGCGAAATAACTTTTATTGTTCCACTCCTTTCTTGACGACTCAGCGCATCCGCCACCACATTCGCCTTTCCCGGGCGATAAAGGATTTCACAGTCGTAATCGTTCAGCAATTCTAGCCATCTCCTTTGTCTCATATTCAGTTCCTTCTGATCAAAGAGGTGTTGGAGACTCTTATGATCGGTATAAATCTGACATTTGGAACCATACAGATAATGTCTCCAAATCTTCAACGTGAAGACAACTGATGCAAGCTCCATGTCGTGCGTAGGATACTGTCTTTCATGATCCTTTAATTGACGAGAAGCATAAGCAATAACCTTTCCCCGCTGCATAAGTACACATCCCAATCCCAGTTTTGACGCATCACTATAAACAACAAAATCTTCCGAACCTTCAGGTAGTGATAGAATCGGTGCGCTGCACAATTTCTCTTTCAATATCCGGAATGCCTCGTCTTGTTCAGCTTTCCATTCAAACTTCAGGTTCTTCCGGGTCAGCTTAGTCAAAGGCGTTGCGATACGAGAGAAGTCTTTTATAAATTTCCGCTAGTAGCCGGCTAAACCCAGAAAACTACGTACTTCGGTTGCTGTCTTCGGCGGTTCCCACTTTTCAACTGCTTCCACTTTCATCGGATCAACTTGTATACCTTTCTCAGAAACCACGTGCCCCAGAAATTGAACTTTTCGTAGCCAGAATTCACATTTGGAAAATTTTGCATACAACTTTTCCTTCTTCAGTAGCTCTAGAATCAAACGAACATGTTGCGCGTGCTCTTCCTTGGATCGGGAATAGATAAGGATATCATCGATAAATACAATAACAATTTTATCGAGATACGGCTTACATACCCGATTCATTAAATCCATAAAGGCAGCTGGAGCGTTCGTCAGTCCGAACGGCATCACTAAGAATTCGTGATGTCCATACCTTGTTCGAAAAGCAGTCTTTAGAACGTCTTCTTCTTTAACTTTCAACTGGTGATAACCGGATCTTAGATCAATCTTGGAGAAATAGCAAGCTCCAACTAACTGATCGAAGAGGTCATCAATTTGGGGTAACGGATACTTGTTCTTTATCGTATGCTTATTCAGTTCTCGGTAGTCGATACACATTCTCATCGAACCATCCTTCTTTTTCACAAATAACACTGGTGCTCCCCACGGTGAAGAACAAGGTCTGATGAAGCCTTTATCGGATAGATCTTGTAGTTGCGCCATCATCTCATTCATCTCTGGAGGTGCCAGATGATAAGGTGCACGGGCTACAGGAGTGGCTCCAGGAATCAGGTCTATACCGAACTCTACTTGTCTAACAGGCGGAAGACTATTCAAGTCTTCGGGAAATACTTCAGGGAATTCACTGACAATAGGAATATCTTCCATCCTATTCTTTTCTGGCTTAATATCTATCACGTAAGCCAAGTAACTCTGACAACCCTTATTCACACACTTACGGGCTTTTATCATAGATATAAGGCTAGACTGATGATTCCTACGATCACCATAAATCACTACTGGTCCCTTCTCAGGTAATACCACATTTATTAACTTCTTATCACACACTATGTTAGCCTGATTCTCGGCTAACCAGTCCATTCCCACTACGACGTCAAACTCTATCAAAGTTATAGGAAACAATTGTATCGGCACTCTACACTCCTCTATATTTATCACACAGTCATCAAATACTTCTTTAACTGACACTTGATTATCATTTGCCGTATCTACTGATAGAGCATGTTCTAGCATTTTAGGTTTCAAACACAGGCAAGCAGCAAATGCAGGAGACACAAACGATCGGTTTGCACCGGAATCAAATAACACCTTAGCACGTGTAGAGTTTATTAAAAATGTACCTGTGACCACATCCGGAGTTTCCTCCGCTTCTTTCTCAGTCATTTGAAATGCGCGACCCCTGGTTACTGGCGGTTCCAGTCTTGGTATTACTGGTTTAACAATTGTTGGCCTGCCCGATGACCCACCTTGCTGTATCCTCCCCCGCGGACAGTCCGATTGAAGGTGATCCGGAGAATTGCATAAGAAACATAACCGCGTTACCTTACAATCTTTAATGACGTGTCCGGTCTTCCCACACTTATAACACGCTCGTAAATTACCTTGGCAATTTCCTTGGTGGACACGGTTGCACTTCTGACATGGTCTTTCCGCTGGTCGAAACGGCGGACGGTTATCATACCTCTGAAATCGGGACTTCTTCGGATCGTGTTGTGGTCCTTCCCACTTTCTCTTCCCGATACTTTTATCGCCAGCATCCCTTCTAATATCTCTTTCAACATTCTCCGCGGCATCAACTGCAGCTGAGAAGGTATCGGGTCGTTTTGCAGTCACTAGCCTTCTGAGTTCTGAGTTCAGCCCAAAGATAAACCTTTCTGTCTTCATCGCCTCCGTAGAAACATAGTATTCTGCGAACCGAGACTTTTCCAGAAAGCTAGCGGTGTAGTCTCGAACGGATAAGTTTCTTTGTTGCAAGTTCATAAATTCCCCTTCCAGTTGTTTGACGGCTGCTTGGGGACTAAATTCGTTTCTGTAGGCTATCGCAAATTCTTTCCAAGAGAGGGTAGAATAAACATCAGATCCTTTAGAATGAATAAAAGATTCCCACAAATACAAAGCATCCCCTTTTAACATTGCCGTCCCATACAATACCCTATCTTCATCTGCATACTTGCTTGTCTTGAAAATAGCTTCTATTTCCTTCATCCACCTCATTGCTTTCACGGGATCACTGTCTCCTGAGTAGGTCGGAGGTCTACAGCTCAAAAACATTTTGTAGTCGCACCTCCTTTGTACTGGTACAACAGTTGGTGTGATTAGCATTTCATCTTCCGGTCCGGGATCCGGTATTCCAGTTTCATTATGACGGTTTCGATCAAACATTGTTTGTATGCTAGCCTGCAATCTTCCCATTTCTTCCATTAGATCATCACTGGTAACAAACTCTGTACCCTGTGGTTGGACTCTGCCTCCGGCTCGACCTCCAACTCTACCCTCGGTTCTACCCCCGACTCTGCCCCCAGTTCTGCCTCCCCTGTCCCCCGTTCCTATCGGCGGATTCGTACTATTCGGATTTCTTCCTCCTCCTCGATTCGAATTCCGTGTACCGCTTGCCATTCTATAGATTTAAACAAGGTTAATATACACATAAGCACATACCCCATATAACAAGGTATTCCGGTTCAAACATGTACCTGTAAGACCACAATTACACTGGCCAGGTGTAATATGAAATTACCTTACATGATGTTCCTTCTACCTTTTATACTTAATATCCCAAGGTTCTACAATAATAAGGACATCCTACTTCACATGCAGTTTAAGTCTAGGTACAGATACAAATACCTAAATCTCTTAAACTAAGGCTCTGATACCATTTGTAACAACCCAATTCCCATATACTAAACAATTCACACAAAGTAACATAACATTGATATAAAAAACGAAACATCATATTACAAGTACGGTCCCGTAGCCTTTTACAATCATAAGAAGCCATTCTACTACAAACTTCCTACTAAATACATACATAACATTTAATCATTATAATACAACTGCTAAACATGCCAAAATCTTCATCATATATTCCTTCACAAAAGCCATCCCTCGATTACCCTAATTACTTGCTCTTACCCGATCCGCCACCTGGAATACATATTTTAAAACAAAATGAGGGTTAGACCTAATGGTCTAAGTGAGATAAATCCCTGTTAGTTTGAAATCATTTATATAAACCCTATTTATATAAATCACACAGCACGATCAAATATATCAATTTGAACTCACACATCATGTACCTTCCCTTCTCATTCCTCCTGGCCATATTAGTTGGTTGCAAGCCAACTAATAATTTACAACGATGTACAACATCTACAGCCAAACAACGCTATACAGATTCTATAGCCAAACACACCGGTCCTATGCCCGGCCAACGTATTATAACACATTATAATACTCATGTAAATATAATGCCTCAATATATTATAATTCACATATACCATACATATAAACACGTAATCACCAATTATCACTTTCCCAAACCATACGTATATGTATTCCAGTTAAAAATACTTTTAAAGTAAAACTCACCTGTTTTGATTATTACACACGCTCGTAAGCTCCTTTCACAATGGTCTTATCTCTTACCACGCCTCCACAGAATCTGAAACAATTTAAGGTACATACACCTCTTTACTAGCCAAACATATAAAGCCTACCAGTTCCTGTTCTCAACTGTATCACTAAACTTAACAACTACCGGGACTACACATAGTACCGGGGCTTCTCAGTACCGGGACTCCTTGGTACCGGGAGTTGGCAATACCGGAAGTTAGCAATACCGGGAGTTCACTATACCGGAAGTCGACACTACCGGGACTCCACACTACCGGGAGTCGACCATATCGGGAGTCTACCGGGAGTCTCAAGAACACAGTCGGTTCCATTTTCTCAGAAATCGATTGAAATCTATACTAATCAATGAAATCGTAACTTCTAAACCGATAGATATCTTCTATTACTGATTACCAACACAAAATATAAAATAGCTTACCTCCAAATCGAATCCAACCCAATTGATTGATGCTCTAACCGTAGGTTTCGTTCACTGCCTCTTTTCGCCTCCAGAACTCCCGCACACACACACACTCTTTCTATTTTAGGTATCTGATGAGTGTAGAGGATTAAGAGATAATATAGGTCCAACTTACCTTCTTGGCTCAAACTATTCCAAAATGACCCAAAACACTCTTAACTTTATTACTTATCTCAAACTTAACCAAATCATTACATCTTATGGTTAAGTTAAGTTAACGGATAGATAAAATATCTAACGGACTTACCCGGGGTATTACATCTTCCAAGACACTTTAGCTTTCCTTTTTTTAAGCTCACCATGGTACCAAAGGAAAACCCTGCATAAGCTTTGCAATCTCCTTGGTGATGGAGATAGGGAGGACAAAAATAGAGGCCCAATAGATTTGCATAGAGGACAAGACTAACCGAAAAAGGAAATAAACTTTGTTCCGCCAATCATTATGGCGATACATCACCTTATCAACCAGACATTTGCAGTCATTGTGATAAAGGCGAGTGGTAATGAGAGGGACCCCAATATATATGACAGGGAGGGATCCTTCAGGGACTGGATGATATTGCTGATAACATTTTTACAATGCTCCCTAACATTGTAGTAGAAAGCCTCAGTCTTGGCCGCACTAGGATAGAGGCCAGAGGCAGCAGAGAACTCGAACAACGAATCTTTGATGATATGAGAAGAACCACAATTACAATGACAAAAAAGGATGAGATCAACAGCAAAACAAAAGTGAGTGATCTCCTGCTCCTCGCATTGATGGTGAAACGTAAAACAATTGGTCTCAACAATCTTCCTCTTGAGTATAAGGTTGAGAACCTTCATGACCAAAGTGAAAAGGTAAGGAGATAGGGGATCCCCTTGCCGAAGGCCCCTTTGACCATTTAAAAAACCGTGAAAGTTTCCATTAATGTTGATCGAGTAAGAAGCAGTGGAAACACACGTCATAATCCAATCAATCATAGTCAAAGGGAAACCAAAACCGAGAGAGCAGTACGAAGGAAATGCCAGTTCAAGGTATCATAGGCTTTTTGAATGTCAAATTTGAAAGCATAACGAGGGGGGACTCTATGCCTATGATAGCTGCGTATAATCTCCTGGACATGTAAGACGTTGTCCGTTATGAGACGTTCCTGGATGAAAGCAGACTGATTCTCATTGACCAACGAAGTAAGGTGAACTTTGATCCGATCCGCGATAATCTTGCTAATACATTTATACAAGACATTGAAGCAAGCAATGGGCCGAAAATCAGTTACTCTAGAAGGGGAGGCAGATTTTGGGATAAGGGCAAGATAAGTGTTGTTGAAAGCCTTTAAGAGTTTTCCTGAAGAGAAAAACTCTCGAATGATAGCACAAACATCGGTTCCAACAACATCCGAAGCAGATTTAAAAAATTTAGATGTGAAGCCATCTGACCCGGGGGATTTGTCATAACCCATCTAGAACATTACATTTTTAATCTAATCATCCGAAAGAGGAGTAAGCATCGATGCAGCTTCCTCCTCCGAGAGACAAAGGATCACGAATAGGAGTTGTAGAGTGAGAAGTACGTATCCAAGAAGTTCTGAAAAAAAGAGTAACAAAGAGTCGGGGGACATCCTCACTCTCTCGACCAAAACCGTAAGACTTGCGGTTCTACAACATGGCTTGCGTTTTTATTTATTTGTTATTTATTTTTATATCAGATTATGGGATGGTCAGAGAAAATCTGAAACCATAAGAAAAAATAGGTTTGTACTGTCAGATTTGTTGATCAATGGACATTTTTAAAAATAAAAAAATGGATGACTAGTTTCTAAAAACACATATTCAATATGTGCCATTTAAGTAAATATGGGATGCTTGTGAGGAGGTGTTTTGAAGTTTATTTTGGCGGCGTTTGTTTTTTAAGAGGTGCTGAAGTCTGATTTCACTTCTAATTTTTAAGTGGTGGTGCTGAAGTCTGAAATCTGAATAATAAGACTGTTTGTTTTTGTAAACTGGTAAATGTCTGAATCTGATTTCACTTCTGATTCCATCTATTTATTTATCGATCTCCTTTGCCACTTATTTCATATTGTTCTCTGATCCACTCCAGATTCGGAATCACATCCGATACAACAAAAACACCCTTAAGATACAACAAAGCAAACTCGTTAACAAACCAATTCACTTATGAGTTACGAATATTCTTGAGCTTTTTCCGAGGATTCTTGCCACCGGATCTTGGCCATGAAGAAGATGGAGGTGGCCTAAAAATGGCAGTGCCCCTGGTACATGAATCAAAATCATGTACATGAATCAAAATCATAAAAAATTATACTAAAATCTTCTTCAGAACTTTTGAACCCCACCTTCGAAATCAACTTTCAAACACTCCTCAAGATCCCAATAAAAAAATGTGGTTGGATTGGACAAGATTATCAAAAACCATGTTTATAAATCCTTAGGAATTGACATAAATCAAAAACCACAGGGATGAACCGACAAAGGAGACGAACCACCAGACAAATCAAAATCACAGAGACGACTGAAATAAAAAACCACAGGGATCTGGAATCAAAAATATTCTGTGTGGTATGTAAGCATAAGACAACAATCTGGATCCTCTTTGACAAATTAGGCCAAGCACTCGATTTCGGTCGAACTTGTTTTGCAGATTGACTCGATTTGCAGATGACTCAATTTAGGTCACTCCATTTGGACAAAATTTAGGTCGAATCGATCGACTCTATTTACTTGTGAAGATCCGAGCACAAACAAGTTGAATCGAAGTCTGGAAATCGATTTTGGAGAACGACCTGGAGATCGATTTTGGAGAATCGGTTTTGGGGATCGATATGAAGTTTATCTGACTGAAGTTCAATCTGGGTCTGAAGATCGATTTGGGTTGAAGATCGATCGATTTTGGAGTCGTGTGATCTGGGTTGGAAATAGATTTTGGAGTGATGCGATTTTGGAGTCTAATGAAGAAGGCATGATTTTGAAAAGAAAATAAGTGGAAAAAAAAGTCATGTGGTTATCACTTTTTGTTGCATACAAATTTAAGTGATAAGTGACTCTGGATTTATGAAAAAAACAAACGCCTCTTATTGGTTCCATAAAAAAGAAAGTGATAAGTGATGATTAAGTGCTGAAAATAGAAAAACAAATGGCCCCTTTGATTGGTTCCATCAAGAAGAAACCCCGTAATGAAGTAGGTAATAAGGTGGTTTACCCTTTAAACACTTTGAGACAACTGTTTTCTTTTATTATTATTTTTTTCATTTGATTTGGTAATAAGGTGGTTTACCTTTTAATTAACAATTTGAGACTACTGTTTTCTTTTATTATGTTTTTTAATCGTTTTTTATTTGAGTAAGAAATATACGTAGACAATATTAAGCTTGAGGTTAACAACTTGAGATTGAATCTCCTTTCATTGTTGATTAGGTTTTTTAAAACATTTTGGCTGTTTTATTCTCAATATTTCATAATGGTAGGTTCTTCACATATGCTAGCTTTCATTGAAATGTGCAATTATAGTTGTTAAATTTAGTATCTATCTTGTCATGATTATATCAACTTCTTCTAGATTTTTTTTCCTTTTAAGGTTTATATATACACTGCTTTGTTTGTTAACATTTTAATGTGTACATACATGTGTCAATGTGAATGTGTAACTACACATCACAACTGAAATATATGTTATTTGGACATTTGGTAATCTGGTCATGTACATAGGTAAGTTTGAAGAAGATTAGATTACATATGCGACACATAGGGGTGCTCATGGGTTGGGTTGATCGGGTTGAAGGCATTTCGACACATCAACCCAATATTGGCGGTTTGAAAAAATTTAACATATTGTCATCAACTGTTTTTCTCAATTTGCATATATATATATATATATATCGGGTTGGGTTGGGTTCAAATTATCGTAACCCGATATCAACCCAATACATACGGTTTGAAGATTTTACAACTCGATTGCACATCGGGTTGCTTCGGGTTGGGTTATTTCACGTCGGGTTGGGTTGGGTTGGTCGGGTTAGTCGGGTTTTTGAGCACCCCTAGCGACAGATACATAAATGTTTGGTTAAGTTCATATGTATCACAAAATTGCTAAAAAGTTTTAAAAAAGTTCAGCAAATAGGTAATTTTATCATAACTAAATAAAAACTTTCGAAGACATAAGCTACAACCAAAAGAAACCTATCTTTTTCTTATAAGATGATAATTAATAAGCATATATGTTTGAACGAAAACTAAGTGGATGCTTGGTTCGCAGAATGTTTTTTGATGGAAGGCAATCTGTTAATAGAATTAGACTTTGAATGAATTGTTATCAGTTTTGACCACTTGTTTGGTTGACATATATTGGAATAAAGTGTGTTGAAGGATATGGAATTTTTTCTGTAGTTTTACAATGGAATTAAACATTAGTTAATGACCAAATTACTCTTTTTGATTTGAACTATCGATGATTGTCAGCAGTGGTGGATCAGAACGGCGATGGTCGGCGGTGGTTCAGATCGGTGGTGGTCGACGGTTGCTGACGATGGTTCAAAATGGTGGTTGGTTAGCGGTGGTGTCAGATGGGTGGTGGTCGGCGATGGTTCAGAACGGTGGTGGTCTGTAGTGGTACATATCGGTGGTGGTCGGCGATGGTTTAGAACAGTGGTGGTCGACGGTGGTTCAGAACGGTGGTGGTCTGTAGTGGTACATATCGATGGTGGTCGGCGGTGGTTCAAATAGGTGGTTGTCGGTGATGGTTCTATTCAGCGATGGTCGGAGGTGGTTCACATTGGTGGTGGTCGTGGTGGTTCAAATAGGTGGTGGTCGGTGGCGGTCAACGATGGTTCATATGAGCCTGGGTAAATCAAGCAGGGGAGATGGGGATAATTATCTATTCTATCTTATTAAAAGAATAGTGACGGTTTTTTCAACACTTCTCACTTTCTAAACTTTCAGTTTCTTTCTAACCCAGTGCTTCTTCTCCCCCTTGAAATCTGATCCGACTCTCCCACGTCCCTCTCTTCTCTGCAACCTCTCCCCACGTCCCTCATCTCCACGATTTTCCTGATTTCTCTCCATCTCTCACCTCTCTGCTCCTTTATATGTGGTATTCCAACCCTAAAGCGTCTCATCTCCTACGATGCTCTCCCTCCTCCTCTCCAGGTTTCCTGCAATATCACACAAATTAAACCCCATCATTTTTTGCGATTTTTTGTTTTCGATTTTGAGTTTCTTCTCAGATCCGATTGACCATCGATCAACATCTTGGGGTTTCTTCATATCGAGGTACGATTTACTCAAAATCCATTTTGGTTTCAAAATTATTTTTGGTTTCAACAATCGATTTTGGTTTTTGGGTTTTTCTCAGGTTCGATTCACCATCGATTCAACATTTTGGGGTTTCTTCATATCCAGGTACGATTTATTCAAAATCGATTTTGGTTTCAAAATGCTTTTTCGTTTCAACAATCGATTTTGGTTTCAAAAATCGATTTTGGTTTCTCATTTTTTACGATTTTTTGTTTTCGATTTTGGGTTTCTTCTCAGGTCCGATTCACCATCTTGGGGTTTCTTCTCAGGTACGATTCAACATCTTTGTAGGTTGCTGTTTGGTTTTGATTTTGGTTTCTGTTAAAACAACAAAATCAGAATAAGTTGATATTTGTAAGTTGCTGTTTGTCTCTAGGATATGTTTCCACTCATTTCGAATATTTATTTAATTTCATCAACAAATTTTCATTTGAATCATATAATTGGATATTGTGTTGTCGGCATTAGTATTTTTTGGGGCTTTAGATAATCAAGTATCCGGGAAGTATTTTTCTTAATGTGCAATATTTTTAAATGTTTTGTAATTGACACATCTATCTGTGTCAAAATCATGAACAATCACATTTGTCTGTTTGATTTATGCACCAATATATGTATGTTTCTAGAATCAATAAGGAGCACACACAGTTTTTGTCTGGTCAACATGTAATATCATTGATCTTGCATGGTTTCTGAACTCTCTGCTTGATGTTTGCACAGAAATATCAGCTGAATTGATGAAGATTCTGTTTAGGGTAAATCTCAGGAGTATTGCTTGAAACCAAAGGGAGAAATTATCATTGTCATTTTAATTAGGTTAACTAAAGTATGATTTCTTTTGTGTCCATGATGGATGTGTTCAGCTGCTGAATCTGATTTTTGGAATCTGAGAGTATGTTGATTTAATTAGGTATGTCTAGGTGTGGCAAGAGTTGCAGACTGCGATGGATGAATTATCTTCGACCGAGTGTCAAACGGGAAATTTTAGCAATGAAGAAGAAGATATCATCATCAAATTCCATCATGACATGGGAAACAAGTATGTTATCGAATCATATTTAGATTCTGCAGATCATATCCCAATTTGGATTCGATTTCTTCTATGATTGTTTAGTTTTTGTGGAGAATTACACAAATTTTACTCCTGAACACTTCTCTTTAATTTGACGCTGAAGCCGATCAAGATCAATCTAATCAATAATAATAGGGACAAAAAACAGGATTAAATCCTTGCCTGCCAAAAGAATTCAATTCATAGGCAATTGTTCTTATGATTTCTATAAAGATTTTCACAAATTTTCTAGATGGTCTGCGATTGCTGCACCATTATCAGGAAGAAGCGATAACGAAATCAAGAACCATTGGCACACCCATTTACGCATAAGCATTGTTCTCACTGGCCCGGTAAACATTTCTCTAACTTTGTTGATCAGAGATGGTCACAGTAATGACAGCTTCTCCGTCTCGTCCAGCTCCAAGAATTGCCCCAAAGGAGCCACCGTATGGTTTGAAATTAAACAATCATTTAATTTAGTTAACAATTTAATTAAGTTGAGAATTGCTTGATTAATTTGGTTTTCGAAATTTGCATGCATGTTGAATTGTGCAGAGTTTAGCGATTTCGAAATCTAATAATGTTGTGGTGAACGGATTGACTTCAGTGAACAGCCAGATTTTTCACATCGTGGTTAAGGTTGCCGGAACGTGAGAATGGTGGGGTGAACGTGGTGGCACCATGGAACAGCCCTAACACCGACGACATTCACGTCGAGTTGTCTACTGGAGTCACCATCTTGAACTCCAAACTCAGCACCGGCGATGACTGTGTCTCCGTTAGCCCTGGTGCAACAAATCTTTGGATCGAGAACGTCGCTTGTGGACTTGGCCATGGCATCGGGTATATACAATCACCTAAAACCACTAGAATTCCACAAAATTCAAATGGATTTATAATTAATCTGTAACGAATTTAATGAATCTTGATCGAACGTGTTTATATATATACAGCAGTGGAAGCTTAGTGAAGGACTTCAAAGGAGGAGTGCAAAACGTGACGGTTAAATGGAAATAGGTTGAGGATAAAGTCATGGGCGAGGCCAAGCAGTGGGTTCGTTAATGGAATGTCATTATGACGAACGTCCAGAACCCAATCGTTATCGACCAAAACTACTGCCCGGGTAGCATCAACTGCCCCTGTCAAGTCGTTGGTACCGGTTCTATGAAAGGATGCTATGTAGACTCTCACTGTCTGTTTGTTCCATGGTGTTGAACTTTCTATTGATAGGGTAACTAAATTACATTGTAGTTACAACTCAAATATACATGCTTAAAGAATAAAAGAATAATCATTCACTTCTTTTCTATGATGGTGCTACTTGTCTGCTGTTTGTATCTTCTTTCTCATGGTTTTGCAATTTTTTTTTTTTGCTAATCACATGCATGGAATATTTTCTTGCATCCAGTCACATGCATATAGTATTAATAAAAGTTTCAACTAATGATCAAACACCTAAAATATTTCTTAAAATTCAAAAACTTGTGGACCACTAATATCACGTAACGACTGATAAGCTAGCTGGTAGCTGATAAGCTAGCTGATGAAAAAGTCACGTTTGGCAAAACTAGCTTATAAACATGTAAAATGACCAAAAAGAGTTTGAGTAGTTTTGGGATTTGTATAAAATATTAAGGGTATATTTGGAATAAAAATGTAAAAAGCTTCCTAAACGCTACTCCTTGTAGCTTTTTAAAAAACTAGTTTATGGTCATTTAAACATGTACCACAAAAAAAGCAATGAACCATGCTCAATCTAAATTATCTCTCACATGCAACATTAGTGTTAGTTGTGTCTGTTCTCTTGCTATAAGCAGTGAACCATGCTCAATCTCACAAAATTGTCAAATTGTTTCATGTTAATGCAAAAGCTAATTCAAATCTGCAAACCAGATTCAAATTATAAGCACTTGATCAAAATTTATATTAAATACGAGCACATATACACTCACAAAGCATATACTTCCAAAGTATTATAATGAACCAAATAAATAGTTAGCAACTTTCAACACTAACATGTTCAAAATTCATGCAACAACATTTACGAGTAAAATAGAATTGAGACTAACATGAGGTTAAGACAACAAACTTTTATAGGGTGGGTACTTATTGGATTAACATAGTAAAGGCCAAAAATCTTACCCGACAAGTGAGGCTGATGACTCTTTCTTGTAAGTGGTTACCAACATGAGAAATCACTCATACTTACATTTTCGGTCATCAAAATGGATTGTTGGTAAGTTTTCTAAATCTTGCAAGTACTTATCGGGCAAGAGTCTTTTTCGTCTTATCGCATTGAGAATTCCACTATCTAGCAATTTCAAACATATCAACATTGAATTTATATACCATATAAAACTATGAAGTTTTCATCGTGATTGGCTGAAAATAGTAGACATGAATTAAAAAAAGATCATTACAAAATAGAATGACACTTGAGGATTTACAACTGAATCTAGATTAAAGTCATGTCGTGTACTCGATCAACGGTACGTTTCTCAACAAATTTGACACTTTTCACCGGAATCTCACCCAAACAGTTATTTGATCAAAAACTCTTCTATTTTTGTCTAAAGATTATATGTCACTCAAAGTTTCTATCTAAAAAAAGTAACACTTTTGATATGACGATCAATAAAGTTTATGGTCTCACAAACTTAAATGCAAATTATCTCATAATCGGTATGATTGCTTAGTTTTTTTTTAAATTTCACACCTATGATTGCTTAGTTTTATTTAAATTTCACACCCCGCCGCATCGCGCGGGTACGATGACTAGTGTCTTTTTAAGAAAATGGGGTGGAATGGAATTGAATTTCATCTCATTTGTGATGGAATGACCAAATCCATGAATGATGGAATGTGTGGAATTCAATTCTATTCCATAGGTAACCAAACGATCAGTGGAATTGATCATTCCCATTCCGTCAGAATCCTACGAACTACACGCCCCCTAATTGTTTATAATTACTTAATTGTGACAACCAAATAGAAACCTATCTTTTTCTTATAAGATGATAATTATATAATCATATATGTTTGAACAAAAACTAGTTGTTTATAATTACTTAATTGAAATGTTTTTTCAACGTTTGGACGAATTGGAGTGAATGTACTTCGTAATTTCCATTCACGTTGAACATTTTGATTTACAATGTGACACGTAGATATTTCACATTATAAAACATAAATTAGATTAGGATATGATTAGAAATTACTATCCTTAAAATAATATGAGCTTGTTGGGTTAAGACTAATTTATTCCCAGGATTGCCTAATCTAATCCTTTTATCTCAATAAACACCATTTCTACATAAAGGAGAGAGGGAAAGAAAGAAAAATAAAATATGAATTCGATAGTTTTGATTAGTATATATGGGCTTGGGTTATTGAAAATTTTTAACCATAAATTTTTTCATAAATGCCGCGACAAAAACCTTGTGCAAAGTCGCGACATATATTTGTTTCTAGAACTAAAATAATCTTGATTTATAGAGAAATTGCAAACGCACAATGTTTTTATTATTATTATTAATAAAAGTTTGTTAACCACAAGGGTTGTGGCGTACTTGGGGATGTGGTGGAATATCCCATCTACTCAGGGTTCTAAATCAGGCGTACACAACAATTGTGGTCATTGAGGTTTAATCATGGCTGATGTCTTACAGTCATAATTTGTCAAGGGATTAGTCCAGGCATAGCCTATGACACCCTTCCAAAAAAATAAAACTTTGTTAAAGGGACCAAAAGTGAAACGAATTGGTAATCACAGTGATCAAAATTGTACCTAGTTTAAAACGAGACTAGAGTTAATAACGAGTGGCAACCATATTGACTAAAAAAGTAATTTACTCTATATTTTAACTTAGAGTAAATTACGGATTTGGTCCCTGTGGTTTAAAAAACGAAACGAAAATGGTCCCTACAATTTTTTTATTCCAAATAAGGCCATGTGGTTCGTGTTTTCGTAACGATTTGGTCCCTGACGCTAACTAGCGTTAACTCCCAGCGTTAAGTGAAGAGCATTTTAGTCCTTTTGATATGTTTACCTTTTTCCAAGTTGTTCTATTAAATTATAAAACCATAGGGACCCAACTTGTAATTTACTTTATTATTATATAATATAATAAATAATATATTTATACATATATATATTATAACCTGCAACTCTCTCTCTCTCTCTTCTCTCTCTCAACCTGGTAAACAACCTCATACACACAACCCACACATACAATACGCACTCATACACACATAACACAACACACACATACACATACACACAACACACACATACAAATACACATACACATACACACAACACTGTAAGTGGGTTTTGCAAGTGAGGAAGAGAGAAGTGGAGAAGAAGGGGACTACTGTAATGGTCTACCGAAAGATGAAAACGTAGAGTCGTGCAGGTTCCAACGATGGTAAGACGGGGTGAAAACGCAGAGTGGTGCAGGTTTTGCGACCAAACTCATCTTTCCGGTCATCTTCTCCGATCATCTCTCCGGTCATCTTCTTCAACTAATTTATCGTCATTAAAACCCTCCAATTCTTCAACAATGATGATGATGGTGAGCTGCTCGAATTGTCACACGCAGTTGAGAGAGAGAAGAGAGAAAGAGTTACACGCAGTCGAGTGCGTTTATTCTTCATCGAACACTTCCCGGTCTCACCTGAGGTCGTCGTCGTTGTCAATCGGCGGTCAATATCTCGATCGAAAAGTTGCAGCGCCGGAACCATCACCGTCACTGGTTTGTTGAAGCACACCATCGTCGCCCCTATTTCTGTGGTTCAAGAGTGTTGTCGATACATACATATATACACAGAGGGGAAGGTGATGTTCCATTCGTTAAGCAAGGTTGGTGGTTCAACGAGAGAGAAAGGAGAGGGAGAGTGTTTGCCGCTAAAAGGGGGATTGAGGGATTCATCGGAACAGATCTCCCTGTGCAAGTATACATATATATACATATACATATATAAATATATTGTTTATTATATTATATAATAATAAAGTAAATTACAATTTGGGTCCCAATGGTTTTATAATTTAATAGAAGAGATGGAAAAAGGCAAACATATCAAAAAGACTAAAATGCCCTTCACTTAACAGCTTGAGTTAACATCCGTTAGCGCCAGGGACCAAATCGTTACGAAAACACGAACCACATGGCCTTATTTGGAATAAAAAAATTGTAGGAACCATTTTCATTTCGTTTTTTAAACCACAGGGACCAAGTCCGTAATTTACTCTTTAACTTATATTGTCATTTTCATGTTAACTTTTTAATGTAGGTTAACATTTTCATGTTAATGTAGGTTAATATATGTTACATTATGTTAATATTTTTATTTAAGGTATGCTCAATGTAATATATGTTAACATAGTCTAACTTATGTTTAAGGTTCTTAGCATTTTCACGTTAACGTATGTTAAGAATTTAATTTTAACGTATGTTGGTGTATCTAATGGTATTAACTTATGTAAATATCTGGTTAACCTTACAAGCATTGCCACTGAAGTTAAGTATTTTTTTATTTTTTTTACCAAAATACCACAGCATCAGAGGCCTCTAATCTCTTAATCTACTTCATCGAAGATCAACGAGAGGGGGTTCATATGGAAAAAGTTCCTATAAGAATCCAATTCTCTCTCCCAATATATATGGGATTAGGTGAAGGTTTTATGGTGAGAAACGTGAGAACACTTTTTGACTATTTGGATGATTCTTTTTATTGTTAGTTGTTACTAAATAAACGAAACTAGTACGTGTCTCACGTGTTACGCGATAGTGATAAGTATTTTAAATAAATAATTGTCGTAGTTAGCATAAAACGTAATTATTTATTTGTTTATTAATAAGATACACTTTAAAATGAATGAATGTATTTCCATAAGTGCTTCATTTTTATATATTGATAAAATGTGTTGTTAGGAGGAGTTTCATATGTATCGGTAACAACTTTGTTATGCTATTTTCAACTCAAACGACATGTCACACAACCCTATCATTATTGTTGTTACGAATGGTTTGAAAATTTTATTTTTTCTTCCAAAAAATGGTTTGACTAAAATTAGTCAAGTCTATGAATTGCATTAAATAAACATGAGACAACTTTATTAGTTAACACAAAAACATTATTTTAATCTTTTAATTTGTTAATATATATAGTCATTTTCTACTTCAAAACATTGATATTCTCACCAATGTGGGATGATCACTGTTCTAAAAGGCTCGCCGCGACAGCCGCCATGGCGCGCCGTGGCTTAAGGCTTGTGTCTCACGCCACGTTATGCCTGTGGCACGCCATGACCTAATGTGCAGTCTTTTGTAACATGATATTTGATTTTTCTTCATGTTTTAATGTCTTATTTGCTAGTTTTTTAATATATAACCTAATTTAGCTTGTTTATTATCATTGACACGTCGATTAATAGTACAAAATATATGTTTTTATATATAATATTATATATGATTTAGAGATTTAGAGATTTTCCGCTATAAGTCACGCCTTGATAAACGTCATGGCCTCGCCGTGGCTCCTAAGGCTTGAGGCTTGGCCTCGCCGCCACGCCACGCCTCACGCCATTTAGAACCTTGGGGATGATGAAACTAAACCACATTTCAAGATTTGAGGATTACTCAAATTTAATGTTTCCAATTCCTCATCCTCGGTTTTGATTTTTACATATTTTTCAAAAAATGTCACTAAATTATGGCAACTCAATGTCTTGACACAAAAAAACCTCTCATCTTCAATTCTTATACCCACTTATTTGTTCCAATCTTTAAATTTTTTACCAATGTGGGACAACTTAAATTCAACCACAATCCACCATTTGAGAATACTTAATTCTTATGGTGCACCTCAAAATACATTTGCAAAATAGGGTAAGCTAAATTGGGTCAAGCACATTAGCTGACACAAATACATCCACCCCACATTTCTTATACTCACTTCATCTTTCAAAACTTGCATCTTCAAACCAATATGGGATGATGCAAAATAGGGTAAACTAATTGAGCCAACCACATAGTTTACACAAAACATCCATCCTTCATTTCTTATAGTCACTTCCTACTTCAAAATTTTCAACCACAATAATTTTTTTAACGTTTTTATACTCCAAACTTTCTATCTCTCACCAATGTGGGATATCTCAAACTCAACCAAAATTCACCAATACCACAATACTCTATTCTCTTGATGTCACCTCAATACCTCTTGGTTCTTCTTTTAATATATATATATATATATATATATATATATATATATATATATATATATATATATTGATGATGTTTTGTTTTGTATAAATAGCGTCATCTAAATAAGATAACCATGACGCAAACCCCATGTGTTGACCCAATGACATTCTATCATTCTTGGTTTATGTTTCTATCTCTTACCAATGTGGGATCTCAAACTCAACCAAAATTCACCAATACCCCAATACTCTATTCTCATACGGCCAACTCAATACCACTTGGTTTTTCTTTTAATAAGATTTGTTTTGCATAAATATGGTCATCTAAATAAGATAACACATGACACAAACCTCATGAGTTGACACAATGACATCCTATCATTCTTTTTTATACATACCACTATACTCCAATCTTTCTATCTCTCACCAATGTGGGATATCTCAAACTCAACCAAAATTCACCAATACCCCAATACTCTATTCTCTTGATGTCACCTCAATAACTCTTGGTCCTTGTTTTAGTATATATATTGATGATGTTTTGTTTTGCATAAATAGGGTCATCTAAATAAGATAACCCATGACGCAAACCCCATGAATGGGCACAATGACATCCTAACATTCTTTTTTATACATAACACTATACTCCAATCTTTCTATCTCTCAACAATGTAGGATATCTCAAACTCAACCAAAATTCACCAATATATACCCTAATACTCTATTCTCATGATGCCACCTCAATACCCTTTGGTTTTTCTTTTAATATATATATATATATATATATATATATATTGACTGGTTGATTATCTGATTCCCACCAATGTGGGATATGGAAACTCAACCATATTTTAAGATTTAAGAAATACACAAACTTTATAATGTCAATCTTAGTTGTATTTTTATACAATCATTCTTGGTTGTTTTTTTAACCAATTTTTATGTATATAGAACTATTTACCAAAAAGACATTGTTTTAACACTTTATTACATAAAGAGAACTTTTTTTGCCAAAAAAAGGTTTACTAATGTGGGCTAAGACTATGACTTACTACAAAAGAATGAGCTCCACATTTCTTATACACATTTCATTCTTTCAAACTTTTTATTTCTCACCAATGTGGGATAGCCAAAACACACCACATTTCAAGATTTGATGTATATAAACAAAGTTTTTTGCAAACAAAGCGTTTTTGCCAACAAAAGGTTTACTAATGTAGGTCAACACTATCACTTGCTACAAAGGAATGATCTTCTCATTTCTTATGCACATTTCACTCTTTTAAACTTTCTTTTCCTCACCAATGTGGGATAGCCAAAACACATCACATTTCAAGATTTGATGTATATAAACAAAGTTTTTTTTTGCAAACAAAGCCTTTTTGCCAACAAAAGGTTCACAAATGTAGGCCAACACTATCACTTGCTACAAAGGAATGATCTCCTCATTTCTTATGTACATTTCACTCTCTTAAACTTTTTTTTCTCACCAATGTGGGATAGTCAAAACACACCACATTTCAAGATTTGATATATATAAACAAAGCTTTTTTGCAAACAAAGCATTTTTGCCAACAAAAAGTTTACTAATGTGGGCCAACACTATCACTTGCTACAAAAGAATGATCTCTTCAATTCTTATACACATTTCACTCTTTCAAACTTTCTTTTTCTCACCAATGTGGGATAGCCAAAACACACCATATTTCAAGTTTTGATTTGATGAATACTCAGACCATATTATGCCACCTCATACATGGTGGGTTTCTCTTTTAATATATATATATATTGATTCAATGGCATATGTAACACCCTAAATTCCCCCTTTGGATAATGTCACATCATTCACCTAAATATCAGCGTATGTCGTTAAATATAACAATAAGGTATAATCATAATCACAATCACAACGGAAGTCTTAGCTTAAGACAATATAAATCTCCAACATTAGTCCGTCCCGTACCAGACTATGTTACATAACTCCAAATACATAACTAAAATAAATTCAACAACTAGCAAATACATAGAATGAAATATAACATAAAGAAACCTAACTGTTGTGTCTTGCCTTTTCCTTTGTCCAAACCTAAACCACCGGCTTCTGAGATGCATACTAGTAGTTAGCTAAAAAGCTAAGTGAGTTCATGGTTTATGTCCATCAAAATACACAGTCCTTATCATGCATCAACAAATATCACTAATACACTAAAACATTTAACACCAAATGATTATCCTGAACTCCTCTCTGGGTAGGTCCACTTTGTCACTGACATTCGTTGGGTTGCAAGAATCACACCCTGTAAAGCCCGTATCCCGGTATGTAATTTATTAGTCTTAATTATTTTCTTTTAAGTTCGATTTATCGTGGTTTCCGTTAACGGGGTTAGTCGAGTTGGGTTTAATCGTTAAAGTGTCGGAATTTTTGGTTAGTTGCGAGAAGGATGAAGTTGAGGGGCTAAAAGTGTTAAAGGGCCAAAACCCCCATCATGGATTTCGGCCCATGCACAAAAAACGCAGCCCTTATGATTTTTGTGTGGTGGCGTGAGAAGTAAACAAAAGGGAAAAATAAAACCCTTAAATTGGATGTAGTGTGGTGGGAGAAGAAAACCAAGAAAGAAACCAAAAAAAAAGAGAACCCTACGGCCACTTCCCTTTTGCTTTCGTTTGTGCACCGACCGGAAAGAAGGAACCACCGGCCACCGCCGCTGCTGCTGCCGCCGGAGCTGTTACGCCGGCGAGAAGGAGGTCGTGAGGAAGAGAGTCGAGAAGGAGGAAGGGTTGTTGTTTTTCTTGCGGCGGTATCGTAATCGTCGAGAGGTACATTCTCTTCTCGTTTCCTTTCCTTTTTCCCTTTTCTTTTCCGGCGAAGCAACCACCGCCGCACGCCGCCTCTGTGGTGGCCGGGCGTGGGCGGTCGGGGCTGGTGTGGTTGCGGGTGCGGATGGGTTCGCGTAGAGCGATCGAAAGAGAGGGCGGTGGATATGAGGGTGTGTGTGCGTGTGTGCGTGATCGCCGCCGACCACCACCGCCGCCGGAGGCGGCAAGGGGGGGGGGGTGGTGCACGGCTGTTGTTACACCGTGGTATAATCTGTTCCAGTAAGTTTTAGGCTTCCCGGGGCTGTTTGGGTTAAGCTTTGTCTTAATGAGATTATAATCGTTAGTTATCATTTTATGTGAAAACGTTTGTCTGCCACTGTTTTGCGACGGCCATAACTTTTCCGTCGTAGCTCGGATTGAGGCGAATTCGGTGCCCACGGTTCACATTTTGTGCCGGGCACACTTTTCGTGTTTTAGCGGAAGTCCGGTTCGGCCTCTAGCTAGGCGTAAATTGGCTGTTTATACAGCAGATCCGGATGTGGCAGATCGCGTTCCGTTTTAATAGTCTCAGTTTCTACCACTGTTTTGGGAAAGCCATAACTTCTGCTAGGAATGTCGGATTGGGATGAAACCAGTGCCAAAAGTTCCCATCCGGAGTCTAGTAAGTTTCTTATGTTTTGCGGAAAAACCAGCTCGGACCGTAGCTAGTGTCAAACTACTGTTTTATATCGAAAGGTGCTGTTTTTCGCTGTGCAGTTAATCAGTTTTGTAAAATCCATAATAAATTGTAGAAAAATCGTTAGGAGGTGTATAATATGTCCTTGGAACCCTAACTCTGAGCACTTTCTGGTTATGAAATTTAATTGAGGATTTTCTGGGTTTATGGAGGTCGGAACAGGTCCCGAACAGACCTGTTTGGTTAGACCGAAAGGTCGTTTTAGTGACGATTTAAGGGTGCGTCGTGTTTTAGGGTCCGGGTCTCGTGTTAATACATTTTAACGATTGTTTAGGTGTTGGGAAGTGATCTTGGATTTGTGAAGCTTGAATTATTGTTTGTGAGCTAGGCGCGCTTACGAGGTGAGTTCTCTCACTATAACTAATGTCGGTTACTTTTTACATTACGATTTGTACGTGTGTGGTAGTTTTAATTGTTTGTGATGCGAGACTAAATAGTGGGGCGTCTAGTCGGACCTTTATTGTTATGACTACGCGGGTGGCGTAGGAGTTCGGCGGGGCCGAGGTTTATATACGCGGGTGGCGTAGTGATTCGGCGGGGCCGAGGTTTATATACGCGGGTGGCGTAGGAACCCGGGGGAGCTGGGTAATGCTTGCACGGTTATTGTGTGGTCGGGTGGACCAGCTTATGCCTTTGGGTGGGATGGTGTAGGTATGCATGTTTATGATTTGTTCGTAGACTTGTATGCTGGTTATGTGCATTTATCTGTTTAGAGGTGGTGTGGAAATAACTGTGTTATTTATGGTGTCTGAATTCACTAAGCTTCGTGCTTACCCTTTCCCAATAAATTTGTGGTTTCAGGTACGAGTGGCTCCAAGGCGTGACGAGTACACACTGGCGCGTGGGAAGAGTTGATTACTTTTATGATTTTAATTTTAGACATATATTCCGCTGTTTATTGTTCGTAAGGATATTAATTATGAGTTTGCAAATGAGATGATTGAATTATTAAATGAGTTTTTATTAATGAAATGTTACTTTAAAAATTTTAAATTCCTTGTAATTTTTGGGACGTTACAACTTGGTATCAGAGCACAGCTTGAGTGAATCAAACACATCTCGGTGTGTTTGGTCTCAAGTTGCGGCTATGAAATTTCAAACCCTTTTACTAAAATCTTTTTGAATGAAAGAAAAAGGAAAAACCCGTTTGGGAAACGGTGATCGAGGGCGCAATGTGTACAGTCAGCCGGAGCCAAAGGGAAAGGTACAGTACTTAGTGTATTTATCGCTTTCTAGATCATAGGGTATGCATGCTAGATTGCCTATGTGGTTTACACTGTACTGTATGATGATTGCTTGCTAGTGGGAATTAATGCTAGTTATAATAGGTTGTTAAGCGAAGGCCCTATAGGTTGTATGCAGTAAGAATCACATAGCCTTAGAATATTTGATTTAGTTCTATTGCGCAGCTCTTGTTTGAGTCCAACCGTTCTAGGATAGAATCTTGTATTCGAATGTCTATTTGATTCACGCTGCATGCGACTGGGTATTCGCGAGGCAACTCGTTATGGCTAATAGGGATTCCGTTGTAGCAAGGGTAGTGGGATGAGATGAAATTCCTAGTGAGCTGGGAAGAGTGTTTACATATGAGTATGTATGCGAGATTGCTTTCTAGAACATAGGAGTATGTATGCTAGATTGCTTGGTGCTTATTACACTGTATTGCATGTTTGTTGCTTGCTAATAGGAGTTTATGCTAGCCTTGATAGGTTGTTAAGTGAATGCACTATAGGTTGTATGCGGTAGGAACCGAATAGACTTAGAATGTCGGATTTAGTTCTATTGCGCAGCTCTTGTTTGAGTCCAACCGTTGTAGGATAGAATCTTATATTCGAAAGTCTATCTGGTTTTACACTGTGTGCGACTGTGCATTCGCGAGGCGACTCGTCATGACTAGTGGGGATTTCGTCATAGCAAGGGTAGTGGAGTTGGGTGGAATTCCTAGGGAGCTAGGAAGAGTGTGTACATATGCCGGTGCGGGCATATGTGTATAGTTTTCGACAAGGAACTACTTGGGCACTTCGGGACGGGACTCGAAACGAGTGAGGATAGGTGTGGAAGGTAGTAGTTGAGCTCCTACTATCTGAAGCACAGGATCCGTGCTCGAGTCGGGGAAAGTCACGAGGAATCCAAGGAGTTGAGCGTGAGCGTTGTTAGTGTGAGTTATTATGTGCTAATAACTCGTTGTAATATCCACCCAGAATAGCTATCACAAGGAGGAACGACTATAGTAAACCTACTAGTACAGGTGTGTACTTGATTTGCTTTGATGGGATGATCGTTGGGGTAGTGACGAAGGTTATAAATTAGTAGTCGTTGGAATAAAAGGACGATTCTAGTATTAGTCACTTGGAGTGACGATGAGGATGATGTTTGTTTCGGGTCAAGATTGACGATTGTGCTAGAATTATAGGCTTATAGAGCCGATGAGGAAAAATCGTAGGGATTATTTGACGTAATTTCCCAACTTGCCTAAGAGGTTTAAATGTCCGGATGACGTTAGTGGATCGGAGAGATTTGGAGGAGTAGGAGTCGAGGCGTAGAATGCCGACTGAGACATGCACAAAGTTTGATTTTGAAATAGGTTGCATTAACAAATTCTTGTGTTTCAAATCATTTATTGGATGGTGTTTTGGAATTTTGGGAAATGTTCAGCGCACACACAAGATTTTGAAATATGGTTTTGAAAATGTATGAAATCGTTTTATCACGGGAGTGCAAACTTTGTTAGAATTTGTCTCTTTTCGTTATTTTTTCCAACGGTTCTTTCGGGTAAGATGATATACGTGTTTTGTGGTGTTTAAAATGTTGGGCAAGTGACTACGGCTTGTGACTTTAACATTGGAACTCCTCCACATATGTTAGAGTTGAGGCGGAAAGTTACATTCCACGATGTCTGTATAAATCTTTTCGAATGATTTCATTAAAATAAGTTTTGTTTTACGGCGTGTTGAGTCGTGTGAGTTTAATTTCACGAGGTACATATCGTATTTGTTTATGTGACCATTTGGGGAAATCTTGGAAATCAATTTAAAGAACCCCACCTTTTGAGATTTTATGAGACTTTAGTCGACATTTTCAAATGATGGAAACAGATTGGTTTTTATTTTTAAGTTTGAAACTTACACGAAACAGTGGTGTTTTAACAAAAGTGTATTTGTAAACCGTTTCATCGTTTTGTATGACTAGCCGAGGCGCGTAAGATTTGTTGGTGAACCCTGTGCCACGACATTTTATGTTGAAAAAGAGAAATTTTGGGGTCAAATGTCGTGGAACTGATTTTGAAATTATGTGCACACTTTTGTCGCACCCGGTGTAAGGTCGAGCGGTTACTTTAAATACATGTCATGAGTCAATTCATGCTAGAACCGTGACGGTTCATTTTCAAATAAATTATTTATTTCGCTTTACGTTTTGTGAGTAAACTAAGCTGCAATGAAATGATTTTCAACATGATTTTCATATGTGGGACGAGCGTGTCCATTTTTGCGTAACTACCGACCTGGTAATAGTAGTTTTATTGCTTACGGTCTTTTTGAAATGAAAAATCTTGACGTTGAAAATATTTTGTAAATGACTTTGTAAACCATTTGGGAAGTGCGCTTATAAGTGTTATGTGTCATTTTGAGAATTTTAAGGGTGTGAGTTCTTTTGGAAAAACTCTTTGGTTTAACCCGTGTCGAGGTTGGGACTAATGTTGATTTTAGAGTATTGCTTGCTTAAACTTTATTTAAACGCGTTTTTGACCGACTTATGAGTCTAGCAAGCGTGGAGCATTTTGCTCGGTTTTGACTTTGAGATAGTCATGGGGCAATTGCACGGTTTTTAATGGCTCGATGTGGAGTTTTGTTGATGGGTTGTTTTGTTACATAGTTTTGCACTTATTGCACGTTGAGTATTTACATGTTGGGTGAGTGAGTCATTCCGGGATAGGCATGTTGTTGGTAGACTGTTTTGTATTGGATCCTTGGTCATGTCAGTCAGTCGTTGGTAATGGACGGTTGAGTATTTCGGGGTGGGACCCCGGTATTCATGTGTTATGATCTTGACTTTCCAGTAGGCACTGGGAGGATATAGTCTTGGGCACTTACCTGAGAGGTAGTTCCGATGTGCCGGGCCTTGAGACGTACCTGGGAGGTAGGCGTTAAGGCGTATCTTGATACAGTGTAACTAGGTTTCCTAGAGCGATTGTGGAGGATAAGTAGACGGTGGAAGATTGGGTATTCCACACGTGTTGTTAGTGTAGACCGAATAGTGTCGGTTAAGGGAATGATGCCCTTTGTAATTAAGAGAATAAATGCGCAGTGATCTTTTTGAAGTAAGTAGTATATTTAGGGGTCGACTTTTGGACTTAAGGCTAAACACCTTTAGTGTAATCGGAGATTTGTAGCCGATTTTAAAATAATTATGGTGATGGTAGTAGTAACCCTGAGATGCTTAATTGTGATGAATGACCTTCGTGGGTGATTATAAGTTTACTGGTTTGATGATGCGTGTAAGGTAAGTTTTGGGAGTCTATTAGAACTCGTAGGAGTTAATCGACGGTTAATGGTAGGAATGATCGGATCTGAATATCCAGTTGGGTATATTGGTAGGAAACTTTAGAATGGTTAGAGCTGGAGATTTGACTCGGGATGTATGGAATATCTAAGGTTGGGGGACAACCGATGTCGCTTGGCTGGGGATGATTCCAATTTTTGGGGTGTTCTGCCGATCATGATCCCAGTGTCCTAGAGGGAGTACGTTAGTTAGAAAAGTATTCGAAAAGTTTTAGAAGGGATTTCAAGTGGACTTAGGAACCTGAGGTTGAGATGAGGGAGAACTATCCGGAGCTATTCGTAGGCAGAGACTTCGAGGACGAAGTCTAATCCAAGTGGGGGAGAGTTGTAAAGCCCGTATCCCGGTATGTAATTTATTAGTCTTAATTATTTTCTTTTAAGTTCGATTTATCGTGGTTTCCGTTAACGGGGTTAGTCGAGTTGGGTTTAATCGTTAAAGTGTCGGAATTTTTGGTTAGTTGCGATAAGGATGAAGTTGAGGGGCTAAAAGTGTTAAAGGGCCAAAACCCCCATCATGGATTTCGGCCCATGCACAAAAAACGCAGCCCTTATGATTTTTGTGTGGTGGCGTGAGAAGTAAACAAAAGGGAAAAATAAAACCCTTAAATTGGATGTAGTGTGGTGGGAGAAGAAAACCAAGAAAGAAACCAAAAAAAAGAGAACCCTACGGCCACTTCCCTTTTGCTTTCGTTTGTGCACCGACCGGAAAGAAGGAACCACCGGCCACCGTCGCTGCTGCTGCCGCCGGAGCTGTTACGCCGGTGAGAAGGAGGTCGTGAGGAAGAGAGTCGAGAAGGAGGAAGGGTTGTTGTTTTTCTTGCGGCGGTATCGTAATCGTCGAGAGGTACATTCTCTTCTCGTTTCCTTTCCTTTTTCCCTTTTCTTTTCCGGCGAAGCAACCACCGCCGCACGCCGCCTCTGTGGTGGCCGGGCGTGGGCGGTCGGGGCTGGTGTGGTTGCGGGTGCGGATGGGTTCGCGTAGAGCGATCGAAAGAGAGGGCGGTGGATATGAGGGTGTGTGTGCGTGATCGCCGCCGACCACCACCGCCGCCGGAGGCGGCAAGGGGGGGGGGTGGTGCACGGCTGTTGTTACACCGTGGTATAATCTGTTCCAGTAAGTTTTAGGCTTCCCGGGGCTGTTTGGGCTAAGCTTTGTCTTAATGAGATTATAATCGTTAGTTATCATTTTATGTGAAAACGTTTGTCTGCCACTGTTTTGCGACGGCCATAACTTTTCCGTCGTAGCTCGGATTGAGGCGAATTCGGTGCCCACGGTTCACATTTTGTGCCGGGCACACGTTTCATGTTTTAGCGGAAGTCTGGTTCGGCCTCTAGCTAGGCGTAAATTGGCTGTTTATACAGCAGATCCGGATGTGGCAGATCGCGTTCCGTTTTAATAGTCTGAGTTTCTGCCACTGTTTTGGGAAAGCCATAACTTCTGCTAGGAATGTCGGATTGGGATGAAACCAGTGCCAAAAGTTCCCATTCGGAGTCTAGTAAGTTTCTTATGTTTTGCGGAAAAACCAGCTCGGAACGTAGCTAGTGTCAAACTACTGTTTTATATCGAAAGGTGCTGTTTTTCGCTGTGCAGTTAATCAGTTTTGTAAAATCCATAATAAATTGTAGAAAAATCGTTAGGAGGTGTATAATATGTCCTTGGAACCCTAACTCTGAGCACTTTCTGGTTATGAAATTTAATTGAGGATTTTCTGGTTTTATGGAGGTCGGAACAGGTCCCGAACAGACCTGTTTGGTTAGACCGAAAGGTCGTTTTAGTGACGATTTAAGGGTGCGTCGTGTTTTAGGGTCCGGGTCTCGTGTTAATACATTTTAACGATTGTTTAGGTGTTGGGAAGTGATCTTGGATTTGTGAAGCTTGAATTATTGTTTGTGAGCTAGGCGCGCTTACGAGGTGAGTTCTCTCACTATAACTAATGTCGGTTACTTTTTACATTACGATTTGTACGTGTGTGGTAGTTTTAATTGTTTGTGATGCGAGACTAAATAGTGGGGCGTCTAGTCGGACCTTTATTGTTATGACTACGCGGGTGGCGTAGGAGTTCGGCGGGGCCGAGGTTTATATACGCGGGTGGCGTAGTGATTCGGCGGGGCCGAGGTTTATATACGCGGGTGGCGTAGGAACCCGGGGGAGCCGGGTAATGCTTGCACGGTTATTGTGTGGTCGGGTGGACCAGCTTATGCCTTTGGGTGGGATGGTGTAGGTATGCATGTTTATGATTTGTTCGTAGACTTGTATGCTGGTTATGTGCATTTATCTGTTTAGAGGCGGTGTGGAAATAATTGTGTTATTTATGGTGTCTGAATTCACTAAGCTTCGTGCTTACCCTTTCCCAATAAATTTGTGGTTTCAGGTACGAGTGGCTCCAAGGCGTGACGAGTACACACTGGCGCGTGGGAAGAGTTGATTACTTTTATGATTTTAATTTTAGACATATATTCCGCTGTTTATTGTTCGTAAGGATATTAATTATGAGTTTGCAAATGAGATGATTGAATTATTAAATGAGTTTTTATTAATGAAATGTTACTTTAAAAATTTTAAATTCCTTGTAATTTTTGGGACGTTACACACCCTTCCAACACCTATTTCGGGGTCGCGCCACCCTAAAGTGTGACATGTCGAGGCTAACACCATACCCAAATATCTGCACCGTATTTTGCCACATAAAATGAACTCCAAAAAATAACATGCTATATTATTAAAAACCAATAAATAAATAGCATGCAACTAGGGTCGACCCTAGCCCATCGTTGTCATGGCTGTGGCCATGTGCAGCAAGGCCTACACGGGGATATGCCCAACACTATATCAAGCAGAGTAGGTTCAGTTAGCCTAAAAAAGCAATCGTTTGCTCGTTCACAGTGTATGCCTTCAATCAATTGATCGATCGATTTACAGGGCACGTTGAGTGTTGGGTGTTGGGTGTTGGTTGTTGCATCTTTCACTACTCACTCACGTAATCGGTAATCACCGGTATCCTCTCGCCTTTCATTACCCTTTGTCCCTCTCAATCGATCTCTTGTTGCTTGCGTCTGCCCTAAATCGAAGTGAGTTAGTGACCTAAATCGATTTGCTCATATGTAGCTTTCTGCTCTACACCTCTGCGGCTCTGCCCTCTCCAAAATCGAACTCAACTCTTGCCCTCTCGAATTCTCTAGATCGCCGCTCACGAAACTTTCTTAGACTCTCACTTTCTCTTGAGTTTTGAGCCAATCGCTGCCCTCTCCTAAGTGAACTCCTCGGTTTTCAGGTAAATTTCAAGTTCTAAATTTCTAATGACTAATGTAGTAATGTTTATTTTTTTTAGATTAAATATGTTTCTAAAGCACCAAATTTCTAAATTTTAATTATTTGTTTCATGATTGTTTTTTAGATTTTAGATTATTTGTTTTAGTTATTGTTTAGAGTAGATTGTTGTGTTTTTTTAGAAGGGTGTCCTAGGCTATGCCTAGACTAATCCATTGGCAAATTGTGACTGTAAGACATCAGCCCTGATTAAACCTCAATGGCCATAATTATTGTGTACGCATGGATTCGAACCATGGGTAGATGGGATATTCCACCACATCCCCCATGGCCTTAACCAGTACGCCACAACCCTTGTGGTTATAGATTGTTGTGTTGTTGATTTGTGTTGTGTTGTTATGAATATCATTCTAATTATGGTGATAATTTCATTTGATTTGAGACTATTGCCTTAATTATTTGTGGACGTTCCAACGACATGATGCACAAACATTCTTCTATATAGCCAACATGACCTGTTAACCCCAAAAACATGGCTCTGGTTACGAAGCAGGCCAATGCATATGTCTTGTGCTTTTATGAATCATTTTTGTTCTTTTTAAGATATTAGAAGTCGAAATCCTTTATTTTAAAAAGCGAAACTCTTTTCCATTTGACCAGTGACCATAGATATTACATACAATTAATTATCTTTCTCGGGTCTATTTCCACGACATGATTGTGGTGAAAAAATACCATTAAAAACATGTAACGTGAGCTTATGGTCTTTTAGTATAAAAAATGAGTACATTATTGATGTTTTTGAGGTATATATATATATATATAGGAAAGTTCAAATGAAAACTCAATTTTCATTGTGCATGTGAGGACGAATCTCGGCCACTCCATCTCTATTGATCCAAACTCATATTTAATAGAGTATTTTATTAGATTTATTAATTAAGGTGATTAAGGGTAAAAAGGGAAGATAATTAAAACGCATGCCTATCATCTTTGACTTTTTCTTTTCTTTTTTAATTAAAAACTTTTACCCACCTTAAAGTTTAAAATAAATTATCTTGAAAATTACGAATATTTTAATCAAACAAATTACATCAAAAAACGAGAATTCCGTGCTCTTCGATATGACATCCATCTCGATATAGTTTTTTTTTGTTATTTTAACCGTTTTTACGTGAAATGCTATATATGTGTTATATTCATTATGAATATTTATGTACGTTAAAGTGTGTACAACACCTTGACACCGTAAGTTCGTAACTCACTATTATCTTCTTCAACACTTTTTTCAACGTCGTAGGACATCGCGTTTTTCATCACCGTAACCCAACACCCATCGAGACGAATCGAGAACCTATCGAGTATCGGTTGTGAATCGGGGAACAAAAGAGAGTGTGCCATGTCTCCACACCTTCATGGGTCATTCATGTATTATTCATCATGAATAATGTATCATTCAAGATGAATAATACATCATTCATCATGAATAATGTATCATTCAAGATGAATAATACATCATTCATAATGAATAATACACGATTCATGAATTTGTGTATTAGCCATCATGAATGTTGTATAATTCATCATGAATACTGTATTATTCATCATGAATAGGAAATGAACGTCCACCTTTGTTATTCATACTGAATGTGGACACCCGTGGATGTGCATACATATTCATAATAAAACCAAGTTTCGGTTGTGAATCGGGGAACAAAAGCGAATGGTCTATGTGTTTCACGGCTCATTCATATATTATTTATCATGAATAATGTATCATTCATGATGAATAATACAACATTCATGATTCATGTATTATTTATCATAAATCGTGTATTATTCACCCTGAATATTGTATTATTCATCATGAATAGTGAATGAACGTTCACATTTGTTATTCATACTGAACGTGGACACCCAATGACGTGCATACATATTCATAATGAATATAATAAATATATAGCATTTTACGTAAAAAACGGTTAAAACAACAAAAAACTATATCGAGATGGATGTCATATCGAAGAGCACAAAATTCTCGTTTTTTATGTAATTTGTTTGATTAAAATATTAGTAATCTTAAAGATAATTTATTTTAAACTTTAAGAGGGTATAAGTTTTTTAATTAAAAAAGAAAATAAAAAGTCAAAAATGATAGGTGTTGATTCAAATTTCGAGTTTTGTCCCTAATCACTTCTCAATTAATCTTATTATGTTTTAACCATTGATTAGTTTCTAAATCTTGATCAATGGCTAAAATTGATCCTCACGTGCACAATAAAAAATGAGTTTTCATTTGAAAAGCTTTAGTTCTTCGGTTAATAGTGACAAATGATTGACAAAACCAACACCTTCTAACTATATCATTATATCATTAATTTGTTAGTCAAAGCAAACTTTGCTTACTAATGACCTGCAGTCTTTTAAAACCCCCTTTTTCATATGTGTATACAAGGGGATTTTTTGTTTTACTAATTTTATATCATTTTTTTTGAACATCAATAGATTTCATAAAACCTCAAAAACGGGAGCCAATACAAAGTTAAGTCGGCCTTAGCCGCCTACAACCGAAACCGAAAGGAAACAGTGAGTAACATCACCAATATGTCGAACCACAACACTGGAAGTGAGAACAAACCAAGCTACCAAAAAACTAAACAGGATTGCTTGAGGCAAACCCAACCAGACTTCTAAGCTTAACCAATCAATCTGCCTAATGGGATACGTTACTTCAGAACTGGTTGACCCGATCAGCGCCGCTGCAAATGTCTTATTCCGGACATACCTTCTGTTAAACAACAGTGCAGATCTGACACATCCTCCTCTTGCCAAACCTGCACACATAGACGAAGATCACAACCCATATGGAGCCGACAACCACGATACCCACTCCACTGCTATATCCCTATCTCTATGAGTCACCCATTCGAAAATTTTTAGTTGAACATAGAAAAGTAGCTCCGAGATGAGACCATTAGCTTTAGCAAAAATGATCTTATTCCTGTTAGCCCAAGTGAAATATAGTATGCTCCACACAACCGCCATCCAACGCCTCAATCCTTTGTCGATGTTGGCCATTTGCGTATCTACCTCGAGCACGTCATTCAAGTTTGTTACCGAATCCATGTTAATATTCCACCATCGTCCAATCAATATCCATAGACTCTTCACGTATTCACACGTAACCAATGCATGATCTATCGTTTCTATGTCTCTTCCTCATCTCGGGCATAGAGTAGAGTCAAGATCGACTCCCATCTTGTCCAATACTGCCAGAGCGGGTAACCTTCCTAGCTTCACCCTCCATATAAAGATACATACCTTTTTGGGGTCTGATTTTAACTAAGATGTGGCGACCGCATTCCTTTCCTCCGCAGCCCGCTTGTCCTCTAACAATTCCTGTAAAGTCTTGACCGCAAACCCACCTTGAGGATCCAATCTCCATGAAGCTCGGTCCGCACCTCCTCCTTTTGGCTTATGCTCTGCAACTACTTCCTCTAATTCCTCCAACTCCCCTAGCTCTCTTCCCGTTGGTTCCCTCCTCGAACCCCATCTCGAACCTCATTCTCCCCTTTGGAACTCTCCTCTTTCCGCAACCGTTACCTCTTTCCTCGTCTCAAGTTGATAAAGTCTATTAAACCTCTCCTTAAGTCTCCCGTTAGCCGCCCATCTAACCTCCCAAAATTTGGTACCCGCCCCATCTCCAATTTGTTTTCCAAAGGATTCTGAGAACCTAATACCCACTTTATCAATGTCCTTCCCCACCTTTATTATTTGTGTCCAAACCGAATTTCACCTCCCCCTAGGGGCACCCTCCGTTAAACCACCATCCCACCCATACACACTCTTTAAAACCTTAACCCACAACGATTCATTTTCATTGTGGAATCTCCACCACCACTTCCCAACTAACCCCCAATTAAGTTCTTTAAGCCATCCCACATTTAACCCACCCCCCCCCCCCCCCAACACCTTTTCCCACTTGACCCACGAATGAGTTTTTCTCACGGACTAAAAGTCAAAAATGGTAGGTGTTGATTCAAATTTCCAGTTTTGTCCCTAATCACTTCTCAAATAATCTTATTATGTTTTAACCATTCATTAGTTTCTAAATCTTAATCAATGGCTAAAATTGATCCTCACGTGCACAATAAAAAATGAGTTTTCATTTGAAAAACTTTAGTTCTTCAGTTAATAGTGACAAATGATTGACAAAACCAACACCTTCTAACTATATCATTATATCATTAATTTGTTAGTCAAAGCAAACTTTGCTTACTAATGACCTGCAGTCTTTTAAAAACCCCTTTTTTCATATGTGTATACAAGGGGATTTTTTGTTTTACTAATTTGATATCATTTTTTTAACATCAATAGATTTCATAAAACCTCAAAAACGGGAGCCAATACAAAGTTAAGTCGGCCTTAGCCGCATACAACCGAAACCGAAAGGAAACAGTGAGTAACATCACCAATATGTCGAACCACAACACTGGAAGTGAGAACAAACCAAGCTACCAAAAAACTAAACATGATTGCAAGAGGCAAACCCAACCATACTTCTAAGCTTAACCGATCAGATCTGCTTAATGGGATACGTTACTTCAGAACTGGTTGACCCGATCAGCGTCGCTGTAAACGTCTTATTCCGGACAGACCTTCTGTTAAACAAAAGTGCAGATCCGACACATCCTTCTCTCGCCAAACCTGCACACATAGACGAAGATCACAACCCATATGGAGCCGACAGCCACGATACCCACTCCACTGCTAGATCCCTATCTCTATGAGTCACCCATTCGAAAGTTTTTAGTTGAAATTAGAAAAGTAGCTCCGAGATGAGACCATTCGCTTTAGCAAAAAAGATCTTATTCCTGTTAGCCCAAATGAAATATAGTATGCTCCACACAACCGCCATCCAACGCCTCAATCCTTTGTCGTTGTTGCCCATTTGCGTATCTACCTTGAGCACGTCATTCAAGTTTGTTACCGAATCCATGTTAATATTCCACCATCGTCCAGCCAATATCCATAGACTCTTCACCTATTCACACGTAACCAATGCATGATCTATCATTTCTTTGTCTCTTCCGCATCTCGGGCATAGAGTAGAGTCAAGATCGACTCCCATCTTGTCCAATACCGCCAGAGCGGGTAACCTTCCTAGCTTCACCCTCCAAATAAAGATACATACCTTTTTGGGGTCTGATTTTAACCAAGATGTGGAGACCGCATTTGTAACGACCCGGTTTCCCAAAACATACATAATATACATCATTTAACATGTCATACATAACGTCGTTACTTTCATAACAAAATACATAATAATTCACATACGGTCCCAAAGTCTCAAAACTATACAATACAAAAACGTAAACATATCCTAATCTTCGTCAGCTGTCAACCGCCTCCTACGCTTTATTCTTCCCTTTGCTAACAAAAGATCCTCGACCTGGAATACATATTTTTGAAAGGAAAATGAGGGTTAGACCAAAAGGTCTAGTGAGATAATCCCTGTCAGTTTAGAAATCATTTTTACAAAACACACATATACCACAAATAATTAAATACCAAGTAAGACTCGTGCATCGTGTTCATCTCCTCATTCCCATGGCCAAATTAGCTGGTTGCGAGCCAACTAATCAATTAACTTCACTGTACAACAATTACAGCCAACAACACTGTACAACAATTACAGCCAAAACTCCACCGACTATTAGTTCGGCTAACGTATACTCGTGTAGTGCAATATACATATAAATACAATATATCTCAATATATCATATTGTCATTTATAAACACTTAATCACACTATTTATCACATTCTCAAACCACACATATATGTATTCCAGTTGAAAACGTTTTAAAGTAAAACTCACCTTGAATGCTTAAAAATACGCTTCCAAGCCTTTCTCCGAGCTGTCCGATCCTTTATCCAAAATTCTCAGAATCTGAAACCATTTACATACAAATATCTCCTTACCAACTTATGTATAAGACTTACTAGCTGGCTAAGGACTCTAGATAACTCAAACCCTCAAAAATAACCAAACAGCTAAACTATCAGGACAACACAAAACAATCCGGACAGCAGATCTTTCCGGACAACATAACCTTTCCGAACGGCATAAACAATCCGGACGACACCCGGAAACCAAAGTAACCCGGATACCATCCGGTATCTTATATCATCCGGAAACTTAAAGAAAATGGGTACTTACCGGGTAGATGAATCGTCCGGACACCAGCAATCAAAACTACCGGACACTACCAACGAACTATCCGGACACATTCAATCTATCCGGAAACCACTGACTGTTCATCCAAAATCGACCCAGAATCCGACTGAATCACTACCAGACGTGTAATTGACTATTCTAATCCGATATAAACCTTCTAATAACAATTACAAACACAAAATACAAAGGAACTTACCTTATTTTCACTTCCATGTACTCCAAATTGAATCCCTAGCCTTCTTATCTTCTTTTGCTTCTTTTCTCCCCAAAACACTCACTCACTCACACACACACACACACACACACACACACACTTTCAATATCTGGATGAATTCTGCTGAATTGAAATATCTAAATATCCTAAGGGATAATATCCATTCCATATTTACCATTTAGACCTTTAACTATCCACTAATGATCAAATACCCTTAAACTTATAAATTCACCCAATCTTACCCTAAACATCAATTATAAAGTTAACTTTATTTAACGGAAAGGGATTTTAACTAACGAACTTACCCGGGGTATTACAACATTCCTTTCCTCCGCAGCCCGCTTGTTCTCTAACAATTCCCGTAAAGTCTTGACCGTAAACCTACCTCGAGGATCCAATCTCCATGAAGCTCGGTCCGCGCCTCCTCCTTTTGGCCAATGCTTCGCAACTACTTCCTCTAATTCCTCCAACTCCCCTAGCTCTCTTACCGTTGGTTCCCTCCTCGAACCCCATCTCCAACCCCATTCTCCCATTTGGAACTCTCCTCTTTCCGCTACCATTACCTCTTTCCTCGTCTCAAGTTGATAAAGTCTATTAAACCTCTCCTTAAGTCTCCCGTTAGCCGCCCATCTAACCTCCCAAAATTTGGTACCCGCCCCATCCCCAATTTGTTTTCCAAAGGATTCCGAGAACCTAATACCCACTTTATCAATGTCCTTCCCCACCTTTATTATTTGTGTCCAAACCAAATTTCACCTCCCCCTAGGGGCACCCTCCGTTAAACCACCATCCCACCCATACACACTCTTTATAACCTTAACCCACAACGATTCATTTTCATTGTGGAATCTCCACCACCACTTCCTAACTAACCGCCAATTAAGTTCTTTAAGCCCTCCCACATTTAACCCACCCCTACCAACACCTTTTCCCACTTGACCCACGAATGAGTTTTTCTCACGGACTCTTCCTCCCTGGTTCCCCCCTCCCCCTTCCCCAAAAGAAGTGATTTCTCACACTCTCCAAATCTTTCAATACACTCAACGGGGTAAGAAACAAAGAAAAATGGTATAATGACACAATACCAAGAACCGATCTTACTAATGTCCATCGTCCTCCAAAAGAGATCATTTTTGCTTTCCAACTCGAGAGCTTCTTCTTCATTTTATCGATCACCGGTTTCCAATGAGATGTTCTTGTCATGGACGAACCTACAGGAAGACCAAGGTAAGTAAATGGCAAAGTTCCACTACCACATCCCAAGTTTGTTGCCCATGCTTGTACTTCTCCGTCCGAGACGCCTACTCTAAAGATTTTACTTTTGCTCATATTCATCTTTAAGGCCGATACCGCATAGTAGCACTTCAACACTTTCATAAGGTTCTTTATGTTTGTAGCTTCCCATTCCCCAAAAAATACAACGTCGTCTGCATATTGAAGATGGGAAATCTTTATTGCATCCTCACCCACATTAATACTTTTGAATAAACCTTTTTTGACGGCATCCTCCATCATGGAGTGCAAACTTTCGGCAACCACCAAGAAGAGGAATGGGACTAGGGGGTCCCCTTGCCTTAAGCCTTTCTCCATCGGGAATTCATTTGTTGGGGAACCGTTTATTAGAACGGAGATCCTTGATGAGTTTAAGCACACTTCTATCCATTTTCTCCACTTCGATCCGAATCCCATACTTTTCAACCCATCCAAAAGAAACGACCATTCCACCGTGTCATATGCCTTTTCAAAGTCTACTTTGAAGATTAGTCCCTTCCTCTTTGTCCGTTTCAAGTAGTCCACCGTCTCGTTTTCAATAAGGACTCCATCAAGAATGGATCTTCCTCTTATGAATGCGCTTTATTCTTTACTTATTAGCATACCCATCACCGACTTCAATCTTTCCGCCAAAACCTTCGACACCACTTTGTAAAGGATTCCAATGAGACTTATTGGTCTAAAGTCATTTAGGCCAATCGGGTTGGGGTTTTTTGGAATCAAAGTTAAAAACGATGAGTTGCACCCATCACTTATGCCTTCCTTTTCCCAAAACCAATCAAGCACCGCCAATAAATCCTCCTTAATTATCCCCCATAACTTTTTAATAAACCCAATCGTGAACCCATCCGGGCCCGGCGATTTATTGTTCCCGCAATCTTTCACTGCGGCCCACAATTCCTCCTCCGACACTATTCTTTCTAGTTCCATCGCCTCCTCACCCGTAACCTTCTTTATCCGATTCATTTTCAACTTTGGTAGTCGCTCCCTTTGTTTCGCGTACTTCTTCTTAAAAAAATCACCCACATAATTCTTTATAGTTCCCGGATCATCTGTCCACACCGAGTCAATGGTAAGGCCCCAGATGGATTTTTTCTCTCTCTACTCTTGGTGGCCATGTGAAAAAATTTGGAGTTTTCATCTCCATCTTTTATCCGCTTTATTTTTGCTTTTTGTTTGGCCATTGCCAAGCCTTTTTCCTCCAAAAGGAGCCACCTCTTTCTTGCCTCAATCCACTTCTCTCTCTCGTCTTTGTCAATCTCTCCCCACTTGGTTTTGCGCCATACCTTCAATTCTCTTTTCACATTTTTTTAATTTATCCCATAATCTACATTCCGGCCTTGTGGATGTTACTTCCTTCGCCCACGTTTCTTTTACCATTTTTTCTAGACCCTCATCCATTAACCATGCATCAAAAAACTTGAAATGATGTGGTCCAAAGTCAAACCATTTATCACATAACATGATTGGTGTATGGTCCGACCATTTTCTCTTCAGGGTCTTTGCCCCTAGGTTTTTCCAAACGGCTCCGAAGGCATTTGTCACTAAGAATCTATCGAGTTTACTAAATTTCTTCCCGTCGTCACTTATTCTTGTAAACTTGCTTCCCCCCAACCGGATGTCTTCTAATTTATTCCTACGGATGAGGTCATTAAATTCATCCATACCTTTTGTGCCTTTTGTGCAGGTGATCGAATTCATTATTTCATGTGTGCCCTTAACCGGATGTCTCAACCCTTTCTTTTTGCTCCCGTGGTCCATACACGTTAACAAATCCTACGAGTCCCTCTATCCTTTCCCACTTCCCAACCGTTGCCACAAAATTATCTTCTTTCACAATGAAGTCACATTGAAACATGTTCCTGTTCCAAATTACCAATAAACCCCCCGATCTCCCCGAGGCTTCCACCTGAACAAAGTCCCAGTCATTTGTTCCCCACACCTTTGATACAAATTGATCTGAAATTTTCTTCAGTTTTGTTTCCTGTACACCGATCATATACGAATTCTCTCTTTTGCAAATTTCTTTTAGCCATTCTTTTTTATTTATCGATACTAACCCTCTCATATTAGTAGATACTATCTTCATGGAATTACAATCAAAACGCGACACTTACCAGCCCTTCCTCTTCAAGTAACACATTCTCCCTGTTCCTTTCCATCTGTCGCAACTGATCCCCAATCAACTCCAATCGCCTTCCCAAAATCCTGCAAACGTTCTGTCGTATCCGTACTTTTTAGATCACTCAAGATTGAAACTTGATTCGACACTGATCAGGATCCACCTCCTGCTTTCACACGATTTGATTTTTGGCTATCCCCCGATCGCGACTATTTTTTCTGGTTAATTCTCGCCATTTGTTTGAGGTAGTGGAAGCTTACTCTTCCATGCCCAAAGACACACTTTTCTGGTTTAGAATTCTTTGCTTTTTGATTTTTAGCTTTAGGTTCCTTTGACAATTTCCCTATTTCTGATTTTTCTGCTTGTGAATCTTTCCTCGACCTGATCACATGGTTTTCTTTGGGTGCAGACTTTCTTCCAGGGGAGTGGGCCTGGAGATTAATTTCTTTTTCTCCATTATTGTTCCCAAAAATGTGCAACCCATGTTCTCCTTCTGTGACCGGCCCAATTTCTTCCCCCACCTGTACATCCAATTTCTTTTCTAAATTAGGCCCACATTTTTCCAGCCCAATAGAAGAGTTTGGTATCCCAAAGTCTGCTGAGTTATTAGATTTCTTTTCCAAATTAGGCCCACATTTCTTCGGCCCAATGGAAAAAATTGGTATCCCAAAATCTGCTGAGTTGTTAGCCGCCATGTGATTACCCCCCTCCTTGGTTCTTGCAGTTTTTTTCTCGGGAACAGGAGACATAACTTTGTCTCCCATGTCTTCCGCCTGTTCATCTTCCTTGCCGATCGGATCATGCTCCGACCACCTTCCGGCGACCTCAGTCGGACTCACCTCCTTCCTGCGATCGTTCGATATCCCTTCAGTTTTCTCTTCCGTTCCTTTTCCTCTATCTCTATCATTCTCGTTCGGTTGATCTCTTCCGTTGAAAACGCTCTCCTCTACCATCCATTCTTCATCGCTCTCCTCTTCCCCCTCCGACATTCAGACAGAATTGAGGATTCTTCTCCATCTTCATCGCCTTCCCCCACTATGTTGGTTGTATCTTCTTCTACTTGGAACTCAATAAAGCTATTGTCTTCCTCTTCAATTTTTATTACATAGAACAAATTCCCTACCTTGATGATTTTGATCTCGTTGATTTTTTCAACCAGACCAGAGTTGATCAGAACCTTCCCCCACACCAAGTTCGAATTCTCCCTCATATGGCCGTTCCTCGAAGTCAAAACCCTACCCCATTTACTAGCAATTTTCTTAAATACCTCCTCCCTCCATGCGTGTAGTGGCAAACCTTCAATCCTAAGCCAGATCAATCTTTCTGATGCTCTGAACCCCACTCTCCATTTTCTCAGATTTTTTACCCATTGGTGAATATCATGCATTTTATTATTTATCACGTTTTCCATCTCCTCCATCGATCCAAAGTTAATCAGAATACTTTTCCTCCTAATAGTTTGATCCCACCTCCATCTACTGTCGATGCTTTGAAGAGTGCCTGGACCGATTCTATATTTTCCAATGCCACCATGTTTCCGACTGCACATTGTTGAAGGAATTCCAGCCCTGAGATGTCTGCTTCCCAACACCCTATTACGGACTAATCTCGCTCTTTTTGTACTTCCTCGTGTTCTTTCCTTCCTCCGTCTTCATTTAATCCACTCTTCACCACTTCAGCGAACGACGGTGCTGTACTTGGTTTCGTCTTTGCTATATTGAATGTCACGACTGGTTATCTCTCTCCATACTCCCTTTTTCCGTCTTTTTTTGCAAGGTAAACTCATAGTCTGTAAGTTCCTATCCAAATATCTCGAAGTCTTTTTTCCAAGTCAATTTCATCTTGCACCGATTTGAAATGGACGAATCCAATTTTTTTCCCGTCTTTCAGTCTCTTGTTTGCCATGTACATGTCTAACAGATGGGGAACCTCCCAGTTCGCCGGAAAGTTATAAAACAAGAACGAAGTCTCCTTTGAATTCCTACATCCAAGGTTTCTACGATTCGGCTGTGTTCCATTATTCCTATTCCATGATCGATACCCCGTTTCTCTCCTCACCCACTCCTCTCTCTCCCCCGCAACCACCCACTCTCCCTCACCGGCGATTTCTCTCTCACACTCTCTCTCTCCAATATTGGACAATTTGATATCTTTTTGTTTTTCATATGTATATATGCGGCATTTTTTTGGTCCTTCGCCATGAGCATCCGAAACCTCAGAACCGGCCCTGCATGCAACTCTTCATAACATTTACATACATGTAAACATACACCCGTAAACATGCATATAAATCATTTCACCATGCATCACATATGTAACTTCAAACAATTATCATGCCAAGATAATATGTATTGATACATCACAGAAAAGTTTCATGAAGGCTCACCTGAAAGCGTTTGTGTGACCAAGAAAATAAACCTCGCTTAGTGACGTACACGACATGTACCAAATTATTCTATCAACGACCTAAAATTATCAAAAAGACAACAAAAGTCAACTAAGATCAACCTCGTGTCAACCCCTAAGCACTCGGCTCATCCTAAAACGTCCATTTAATAACTCCGTATTTTTATAAGCTTCAACTCCCATTTTAAAACGTCCCAAATAATCATTTGACTCCAAAACGATGCTTTATAAACATACTATTAATTCACAAATTAACTAAATACTTAAACGTTCATCATTCCATTAAGAACGGTTAATTAATAAATATTAGTTTATTAATTATAAATATATTAAATCTAATTTAATATATATATTAAATCTAATTTAATATACTAAATAAGTTATGATATAATCTAAATTAATTAATATCTAATTAATTCAAGTATTCAACTACGACATCTTTCGTAAATTTACAAATCAACTAATAGTTAATTAATGTAAATTTTGTAATTGATTAACATATTAAATTTAATATATTAATTAAATAAAATAAATTAAATTCCTAACACCTTTAGTTAACCAATTATCTATTCTTAATTAATTAACTCCAATAATAAAGCTCAACCCCCAAAAATCTAGTCTACTCAGAAGCAGTGGGAAGCAGAATGCATGAGGCCAAGGCACTTTTAAGATTTAGCCCAAAACAATTAATTTGCAACACCCTAAAAATGGGACAATAAAATTTTCAAGAAAACGGAAATGTAGCATACAAATATCAAAGTACGAGTCATCCCAAAAGGGAACTTAAATACGCCTGTTAATTACATAGTGTAACAATTGTTGGAACTTAGTGAAATTATGAGAAACAAAGTCCCACATAGGAGCCAAAACAACAATTGGAACACATAATAAACACAAACCAAAGAGCATTAAAGGAATCATTTAATTGCTTGGGTTTGGAATGTAGTGTTCTTAGTGGGCTCTCTTTGACTTAAATATATACATATATTAAAAGTCAAAGATTGGGCCTTGGGCCTTGGGGTCTCGATGGGGTTGAGATTCAATAATTGAAGAACGAGTGTGTGCAGGTTGGCGCGACCAGGGTCACGGGACGAGTCGCGCGGAACGCTGGAACATCATGAAACAGTGCTTGGCACGCACTACGGCGCCACTTGGACCGCGCCAGAAGGCGCGCGGGACTCTGGCGTATTGGACAAACAGCAAGCTGCGCGAGTTGACCAGCGCCAGAAGTCGCGCGGGTGGCCTGGCAGTTTCTGGTAGTTTCTTTCGGTTAAGGGTGTTAGTCTATATAAATCCCCTTTTCCCTCCAGTTTTAACACACGAAAATTACCCTCCAAATTCTGCAAATTCGTTTTACGCATTCGTGAAACGTATTATCAATCCAATTAGATAGTTGTATCCTCAAGACGACGTCCGATCACCAACGCACGATTGGGGGCGAAATTTCGTCTTAGGACACTGCATCTACGCAAGCCTCTATCTGAAGATTCTCTCTAGAAGATTCAATTCCACCGTTAAGGTTCTATTTCCGTCCCTAATCTTGGTTCAATTTTCTGTTAACTTTCTTTTATAGTATTGTGTTTTGTTGATCGTTGGATTGGTTCTTACAATCTAAGTCGAAATTTGTTTCTAGATAATAGAAACAAATGGATCAATCAACGATGTTGAAAAACCATGCTGAAAACCCCGAAAAATTCAAGGGTTTGGATTTCAAACGTTGGCAACAGAAGATGCTATTTTACTTGACCACGCTGCGAGTATCAAATGTTCTCACGGAAAATCATCCAAAGAGAGGTTCAACAATGAACGTTTTCTAAAAAATAAAGGTAAAAGTCCTATGATGAAACCTCCATTCAACTCTAAAAACCCCCTATCTCCTCTTAAACGACCTTTCAAAAAGCAAATCATACTACGTTGGGTATGCGGAAAGGGTGGTCATAGAGCCAAAGATTGTCGTTTCAAAAGGAATTAAGGAGGAGGAAACAGAGGTGTTGGACCATCCAATCAAGCAAATCTTGCTGATTCAGAAAACAGGTTTGTTGGCGTGATCGAGACAAATATGGTGACCAATGCTGTTGATTGGTGGCTCGACACGGGAGCATCTAGGCACATATGCAATTGTCGTGATCTGTTTAAAACCTATATGAAAGTCCATAACGAGGAACCAATGTTCGTGGGGAATGCTACTACAACAAAGGTGGAAGGGAAAGGAAGCGTGATTCTCAACCTCACTTCCGGGAAAGAGCTTTTGCTCTCAAATGTCTTACATGTACCTGAAATAAGCAAGAATCTGATTTCTGGCCCCGTTCTTAGCAATAAGGGGTTCAAAGTTGTAATAGAATCGGACAAATTTGTCATCACCAAGGGTGGTGTCTATGTTGGAAAGGGCTACCTCCATGAGGGGCTCTTTAAGCTTAGCACTGTAAATAACCATGCTGTAAATATCCATGCTACTAATATGAATAAAACAAACGCATACCCAAGTGATGCTGCTTCTATGTACATGATAGACTCACCTTACTTGTGGCATTCTCGATTAGGACATGTTTATTTTCGTTCCTTACAAAGGATGATGAATCTTAACATGTTACCTAAGTGTTCAATGAGCAAAATAACAAAATGTGAGACTTGTGTAGAATCAAAATACTCAAGTCACCCCCACAAATCCGTTGAGAAATCCAATGAAGTGCTTGGTTTAATACATACGGACTTGTGTGATTTTAAAGCAACTCCAACTAGAGGTGGGAAAAACTATTATATATCATTTATAGATGATTGTAGTAAATTCTGTTATGTCTATTTGATCCATACCAAAGACGATGCTCTCAACATGTTTAAAACTTACAAAGCCGAAGTTGAGAACCAACTCGAAAAGAAGATCAAAATTCTAAGGTCTGATAGAGGAGGGGAGTACGAATCCAATGACTTTGCTGAATTTTGCTCTTCTCATGGTATTGTGCATCAAACCACGGCACCCTATACTCCCCAACAAAATGGGGTTGCCGAACGGAAGAACCGAACTTTAAAGAACATGATCAACTCAATGTTGATCACTTATGGGGCTCCACACAGTTTATGGGGTGAAGCCTGTCTTACTGCAAATATGATATTAAATAGAATTCCACATAAAAAGAGTAATCAATCTCCATACGAATTATGGAAAGGTAGATTACCTACCTTCAAAAGGATGAAAGTGTGGGGTTGCTTAGCGAAAGTTCAAGTCCCTCTACCAAAGAGGACTAAGCTTGGACCGAAGACTATAGACTGCATATACCTTGGTCCATCCAAGAACAGTGCAGCCTATCGGTTTTTGGTGTATAAATCACAAGTTGAGGATGTGCATACTAACACAATTATAGAATCTGCAGAAGCAGAATTCTTTGAAACATCATTTCCGTATAAAGACAAAGAAAAGTCTACAATTATTCCAATCAAAAGGAGAAATGATGAGATTGCACATCAAGATGAATTAAACTCAAGTACGAACCCATCCGTGGAAGGAACTTCTCAGGTTCAGAAGGAAATTGAACCTAGAAGAAGTAAACGTGGGAAAATAGCCAAAGATTTTGGACCAGATTATATGACCTTCAATGTGGAAGGTGATCCTTTATCTTTTAAGGCAGCTATGGACTCTTCCGAGGCTCCGTATTGGAAAGAAGCCATACAAAGTGAGATAGATTCCATTATACAAAACAATACATGGAAATTGGTGGATCTCCCTCCAGGACACAAACCAATAGGCCATAAATGGGTCTTCAAAAGGAAATTAAGACCTGATGGTACGATAGAAAAATACAAGGCTCGTTTGGTAGCCAAAGGATACCATCAAAAGGAAGGTCAATATTTCTTTGACACTTATTCTCCGGTGACGAGAATAACTTCGATAAGAACCTTGGTGGCTATTGCAGCGATTCACAATTTGGAAATACACCAAATGGATGTAAAGACTGCATTCTTAAACGGTAAATTGGACGAAGAGATTTATATGCAACAACCCGAAGGGTTTGTTGTTAAAGGCCAAGAGCATAAAGTCTGCAAATTGGTTAAGTCACTATACGGACTTAAGCAAGCTCCAAAGCAATGGCACGGAAAGTTTGACCACACACTTCTTTCTCAAGGATTTTATATAAATGAGTGTGATAAATGTGTGTATGTCAAACAATATAAGAATGCATATGTGATAATATGCCTCTATGTGGATGACATGCTCATCATGGGGACCAATATGGATGTAATCAATCAAACTAAAAAAATGTTGCACTCCTCATTTGATATGAAAGACTTGGGAGTGGCAGATGTGATCTTAGGTATCAAGATCCACAGAAATTCTGCAGGTTACATTCTTTCACAATCCCACTACATTGAAAAGGTCCTTAAGAAATTTGGACATTATGATGATAGACCTATTGTTACCCCTTTTGATCCTTCTACAAATCTCAAGAAGAATCAAGGAGATAGTGTATCACAATTAGAGTATACTCAAGTTCTTGGTAGCTTGATGTATATCATGAATTGTACTAGACCGGATATTGCATATACGGTGAGCAGACTAAGTCGCTACTCACACAATCTGGGTAAAGATCATTGGTATGCGCTAGTACGAGTACTCCGATACCTTAAGCATACAATACACTATGGTCTACATTATACAAAATATCCCCCCGTATTAGAAGGGTATTGTGATGCAAACTGGATATCCAACGATTCAGAAAGCAAATCCACAAGTGGATATGTATTTACACTTGGTGGAGCAGCGGTATCATGGAAGTCTTCAAAACAAACGGTGAACACCCGATCAACAATGGAAGCTGAGTTTGTTGCCTTAGATAAAGCCGCTGAAGAAGCTGAATGGCTCAAGAACTTTCTTGAAGGAATACCGTTATGGCCAAAGCCTGTCACTGCTATCTGTATACATTGTGATAGCATGGCGGCTCTAACACGAGCAAAGAACCAAATTTACAATGGCAAATCAAGACACATCAGGCGCCGCCATAACACAATAAAAGACTTGTTGAAAAATGGAATAATCTCCATTGATTATATAAAGTCAAAGGCAAACATCGCAGATCCTTTGACAAAAGGCCTAAATAGAGAACAAGTCATATTTACATCGAGGGGAATGGGCCTAAAGCCAATACAAGAGTCACTCCTTGGCGGAAACCTAACCTAGCAACATTGGAGATCCCATGGCCTAGGTTCAATAGGACAACTAGTTGAGGAAGACTCAAGAATCTCAAACACAAGGTATGCCTATTCCTATGATGATTTAAATTGTGTTTTTCCGTAGAAGATTAAGGGTTGAATATATTATTCTTAATAATGTCAATAGCTATTACAGTGGAATACTACGGAATGTTCCTGATTGACATTACCTATATGAGATTGGTGTGAGGTCGCATCTTTGAGAACCAAGATGGCTACGTTCTCTAAAAGTATCATGAAGGAAGGATCTTGTTCATGACCGAAACGAACACAACCGTAAGAAAAGATATACGTATAGATATGATGTATGTGATACCTATTGCCTAGATTTACTATACAAAGTGGTTAGTTCAAGACTAATGTTCACTACCCACAAAGTAAATCCGATTTGTATTCACTACGGACGGTTCAAGTCCAAAAGACACCTTTCCCGATGTACATCATGTTTAGCTTCATGAATAGTAAAATAATTTCAATGCTTATTATCTTATTTTCTATTCAAATATGGGGTATTGTTGGTGTTTGAATAGAAAATGTGGGGTATTGTTGGAACTTAGTGAAATTATGAGAAACAAAGTCCCACATAGGAGCCAAGGCAACAATTGGAACACTTAATAAACACAAACCAAAGAGCATTAAACGAATCATTTAATTACTTGGGTTTGGACTGTAGTGTTCTTAGTGGGCCCTCTTTGACTTAAATATATACATATATTAAAAGTCAAAGATTGGGCTTTGGGCCTTGGGGTCTCGATGGGGTCGAGATTCAATAATTGAAGAACGAGTGTGTGCAGGCTGGCGCGACCAGGGTCACGGGACGAGTCGCACGGAACACTGGAACATCATGAAACAGTGATTGGCACGCACTACAGCGCCACTTGGACCGCGCGAGAAGGCGCGCGGGACTCTGGCGTATTGGACAAACAACAAGCTGAGCGGGTTGACCAGCGCCAGAAGTCGCGCGGGTGGCCTGGCAGTTTCTGGTAGTTTCTGGTAGTTTCTTTCGGTTAAGGGTGTTAGTCTATATAAATCCCCTTTTCCCTCCAGTTTTAACACACGAAAATTACCCTCCAAATTCTACAAATTTGTTTTACGCATTCATGAAACGTATTATCAATCCAATTAGATAGTTGTATCCTCAAGACGACGTCCGATCACCAACGCACGATTGGGAGCGAAATTTCATCTTAGGACACTGCATCTACGCAGGCCTCTATCTGAAGATTCTCTCTAGAAGATTCAATTCCACCGTTAAGGTTCTATTTCCGTCCCCAATCTTGGTTTAATTTTCTGTTAACTTTCTTTTATAGTATTGTGTTTTGTTGATCGTTGGATTGGTTCTTACAATTGGGTATGAGGATAACAATCTATTAATCCATTTTCTTAGAAGAAACAATATTCAATTGTGTGTTACCTAAACCATAAAAAGAATAACTTCAATATGCGGCTCAAAAATATCCCCCAAACTCTCCTTCTAAAAGACCGATCAAGTCTTTTTGGTGACCACGCTGCTAGAACCTGAGATATATGTTGAGATATATGTCGATACCAAAACAAGTGTTAGCCCAAAAATCCTAGTGAGCATGAACATAAAATATGTAAAGACAATTCATTAGTTAAAACAATTCATGAACTATGTATACCATTCATTCGGAATCCACGGGGGAGACCCGTATCACCTTAGCAAATTCATCTCAAGAGACGATTAACCTTTGTGTCTAACCTCACGAGTAACACCTCAATGCTCAACACACTTAAGAAATACCTCCAAGGTATTACAAGAGACGAAGATCTTAGTCTCTACCTCCACTCGAGGTAAGACTTCAAGACTAAAGCCTCCTAGTGCCAACTTGGAAAGTTCATCCATGCATACAATAGCAATTAGGAATATTCATATAAACCAATAAGATTGTACATTTCACAACTCAAGATAAACTAGTGGTCCAACCACTATGCTCAACATATATCATGAGATTTCCAAATCACTCCATGAACCCAACTTAGGTCAACCATGGCTCATTTCACATTACCTGACATTCTCAAGGTTTTTAAGTCAGACCTCATGAAGCTTCTTTGAAATAAGTTTGATCATGGAAACATTAGTTTATAGCCTCAAGGGAACAATTTTACTTCCCCTCTTATGCATAAAAATCCAAGAGAATGTTGTTATATAACCAAATCACCAAATAATGAGTTCATGTTTGAAATAAGTCAAGATATGTAAATAAGACAAACATTTTGACATCTATCTGGTTTTACAAATCATTTTATACTCACTTTCTAGGTTTATGAAGAAAACCTAGAAACTTTTCCAAAACTCTAGAAGTATAGGAAATGATTTTGTACGTTGATCCTAGCTTGGATCTTCACTCTTGGTAGCCAATGAGTCCCATTAAATGCCCAATAAATGCCCTTGAGTACCACTTAGACCGAACTTAATGAGGAGGGGAGATGAAGATGAGAAAATCGCACAAAGACTGATTTAGGTTGAGAACATAAGGTAGAAAAATTGGTTAAGGGTTTTTATACCCAAACTTGGTGTTGGGCGACCTTGCGAGGAGATTGTACAATTGAAATTATCTCTTGGATCTCTCTCATGAAGTGTATTGTGGCCTAGACTCCCGACGCGACTGTGAAGGGCAAATGTGCCTAGTGTCACTATTGTCGTAACTGTCGCACAACATGAACGGAAGCCTCTCCTTCTTGAGAGATAGTGACAAGCTATTATGCCAATGTCATTATTGTTGGAACAATCGCTAAGAATTTACTGAAACTTAAAAATCTAATTTTCACACTTTCGATGTCTATTTCGCTTACAATGCGTGTAATTGAAAGATAAACTTAAACATCAAATAATAATTATTCACCAGGAAGTAAAATAATACTATTTCGGAATTTTACTTACCAAGTTTTTTGGATGTTACAATCCTCCGCACCTTGGAAAAGATTTCGTCCTCGAAATCTCATCTTATACACAACATATTGATGGTGCTCCGTTGAATTTTGGCCATAATCACTTTCTTGTGGTCGAATTTCTTTGACTTCCTATCCAAAATGACGTTCCTTCCTTCTACACAACGGTTGCCATTATCCAATCAGATCTCTAACAAGAGAATAATGCTTTCCTCTTCCGGCAAGCATTTACGTAGATAACACATGTGGAAGGTGTTATTGATCCTTTCCATTTTCGGTAGTAAATCCAATTTATAGTCTTAGAGTCACATTCGTTCCAAAATGGTGAAAGGCTCAAGGAAACGTAGCCTAAGCTTCCTGTAACGCCCCTTAATCCCAACATACAAGTTCCATATAATTCACCACAAAATAACATATCATAATCCAAAAATGGTCCCTTAAATTCTACAATTAGGTCTTTCGGTACAAACTTTTTCGAATAAAGTAAAATACATAACAACTACTAATTATAACTGAAATCTTCATAATCATTCAACATCCACAAAAGCTAACATGATAAATCCTATCATTGTCTCTTGTTTGCTCCATGACCTGGAATACATATTTTAAAACAAAAATGAGGGTTAGACCTTGAGGTCTAGTGAGAAAATCCCCGTTAGTTAAAGGAAACATTTGCACATAATCATTCACGTAATTCACATAAGAATACCAATTACGACTCATGCATCATGTATCTTTCCATCTCTTTCTCTTTTCTTTTCCTTGGCCATATTAATTGGTAGCAAGCCAATTAATTTATTTACACCGCTGTACTAAATACAACCAACACCACTGTCCCTTGTACAGCCAACTTTCACCGGTCCTAAGCACGGCCAACTTGTACTCATACAATGTAATATTCATATAAACACTTTATGCGCCATATTACATTTAATCACATATATGTATTCCATTTTGAAAAACATTTCAATTAAAAACTCACCTCGTGTATTTATCACAAAAACTCTTCCAAGATAATTCACGTAAGTCGCCCCTTCACCGAATCTGAAATCACAAAATAGCAAATATTTCTCTTAACACTAAACTCATGAAATCCTCAACCCAAGTCGCAACCCAAAAAGACATGAAATCGCAATGAACAGTACAAGTCGCAATCGTGATGAACAGTACAAAGTCGCAGTCTCTTACTGCGACTTCACCCCGAAATCGCAACCCACTATTGCGACTCCATCCCAAATCGCAATCAACTACTGCGATTCCAAACCCAAATCGCAATCAACTACTGCGATTCCAAACCCAAATCGCAATCAACTACTGCGATTCCAATCCAAGTCGCAAACGACCATTGCGACTTCATACCCAAGTCGCAACCAACTATTGCGACTCCGATGAATGTCGCAGTCGTCCATTGCGACTTCGATGAATATTAGCCTACTGCGACTTCGATGAATATTAGCCTACTGCGACTTCGATGAATGTCTCAGCCTACTGCTTCATCCTAAAACCCAGATTTTTGTAGTTTTATTCTATGCATGATTATGTAACTTTGCAGATATGTTTTATACTACCATTAGAACACTATTCCAAACCCATAATTATCATATCTTTCTAAAATAGCATAACCCACTTCTACGATTCATGTAAAACCTATTAGGAACTAATACACATAGAAAGGAAAGGTTTGCAAGGATTAATACCTTTGTCTACTTCAGATTAATCCTTATATTACTGCTGTAAATCGGCTTGTCCTTCCTTCTTCTTCTTCCTTTCAATTTTCTCTCAAGTCTCTCTAGTCTTTCCTTTCTTCACGTAATCACACACACACACACACACACTATAATTTTTATCTAAAACTCTTACAAGAGGACACCTCCTCTACATGAGGTGGAAGAATGGCGGTGGTAGGAGTTAGGTTTGGAATATAGACCAAACAAACCCTAGACTTATCTTACTTGACACTAAATACCCCTTACTTTTAAATTAAAACTTATAACTTACCCTTTAACTCTAACTCCATAATATTAAATTAAAATACTACTTATAAAATTCCAAAAGTAACTTAGATAAAATACCTGGTTATTACAACATCTCCCCCTTAAAAGAATTCCGTCCCGGAATTCAGTTAAGAGAACAGATGAGGGTATTTGGCTCTCATTTCCGCTTCTGATTCCCATGTCGCATCCTGACCTCTATGATGTTTCCACTGAACCTTTACCTGCCTGATTTCCTTATTCCTTAATACTTTAACCTTGTGATCAACTATCGCTTCCGGTTCCTCCACATAGTTCAACTTTTCATCAACCTGGATATCCGGTAGAGACACTGCCTTGTCCGGTGTAACTAAACATTTCCGAAAGTTCGACACATGAAACGCGTTATGAATCCTACTCAACTCCAACGGAAGATCCAATCTGTATGCCACTTCACCAATTCTTTCTGTAATTTAAATGGCCCAATATACCGCGGACTGAGTTTACCTTGCTTCCCAAAACGTATGACTCCTTTCCAAGGTGAAACTTTTAACATCACAAATTCCCCAACCTGAAATTCTAACGGTTTCCGGCGTCGATCTGCATAACTTTTCTGTCTGTCTTGTGCCGTTTTCAATCTATCCCGGATCTGAGTAATCTTATCTGCTGTTAACTGTACTATTTCTGGCCCTACTAACTGTTTTTCCCCCACTTCATTCCAACACAAAGGCGTTCGGCATTTCCTACCATACAATACTTCAAACGGTGCCGCCTGAATACTAGAATGATAACTGTTATTGTAAGCGAACTCTATCAAAGGTAAATGTGTATCCCACGATCCCCCAAAATCAACTATACAAGCCCGGAGCATATCTTCTAAGGTCTGAATCGTTCTTTCACTCTGGCCATCTGTTTGAGGATGATATGCTGTACTTAACTTTATCTGCGTTCCCATCTCTTTTTGAAAGCTTCTCCAAAATCTAGAAGTAAAACGACTATCTCGATCAGAAATAATCGAAATTGGTACTCCATGTCGAGTTACTATTTCATTAATGTACAGTTTGGCCAAACGTTCCAAAGAATCGGTTTCTTTTATCGGCAAGAAATGAGCAGACTTTGTCAACCTATCCACAATCACCCAAATAGAATCGAATCCCTTTGAAGTTCTTGGTAACTTGGTAATGAAATCATTTGTGATCTGATCCCATTTCCACACTGGAATTTCTAATCGTTGCAGTTGACCAAACGGTTTTTGATGTTCAATCTTCACCTTCTTGCAAGTAGTACATTCCTCCACATACTTTGCAATGCTTCTTTTCATCCCCGGCCACCAGTAAAATTGCTTCAGATCTCTATACATTTTATTTGTACCTGGATGAATGGAGAATCGAGATTGATGAGCTTCTTGCAGTACACGATCACGTAATCCACCCAAACGAGGTACCCAAATCCTGTTCCCCAAACACAACAACCCACGGTTATCTTTCCCAAGCAATGCTGATATCCCAACTAACCGTTCAGATTTCAAACTTTCTTCTTGATAAGCATCTAATTGGCACTTCAGTAATTCGTCAAAAATGTTTGGAAGAAGTTCAGCTCTTAAAGATATCGCCTTTATCGTTCCACTTCTTTCTTGTCGACTTAGTGCATCTGCCACCACATTCGCTTTCCCTGGGTGATAAAGGATTTCACAATCATAATCATTCACTAACTCAAGCCACCTTCTTTGCCTCATATTCAGTTCCTTTTGATCAAAAAGATGTTGAAGACTCTTATGATCAGTAAAAATTTGACATTTGGAACCATACAGATAATGTCTCCAAATCTTCAATGCAAAGACAACCGCTGCAAGTTCCATATCATGGGTAGGATATTGCCTTTCATGATCCTTTAATTGACGAGAAGCATAGGCAATTACTTTTCCACGTTGCATGAGTACACATCCCAAACCTAACTTGGAAGCATCACTGTAGACCACAAAATCATCCGAACCTTCTGGCAATGCTAATATCGGCGCGCTGCAGAGTTTCTCCTTTAATATCCTGAATGCTTCGTCCTGTTCTGCCTTCCATTCGAACTTCAAATTCTTCCGAGTCAGTTTCGTCAACGGTGTGGCAATACGAGAGAAATCTTTTATGAACTTTCGGTAGTAGCCGGCCAAACCCAGAAAACTTCGTACTTCTGTTGCTGTCTTTGGTGGTTCCCACTTTTCAACTGCTTCCACTTTTATTGGATCGACTTGTATACCCTTTTCAGAAACTATATGCCCCAGAAACTGAACTTCCTGTGACCAGAATTCACACTTTGAAAATTTCGCGTATAACTTTTCTTTCTTCAAGAGTTCTAAAATCAAACGTAGGTGTTGCGCGTGCTCTTCCTTGGATCGGGAATAGATAAGTATATCATCAATAAACACAATAACGAATTTATCAAGATACGGCTTACATACCCGATTCATTAAATCCATAAAAGCGGTTGGAGCGTTCGTTAATCCAAATGGCATTACTAGAAACTCATAGTGACCGTACCTGGTGCGAAAAGCAGTTTTCAAAACGTCTTCTTCCTTGACCTTCAACTGATGATAACCGGATCTTAAATCAATCTTGGAGAAACAACAAGCTCCGACTAATTGATCGAAGAGGTCATCAATTCTAGGTAGGGGATACTTATTTTTGATCGTGCGCTTATTCAATTCTCTGTAGTCGATACACATTCTCATCGAACCATCTTTCTTCTTCACAAACAAAACTGGTGCTCCCCAGGGCGAAGTACTTGGTCTGATGAAACCCTTATCGGATAGATCTTGCAGTTGTGCCATCATTTCCTTCATTTCTGGAGGCGCCAAATGATACGGTGCACGGGCTATAGGGTTGGCTCCAGGAATTAGATCTATACCGAATTCTACCTGTCTAACCGGCGGAAGACTGTTCAAGTCTTCAGGAAATACTTCTGGAAAATCTAACAATTGGAATGTCTTCCAACTTACTCTTCTCTAGCTTAGTATCTATTACATAAGCTAAGTAACTCTGACAACCTTTATTAACACACTTACGGGCTTTTATCATGTTAATAAGATTATACTGGTGATTCCTACGATCGCCATAGATCACTACCGGGCCTTTTTCAGGTAACACAACGTTTATTAACTTCTTATCACAATTTATATTAGCTTGATTCTCGGCTAACCAGTCCATTCCTACTACCACATCAAACTCAACCAGGGCTATTGGAAATAACTGAACCGGTACCCCGCACCCTTCTATATCTATCACACAACCATCAAATACTTCTTTAACTGATACTTGATTTTCATTTGCCGTATCTACCATTAAAGCATGATCTAACACTTTCGGCTTTAAACGCATATGAGTAGCAAATGAAGGAGACACAAACGATCGGTTTGCACCGGAATCAAATAACACCTTAGCACGTGTAGAATTTATTAAGAATGTACCTGTAACCACGTCTGGAGTTTCCTCCGCTTCTTTTGCTGTCATCTGAAATGAACGGCCTCTTGCTCTTGTTGGCTCTGACCTCGGTACTGTTGGTCTAACACCCGTTGCTCTTGTCGACGTGCCTCCCGATGGTATTCTTCCCAGTGGACAATCCGATTGAAGATGATCTGGAGAATTGCATGAATAACAAAATCTAACCACCCGACAATCTTTAGCAATGTGACAAAACTTCCCGCACTTATAACAGTTTCTAGGATCTACTTGACAGCTTCCCTGGTGGAAACGGTGGCACTTTGGGCAAGGTCTTTCAGCTGCTCTAAAAGGTGGACGATTGTCAAAACGCTGAAACCCAGACTTCTTCATATCATGTGGTGGTCCTTCCCATTTCCTCTTTCCCGCACTCTTATCCCCAACATCCCTCTTATTGTCTCGCTCCACATTTTCCGCAGCATTGACTGCTTCTGAAAAAGTATTAGGTCTCGCTGCAGTTACCAACTTTCTAATCTCCGAATTCAATCCGAAAACATACCTTTCCATCTTCATCTTTTCGGTGGCAACATAATATTCTCCGAAGCGTGATTTTTCCAAGAAACGGGCAGTGTAGTCTCTTACCGATAAATTTCCTTGCTGTAGGCTCAGAAATTCTTCTTCCAACTGTCTAACTGCGGCTTGCGGGCAAAATTGTTCCTTAAATGCTCTCGAGAATTCGCCCCAAGTAAAAGTTGAATATACCTCAGGTCCTTCAGAGTCAATAAGGGCCTCCCACCAATACAAGGCGTCCGCTTTCAACATTGCTGTTCCATATAACACTTTATCTTCTTCCGCGCATTTACTGGTCTTAAATACAACTTCAACTTCCTTCAGCCATCTCATTGCTTTTACTGGATCTCTGTCCCCTCCATACGTGGGTGGTTTACAGCTTAAAAACATTTTATAATCACACTTTCTTGGTACTGATGTGACAATAAGCGCGATAGGTACTTCGTTTCCAAGGGTAGGGTCTGGTATTTCTGTTTCCGAATGATGAGTCTGGTTAAACATGGCTTGAATATTTGCCTGAAGTCTTCCCATTTCATTCGCTAGGTCGTCTCTCGTAACAAACTCTGTGCCTCGCCCCTGTACACTGCTCCCTGTCCTACCTCTGCCTCTTTCTCCCCCTCTTCCCCTTCCTCCGGCTGTTTGTCTCGTTCCACTTGCCATTCTGTTGATTCAAACAAGGTTAATATACACATAAGCACATACCCCATATAATAAAGTATTCTGGTTCAAACATGTACCTGTAAGATCATAATTACATTGGCAAGGTGTAATCTGAAATTACCTTACATGATGTTCCTTCTACCTTTTTATATTTATCATCCCAAGGTTCTAAAATAACAAGGACATCCTACTTCGCATGCAGTTTAAGTCTAGGTACAGATACTAATACCTAAATCTCTTAAACTAAGGCTCTGATACCATTTGTAACGCCCCTTAATCCCAACATACAAGTTCCATATAATTCACCACAAAATAACATATCATAATCCAAAAATGGTCCCTTAAATTCTACAATTAGGTCTTTCGGTACAAACTTTTTCGAATAAAGTAAAATACATAACAACTACTAATTATAACTGAAATCTTCATAATCATTCAACATCCACAAAAGCTAACATGATAAATCCTATCATTGTCTCTTGTTTGCTCCATGACCTGGAATACATATTTTAAAACAAAAATGAGGGTTAGACCTTGGGGTCTAGTGAGAAAATCCCCGTTAGTTAAAGGAAACATTTGCACATAATCATTCACGTAATTCACATAAGAATACCAATTACGACTCATGCATCATGTATCTTTCCATCTCTTTCTCTTTTCTTTTCCTTGGCCATATTAATTGGTAGCAAGCCAATTAATTTATTTACACCGCTGTACTAAATACAGCCAACACCACTGTCCCTTGTACAGCCAACTTTCACCGGTCCTAAGCCTGGCCAACTTGTACTTATACAATGTAATATTCATATAAACACTTTATGCACCATATTACATTTAATCACATATATGTATTCCATTTTGAAAAACATTTCAATTAAAAACTCACCTCGTGTATTTATCACAAAAACTCTTCCAAGATAATTCACGTAAGTCGCCCCTTCACCGAATCTGAAATCACAAAATAGCAAATATTTCTCTTAACACTAAACTCATGAAATCCTCAACCCAAGTCGCAACCCAAAAAGACATGAAATCGCAATGAACAGTACAAGTCGCAATCGTGATGAACAGTACAAAGTCGCAGTCTCTTACTGCGACTTCACCCCGAAATCGCAACCCACTATTGCGACTCCATCCCAAATCGCAATCAACTACTGCGATTCTAAACCCAAATCGCAATCAACTACTGCGATTCCAAACCCAAATCGCAATCAACTACTGCGATTCCAATCCAAGTCGCAAACGACCATTGGGACTTCATACCCAAGTCGCAACCAACTATTGCGACTCCGATGAATGTCGCAGTCGTCCATTGCGACTTCGATGAATATTAGCCTACTGCGACTTCGATGAATATTAGCCTACTGCGACTTCGATGAATGTCTCAACCTACTGCTTCATCCTAAAACCCAGATTTTTGTAGTTTTATTCTATGCATGATTATGTAACTTTGCAGATATGTTTTATACTACCATTAGAACACTATTCCAAACCCATAATTATCATATCTTTCTAAAATAGCATAACCCACTTCTAAGATTCATGTAAAACCTATTAGGAACTAATACACATAGAAAGGAAAGGTTTGCAAGGATTAATACCTTTGTCTACTTCAGATTAATCCTTATATTACTGCTGTAAATCGGCTTGTCCTTCCTTCTTCTTCTTCCTTTCAATTTTCTCTCAAGTCTCTCTAGTCTTTCCTTTCTTCACGTAATCACACACACACACACACACTATAATTTTTATCTAAAACTCTTACAAGAGGACACCTCCTCTACATGAGGTGGAAGAATGGCGGTGGTAGGAGTTAGGTTTGGAATATAGACCAAACAAACCCTAGACTTATCTTACTTGACACTAAATACCCCTTACTTTTAAATTAAAACTTATAACTTACCCTTTAACTCTAACTCCATAATATTAAATTAAAATACTACTTATAAAATTCCAAAAGTAACTTAGATAAAATACCTGGTTATTACACTTCCCACTCTTTCCGAATCAAATGATACCTTTCCATGGGGACACCTTTAATTACACAACCCGGTCCTCCACTTAGAACTCAATCGACCTTTGTTTCTTGTCGGTGTAACTCTTTTGACGACCTTGGGGTGCCTTCAAGCATTCTCGGATGCCCATCACTTTATATGTCTTCTCTTGAACAATATTTGGCCCGACGAACTGTTTCTCTCCCGATTCTAGCCAACATACTGGGGTTCTACACTTTCGACCATACAAGGCCTTAAAGGGTACCATCCCGATGCTGGAGTGGTAACTATTGTTGTAGGCGAACTTCACGTATGAGTCTCAATTACCTCCAAAGTCGATGACAGATAATCCCAACATGTCATCAAGAGTTTGGAGAGTCCTTTTGTTTTTGCTGTCTGTCTGAGGGTGATACGTCATGCTCAACTTTATCTTCGTGCCCAATTCTTTTTGTAGATCGTCCTAAAGTTTAGAAGTGAATCAGTTATCCTGATTCAAAACGACTGAAAATGGCACACAATGCCTTCAAACTATTTTATCAATGTAAAGCTTTTCTAACTTGTCCATTGGAAAAGTTTTCTGCATTGCCAAAAAGTGCGGGCTTTTGGTTAGACGATTCACCACTGGCCGAATTGTATCATAGCCTCTCAACGTCTTTGACAGCTTCGTGACGAGGTCCATCGTGATGTGTTCCTACTTCCATTCTGGAATCTTCAAGGATTAAAGACTTCCATATGACTTTTGGTGTTATGTTCTGATTTGAAGACTAGTAACACACCTCTCAACATAATTTGCTACGTCGAGCTTCGTGATCAACCACCAATAGTTCAACTATAAGCCCCTATACATTTTTGTGCTACCAGGACGAATGATATACTTATATTTGTGGGCGTCTTCTAAGAGTAATTCCCGGTTTCCTCCCAACGTTGGTATCCAAATTCGTCCTTGAAATAGTGTGAGTCCACGACCATCTTCCTTCAAGAGTTCGCGTTGTTTCATCATGACTTTCATCTTCAGATTCTCTTCTAGAAGTGCCTCTACTTGGTATGTTTTGATTTTCTCAATTAAACTCGACACCACATCGATTCTTGTGAGTGACACTTGAATACCCCCACTATGACTCTTCCGAATTAGAGCATTCGCTACCACATTTGCCTTACTAGGGTTGTAAAGTAATTCACAGTCATAATCTTTCAATAAATCCAACTACCTTCTTTGGCGCATATTTAGTTCCTTTTGATCAAATATGTACTTCAAACTTTTATGGTCACTGAAAAGAGTACATTTCGTTCCATCTAGGTAGTGTCGCCACAACTTTAATGCAAACACTACCTCCGTGAATTCCAGATCACGAGTTGAGTAATTCTCCCCATGTTCTTTGAGTTGATGGGACACATATGCGATCACATTCCCTCTTTGCATTAGCACATACCCTAAGCCCATCTTAAAGGCGTCACTAAATGCCACATAATCTTCTGATCCCTATGGTAGAGAGAATATTGGAGCCTCGCATAACTTCCTTTGAAGGGTTCTGAAAGCTTTATCTTGAGCCTCAGTCCACACAAACTTCATATTCTTCCTTGTCAACGGGCGTTAGTGGTGATGCGATCTTTGAGAAGTCTTGGATAAATCTCCGGTAGTAGCCGGCTAATTCAAAGAAGCTTCTAATTTATGCCGGGCTCATTGGTGGTTCCCAATTCAGCATCGCTTCAATCTTTGTCGGGTCTACCTTTACTCCGCCTCTAGAAACTACATGATCCAAGAACTGGACTTCTTATAGCCAAAATTCGCATTTTGAAAACTTAGCTAACAAACTCATTTTTTAAAGAACCATGATGACCTCCCATAGGCGACGTTCGTACTCAGCTTCATTCTTTGAGTAGATGAGAATATCGTTAATAAAGACTATTATCGACTTATCCAAGATAGGACAATAGACTCAGTTCATCAAATCCATAAACACCGACAGAGCGTTTGTAACCCCAAAAGGCATCACTGGAAACTCATAATGCTCGTATCCTGTGTGGAAGGCCATCTTTGAAACATGTTCACTTGTTACTCTCACATGGTGATATTCGGACCGAAGGTCAATTTTAGAGAAACACCAAGCTCGGTACATCTTAGCGATAGTGACAACGAGAGTGACATGGGGCACTTTAACCTGCCACAAACTCTAAAGGGGGAATAACTGGAGGTACGTTTCGGGCGAGAGTGACATCGATAATGCCTCGTGGCCTTATCGTGAGTCACAATCACCGAATGGTACCAAATCTGGTACAAGTGCGGCGACAATGCCGACGAAAGTGCCACCAGGCACAATCGGCGGGAAAGGTCACTCGACTCCATCTAGGGTATAAAAACCAACTTAACCTAATTTTACTGTGATTCCTCTCCTAAATCAATCTTGGATATGTGTTTTATAGGATTTTGGACAGTTTTCTTCTTTTGAAACCCTCTTCTCAATTATTGCAAACCTAGGGTTTGTTGGGAGTATTTATTGAGCATCAAGATCACTTGGAAGAGCATTAAGTGTGGTTTAGCAAGCATGAAACAAGTCTTAACCTCCTCTCCAAGTTTTCTAGGGTTTGCAAGTTTCTAGGTTTTCTTCAAAAAATCTTAAGTGGTGAGTTTTAAAAGCTTTATAAAACTAGATACATGTCTAAACATGTTTTTCATCATCATTTCATGTTCTACTTGTTCATATCTCCCTCGTTTGGTAAAATGGCCATATTTGCATATTTTGAAGGTTATTGAACTTTTTGGTGAAGAAACTCTATTGAGTATCTTGATAAACATGAGTTTATGTTTATATTTAAAGGTTTATTGGAGAGATTATGTGGAACCTCTTTGTATTTTAAAGAGTTTATATAAATTTATACTTATGGAAGTATTTGACCTAATTTGAGGTTTTGGTCTATATGTGACATTCTCATGCTTCATGCTACTTGTTTATTGTCTTATGCCTTGGTGTACATGGTAGATAGTTCTACTACTTGAAAATGACCATATGGGGTCACATATATGTTTGACTTACTTAAAGGTCCTTGTGTATGCTATAAATCTCATATGATGTTGGATAAAATGGTTGGAACAGTGGTTTACCTCTAATGGTAATATGTATAATTTGCTTGGAGTAAATGTGTATGATGATATATTTGGATATTGTACATGAACCTTTCAAGTAGACACTAGGAGGATTTAGTCTTGTGGTGCCACCTTGGAGGTATGCACTAGAATCTATGCCATTGGGGTAATGCCTTGGAGGTAGTCCTCAATGTGTTGGGCCTTGTGGTGTTGCTCATGAGAGTATGTACTAAGGTGAATCGACTCTTGAGGTGAAACTTAATCGGTACTATGGATCTCCCCCATTGATTCTAATCAATGAGTTATGAAATTGTATAAATGACTTCTAACCTATATTTGTTGATATATATTTCTTGTTCAAACTCACTAGGCTTTGTCCTAAGACTTGTTTGGTGTCGGTGTGTATTTCAGGTTCTAGCAACATGGTCGCTAAGAAGAGTTATTCGAACTATAGATGTGAGCTTGGGGAGACACTTTTGGAATGCCATTTATGAACAACATTATTTTGGGTTATAGATGACACCCATTTGTAATCTTATTTCTTGATAACAATTAGATTAATAGGTTGTTATCTCTAAGCGTTGAGTTAAAAACTTGTAATTAAACAGGCGTGTATTGTTTTCCTCTTTTTGGGAAGGCTCATATTTTGACATTTATATACCATATTTTCGTCTTATGAAAATTTTTGTTGTCCCATTTTTTGGGTGTTACATGTTGCTCCCAGGACAAGGTCGATACAAAACTCTACTTGACGTTCCGGTGGTAAGCCGATAGATCTTTCGGGAAGACATCTGGATATTCGCGAACCACTTCGACGTCTTCAATCTTTTTCTTCTCCAATTTCACTTCCAAAACATATGCTAAATATGAAAGACATCCATTGGATAGGCATTTGGGCGGCTTTAGTGACAAGATGATGGAGGTTTTCCGTCTACTACTCTCTCCATAAACAGCCACCGTGTCCCCACTCGACAAAGGTACTCGACTTATCTTTTTTGGAGCAAAAGACCTCGATGTGAGTTTTGGTTAACCAATCCATCACTATAACAATATCGAACCCCCTATGGTCATGGGCAACAAACTTGCCAATAACTGTTTCCCATCAATTGACTAAACATTCACGAATTAAGACCCGATCATCGTTGGCTATTTCAGTTATTAGTGCATCATCTAGGTTTCTAACGGGAATAACAAATTGTTTTCAAAAAGAATTCGACACGAACGAACGGCTTGCACCCGAATCAAACAAAACACGTGCATGCAAGGATTTAACTAGGAATGTACCCGATACTACGTCGACGGTCTCCCTTGCCTCCTCGGTACTCATTTAGAAAGCTCTACTTGTTACCCTCGGTGCATTCTCCTTCCTTATTGAAGTTACGCTTGAAAGCCCAAAATTGCTTCCCACAAGCTTTGGGCATTCTCTCTTGGAATAGAAGGTGTTCAATCATATTGAACGCCCCCATGTTCTCAAGTGGCTTCTAAATATCAGGTTCCATGTTTATTAGCATAGGACATGACAAATTAAGATAATCCTCATCATGTTTCTTAAATGCATCTCTCTCAGAACTAGGGGCATTAGACGCGGGCTCTTTAGGGAGTTATTTCTCTAGGACACATAGTTTCTTTTCTCCATTATCTACAATCCTCTAGTTTTGATACCAGTTTATCAAGTTTGTCCCATTTAGTTTTTCCTTCTCAAGGACCGATCGCAAAGGGTTTTTAGTAGAGTTATTTGTTTGTACCATTGGTAATCTACAATAGAAATGCGAGAGTTTTAGTGTCGTGATTTTTTGTTTTTTAACAAGGACTTTATTTAACAAGCTCCACTATTTTATTCAAAACCAATAACCCTTCTTTTTTGTTTCAGAATGATGACATAAGCTTTCCATCGGGCCAAGATCCATATTCTTATTATTAGTCAATTTAACTTTAACTAAAGATAGTATTTGCATGAAAAAAGGATTAATCATTTTGTCCCCCTCCTGTGACTTTACATGGGGTTCCTATTGACCAAATCTGAAGGTCAAATCCGATGACCATATCCGAATATCTGATTTCGGGTGTTTTCAAAAATCGAATTTCTTAAAATCGAATTTTTGCTAAAATCAGATTTTGTCTAAAATAATGTTAGGACACTAAAGTTGTCCTTTATAATAGAAAGTTTTGTAAAGCAATAGCTGTGTTAAAGGGCTTATGCTTAATTGTTGTAGCAAGTGATGAAGACTATAAATAGGTGTTTACTTGTAGTTTGTAAAGAGTGAATTCATTAATACAAGATGTAGATCTCTAATCACTTTGTGTTCTCTCTAGGTTAGATTTCCTTTTCAATAATGTTCTTCATCTTCTTGTTACACAATACTTGGATTGTATGAAGATCATGGACCTAACAAGATGTGAAATCCCAAATCTAGCAAGAAATCAAGAATGATGTAGAGAGAGAATCTAGAGAGAACTTGTCATCCATATATTGATCTCTAAAGTGTAAATGACAAAATGATCAAGAGTTTCCTAAAGGGATCTAGATTCCTTTTTAACTAAGAACTAGACATGCCTATTTATACTCATAACATACAAGGTATAAAGGCAAGGCTAACTAATACAGTACATTGACTTTACAGTAAATCTTGAATACAACAATGCTCTAACAATCTCCCCCTTTGGATTCAAGATTTAAAAAATATGACAGCAGTCTTCAGCTCTTTGTAAAGTCAATCTTCTCAAACAGACACTCTATCAAACCATCTTCAAATAGCTTTATCTCCACTAGTTCACGGCGAACTATATGCTTTGACACTCTTTAAGAACTCAGCTTTGAAGAATCTTCAGACAAACATGAAAAGTCATTGTCTTTTTCTTTGAAAAGTCAACTTTCTTCAATACAATCTTCAACAGATTGTCTTCAAGTCTTGAACATGGATTTCATATCTTTATATAGAACCATCAATTCGGAAAAAGATAAATCAGAAACGATTAGAGTTTGGATCAGAAAGATGTGAAACCATCCACATTGTTGAACTTTTAGGTGTAAGCGCATTCCGAGAACCACTCAGAACTAAGATAACCAAATTCGGTGTAAGCGCATTCCGAGAACCACTCAGAACTAAGATAACCAAATTCAACAACATTTGGACTTCACATGATCCTTCTCCCCCTAATCTTCAGTCTTTGTTCACGAATCTTTGACTTGAAATATCTTTGATTTGAAAGCTTTTTGACATGAAATTGAAATTAAACTTTTCTCCCCCTTTTTCGATGATGGTGAGCATCATAATCATCGAAAACCATTTTCAATTTCAGTCGTGTTTTTGAGTATTGCTAACAATCTCCTCCTTACAGAATAACCTTGCTCCCCCTCAAAATAAGAATTCTGGAGCAATTTATTTTCTCCCCCTGAAAGTACGCATATATTTCAATAACGTACATTATTTGAAATTGTAGCACAAATTTTAAAACAAATTTACACAAGGAAAATAAAATTCATTGAATTTCATTTTATAACTACAAACATTTGATCATTTGAAAACTTTACAAAAGAAATTCAACTTAATGAAATTTAACAGATTTTTCAATCAAATGAAATCAAATGCATGTGTTTGGATTCAAGAACAAGTCATCATTGTATATCAAGTTAAAAATGTTCAGTTTCAACCCCTTTATTAAATCTATTTGGTGTGCTAGCATGGGAAATATGATTAGCTTCAAGCATATGCAATTCTAAAACATGTAAGAATACTTTGATTAAGTCACACTATTTGTCCAAAATCAGAATTTCACAAATTTACGGGTTTATCGCGACTTTGTATTTTCCCAAGTTTCAAGAGATGTGTGCTCATTGGCATCTTTTCTTTTGTGCTCATTGGCATCTTTTGATTTGTGCACATTGGCATCTTTTGATTTTGTGCTCATTGGCATCTTTTGATCAAAAAGTTTAGTAAGAATAAGATACACCGTTAAACATGACTTTCTATCTGGTTCTATAGCAGGATTTGGGTTAGCAGATCCCAGACCAGTTGGCCTTAGGTGCTAGGTGTCGAGCACCCCTTAGAACTTAATTTCCCAAACCAGAAAGGCCACATCGATATATCTTAAACCCATTTGTACCAGTAGAACATGGCTTTCTATCTGGTTCTATTGCAGGATTTGGGTCAGCCGATCCCAGACCAGTTGATCTTAGGGACTAGGTGTCGAGCACCCCTTAGGACTTACTCTCCCAAACCAGAAAGGCCACAGGCACAAACTTTCAAACTAAATGATAGTGCAACAATTTTATCTCAATCACTTGGTTCTAAAACATAGTGCTTTGCCCATATTTTCATTTCCATCCATCATTCTGACATATAGGCTTTTTGAGCATTATATTCTATATAAGTCCAGATTCACATAACTTTGAGCATTCAGCATAATTTCATTCATGTTTTGCTGACCTTTCGATTTATTTCAGAGGTGAAAGTTGAAACAAATCTAACTCAGATAATACAAAAATACTTGTAAAATCATCTTTTAGCACACATTTAATTCATTGAATGAAAATTGAAAATTTTATCTCATTGAATTAAATTTGTAAAGATTCAAGTTTTCAAAGTGGTAGAAACAAAATATAATCCAATGTTACCTTTTACCACGTTCCTTGAAACAGAAAGATGCAACAGTTAAAGATATCACCTGAGAAGTGTGAGTTCTAAACTGATTTGTTTAGAAGTCTTAGTCTTTGAAGTACGGGTTTTGAACTGATATGTTCAAAAGCCAAAGACATTGAAGCACGGGTCCTGAATTGATGTATTCAGAAACCAAAATCTCTTTTAAGTGCGGGTCCTAAACTGATATGTTTAGAAACCATTATTCTTTGTCTCCCCCTTAGTGGTACAAATATTCTTCAAAAAACAAATCCATCGCTTCTCTTCTGTTTTCAGTCATGTGTGTGGTATATATTTACAAATCAGTACAACACATGATAAACCTGCAAAACAGATTAAGTAGATTTTGGTACCCAATGGCACTTGGGTCCTAGTGGGTTAGGATATGATCATAGATTTAAGTAAACAAGAACACGAACTCCCCCTCAATGTTTTTTTAAAGAGAGTAAGAAATGACTAAGGATTCAACATTCCTAGTTTGCTGATTAAAAAATTTAACCTCTTTTCATCTAAAGGTTTTGTGAAAAGATCAGCAAGTTCTAGTTCTGTTGGTACGAAGTGCATTTCTATAGTTCCCTTCTCAACATGGTCTTTGATAAAATGGTATCTGACATCTATGTGTTTCGTTTTGGAATGCTGAACAGGATTTTCAGTTATTGCAATTGCGCTTTTGGAATCACAATAAATGGGGATCTTGTTGAAGATATATCCATAATCCTTTAGCTGAGTTTTCATCCAAATTACTTGTGAATAGCAACTAGCGGCGGCCACATACTCTGCTTCAGCCGTAGATGTTGATACACAAGTTTGCTTCTTTGATGACCAGCTTACAAGTTTATCTCCCAAGAATTGACAAGCACCAGATGTGCTTTTCCTGTCCATCATATTTGCCGCATGATCTGCATCTGTGTAAGCAGTTAGTTCAAACCCAGAATTCTTAGGATACCAAAGACCCAAATTTTTTGTGCCTTTGAGATATCTAAAGATTCGCTTTACAGCCACAATGTGAGATTCCTTCGGGTTTGCTTGGAAACGTGCACAAAAAGATGTTGCAAACAAAATATCCGGTCTACTTGCCGTTAGATACAGTAAAGATCCAATCATGCCTCGGTATAACTTTTGATCGACTGATATACCAGATGAATCAGCATTCAAAAGCTTACCGGTAGCCATGGGAGTTTTCATGGTGGAAGAGGAATTTAAGTCAAATTTCTTAAGCATATCATTTATATATTTTGATTGATTAATGAAAATGCCTTCATTTGACTGTGTCACTTGGAGACCAAGAAATTTTTTAACTCTCCCATCATACTCATTTGAAAGCGGCTTTTCATCACCTCTTCAAAATCTTTACACATATCGGGATTTGTAGATCCAAATATAATGTCGTCAACATATATTTGTACTAACATTAAATCTTTACCTTCTCTTTTGAGAAAAACAGTTGTATCTATTGTACCTTTGGTGTATCCATTTTTAAGCAGATGAATAGTCAGAGTCTCATACCATGCCCTCGGAGCTTGTTTCAAACCGTAGAGTGCTTTATCCAAAACATAGACATGGTTGGGATATTTTGGATCTACAAAACCCTCAGGTTGACTTACATAAACCTCTTCATGAAGTATTCCGTTCAGAAACGCAGACTTGACGTCCATCTGAAATACCTTCATGCTTTTATGTGCGGCGTATGCAAGAAAAATTCTGATGGCTTCAATCCTTGCTACTGGTGCATAGGTTTCATCATAATCTATTCCTTCTTGTTGATTATACCCTTTTGCAACCAGTCGTGCTTTGTTTCTGACTATAATTCCTGCTTCGTCTTTCTTGTTCCTAAAGACCCATTTTGTTCCAACAATGGTCTTGTCTTTAGGACGCTTCACCAAATGCCAAACTTCGTTACGCTTAAACTCATTTAACTCCTCTTGCATGGCGTTTATCCAATCTGGATCTTGTAAAGCTTCAGATGCTTTCTTGGGTTCTAACGTGCTTAAAAAGTTGACATACAAACATTCGTTGGTAGTCGCAGATCGTGTCTTCACTCCATCATTGAGATCACCAATAATATCTGCTGGGGGGTGTGCTTTTGTCCACTTATGTGTACTGGGAAGAGTTGAAATCTCTACACGAGTGTTCGATGAATCATTCTCATCCATAACTGCAAGAATCTCTTCAGTAGATTCTGCTGAAGATACATGTGTTGGTTCTGGTACATTAACTTCTGGTTGTTGTGTTTTATGTATAGGAATCTCCGATGATGTGTTTACTGAAACCGGAACTTCAGGCTGAATTTCAGGTTCAGAAACTGGAATAGTTGTAGGTACACTTGGAGTTTCGTTGGTTGTCCCAGAAGTACTAGCACCGACATAGTCAGATGGACCAGAGACATTCACACTCGTCTGTTGTGGAAATGCATTTACAGATGTGATGGGTTGTTCCATATCTGCACAATAATCCATAAATGCATCATGAAATAACAAATCTAAATCTTTAGTACTATTATTATTTAATACAGAATTAGAAAAAATTTTCGCCACAGGTTCTACTCCTTTTTGAGTAGAAACTTCAGATTTTTGTCCGAGTTCTGAACTGTGTTGTCCAGAAGTCAAAGTCACACTCTCGTCAAACGTAACGTTGATGCTCTCGATGACTGATTTTGTACGATTATTGTAGATCCGATATGCTTTAGAATTCAAGGAATATCCAATAAAAATCCCTTCATCAGCCTTGACTTGGAATTTTGCAAGGTGTTCTCTATCTTTTAGGACAAAACATCTGCATCCAAAAACACGCAAAAATTTGATGTTAGGTTTGCGATTATTGATTATTTCATATGCAGTTTTATTAAGACGTTTATTAATAATTGTCCTGTTTTGAGTGAAACATGCGGTTGAAACTGCTTCAGCCCATAAACTTGGTGGAAGACCCGAATAAGCAAGCATAGTCTGAGCTGCTTCCACAAGCGTCCTATTTTTTCTTTCAACTACTCCATTTTGTTGTGGAGTAATTGGTGCAGAAAAATTATGAGAGATGCCAACGGATTCAAGAAACGATTGAAGAGTTGCATTCTTGAATTCAGTTCCATTGTCGCTCCTTATCTTTTGAACTGGACGTTGTTGAAGAATTTGAATCCTTTTTATGAACTTAATTATTTGCTCAGGTGCTTCAGATTTGAGTCGAAGAAAATCCATCCAAGTGTAGCGTGAATACTCATCAATCATAACCAAGATATATTTCTTTCCTCCCATTGATTGAGTTCTCATAGGGCCACAGAGATCCATATGAATTAATTCCAAGACGTTGTTGTAGTTAGACAAAGTTTTGGATTTGTGCGTGACGTGTTTCATCTTTCCCATTTCGCACGCCGGACAGATAGAAACTTTGTCAATCTTCAGTTCAGGAAGCCCGGAAACTAATCCAACTATTCTGAGCTTGTTGATGCATCGAAAATTTTGATGTGAGAGTCTCCTATGCCACAACCAACATTCATCTTGAGAGGCTTTTGAAACAAGACAAACTTGATTAGAAGCAACCAGAGTCGAAAAATCCATCATATATAGATCGCCGCATCGTTTTGCTCTGAAAATCTCTGACCAGTTCTCATCCACAACATAGCAAAACTTCTTGTCAAAGATTACCTTACAGTCCTTGTCACAAAACTGACTAATACTGAAAAGGTTATGCCCTAATCCTTCAACATACAAGATCTTTTCTATTTGCATCGAGTCATTCTTCAACGTTCCGTAGCCTCGAACGTGACCTTTAGAGTCGTTACCAAAACCTACCGATCCGCCAGGATGTACAGTAAAATCGTGCAATAAGTGCTTGTACCCCGTCATGTGTCTAGAAGCTCCCGAATCAATGACCCACACATGACGATCCTGTAAAAAGATAATTACCTGATCTTAGGTACCCATATCTGTATGGGTCCTTTCTTGTTAGTACGGATCAGTTTGTTTATTACAGTTGATGAACCTTGAATTTTGCCTTTAAAGGTAAGGTTATTTTGTGTATTTGGTTTGTTGATTTGATCTTTTGGAATCCAAACCATATTCACATCAACTGTTTTTGTTTCTTTCTTCTTATTATGTTTCTTTGATCTGAAACCGAACATTTTAGCAAATTTGTTCACTGAAGATTTTAAAGAAAAAAATGAAGTATTAGTCTTTTTGTTCTTTGGATCATTTCTATTTAGCTTGAAATAGTTATCCCAACAATGAGCACAATGTATTCTTCTTTTTGCTTGTGTCAACAAGGTAGAATTTGTAATTGCAGAATTTTTATTTTCACAAACTTTGTAAACATTACACGAATGAATACAATTTTTATTTGAAGAAATACATTTCTCAGTATCAGTATTCCTATTCTCGCTATTCGAAATATTCTCCTTCAGATCCACGCACTTTTCTTCATCCATTTCTGAGAAAGAATGAGAAACATTGTTAGAAGTCTTAGAACTAGAAGCATTATTTGGAAACACATTTGATTTTGTTTCGAATAATTTTTCTTTTTCTTTTCTTTTCAGTTCTTCTTCCTTTTTGGCATTAGATATATTTGATGAAAACTTTGTATGATATACTTCACAATATTTCAATTCAATTTCAAGTTCAGTTCTTTCCTTTTTATGCTTCTCTTTCTCAAGAAAAAGCACTTTTTCAAAATCTAAAATTTGATTTGAAAGTTTTGCACATCTCAAAACAAGTGCTTTGTTTTCTTCAAAAAACTTATCTTTTTCTAAAGATACTTTTACACCAGAATCAATTGTACTTGAAGAAAAAATGTTAGAGCTTTTAGAGTTAGAAGAATCATTCGAACAAGAATTAGATTTGGTTCCGGATGATTCTCCTTTCTCATAACCTTCGAAAGAACATTTTTCTTTTACTTTGACCGAACTTGAAGAATTAGATTGATCTGTTGTTTCACTTTGATTTGAACACTTTTCACAAGTAATTGAATCTTTAGATTTTGATAATTCTAATATTCGGGATTCAAGTCGTCGAATCTCAACTTGCAGTTCAAGATTGACTTTTTGACTATGATCAAAATTTATCCCAATATTATCATGATCATCCTCTAATATTTCAAAATTCAATTGTAATTTAGAAATTTGATTTTCTAAATCAACAATTTTTCGTAAAGCAGAATCCAAATCAGGAAATTCAGAAGAGGTTTCTTGAACAAACTCCTTTTTGTCAGAATCTGAATTTGTATTTGACTCCATTTCAACATTAGATTCAGATTTAACAGGTTCAGGTTCATTGATATTGGAATCAAATGTTTTAGCCATAGATTCATTTGAGAATAATAAACTAAATTCAGTTAGTTCAACCTTTTTGGTTTTGTAACTAGAATTTAGTTCATCGTATTTAAAGTTTGTCGTATTGAATCTAGGCTTTTCTTCCGAACCTTTATCCGTCTTATCCTTATCTTTATTAGAATCCGGAGTTGAACATTCAGATTTAACAAAAATTTTGGATATAAGAGGTATTTCCTTTTTAATGGGTTCCTTTAAATCTTCATCCAATTTTGTAATTGTATAAAAAATTTCAGGCGCTTTCTTTGATACCTCTACATCAGATAAACCAAGTCCCCTTTTAGGATTAAAAAATCGTTTATCTTTTGGATTATTGGTTAATAATCTTAGAGTTTGCTCAGTCTGACCTCTTTTATAGTTTAACTCTTCAAGTTCTTTGATCTTTGCAAGAGCTTCTATTCTTTCTTCAGTGAGAATCTTAATTTTAAATTGACAGTCTATATTCTCATCACTTATATCAATCATTTTCTTCTTCAATTCAGAAATTTCAGATTCAAGTGTTTTAACTTTTGTTCTAATAACTTCCTTTTCATTTTCTCTATCTTCAGCAAGACATTTGTAAAGAAGTGCCTCATCGTGATATTTCATCATTGAACTTTTCTTATTTTCAAGTTCCTTTTGAACTTTTTCAAATTTCTTATTAAGTTCAATTATCACGAGTTGCATTTCTTCATATCTGTCATCTTCAGTTTCAGACTCATTATCAGAATTATTAGAATTATCAGAAGAATAAAGAGATGATACCTCGGATTCCTGGTCATCTTCATCTAGTTTAGCCATTAAGCTATGCTTTACTTGAGTAAAGTGAGCTCCTTCATCATCAGAGGAATCCATAAGCCAAATTTCTTCCTCAGCATTGACTGGCTTTCCACTTTCTTTTGCTTTTGCCAGATGTGCCTTTTGCTGATAATAGTCAGAATCCTTCACCTTCTTTATCTTACAGTCTCTGGCATAATGACCTGGCTTTCCACAGTTAAAACAGTTTCGGTCATCTCTATCATTCGTTTCATCACTTTCCTTTTTCTCAACTCTCTCCTCTTTCTCCTCTTTCTTTTCCTCCTTGTTCTCATATTTCTTCTCAAATCTTTTATACTTGTTAGCTTTGTTGTATTCAGGTTTGGTTTTTGAATAAAACTTCTTTTTGCCAAACTTGTTTTGAAATCTGTTTGTTAACAAAGCCAACTTCTCAGCTATATCAGTCATTTCATCTCCAGAACTGCCACTATCATCATCATCAGAACTTATCTTCTTCTAAATCAATGAATTCGAATGAATAAGGGTTCGAATTCAATGAATTCGGATGCTGAAGGGTTCGAATTCAATGAATTCGGATGCTGAAGGGTTCGAATTGAATGAATTCGGATGCTGAAGGATTCGAATTCAATGAATTCGGATGAAGAAGGATTCGAATTCACCCAATTCGGACTTAACTGGGTTCGAATTCACTCAATTCGGACTTAACTTGGTTCGAATTCTTTACTTGGAAAATTAAACCAACTCAGATGAATCCACAACTTCTCAATTCGAATCTAACAGGGTTCGAATTCAACTCAATTCGAATCCATAAGGGTTCGAATTCAACTCAATTCGAATGCTTCTTGAGTCGAATTCTGTACTTGTGATGCCAAGAACACTCCGAATTCCCTTTGAATGATCCGAATTGTGTATGAATGATCCGAATTCACCAAGAATGATCCGAATTCTGCACTTCGAACTTAAAAAACACTAAATCAGCCATAACTTTTTCAATTCTTGATCAATTGTTATGAAATTTGCACAGATTTGTTCGAAATTTGATTCCACACACTTTCTTAGTTAATCACAAATCCTAATTCGATCAATTTAATCGAATTATGATCCAAAATAGTAAGAAAATGTTTTCGAACAAAAACAGATATAAAAATGATCAGATCTGCAAATTCTGTGCAGATTTTGGTATAGATCCTTGAATTAAAGATGTTCAGGGATGAAAATCGAGTGCAATGATGTCAAGAATCAATCCAAAAGATCAAAAAATGAAAAAGATGATGATTCTAGATGAACAGTGATGAGTGCTTGGTCCGAATTCTTCAAAATCAGTGCAAAAAATCTTCAATTTGGTCTTTGATCTGCTTGAATCTCCTGTTTAGCTTTGATACCAAATGTGAATTCCCAAATCTAGCAAGAAATCAAGAATGATGTAGAGAGAGAATCTAGAGAGAACTTATCATCCATATATTGATCTCTAAAGTGTAAATGACAAAATGGTCAAGAGTTTCCTAAAGGGATCTAGATTCCTTTTTAACTAAGAACTAGACATGCCTATTTATACTCATAACATACAAGGTATAAAGGCAAGGCTAACTAATACAGTACATTGACTTTACAGTAAATCTTGAATACAACAATGCTCTAACAAATTCATTTTGGCCAGAACGGATTGTTCAAATCTGATGAAAACACTATTGATTTTCATGTGGTTAGATAACATATAGTGTTTGGTTTCATATGGTTAAATAACATATATATGAAATATCATATTTTTGAAAATTTCGTTTTTATTTCATGAGGTGAAATAGTATGCGTTTCATATAGTGAATGTCAGTTACCAAAAAGACGATTATGCCCTTTTCATGTGATGAAATAACTTTTAATTAGAACCATAGGATCAAAACCAAATTACGGCTTACATCGATTCTCACGGTTCTAAATCTTTTTTTGGTTCTCACATGATTTAACCCCTATATGTGTGTGTATGTGTGCGTGTGTGTGAATCCATGTTTCCTTTTACCAATTATTCATACATGAATAACTTATTTTATATTATTAACAATTTTGTTTTTCAATTCGGGTTGCTTTCTCTCTCTCCTCTTTTATACTATTGACATACATGCATCCATCATCTCTTAATTCAACTCTTAAGTGGAGGGTGGTAGTACGTGTGTCGCCCAGGGCATAAGGTACATGATGAGGTGATGTCATCTAGAAGCAGTTTTTAATGTAACAGTGCTCGTGAACTATGTTTTGACGCTTCAAACATGGGTATGGAAGGAAGTTGTAACACCCTCATTTTCACTATGAGTGTTGGTCCCGAAGGGGTTATACAAGTACAATAGTTTGTAGAAGGGGGGGGGGGGGGTGAATACAAACACAAATTTTGGTTTTCTAAATTGTTTATTGATAAATCAAAATACAATTTACATTTTGTTGCGGAAAAAGATTAAGTAGAACCTAGTCTAAACAAACTTAAGAATTACCAAGTGTTCTTGCACAAGAAGATAGAGAGAAAGGAAGATAGAAAAATTAGAGAGTTTTTCTATGCATTAAGTAGTTCAGGGAAGACCACTGTTAGTCCCAGATGGCTTAACAAGTATTGTAGAAGGGGGGGTTGAATACAATACTAATTTTTTTTCACAATTTTAATTCTTTTATTGAAAAACTTTCAACAAGAATTACACAAAGAAACTTAAAGACTGTTGTGGAAAAGAACATATAAACTATTCTAACAATCTTTCACAAAGTATACTAAAAAAAACAACCAAGAACACTTAGAACAAAGCTATTAAGTTATCAAGCAATATGGAGATTTCTTGCACTGAGAGAGACTTCCAGAAAGCGTAGTTTGCATGGGGATATCTTCTTCCTTTTATAGTGACAAGGAGTGTACAAGCATTAAATGCTTGGGACACTTGTCATCATCATATTTGCTGAGGATGTTGACTCCTAAAAAGCTGAGATGTCCTTATCACCTTTTACTAGGTACTAGAAATAGAACCCATGCTGAAGAAAGGGACTTTAACTGATAATGGATAAAACGACAAACAGTCACTTTTATCTGCCAAAGGATATTGTCCCATAATAAATGATCTTCTTGAAGTGTATTCTAAGACAATCACACCGATGAAGTTTCACCGATACAATTGACTTTGGAACTTGAAACAATATGCAGAGAGAAAATCATTTATTTGATAACACATAGATCCCACCGATTTTAGCACCCTTATCGGTGGGATGATGCTGACCGACAAAGGATGTGTCGGTGGAGGGGTTGTCCACCGATTTATGAGAACAAGATCGGTGATGGGTTGTCCACCGATTTGTGAGAACAAATTCGGTGGATAGTGACTTGGTTGAATATAGAAAAGAGTCTTCTATTTTCCACAAGTAGAATGTCTTCAAGCATGGTTCCGGTTGATCTTCGACTTCACCGAACAGTTGATATCTTGTACAAGTCATCTTTAAAAGAACCATGCTAAAATATTCTAAGTAAGATATAAGGGAGAACATCGGTGAGTCAATTTCAAATCTAGGTGACCCAACAATCTCCCCCTATTTGATTTTGAGCTCTTCCTTTAGAATATTTAAGAGTATAGAAAAATAAAATGCATTTTTGACCCTTTTTACTCTTTTTGGGTTCTTTTCACATAGACCATTCTTTTTGTTCTTTTGATCTATTTTTCTTTTGTATGAGTATGTATACTATATACTGTATTTACAAGTAAATGAAAGTAAAGATATGTACCAAAAAAACTTCAAATAGAAAGGTACTTGTATTTAGATAAGTTTTCTCATACATTCGTTAAGAAGAAAAACAATCTTTTACAATTACCATTGAGAGAGAGAACCTATTTCTTGGAAGTTTGTCGTTGCTTGATTTCGTCCAACAAATTTCGATAGAAAGGTTGAGCTTCGGGGATGTTGGGAAAGAGGTTGGAGATGCCTTGAAGAAACACGGTATCGGCGATGGGAATTTGTGCAAATCTGAAGAAGGCACGATGACCAAAACCATCATTGAAGAACAGTCCAGGTATCGGTGAGAGGCTCAAAGTTGTGGTAGGATAAGGCACAGATGTGGGGAGGGACAGATTTAGGTTGCTTACATTTGGAATCTTCCCTTCAATTGCCATTTCTTTGAACACCTTGTCGGTAGGATTCTTGACTTTGGGAAGACGGATTTCTTCTTTTATCGATTGAAGTTTCACCCTTTCATCGGAGGAAAGGATGATGTTGTGTTTTCTTTTAATCTCCTTCATCTTTTCCATCAGTCCTTCAATGCATTTGATAAAAATGTCTTTCTTTGGGTTTGCACTTCTGACCAAGTTTTGAGAGATCTCATACCATTCGGGAAGACTGTAATGTTGGAGGTTAACATCTCTCACACTTTTCATTGAGCCGTCTTCTCTATCGATGATCATCCTGATATCCTTTGGGTTGGCTCTAGAGGTAGCAATTTTGACATTTGTGATCGGGGATTTGGACATTCGGTGGTACATGGTCTTTTTGTACCAACTTATTTCTTCATTCTTTTCTTTTTCAATGGCACTTAGCACCGATTTTTGGGTTAAGAGTGGATCGGTAGACTTAGCTTTGATGGCCTCTTCTTGTGCAACTTTCAAAGATAGAGCCCTGGAGTTATCTAAATCTTTTTGAGCAAGTCTAGCTTCCTCAATCTCTTGAGGAGTCAGACCGAGGTTGGATTCCTGAGATTGTAGAGAAGGAGGCTTTAACTTCAAAGTTTGGGCATCAGCAGGTCGATTCCCATATTTTGTCAATTCCTTCTTTTTCTTTTCTTCTTCGGCCAACTATTCAGCAGTGAGGGTTTTATTGCCTTTATCTTTGGGGGTTTTAGAAACTTGCTCCCCCTCAGACGTTGCCTTACTTTTCACCCCCGATGGAGACTTGGTCGGTGAGGAGGTTTGATCGGTGGTACCTGCAAGTTTCGGTGAGGTATGAGATGTTTTTGGTGAGGGCATAAGTGGAGCTTCGGTGGCCTGTGGTGATTTTTCGGTGGAGGGTGAAGGTGTTTCGGTGGTAGGTGAAGGCTTGTTGGTGATAGATCTCTTAATCGATGGCAATTTTGGATGACTAAGAGTCTTCTCCCCCTCAGCAGCAGCCGGAACTTTAAAACCCAATTGTACAAAAACACTATCAAAATTGGTGTGATGATGAGCCAAGCTTTGAGTGGTGTCACCGGAGATCATAGAAAAATTACCCAAGTCCATTTCCCATTGAGCTTTCTCCAGCATGTTGTCAGCTTTGGTGTGAAGAGAGCTAAGAGAATCGGCGATGCGTTTGTCAAGATCCTGATGAGTTTTGGCCTCTTGAATAAGCCTCTGAAGTTCAGTATCCTTGACTAGATATGATGCCTTGAAAGCATCGAATGAAACTGCAATGTCGGAGTGGGAAGTGGTCAAAGTTTCCACTTTGTTGGATAATAAGGCCAAGTTGTCAGACAGTGACCGAAGTGCTTCACGAAGAGCATCGATAGGGGGAGGATTGCGAGCTCGGAGATGGGGTTCTGTTGGTGCCAAACAGGAATGAGGTAGTATGCGATCCTCAATAAAGTGAGAGGAAGTTGGTTGAGCCCAGGAAGGTTCGGGGTAAAGGAACCGATGTCGGGGAGAGGGCGGCGTCGGTGTAGGGGAGAATTTTTGGTGAGCCGGAGAGAGAGGCTCGGTGGAGATGCCTTCGGTGGGTTGAATCCGCGTTGAGGGAGGCTCGGTGGGAATTTCGTCGGTGAACGGGATGGTTCGGGGAGAACCAGTGTCCTCCAAAAGAAATTCAAAGAAGTCATTCGAGGGGGGGGGGGGGGGATTTGGGGGGGAACTCAGATCGAGTTGTGCTTCATCATCGATCATAAACTGACCGGGTGAAAGGTCGTGCAGTGACAAGTCAACTCCTTCGAGGGGAGAGTCCCCGAAGTCATCTCTACCACCCGAAAAGGTGAGGGAAGAGGCAAGATATGGGTTCTCCATTTCTACAACTGTAGTCTTTTGAGAAACTGCAGAGGAGTCGGTGGGGATAATGACGGATTCCCTTGGCTTGGAGGGGTGAAGTTCAACAACTGGCGATTTTTGAGAATCGACAGTTGGATTAGTCGGTTGGGCTGATGGTTTCCGAGACCTCTTTGAAAGAGATCTAGAAGGGGAAGTTGAGTGCCTCCGCTTATGAGATGGGGATTGAACCGGGGAAGCCTCCGAGGGATCTCTCGGTGGCATAGTTCGAGAAGCGGGTGCGGAGGTGTCGGGGGCCGTACGTTGTTTCGTTTTCGCGTCGCCCGACTTTTACTCGAGAATGGGAAGAGGGGGCCACTACAACTTGGGGTGCCTCGGGAACTTCTGGGTGTTGAAACCCGGGAGCTTCCGCATTACCCCAGTGAAGATCGGGAGATAAAGCGAAAGAAATCATACCTTGGCGTAAGGGGAGATCAGTAGCGAGATGGCCAATATTGAGCGTCTTTTGGCCAACAAAGGGTGATGACCAATTGTAGATGAAGCGAGGAGTTTTAGACTTACGATCCTCATCCAACGCCGCACCGAGTTTGTGTTGAAGGATCATAGAGATGAAACGAGGATATGCGACATAACACTTTTTCGGGTGTTTGATTACTTCAGTCAGCTCAGTAAAGAAATACTGAGCAAAGTCCACCTTTCTTTGAAAAATTAGTGCATGAGAAAGCTTTGTAATATAAGATGGGGATTGGTCTTGACCACTTGTCTTTCTAGAGAGACAATGGATCACATGAGCAAAGAAGAAGTTCCAAACCCCACCCATATTTTTGCGAAGAAGGGTACCTGGTCCTTTAGAAGACTTGGAAGCTTTATCATCAGAATGTTGGACATAGCCAAGAGTGCTGATGACTTGCTCAAGAAATTTTTCGACATGCATGTCAACATATTCTGAAAAGGCTTCGATCCGGAGAGCACTACTGACATCATCCACGCCAAAAGTAACATCGTGATCACCCTCTTCGTCAGAAAAGATAGAGGCATGAATGGCTTCATTTGAAATATCATACACACAGGAAAGCCAAAATTTGCCAATGAGCATTTTGCTCATCTTTGGGTTGCAAGAGAAAGAATGGAGAAAAGGTGAGCGGGTTAAGAACTTGATAATGGCGTTGAACTCGGGATGTGCGGGATCGGATTCGAGCCTTGCTACATGGTTGCAAGGGTTGAAGATGAGGTCTTCAAAGCACGTAGGTATCTTGGTGGGTGCCATTGTTTGCAGGTGAGAATGATAAGAAGTAAGAAAGTGGAGGAGGAGTTGCAGGTTTCGAAATAAGAAAATGGAGAAGGAGGGTGAAGGGTTGTATATATAGGAGGAAAGTGGAGGGTTTAGGTATGTTTAAAAATAAACTAGGAGGGAACGGTTATGAGGGAAAAAATTTAAATAAAATAAACAAATTGGAAATGGTAATGATGAGGGTTTCGGGGTTTGTGGTTGAAAGGGTTTTACATGGAAAAGGAACGGTCAAGGTCACTGACATCTAGGGTCTTAGGGGTGATGTGAGCATGGGGAAGCGTATGGGATAAGGTTAGGGATTCGGTGGTTTATTTCGGTGGGCAGATCTCACCGACGAGGATGAATTGGACAAGGATATCTGTGGGAAGATGTATAGACGTCGGTGGATGAAGAGAGATTGATGGAAGAAATCATTCGGTGGACATTTCGGTGGAACATAACTCATCGACAAAGAGACATCGGTAGTAGATATTTTACCTATGAGAAAGTTACATCGGTGATCGGTGTATATGTCGGTGGTGAGAATGGTGTGCGTTCGGTGTAGAAAGAGGAAAGAAGAGAGTGTCCACCGATGAGATTTCAGTGGAAGAAGAGAGAAGGAGAGAGTGTCCACCGATGTGAGATCGGTGGAAAGTGAGGACACACAGTTATTGAAGATTACACATGCCAAGTTCACTTATTAGGAAGTTGAACCTGGCTTCATCTAGGGGTTTGGTGAACAGATCAGCAAGCTTTAGATCGGTAGGAATGAAATGTAACTCAATGTCACCTTTGGAGATGTGGTCCCTGATGAAATGATATCTGATATCTATGTGCTTTGATCTGGAATGAAGAACTGGGTTGTTTGCAATAGCTATTGCACTTGAGTTATCACACATAATTGGGACTTTGGAGTAGATTTGAGCATAGTCCCTGAGTTGATTTCTCATCCACAGGATCTGAGCACAACAGCTTCCAGCAGCTACATATTCAGCCTCAGCAGTAGAGGTTGACACAGAGTTTTGTTTCTTGCTAGACCAACTTACCAATTTGCCACCAAGAAGCTGGCAGCTTCCTGTAGTACTTTTTCTATCAATCTGGGAACCTGCATAATCTGAATCTGAATACCCAATTAGTTCAAAACCTGAGTCTTTGGGATACCAAAGACCCAAGTGCAAGGTACCCTTGAGATACCGAAAAATCCGTTTTACAGCCTTTAAATGTGATTCTTTTGGATTGGCTTGATAACGGGCACATAGACAAGTAGCAAACATAATATCTGGTCTGCTAGCAGTTAAGTACCGAAGAGAACCAATCATGCCTCGATAAAGGGTAACATCCACAGATTCACCTTTAAGATCAGCATTTAGTTTCAAAGGTGGTGCCATGGGAGTTTTCATAGGAGAACTATCTAAAAAATTAAATTTCTTCAGAAGATCACGAATATATTTACTTTGGTTTATAAAGATCCCTTCTGAAGATTGTTTGACCTGAAGGCCCAAAAAGAATGTAAGCTCTCCCATCATGCTCATCTCATATTCACTCATCATGAGAGAAGCAAACTCGTCACATAGTGACTCATCAGTGGCACCAAAGATGATGTCATCAACATAGATTTGGACAAGAATAAAGTTACCTGAGGTCTCCTTGATGAAGAGAGTATTGTCAATTTTACCTCTGGAATATCCATGCTTTAGAAGGAAGTTGGCAAGTGTGTCATACCAAGCACGTGGAGCTTGCTTGAGACCATAAAGGGCCTTGTCAAGTCTGTACACATAGTCTGGATGAGCTGGATCTTCAAAACCAGGAGGTTGTTTCACATAGACTTCCTCTGCAAGTTCCCCATTGAGGAAGGCACTTTTGACATCCATTTGAAAGACTCTGAAATTTCGATAGGCAGCATGAGCCAGAAAGATTCTTATTGCTTCAAGTCTTGCAACAGGGGCAAAAGTTTCATCATAATCAATGCCTTCTTCCTGTCGGTATCCTTGAGCAACCAGTCTGACTTTATTTCTGATAACTGTACCATCTTCATCCATTTTATTTCTGAAGATCCATTTGGTTCCAATGATTGTTTTCTTTCGGGGTCTGGGAACTAATCTCCAAACTTCGTTTCTCTTAAATTGAGAAAGCTCTTCTTGCATGGCAGTGATCCAACAGGGATCTACAAGAGCTTCATCAATCTTCTTGGGTTCAAAAAGAGAGAGAAAATTCACATAGAGACAAATGTTTCCAACTCCTCTACGTGTTTGGACACCTGCTTGTTGATCACCGATGATTTGATCTATGGGGTGATCTTTAGTCCATTTTGTTGCAGGAGGTAAAGGTGGTGGAATATTTTGTGTTAGGGGTGAAGATGGAGTGGGATCAGAGGTTCGATGGCAGGAAATATTTTCGGTGGAAGAAATTGGACCGGTGGAAGGCTGTTCGTCGGTGGAGGGTTGCACATCGATGGGAGAAAGTACATCGGTGGAAACATGGTCAATTTCGGTGGGAATTATAGAGGATGACCCGACTTGGTTATTTGATGGAGATGGATTGGAGGGAGTGAAGGATGTATCGGTGGAGTTTGATAAAGGAGCATCACCGATGCATGAAGAGATCCATCTGTGTAATTCATCATCATCATTTGACAGAGATGATGATCTAAGATAATCAAATTTGACATGAATAGACTCATCAATGCATTTTCTCCTGAGGTTGTACACACGATATGCTTTGGAGGATAGAGAGTATCCAACAAATATTCCTTCATCAGCTTTGGGATCAAACTTCCCAAGATTGTCACGGTCATTTAGAATAAAGCACACACATCCAAAAACATGAAGAAAGCCAATGTTTGGTTTTCTGCCATGGAAAACTTCATATGGGGTTTTATCATGTCTTTTGGATATCACTGACCTATTTTGGGTAAAGCAAGCAGTATTAACAGCTTCAGTCCAAAAATAGGTGGGTAGGTTGGATTCACTTAGCATGGATCTTGCAGCCTCACATAGAGTTCTGTTTTTCCTTTCCACCACTACATTTTGCTGAGGAGTACGGACTGCAGAGAAGTTTTGAGAAATTCCTTTCTCAGTGAAGAAGTCTTCAAGAGCACTTTTTTTGAATTCAGTGCCGTTATCACTTCTTACCGAACGAACAAGTTGACTACTAAGAACTTCATTTTTCTTGACAAAATTGATGATTTCTTCAGTTGCATCACTTTTATACCTGAGAAAAGACACCCAAGTATATCTAGTAAATTCATCAACAATTACAAGAATGTACCTTTTGCCTCCTAGACTTGGAGTGCTGATTGGTCCACATAGGTCCATGTGCAGCATCTGGAGAGGAAGAGTGATGGAAGAGCATTGCTTGGTCTTGAAGGAAGTTTTGGTGAGCTTCCCTTTTTCACATGCATCACACAGCTTCTCTTTGACAAAGTTCATCAGATTCTGATTTTTCAGATGATGATGAATCCTTGGCTCTCCTAACTAAAAAGTTCAGGAGATTCGCCAAGAAGAAAATGTTTAGAAAGAACAAAACTCTTTCCATAGTTGACAAGCCTAAAACATCTGCTTTTGTTGATAAGGCTATTGCTACTTGTTTCAACTGCGAAAAGACAGGTCATTTCGCTAATGAGTGCAGGTCAAAGAAAATCATGAGACCTTCAGCTTTTACAAAGAAAACCTTTATTCCCAGCAATAAAGATGACAAATACTCAAAGCTGAAGGAGAAGTATGCAAAGCTGAAAAGTTTTAAGAAGAAAGGAAAAGGCCTGATGGCTGACTATGATTGGGCTGCTTCTGATGAAGAAGCATCATCATCTGATTCTGAAGATGATGAAGCAAATCAATGTCTCATGGCTAAGATTGAAGAAAAGGAAGAAAGTTCAGACATTCCCTCCACTTCAACATCTACCATTCAGGTATCACTTTCTTTCTTTACCAATATTTCAAATATTGATGAAGCTGATAGTCTCCGTAAGATCAATCTCTTGACTAGAAGTTTATACGAAGCCATGAACGGCAAAACTGTGGTTGAAAACCAAAATCTTGATCTCGCTGAAAAGCTTAAAAACTGCCACCTTCAAATAGAAAAGCTTTCTAAAATTGAAGATGATTTTAAAGATCAAGTCTATTTAAATCAGCTAGTCAAAATCAAACGAGCAGAAGCTATCGCTGCATTAAAAGCTGAACAAGCTACTGTTGAAGGATGGTGTAATTCTTCAACAAAGATCACTGAGATAATTAAGGCTCAGATTCCTCTGAGTGATAAACGTGGTCTGGGTTATAAATATGATACTCCAAAACCAACCACTGAACGTTCAATGCTTAAATTTGGAACGTTCATATCCCCAGTCGCTGACACTTCATCATCTCAGTGCTCCTCGTCCATTACACCAATCCCTAAGGAAACTCCTACCTCCTCAAAAGGCAAGGAGAAAATGGTTTATTCAAAACCTACCTCTGTCTCTAAAGACAAAGGTAAAGGAATTGTTATTTATCAAAATCCTCAGAAGGGTACCTTAGTACCAAAGTTGAATGCTTCTAAAGCTTCAGTGACCTACCCCTCTGGATCTAGAAAGCTGATCTCTGGATCTATTCAGCGATCTACCCCTAGACTCAGAGTGGATGTCCTTGGTAAGAAATCTGAAGAACTGAATGTTCGTCCAATTTCTAAAGCCAATAGTTTACTTGGTGCTGGCACTTCTAATTCAAAATTAAAAGCTCAGCATACAAGTGGTCCTAGAACTACTTTTAGTTATAGGAAATGTTATCACTGTGGACTTACCGATCATATTGCTAGTAAGTGCCCCACAGCCACCAAAGCTGAAAAGATAGCTAAGGTGAAGATTGCCCCCAAGGCAAAGAAGACCAACACCGATGCAAATCAGGTCAAGGTGACTCCTACCACTGAGGTTAAGAAATTAACCAAAGTGAAGAAAGACAAAGCTGAATCTTCAAATGCTGCGAAGACCGCTGAACCTTCCATTCCAACTACTTCCACTGACAAACGTGTATACATGGTTAAGTGGGTACCTAAGAAAAACTAATCTTCCTTTGTATTGCAGGTTAAGAAGGGTATCTGGTATCTCGATAGCGGATGCTCTAGACACATGACTGGTAAGAAAAGCCTGCTCGCTGAATACAAGGAAGAGAAAGGTCCCTCTGTGACTATCGGTGGAAATGGAAAAGGACATACCCGAGGGTATGGTGTACTTTCAAATGGTACAACCTCCTTCAGAAGAATCGCATATGTTGAAGGGCTGAAGCATAATCTTCTGAGCATCAGTCAGCTTTGCGACATGGATAACAAAGTGATTTTCACTAAGGAATCCTGCTTTGTCTCTGACAAAAAGGAGAAGATAGCTCTCAGCGGTTATCGTTTGGAAAATGTTTATGTAATAAACATGGACTCAACAACCACTGAGAACTCCTGTTTCTTCTCAAAGGCATCTTCTGATGTCAACTGGCTATGGCACAAGAGGCTCTCGCATCTAAATTTCAAGACACTGAATACTCTTTCCTCCAAAGAGTTAGTCACTGGTCTACCTCAGCATTCATACGCCAAAGAGTCTTTATGTTCATCGTGTGAAAAAGGGAAGCAGACCAAGGCAAGCTTCAAGTCAAAGCAAGTCTCCTCAGTGTCATCTCCTCTACAACTACTCCATATGGATTTGTTTGGCCCTGTTAACAAACAATCCATCGCTGGAAAGAAATACACGCTGGTCATAGTTGATGAATTCTCTCGTTACACATGGGTAACGTTTCTCCGTTCTAAGAGTGACACCCCTGAAGAACTCATCACCTTTGTTCGGAAGATGGAAACTCTGAACAATATGACTGTTCGCTCAATAAGGAGTGATCATGGAACTGAATTCAAAAACAGTTCTCTTGATTCCTTCCTAAAGAGTAAGGGTATTTCTCAAAACTTTTCGTCAGTGAGAACACCACAACAAAATGGAGTCGCTGAAAGAAGAAATAGAATAATTATTGAAACTGCACGTTCAATGCTCAGCGATTCTCACCTGCCTACTCAGTTTTGGGCAGAAGCTGTCAACACTGCTTGTTTTACGCAAAACAGGTCGCTGATAGTTAAAAGATTCAAAAAGACAGCCTATGGACTCTTTCATGGGAGAAAGCCTTCAATCAGCTTTCTTCACATCTTTGGATGTCAGTGTTTCATACTGAACAACAGAGATGCCCTTGGAAAGTTTGATCCTAAGGCTGATGATGGAATCTTTCTTGGATACTCCTCAGTCTCCAAAGCCTTCAGAGTCTTCAACCGTAGAAGACAAACTGTAGAAGAAACTATTCACGTCACGTTTGACGAATCCCGTTCAGCGAACTCTAAACCGTCCGCTGATACTGAAGAACTGAATCAATGGATGTTTTCTCATCTTGGTGATTCAGAAGAAATTCCCACTCCTCATGCTCATCCAGTAGAAGATGGTAGTCCCACTATCATTCCAAACATGCAGAATAGTGAAGCTGAAACATCATGGGTCTCAGCTGTTCCTATAAACACTATACCTGCAGTTGATCCAAATGTCTCAGACATTCCATCTTTTTCTCAACAATCAGTGAATGAATGATAATCCAGAAGTAGCTGAAGCCTCATCTTCAGTTTCTCCAGTTCATACTGAGTCAGCAGCATATGCTCCGGCTCAGCGATGGACTGTAAATCACCCAATCAATCAAATTCTTGGTGATCCCAACGCTGGTATTCAGACTCGTAGAAGTGCAGGTAATATTTGTTTATTTGTTAACTTTATTTCTCTAACTGAACCAAAGAAAATAGATGATGCCCTCAGAGATCCAAACTGGGTCAGCGCTATGCAAGAAGAACTGACTGAATTCGAAAGAAACAAAGTTTGGAAACTCGTTCGTAGACCAACTGACAAAACGGTGATAGGCACTAAATGGGTCTATCGAAACAAGTTGGACGAACATGGTACCGTAACTCGCAACAAAGCTCGTCTTGTTGCTCAGGGATACAGACAAGAGGAAGGCATAGATTATGACGAAACGTTTGCTCCAGTAGCAAGACTCGAATCTATTCGTCTTTTCTTAGCATATGCTGTACACAAAAACTTCACTGTACATCAGATGGATGTTAAGTCAGCGTTTCTGAATGGAAAGCTGAATGAAGAAGTGTATGTGGAACAACCTCCAGGATTCTCAGATCCTAAGCGTACAGGTTATGTTTATAAACTGGACAAGGCACTTTATGGCTTAAAGCAAGCTCCTCGTGCATGGTATGATACTCTCTCTACTTATCTCCATATTGAAAAATTTGAGAGAGGTAAGATTGACAAAACTCTATTTTTTAGAAAAGTGAAAGGTCATATCATTTTAGTTCAAATATATGTTGATGACATTATATTTGGTTCTACTAACCCTGAGCTTTGTACTCGTTTCGCTGATAGAATGAAAGATGAGTATAAAATGAGCATGATGGGTGAACTAACATATTTCCTTGGTCTTCAGATTAAGCAAACTGAAAAAGGAACTTTTATAAATCAGGGAAAATATGTTAAAGATATGCTGAAGAAATACGACTTAACTGAAAGTTCAGCTATGAAAACCCCTATGGCACCACCGCTGACACTTGATAAGGACACAAAGGGTGTTCCTGCCAATGTCACGCTGTACCGTGGGATGATCGGCTCACTATTGTATCTTACAGCTAGCCGACCTGATATTATGTTTGCAACATGTCTGTGCGCACGATATCAAGCTGAACCTAAGATATCCCATATGAAAGCTGTAAAGCGAATCTTTCGATATCTTAAGGGTACAACGAATCTCGGTCTTTGGTATCCCAAAGACTCATGATTCGATCTAACCGCCTATTCAGACAGTGATTTTGCAGGTTGCAAAATGGATAGGAAAAGCACCACAGGAGGATGTCAGCTCCTGGGTGGAAAGCTGGTAAGTTGGACAAGTAAGAAGCAAAACTCAGTGTCCACTTCCACAGCTGAAGCTGAATATGTAGCCGCTGGAAGATGTTGTTCTCAAGTCTTGTGGATGAGAAATCAGCTACTAGACTATGATCTTCAGCTCTCCAAAATTCCAATCTATTGCGACAGCACTAGTGCCATCGCTATAGCAAACAATCCAGTGCTACACTCAAAGACATAACACATAGAAATCAGGTATCATTTTATCAGAGATCATGTGATGAATGGTGATATAGAACTTCATTTTATCCCAACTGATTATCAGTTAGCTGATTTGTTTACCAAACCTCTTGATGAGAAAAGATTCAACTTTCTCATCAGCGAGCTTGGAATGCTGAACTTTGAAGGGTAAAATCTTGAGCGGTTCACATTTGATCAGCGATACGTTTACACAAACTTGTATAGCCTTGGGGATAAAATCAACTTATATAATCCATTTCATCATCTTCTCTCTGAATAAACTTGGTAAAACTGATATCCAGGTATGTTTTCTCTCTCTGACAATCGCATGTAAATGCAAGATTTCAAAATAAATTGCATCGCTGAATATCTCTTCCTTAACAGCGATATTTTGAAAGTTCTTTAAACCTTCACTGATATTTTCTATTCAGTGCTTCATGTCTTTCAAAAGAGTCCCTGAGCTTTTAAAACCTCAGAGACATCCTAAAAGAATGTGAAAGGACAGTTGTGATGTCATTGCAACGAATAACACTAGGCACGATTTCTTTCTGACACACGTTTGCACGTTTCGTTCAAACTTCCAATCAAATGCAAACACGTGTCCGTGTCATGATGAAAACCTTTTCCCGCTCAAGGTTTTCTCTCTCTAAAACTCTCTATATAAACAAACTCTTGGTTTATATTTGTCTTTTACGCGAACATTCTTCCTCCGCAAGAAAGAAATTACTGTTGCATTTGTGCTCTCAAATCTTCAAAGAACTGTTCATCATCTTCTTCATCAAAACTTCAAGGTTAATATGTTCTTATTTTTCAAATGCAGATAACTTGTTTCTGATCTTATCTTTGTTTTAAACAAGATCAAACAAAAGAACTTAAAAATAAAATCATTTTCTTTCACGGTTTTATGAACACAACCATTTCATGGTTGTTCTTCAAGTTTTAAATCTAAATCTTAAACTTGTTCTTCATTCGTATCCAGTTTTTCTTTTGAAACTGGAATACAAGAATTTATGGGTTTTACATTTCGTTTCAAAATCATGAAAAACCCTAATCTTCATTAAGACATTTATGTCTGAATGAAATGGACAAAATTCGAACAATCTTAATGGAAATTCTTTCCATACTAAGACAATTCTTATTTGTTAACATCTTTGGTTGAACTGATAATACAGAGAAATAGCATCTTCAAAGATCAATGTCACCGCTGAGTCCATCTCCGCTGACTCTGAGGAAGTGGACATCATCAAAGCCCCTCAGGTTAAGTTCAAGCTGGATCAACTAGATTGGACTAAGGTCAACAACCTCTCTACGCTTATCGAGTTTCCTCCTCGAAAGCAAGTCACACATCTGGATGATGCTGTGAATTTCCTGAAACACTGCTGCATTTCAACAGCCCTGACCATCACTCCTCCCGCAAGTCAGCTACTACTATCCCAGTTCTGGTACTCTGCCAGACACACTCAGCTACCCTCCGCCAAAGATGCATCCAAAACCATCGATTGCATACTCAGCGATACTGAGTATGGTACAATTAAGATAACCCCCGCTATCATACGAAAAGCCCTGAACTTTCCCAATGCCACAAAAGAAAAACCATTCGTTCCATTCCCTGACCATAAGAAGCAAGCTGACAAAGATGCCATCATTGCTTTTCTCGACACAATGGGTTACATCTGGGACATTGGAAGGGACAAGAAGCCCGAGAAGAAGCTGACGCTGATAAAGAAGTCCAAAATGCCCAGCGAGATGAATTTCATCTTCGCTCACCTGATCAGCTGCATGACAGCGAAGTCCGGCTCTTCTGATCAAGCCGCACAACCTACGCAAGCTATGGGATACGCACTGCTGAAAGGTCTAAACATTGACTGGGCCTCTATTATATATGATGACCTAGTACAACGCATGGATTCTGCCGCTGACCGACCAACATGGGTTCCTTACCCAAGATTCATCAGCGCCATCTTCCAATATGGCCTGAAGGACAGCTATCCTGAAGAGGGTGACCTGAAACTTTCTCAGGTTGGCCCTAAGGTGCTCGATTTAAAACCTGTCGCCAACGAGGTACGTCTCTCTACTCTTCTCACTCTTCTAAGTTCTCCGCTTTCTGTGGCTCCTTCAGCGACAATACCCATCGCTGATACCCCGGCCACACAATCCTCTCCTTCTAAGAAAAGGAAACCCTCTCACACCCAACTTGATTCCAAAAGGATCAAGAAAACCAAGGAGCAACCCCATCAATCCCATGCTGAAGACTCCTCAGCTCATTCTGAAGAGCTGAAGGAAAGTTCCGTGGTACGCTCTGCCACACCCATTCAAGCCATCCCTTCAATCCCGGCTTCAGCGTCTCCAAACGCTGAGGTTAGAAACTTGGAAACTACCCAACCTCCCTCAGTCTCTCAAAAGACTGATGAAGTGATTTTCAGCGATTCCAACGCTGAACTCAGTACCCGAATCCCAATCTTATCCTTCGCTTCTCCCTACACTCACTTGGACACTCCTCCAAAGATCACTGGAGATGCCATCATTCCAGAAGCCACCGCTGACGCTTCTCAAAGAATGATGAAGACAGGACCTGCAGAGATCACCATTCCTCACCGAACTTTTGAGGAAGATATGGAACATTATTCAGGAGTCCGCAACTTTGACGATTTCATCAATCCTCCTGCAGGTACAAATCAACCCATATACACTGTAACTAAACCTGAAACTTCTGAGCTTTCCTTTGTTCACAAGTACTTATGTGTTACAGGTCCTAATTTGGGAGACATCAATGACTCTCTGAAGTCCGTGGAAACAAAGCTGACAGCTCTCACCACCACACTCTCCAACAATTCTACAGCTGTAACAAACGCTGGAGAAAATTTGACAAAGCTGACAACGGTGGTAGAAAAGAAAGCTTCCACAGACGACATCAAGGTTGTTGATAAGACTCTCAGCGATTTCGCCAAAGTGCTCGCTGACATCTACACAGACTACACCTCACTCAAACAATCAGTTTCCTCCATGTCCGGCGAAGTAACAATGCTGAAGACATCGGTTGGAGCTCTAGAAGGTGATATGTCTGCTGTGAAGACAAATGTTCAAACTCTGACGACTGACTTAGGCTCTGTAAAGACCGACGTTTGTTCGATGAAAACAATGATTGAAGAGCTGCTCAACAAGGCAAGAACTCCTGCTCCTGAACCTGCCCCTGCCCCTGTATTGGAAACTTTCACAGCGGCGGATCGCAAAGAGTTGGAAAAGATCAATCCTGCTATATCTGGCCTTGAAGACAGATTAGCAGCGATAGAAAGTTGTATTAAAATCTCTGGCCAAGAAGACAGAGAAAATACAAATGCTGAGTCTACCCATTCCTCCCCCAGTCATCATGAAAAAGAGGGGGAGAAGAGCGCTGAACATCCCGGGGAGAAGAGCGTTGAGAATCTTGAAAAGAGCGCTGAAGACCTTTCCCATGATGAATCTATCAGGGGAGAGAAGAACGAAGACCTCACCTTCGCTGAAGAGGGTGAGAAGACTACTGAAGCGGAAGTAGCCGCTGGACCTCAGGGAGATGAAAACCCTGAGGGAACCGAGAAGCTTGCCTCTGTATCTGAGGGGGAGCAACTCGAAGAAGACGCTTAAGAATCCGAAGCAGATGATGATGAAGCCGTCGACATCCCTGATGATGAACCATCTTCTTCTCCAAAGAATGATGATGATGATGACGAAGATGACGATGATTTCTTTATCGTCAAACCTGCCCCAAGGATCAAAGCTCTTAAGGGAATCTTGATAAATGAACCTTCAGGGGAGCGGACAAAGACAAAGCCCTCAGCCTCTGGAGCTGAGAAAGGCAAAGGCAAAAGCGTCGCTGAAGATGAAAATCTGACGATCTTGCTTGAAAAGCCGGTTTGTCAGGTACACTAATCATCTCTTACTCCATCCCTCCTCTATCATACACTATCAGTTCCTCTACCCAAGCCTATACACTTAAACCAATTCTCTCTATCTGTTTCTACCCAAGTTCTTACTTGTAAGATCGCTGTGTTTCAGCTAGTCCTCTCCCCTGTTTGAGGATATCGCTGAAGGTTCCACAACTGCGACTTCACCAATAATTCCAGCTGCCGCTGAAGAAATAATCCCATTCTTGGATTTGATCTCTGAGACTGATGAACCAGAAGAACAACCTCTCTCACACATAAACAGACCTTCCTCAGCTCCTCAAAAGCTGAGTGAAGAGGATCAAAAGAGAAGAGAAGAAATAATAAAACGATTCGAGGATCAGCGAATCATTCTAAGGCGTGATCAACTGCCTTCAGTTCCTCCTAAGTTCAGAATTTCAAAAGCTGAATACAAGGAACACCTCAGAGCTGAACGCCTCATCGCTGAAAGAAAGGAAGCTGAAGAGAAAGACAGAGAATACGCCATCAAGCTTACTCAAGAATCTGTCAAAGACCCCAAGCTGAAACGTGTTCCCATTCAAATCCAACGAAAGCTTTGGGAAGAAGCCCAGAAGATCGTGGAAAAGAAAACTGAAGTTTCTCAGACCACCCTGATCTGGTGTAAAGAGAAAATTCACTTCAGATATCGTCCAGCGAAGATCAACAAGGTATTCATCTCTGGAAGAACCTCTATCGGAGTACCGATTGTTGACATCAAACTTTTCAGAGAAGATGGCCAAACTGAAACCTTTCGCGCTGACACTGTAAAAAGGTATGGTCTCTCTGAATGGCTGGAGATGAGGTTAGCTATCTAATCGTCACAATCTAAGTACAAGGATCATTTCGAAAATCTGATAAACAGACAGATCGATTTGATATCTTCTTGTGTGGACATTCCTCCTCTTCCTGATCTTAAGCCGAAAAGAAAAAGGACCTCTCCAAAGAAGAAACGTCAAGATTCAAACTCAGGTCATGTCATACGAAATGAAACTGGAATTGGTTTCTCTCGCGCTGAAGTGCTTGGTCCTGACCCTGATCTATCCGCCCTTGACATTTCTTTGCCACCATGTGAACTTTTCGTCCCTGGTAAAGTCATCAGTAATCCTTATGGAATATTCTTTCTCGACTACGACGGACGTAAATGTTTTCAACGGATCGCTGAGCTTCCAATCACTCCAATCGAACAGCTCAAAGATCTCATCTACTGGTGTGACTTCAGAAAAGACATTCAGGCACGACACCTAAAACCCTTGATCTTCAAAAGAGCGTTGAACAAAAGAAAACAAGGCATAACGGTTCCTGACTGGATGATCCCCACTGAAAAGACGACCCTTGATGAACTTCTCATTAAGGAAGAACCTTTTGAAAACTGATATAATCTCCTTTTTCTCTATTATATCAGTTATCCTTCTGTACTTGTAAATTATTTCGCTTGTACTTATAATCTTTCTGTTCTTCATTGTAACCTGATTCAATATTTTAAAGAAAGATTTCAGCGAACGTACTTTACTCCATCAGTACTGAAAAGATCCCAGAAAACAGTAAAAGGGACAAATATTTTATGAGTTCTTTTTATCCTTATGTTTTCATTAAATAGCAATTTTCTTTGTTGCTATGTCATAATCAAATAGGGGGAGATTGTTGATCCAAACCCTCAGTGATTTTATAATGACCCTCTCTTAAATACTTAGTGAAAATTGTAAGTAAACAATATGTATCAGAGTTTCACTATCGCTGATAAGTACTAAGATATTCCAGTACCGCTGATAGGAACTCTCGCTCTTTAAGTTAAACATTCAGCGAAACTGTTCACCATAAATGCTCTGAGTCTGTTCAGTCATTATGATGATCGCTGATAAGTTAGTTGTTTACTTATGATCCCTGAAGACAAGTTTCACGTCAACAAAGGTTCTACGCTGAAGTCGAAGATCAAGCTCAAGAACCAGCGACAAGTCTCCTAATGAACTGATGTGGATCAGCGAAGACTCAGATTTGTCCACTCAACGTGAAGTATCAAGTACAAGACTTCAGCTATCGCTGAACTTTATCATCTGCTGAATAGTAAATGATAATCGCTGAATCAACGAAAGCTGATCATGAAGTCCTCCGTACAAAGTACTTTTGTACTAACCACCCTTGTACGACTCCGTACGAAATGTCAGAAAATAACCTCCGACTGTCTGAAATCGTACAACCACTCTGATACTACACTGTTCATCCATGCGGCTACTAAGGTTGTCAACAAAGGTCAATGACATGCAACCAACCAGCTGATGACACGTGTAAAGTGTATACTGACTTGCATTAAATGCAATCAGTATATAAAGAGATGAACTCACTTCATTTTGAAGTAACTTGCTAACTCTGGACAAGTTCAAATCTCTTATCTCAAGATAGGTTATTATTAGTAATTTCCTTATCTTTCTTAGTGCAAGAAACCTTAGTGTTCCAACTTGTTTAGATTTAGGTTTATCCTTAATCTTGTCTCCGCAACAAGCTGTAAATTGTTAATGATTTATCAATAAACAATTTAGAAAAGTAAAATCTGTGTGTTTGTATTCAACCCCCCCTTCTACAAACTTGTATAGGCCTTCGGGACCAACAGGGTTCAAGAATTCCTTTGTCAGAGTTATAAGATGATGATTCCTTGAGTTTTGACTTTTTCAAAAGCACCGGTCTGGGAATGGGAAGAACAGATGAGTTGCCAGAAAATATCTTTGGAGAATTACTTTTGGGATGGAGATCAACAACAGATTTCCCTCTATCGGAAGAGAAGAATCTGTTTGTGGAAGGTTGATGTTCTCTCTTAGGGATCTTTGAAGGTTTATGATTAGAATAGGGGTATTCATCTATGTGAATAGATTTCAACAGCTCATGAAGAGGTATGGGAAGATCATCGGTGGAGAAATCGGTGGGGTTTCCTCTTTGAAAAGGTTTAGCTTTTGAGGAGTTAGAGGAAGAGGCTTCATCCATGACTGAATCTTTTAAATAATCATGGATGGGTTTTGAAACATCATTGGAATCTTGCTTCTCAATGTTTTGAATTGAAGAAGATTCTTTTGCCTTTATAAACATTCCATACTTTAAGGCTTCACCCAGATCTAAAGAGTTTAAAGAAACAGAGTCACAAGAACTTGACTCTGAGGCATCATCCCATGCACTAGAGGAAGGGATGAGTGCAAGAGAAGAGGCATCAGCAATAGTTTTCCCAAATCCTAGACCGAATTTATTATCACCACTGATTTGGCCTTGAAAGATTTGTTCAAGATTTTTGGAAGAATTTGACCATTTTCTAACAACCTCTTGTTCCCTTTTTAGTTTCTTAAAAAGGTGATTTTTCTCTTTAGAAATCACGTGATTTATGGTTTTCACATTTTCAAGCTCAGCTTTGATTTCCTCAAACTTTTCAAGTTTAGACATGCAAACTTCAAGTTGAGAGGTGAGAGATTTAACTTGAATGGATTTTCTTTTCTTTAGTTAATGATTCGTAAGCATCAATCTTTTCACTATCGGTCATATCATTAAAAGGATGTACCTGAGCATAAGCTGTCGAGCACCCAGTTGACACACGAGCCATTGGAGAGGTAGGTTTTTCAGAATCTTCCATCTCTTCAGAAATGGCCATGAAGCACATATTGTGAGAATCACTGTCAGAGGTGTCTTCTTCATCCCATTCATGAGTTTCTGCCATTAGACCTTTTCCTTTTCTTTCAAGACCCTCACTCCTTTCTTTCTCTTTCTTGTACTTAGCTTTATACTTCTCAACACGCTCCTGATGGTCTAAGGATGAGGATTGGGAATCCTTTTTGGAAAAGGTTGATTTGAAAGAATTATTTATGGGTTTCTCATTCTTTGAAGAATATTTGTCAGAGGATGGGTTCCTAGACTTAGTAACACGCTTGCTCCTACACTCAGATGCAAAGTGTCCTTTCTTGCCACAGTTATAACACTCTTCATTTGACTTATCAGATGAAGTCTTGGAAGAAGAAGATTTTCTAAACTTTTTGGATTTGTTGAAAGGACGAGACTTGTTCTTAGAACCAGCCATCATTGCCATTTCATCAGACAACTGTTCAACCATAATATCCTCACCTTCATCATCAGCATCACTGAGATATGCCTCCGTTTGGTGGGTAGAGTTATTTTGGCTGTCATTGTCAGAGTCTTATGAAGGATAGGTGATTCTAGGAACATTTTGAGATTTCTTGGAACTTTCACTAATAAGAGCTATAGAAGAGCTCTTTATCTCTTTGATGAAGGATTTCCTTTGTAACTTGGTTTGCTCAAAATTAAAGAGAGTTCCATACAGGACAGTTAAGGGCATGAACTGAAGGTCCTTGGTAGTTTTAATGCAAGTACATATATTCTCCCAAAATTGTGGAAGACAATCCATGAACTTACATAAGACTTCCTCATTATCATAGACTTTGCCCAATAACTTCAGATCATTTAAAAGAGAGCTGAAACGATTATAGTAGCTAGGAAGAGATTCTCCTTTTTCAAAAGCAAAGAGTTCATACTTTCTAATAAGACCAATCTTTTTACTTTTCTTTACTTCCTATGTACCTTCGTACAGTACACACAGTGTGGTCCACATCTCTTTAGCAGTTTCAAAGTTAACCAGAGAGTGATAAACCTCATCAGGAAGTGAGAGTGCAATAATTGCTCTTAGCTCAGAGTCAAGAGAAACCATCCGTTTTTCCTCATCAGTATATTTCTTAGGATTTTTGAGGATGTAACGACCAGTAGCACTGGATTTCTCTTCATCAGAGTCACTAGAGATTTCTTTTTCCATGGTTTCTTTACCAGGCCTCTGCGTTTCATAGCGAGCCCAAACTCTGGGGATGATAGGTCCCTCTTTGAGAATGGTTGGATATCTAGTATCCACTCCTTCCATGAATAGCATCATGCGGCTTTTCCACAAAGAAAAGTTGTTAGCATTAAACTTAGGAAGTTTTGTTATGGAGCCATTCTCAGAAAAGTTGTTTTGAAAAGAGTTTTCAATGGTTGAAGAAGAAGAGGCAGCCATCGCAGATCAAGTTTATGGAATTAAACTTTCTGCTCTCTTACCACTTGTTAGTCCCAGATGGCTTAACAAGTATTGTAGAAGGGGGGGTTGAATACAATACTAAAAAATTTTCACAATTTTAATTATTTTATTGAAAAACTTTCAACAAGAATTACACAAAGAAACTTAAAGACTGTTGCGGAAAAGAACAGATAAACTATTCTAACAATCTTTCACAAAGTATACTAAACAAAACAACCAAGAACACTTAGAACAAAGCTATTAAGTTATCAAGCAATATGGAGATTTCTTGCAGTGAGAGAGACTTCCAGAAAGCGTAGTTTGCATGGGGATATCTTCTTCCTTTTATAGTGACAAGGAGTGTACAAGCATTAAATGCTTGGGACACTTGTCATCATCATATTTGCTGAGGATGTTGACTCCTGAAAAGCTGAGATGTCCTTATCACCTTTTACTAGGTACTATAAATAGAACCCATGCTGAAGAAAGGGACTTTAACTGATAATGGATAAAACGACAAACAGTCACTTTTATCTGCCAAAGGATATTGTCCTATAATAAATGATCTTCTTGAAGTGTATTCTAAGACAATGACACCGATGAAGTTTCACCGATAGTCACTTTGGAACTTGAAACAATCTGCAGAGAGAAAATCATTTATTTGATAACACATAGATCCCACCGATTTTAGCACCCTTATCGGTGGGATGATGCTGACCGACAAAGGATATGTCGGTGGAGGGGTTGTCCACCGATTTGTGAGAACAAGATCGGTGATGGGTTGTCCACCGATTTGTGAGAACAAATTCGGTGGATAGTGACTTGGTTGAATGTAGAGAAGAGTCTTCTATTTTCCACAAGTAGAATGTCTTCAAGCTTGGTTCCGGTTGATCTTCGACTTCACCGAACAGTTGATATCTTGTACAAGTCATCTTTCAAAGAACCATGCTAAAATATTCTAAGTAAGATATAAGGGAGAACATCGGTGAGTCAATTTCAATTCTAGGTGACCCAACAACCACCTTCAAACTGAAGGGGTATTCCTCCTATTTATACCCATTGCATTTAATGCATGGCAGAAGGACTTTATACATGTCAACACTTGATTGGGCCGTAATGTAGAACAGTGTAGTGGCAGAGTGGTTGTATGATCTTGGACAAAAGCATGTACCTTCTGACAATTCGTACAATGTGTGCAAGGAGATAAGACAAACATATCTTGAAGTATAAGCTTCATGATCAGTGATAGGTGGGTTTACACCCCCCTAATCTAACCGCAAGTGTACGGGTTGAATCAAGTAATAGTACTGAAAGTACGAGTATCGAACCAAGGGAACTAGGAACTGAATATCACAATTACTATCCTCACTATTAACTGAATGATCGAATTTTGGGTTTGTTGTGTAGTAATTATTAAACTGAAAATAAAGAAAACACAATTGACTAAAAGACTTGAAAAAGGTGTTTATAGATAAAAGGGTTGAGGGTTGGAAATCCTATGGTTATTTCCTTCAATGAACACTAAACCCGAACAGGTGTTATTGGTTCCGTCTTATGAAACCTAATTATTGAAAATCCACCGTTGTTATTTCTCAAGCAACAACGGATCTTATTTTAAAACAACAAGTTTTATCTCTCGATCTCCACCGATGGACTTAAAACACATTAGGTTAGAATTTTGTAGGACGAAGAGTGATTCGGCTATCTCTACCCAAATCTCTCTTCAGCATGTGATTATCCGATCTAGTTAATAACCAATTCTCTCGAACTTAATTAGAAACAATGAAATCAATTGGAGGTGATCAATCTGACAATTGTATTGAAAAACTCAAATCACATGCTTCATAAATGCAAAACGATTAAACTGCTCGGCTACATGTCATCGTTAGTCAAACCATAGTCAATCCAACCCCCAACATCTGAAGATTAGTTCATGTTGGGGATGGATAGAAACATAAGAAAATAGTAGAATTCAAATCTAGAAAACATCGTTTTTCGTAAACGTGAGGGTAGTACTGATTAATCCCCTTCTCTCGGCTCTAATCCGTTACTGCTAGTTGATTCCCCTTCAATCTCCCTCTAGCGTGGCTCAAAAATGGCTAATTATTCTCTCCAAATCGCCTCCTCCCAGCCTCTGGTCGCAGAAAATCAGATATGCCCTAATTCTGGAAAATCGCCAAGCTTAAACCGCGGCCTGAAGCTATGGGCTTGCACCGCGGCCTGAAGCTACGGGCTAGGTCGCGCATGTTGCTGACTTGGCTCCGGTTTGGGCTTGGGCCTGAACTTGGGCTTGGACTTGTGCTACACTTGTGATTCCTCTTGGCTTCAATTCGCTTCCTTTTTTACTCTTTTCCGCTCATTTTCTAGATTGTAGCTTTCCTCCGAGACACCTGCACAATTCACTGGAAAAATATGAAAAACACCACCGATTTGCTTCAAAAAAACCACTCTCAGTGGTTTGTGGACCGAAAATAACACTAAAATTTGGTGTTATCAATCAACGATCGCTTAGCTCTTCCATCAAGTGTAAGTTAGCTATCGCTGAAGTCTTCTTCTTGATATGTCACGTGTGTGGACTTGTCTTGGTTTCACTGATGTTCGCATCAAATCACTGATGTAAGTCATCTATCGCTAATTGTAATTTTCACTAAGTTATTCTAAGGGTCATTATCAAATCACTAAGAGAGTTTGAATCAACAATGAGTTGTGCCATATCATTTCTCATACGAAGAATAGATTAAAAAACACCCCAAAATAGATCAGAGACGAACAATCGTCAAGATCTAGAGGAATCACCGTCAAATCTGGAAGAAACAAGACTCACAACGGAGAACAGATCGAAAAACACCCATACATAGATCAAAGACGAATAATCGTCAAGATCTAGACGAAGAACGTATGGAAGGACACCAAGTGATAAGAGGGGATTCACACATGACTGCATCAAACTCCAGTCTCTCATCTTCAAAAACAACTCCGACTTCAAAGGTTTTGTCATACTGTCTGCTAATTGATCTTTTGTACCACAATACTCTAGTCTAGACTAATCACATCATCTTTAACCAACTCTCGAAGGAAATGAAAACGAATATGAATATGCTTACTCCTCCCATGCTTAATAAGATTTCTTTACAACTTAATGGTTGAATTGTTATCATAATAATTAATGCACTTACTTTGACTGAGTCCACGTTTGCCGAGAATTCTCATCATCCATACACGTTGGCACACACAAGATGCGGTTGCAACGCATTCAGCCTCGGTTTTAGATAAACTCACAACAGGTTGTTTTTTGGAACTCCATGCTACTGCTCCAAAACCAAATTTGAAGACGTAGCTTGACGTACTCACTGCAGCCTACTCACCTCAACCAAACGGAGTTGCCGAGAGGCGAAACCGAACTCTAATGAACATGGTCCGGTGTATGCTCAATGATAAAAAAATCCCATTAGAGTTTTGGCCCAAAGTGGTAAATTGGGTGGTCCATGTCCTAAACCGATGTCCTACATCGGCAATACAAGAGAAGACGTCGGAAGAAGTGTGGATTGGAATGAAGCCTTCGGTGGAGCATTTCAAGATATTTGTTTGCATTGGACATTTTCACACACCCGATGTGAGCGTAAGAAACTAGACAACAAGAGTTTCAAATGTGTGTACTTGGGAATGAGCCAGGAGTCTAAAGCTCAGAATGTTTGATCCAAAACTGAAGAAGGTGGTTGTTAGCCGTGATGTACTGTTTGACGAGGAAAGAAAGTGGAATTGGGAGAAAAATATGTTGGAAGAAATAGAAGAAAAACAATATATATATACTGAAAATATAATATTCTATTCAACAACTAAAACTGACACATACATAAACTATAAATAGAGAGCCAACCAACACTATGAAACAATACAACGTTTTCATGGTACTGGTTGGGATAAATAACTGTCATAAATAAATCGTAACTACCTTATCACCATAACTGTTTATCATAAGGTGTTTAGCTTATATCTTCAACATTCCCACATAAGCTAAACATCTGTGTAATTTCCATCTTCACTTTTCGAATTTCTGCAGAAAATCAATCTCTAAAACATCATCGTCCCAAATCTTATCAATGGAAACGGCATCACCCACTTTCATAAAATCAAACCAAACACCTTTTGAAGTTTCACTTTCATCCTTCAACAAACACATCTCCAAATTCTTTTCCTTTGGAGACCCACTCTTTCTCGAAAAACAACTTGACTCAACCTCTTTTCCAACATGTTGAGTTTCATCACTTTTGGACGTAAAACCATAAAACATTTTTTTCAATCTTCGATGCCACAAATTCTTCACATCACTATCGTTTCTCCTGGGCTACCATTTTGCTATCTTTGCCCACTTATTTCCGAGATGTTTTTGTAACCAAATCACCGTTCGTTCTTCCTCTTTGGAGAATAAAATTCCCTTCTTCAAATTTGGTTGAAGTCCAATAACCCATCGTAACCGGCAAGACTTTCCTGATCGATTTAACAATCCTTGGGAGAGAAGAAGGTTCCACTTTCTTGGTCCATGAACCCTTACGTGTTCATTTAATATTTTATCTTCAATATCATTCCATAGCCCTTTCTTAATTTTTTCTTGAATTCTTGGTGACTTGATCCATCCAACACTTTTGTTCATCCTAGGACTTCTCATCCTTTTAATTGAATCCCATCCAATATTATCCATCATACTCAATTTATTTCGCTGGTATTCGCAAATCTTCACATCAATACAGATTTTGTATCTTCTATCTTCTACCTTCTGTTCTTGCAGCCCGTAACCCACAGAACCCACAATTCTTTTTTTTTCTCTTTTTCTTTCAAGATCCACAGAATATTGTGGCTCTGATTGTTTGAATACTTTAACAGAAAAACAGGGGTTGTTTTTCTGTTTTCTGCCTTCTTCGAACACCAATAGCAAACAGAAAATAAAATCACCGCAGAACTTTTAAAAATCTTTTTTTTAGAAGGGTATCCCAGACCACATTGGGCCCAGACTAATCCCTAGGCAAATCGGGCCTTTGGCCCAGCTGCTAAAGCATGCAGCCCTGAGATTATCCTCAGTGGCCACAAGTGCTGCGTGTGGGGCTCGAACCCGGGCAAGCGCTATGAACTCCCCAGGCCTTACCACCACGCCACAACCCTTGTGGTTAACTTTTAAAAATCTTCCTGATGCTCTGATACCACTTTGTTGGAAGAAATAGAAGAAAAACAATATATATATATATATATACTGAAAATATAATCTTCTATTCAACAACTAAAACTGACACATACATAAACTATAAATAGAGAGCCAACCAACACTATGAAACAATACAACGTTTTCATGGTACTGATTGGGATAAATAACTGTCATAAATAAATCGTAACTACCTTATCACCATAACTGCTTATCATAAGGTGTTTAGCTTATATCTTCAACAAAATAAACCAAAGTGTGACGTTCTGAAATGGGAAGATGATATAGAAGAAGACACTGACATTGAAGAAAATGTGATGGCAAATGATGGGTCAAACACCCATGACGAGTCAAGCACCTCTCCATCCAATGAGGCAGTACATAAAGAAGAAACTACTCCAGACAATGACCCAGGTACCTCAAGCCAAGTTCAAGGGAGAAATAGACGACAACCGACTTATCTGGAAGACTTTTGTAAGCGGCGAGGGTCTGTCCGAAGAAGAAATTCCACAACTAGTCATGTGTATGCATGCAGACGATCTAACCAGTTTTGAAGAAGCATCCAAGTATCCCAAATGGAGAGCTACCATGGATTCAGAAATACAAGTTATCGAAAGGAACAAAACTTGGGAGCTCTCGGAACTACCAAAAAGAGCTAAAACGATTGGGGTCAAGTGGATTTTTAAGACGAAGTTAAACAATAAGGGAGAAGTCGACAAATGTAAAGCTCGATTGGTTTCAAAAGGGTATACGCAGCAAGCTGGAATTGATTATACGAAGGTGTTCGCTCCAGTTGCTCGGTGGGATATGATCAGACTAATTCTTGCACTTGCAGCTTGTAGGAACTGGAAGGTTTATCAGCTTGATGTAAAAAGTGTGTTCTTGCACGGATAAATTAATGAAGACGTTTATGTTGAGTAGCCTCATGGTTACAAAATAAAGGGAGTTGAAGACAAAGTGTGTCGCTTGAAGAAAGCATTATACCGGCTAAAACAGGCCCCGCATGCATGGTTTAGCAAAATAGAAGGCTATTTCATCAAAGAAGTGTTCGAGAGGTGCCCGAGCGAGCCTACTTTGTTCGTAAAAGACAATAAGAATGAAGTATGCTTATAGTTTGTCTTTCCATTGATGATCTTATCTTCACAGGTAACAATGATGACATGTTTAAAGACTTTAAAAGTTCAATGAAGCAAGAATTCGAGATGTCTGATCTTGGTTTAATGAAGTATTTTCTGGGGGTGGAGGTGATTCAAAACACAGCAGGCATCTTCATAATTCAGAAGAAATATGTTCAAGAGGTACTTGAAAGATATGGAATGAACCGGTGCAATCCAGTCAAAAATCCGGTTGTGTCCGGTTGCAACCATACGAAAGATGAAAGTGGTGGAAAGGTAAATTCTACGCTCTACAAATAGATGGTTGGAAGCTTAATGTATTTGACTGGCACGAGAGTGTTATGTATGCAGTGAGCTTATTAAGTCGATTGATGGAGTCACCTATAGAGCTACATCAAAATGCAATGAAAAGAGTGTTTCATTACTTAAAAGGAACAACCAAGATGGGTGTTTTGTATAAAAGGGGAGGAGAAGAATAACTGTTTGTCTTCTCTGACTTCGACCATGCGAGGGACTTTCATGATGGAAAGAGTACGCCAGGCTACATCTTCAAGTCTTCAATTTCTGCTAATTATTTTGCCCCTAGTTTGCTCCTTCAGCCGCCACACGAACATCGTTCTCCACAACACTCCAATACTCCTTAGAACGCAAGAAGTTCTCCATTAGCTTCGCCTAATGTTCGTAGTAGCCATCGAACATAGGAATGGTATGAATTGTGTACTTACCGTTACTCCCGTCGGCCATCTCTTTTTCTCGTATGTTCTTTACGTTCTCTCACAACCAGGCCTCTATGGCTCTGATACCACTGTTATAAACGTGAGAAACATAGAATTTGGTAGCTCTCAAAGCTTACTTTACTGAATAGCCAAAGGGCTAATATATATAGCCATACAAAACAAGAAAGCCTAACAACGTGGAATGGTCAAGAATAAATTTCCTACAAATCAGGGATTATTAATAGGAATACATAAAACAACCTGAGACATAGTCAAAGACTAATGCTTCCCAATAGACTTGAAAGGATATATATCAATTATAAAATGAATTTATCACACAAAAAATATAATTCCTATATAGATTTTATTCGGTCTTAGTAAAGTTAAACAGTTAATTTTAAAATATTTTAATGAGCAGGACCATATTTATTCAGTCCAAGATGCATTTCAATTTTGTCGGTAATTGTTATAGTTTACAATGTCGTGATCCGTCAGCCCGGTTCTAATTCTTATACCCATTTGTTGAAATATGAAGTAATCTAAAATTTCATTTCTTTGTATATTTTCTATTTTATTTTGATTATATTTTATTATGTCAATTCACGTGTTCAATTAAGGCTTCTTAATCTTTTGTTGCTTTGTTAGATTTTGTACAAGTTTATTGGTGCTTTGTATAAGTGATTATTGCTTGGTTCCTTAGTTATAAATAATACCTTATATCTATCAATCTATAGCAATAAAGAAACTCACAAAATTTCAACCTTCTCTCTTTTCTTTCGCTATTGTATTATGGTATTACAGCGGTTTTCTTCGATTGTTCTCACCGGTGATTCATTTCACATTTCCATTTTCGGTGATTTCTTTGCTCGACGGTTTATTTTTCCGGTGATTTCTTTGCGCGACGGTTTATTTTTTCGGTGATTTCTTCGTTGATTATCAAGATCTCAATCGAACATGCCGGATGATCAGATCCAGAGTAATCAGACCGTGAATACAATGCTAATTACAAACAACACGAGCAACCATCCGTTCTTCATGCGTAACTCAGACAATCCATCAGGTTTGACTTTGGTTTCTCAACCCCTCACACGGAAAAATTATACATCGTGGAGCAGATCCATGACTATTTTCCTTTCTGCAAAGAATAAACTAGGGTTTGTTAATAAAATTATTGCCAAACTTGATATTTCTGAGGCAAATAGATTAAGTTCTTGGACCAGAACCAACGGCATGGTGATTTCTTGGTTACGAAACTCAGTTTCAATAGAGATTTCGGCTAGTATCATCTTTGTGGACACAACTACTGAAATTTGAATGGATCTTAAAGATCGTTTTTAACAGTGCAATGGATCTTAAAGATCCCTTTTTCTGTAAATAGTGGAATGAGAAAAACACAAAGGAATTATTCATCTCAGTTTGCCGAAGGAATGGAAAAGGATCGTGATCGTCCATGTTGCACTAATTGCAAGAAATCGGGCCATACAATTGAAAATGTTACAAACTGCACGATTTTCCCCTGGTTTTAAGCATTCACCAAAGGTTAATAATGTTGCAACTGATGTCTGTGAAGATTCTCAATGCTCAAACATAAGTAGATCTTACAAGCCTCTTCCAGAGCTTTTCTACGAACACTATTAGTTACAAACGCTTTTTGACAAGCCAATAGATACGAACACATTCCAACTAATTCCCAAAAAATATAAATTCGTATCAAATTTGAACTAGTAACTAATTCCAACAAGGAAGTACTTAAAAAACTCATATAAGCAAAATCTCAAATATCTCTTATCATGAGACATATAATTATCACTATAAATAAGAACCAAAATTACAATAGTAGTTATTAATATTGACATAATAGAAGTAAATGGATCTATCAAGTATCCGAATTCAAAAGGAAAATCATTATTGATAATCCAAGACCATACATATTGATAGACAAAACTGCGATTTATTTGATGAATAGACAGATTCATGGAAAAAAAATCATGACTATACTTAAAAAAAACAAATAGCTCTGAAAAGCCCACATACGACAAAGACTTTTTGTTGCCGTCGGAAAAAGAAGAAGTCACAACCCTATTAACATAGGAATTGGAAGTGGAAGGAAGGTATTATCGACACATATTGATATGCCTGTTCCATAAAAAAAAGTTCTTTATTCTTAATTAATTGTTTCTGATTCACCGGATCTTACCTCTTTCGAAAAGAATCAATAAAAATTAAAGATAATTGTTGCTTTGTCTGGACACATTGCTTCAGCCTCAATCAACATGGAAACTAGTTCTAGTGTTCCAGATTTCCAAAGGTACGCGATGTTCTTCATATTATAATTCCAAGTATCATGATTCACGGGTTTGGATTGTGGACTCAGAGCCTCTCAACATTTATGCAATGATCAATTTTTTTTTGTTAACATCGAAAAAGTTAATAATGTTAAGGTAACTTTCCCTAATCGAAGCCAAATCACAATGCACATAATTGGAGACATAGAAATTACAAGACATCACAGTTAAAGATGTTTTGTATATTCCTGAATCTAGCTTCAACCTCATTTTAGTAAGTGCCTTGGTGACTTCCAAAATATTTTCTGTAAAGTTTCGTCGTGATCAGGGGTAGAAAAGTTGAAGGTCTCTATGTGCTTAATATGGAAGATTTTTCTTCAATAATATCAATGAATGCAGTTTCTGTAGAACTATGGCACCAATGATTTGTCCATCCATCTACTAAAAAAGATTATTAGGATTAGGTTTCAGTTACGGATTAATAATCTATCTAGCATGTTGAATAAGCCTTTTTGTCCATTGGCTAAACAAAGAAAATTACCAATTTGTTTCAAAAAACAACATGACTAACAATCATTTTGATCTAGTTCATTGCGACATTTAGAGACCGTTTCATGTTGTTTCTTTCAGATACTTCATGACTATTGTGGACGATAGTACAAGTTTTACTTGGGTTTACATGATCCAAAACAAATATGATGTTTAACATGTGATTCCAAAGTTTTAATAGATGATTCTCACTCAGCTTGAGGCTAAAATCAAAACATTTTGACCAGATAATGCTAAAGAATTGGATTTTTACAAGATTTTTCAGTGAGAAAGGGATTTTGCATCAACATTCATGTGTTGAAAGGCCTCAACATATTTTTTTATTGAAAGGAAGCATCAATATTTATTAAACATGGCAGGGCGTTATATTTCCAGTATAAAATTCCCATTGAACTATGGTCTGAATGCATTCTTGCAGCCACTTAACAGAACCCCAACTAATATGCTTCATGATCAATCTTCTTATCAGAATCTTTTTCAATATCCACCAGATTATAATAAGTTGAGAGTATTCGATTGTTTAGCTTTTGCATCAACTACTATGGCACATCTAACTAAGTTCCATCCCGGGGCCAAACTTGTATTTTTATTGGTTATCCGGTTGGGATGAAAGCTTATAAACTTTTTAATTTGCAAACACATCGTATCTTCACTACTAGAGATGTAATTTTCCATGAAGGAATATTTCCATTTCATCATTCTTTCATGGTCGGTATATCAGATCCCTTTCCCTTGGTTGTTCTTCCTGAGGTCGTTGTTGTTGAGCCTTTCAATTGTTATGCAAATTATCCAAATATTTTTGTTCATGAAACCAGTATTGTTCAACCGATTCTAAAAATGGGAGCAATCAACCATCGGTTACCAACCAAAACAGAAGATCCTTATGACTCGTGTTAGGCTTTCATATTTACAAGATTTTCATTGTAATCTCGTAAATTCTTCTGTATCGTCAACCAAACCACATTTGTAGCACCCTAAATATTTCTATGAATGTTGGGAAAATTGTCAAGTAACGTGGGGAAAATGATCGACGAACGATCGGGAGAACAGTCGAAAAACTTTCGGTACGATTGGGGCTACCGTGCCCCATGATAGTGCCCAATGCCATAGTCACAGAGCAAAGTCGCGGGGACTACTAGCCTCGGTACATCTCGGGCGACAATGCCCTGCGACAATGCCATTGGCATTATCACATGGCAAAGTAGCAAGCGGGTTCCAGTGCTTAAAATTCGATTTACGAGGGTTTCTTCATTTGATCATAACTTCTTCTTCTCTCAGCCGTTTTATGCAATTTTTAGACTATGGTTTCGTATTTTGAAAATTTTCAAGAGGGAAGCAAAGATGATTAATGATTCCTTGATGATTTTGGGGTTTATAGAAGTTGAAGGGCAAGCCTTTAATCTACCATCTTTTAACCTAGGATTTTGATCTCTTTGCATTCACAACCTCTAATCCCTCCTTATGGTATATGTTGGTGTTTTGGAAATAAATGAAGTATTTTAGGAGCTTCACATCTTGGCTTGAGGGTGTTAGGTCTAAATATTGTGTTGAATAGAAGCTTAGGGACCAGAATCGCTATTTCTTGTTAATATCCCTTAGGGGGTATAAATATGGATGATAACTTTAGTATTAAGGTTAATGACCTAATTTGATTTTGCTAATTACTTTTGTACGGTCATACACTGTGTTCTACGATTTCTGCATGCAATCTAATTCCATATTGATTGTGTTGATTCTTTTGTGTTGATTTCATCGATTGCACTTGATATTGGGATCCACAATTGGTATCAGAGCAGAAAGACGAACAATCCAAATGTAATATTCTTGATTTTGAGTCATTCATCAAGTTTCTTGTTTTATCGACTGTGTTAATAAAAGGCTTGTTTTTTAATCTGTGATTTCTGGGTTAAAAACGAAATTGGTGCTTACGATTTTATTGGTTTTGTTTTCCTAATGTTTGTCATAAATTTTTGGAACCATTCGTTAAGTTGTTTTATCATCAATTTGGTAAAATCGAGTTACTGGGTTTCTAAGTCTCTGTTTTGCAATTTTTACTGATTTCTTGTCCAAAGGTGTGTTTAGGATCGATTCAATCTTTGTTTCGTGCTACTTTGATGTTTTGCTTTGTTAAAGTTATTTACATGAAAGTTTTTCTCGAAGAAATCACTTCCTAATCAGGCGATTAAACACCCAGGTACGTATTCCGGTCTTACTTTTTCCCGACCTGCTTGAATCCGGGAACTAAGGTTTCCCGGTTCTGATCGGTTCCAGATCCTCGAAATTCCCAGTTCTGGTTTCTAGTAATTCCCGGTTTAAATACCAGCTCCAGATTTTGTCCTGGATCGTTGTGTTTCCCGATTCCATTACCGGATTGCCCTTTCGGGTCCCGTACCGACTCCGGGTTCCTTTCCGACTTCCGTATCGGTTCCCGGAGAGATTATGGGTCCGTACCGGATTGCTCCCGGTTTTTCGTTTGGGTTCCGGCTTCTCCCAGGTTTAATACCGGGTTTCGAAGTCTCCCGTGTTCCGACTTTCCCCGGATTCGCTACCGGGTTCCACTGCACCGGATTTCTGAGTTTTTCTTAACTGTCAATTTATTTTCTGTGTGTTATTCCACTGCTTATTTCATTTTGTTCCTAAGTCCTTCGAATTCATCTAGATCAAACTTAGTGTTGCGTTAGGTTGATCACTCCTCGTAGGTATTTCGCGTTAGATCACTCCTTTACCTTTCGATCACCTTACTCGTCTTACGATCACTCAAGTGCATTAACCATGAACACCCAAGACGCGCTAGCTATAGGATCCGACCGGAAACCCCCGATCCTATATAGAGGAGAGTAAAACCTATGGAAAGACCGCTTCATGTGCTTCATCGAGTCGAAGCCTCTTTACCACGAGACCCTGCGTTCTTTGATTGACGGGCCAACTGCAACACCTGGACGTTCCAGAACAAGCTGACGGACCTCCAGGCCAACGAGTACCCAAACCATACGATGCGGTAACTGCCAAAGAGAAGAGAAGAGCGGACGGTGACACACTTGCTAAGACATATATGATCTACAGCCTTCCGAACAACATCTACTGCAGCATTGACAGTCAAAAGGCAACTGCTAAAGGGATGTTGGATCAACTGGCAAAGATCATGCAAGGCAGTCGTGTGGGGAATCAACTGAAGGTTACTGTTTGGGTAAAAATTCACCAGTCTCGACCACGACCAAAATAGAGAAAACATATATTACACTTTTTCATGACAAGGTAAAATCATAATACTTTATCCCCTGATCAAAATTGAAATCGAATGTTATCCACCTCACGACACTCGACCATGACGTCGTCTAGCTCACTCGACCGTCGTATCGAACCTCGCGACCTCGACCAACTAATATGCAATATTACTGTTATATTTTCAGTGTTTAATGCAGGGTCAATGTCATTAATGACCAACGGCCATAACCGACATGGACAACTACGAGCATTTAACATAGTAGCCGTTACGACCGTTGTCAGCAGTTTTTATGGAGTCATTCAAGGCGCTCGAAGGCTATAAATACAGAGGTTTCATCACCATTTGCGGACATCATCTCGAAGCATCTGAACACAACTGAACTCTCAAGAACACTCACTCGAAGCAAAGAATTCTCTCTCAAAGGATCGCTTACGACGCACGACTTACCCGCACGACACATAGTTTTTACACACGACACACCAGTTTTTACATTCGATACACCTGTTTTACTTTACATTTAAAGTCTTACTTTCATATGTATTGTAATCATTGTACTCTCGACACCCGAAACATAAGGATATCGCCCCTGTTTGGCGATCATAGTGCAGCGACGACCTCCACAGTCGTCCGCGGGTTTTTTCCTTGTTGAGGTTTTTCCCGCGTCACCAAAATCTCTTTCTTATTTACATTTTTTGTCTTTGTCGTACGGTTTGTCTAAAGATTCATATTATTTAGTTGTTAAGCTCCACAATCAACCTTAAGTTATCATTCTGGACGATTTTTGGCATTAACAGTTTGGAGCCATCCGTGGGACGCCATCTAGAGAAAATCTTCGACAAACGTACGTCTTACTAACGGTTTCTTAGAGTTTCTTCTTTTTCTGTTTCAGGAAAATGGCAGCCAGTGGCACGAGCAGCTCATTGCTCAGATGTATCAGGAGTTGGAAGCTGCTCGAAATCAAATCAACCTCCTTGCTGATCAAAGTCGAAGGGCAGCTGAGGAAATCGCGTGGCTGAGAAATCAAAATCCGAATGGATCGTTCGGACCGCAGAACGGTCCTAGACCATTCGTTCAGAATCCCGATCCGGGATCGTTCGGTTAGAACCCAGGACCCACTCGCTTCATCCATAATCCAGGTCCATGTCCAGGTCTATTTGTTCATAATCCTGGACTAGGACCGTTCTGTCAGAATCAGCAGCAAGCTTCATTCGGTCAGAATCAGCAACCAGGTCCATTCATGCAGAACCAGCAGCAGGGATCGTTCAACCCAAATCCTCAGTTCCGGCCAATCCCTCCTCATCATATAAGGCCACCACCCATGAACAATGGGTCCCAGCCGTATTTTGTTCCTTTCAACGGGGACGCCAATGGTTCGTCGTACGGCAATGGCACCAGTTCGGGAGTTAACCCTCAAGCAGGAGTAAATCCTGATCCTAATGACCCCGTTGCTCAGCGGTTGAAAATGCTAGAAAATCAGAACGAGAGCGTTCTATCTTTGCTCGCTAAGCTGCCAGGGTGGTCGTGCCCATCAACGTCGAGCCTCGTTCGGGGTATCATGCGTCGCCTTTCATCGACACGATCTCGACAGTCGACGTACCAAAGAAATATAACATCCCCGCCTTCACTTCCAAGAATTCGGGGATAACCGATCCGACGGAGCACATCGCGCAGTATAAGCAGTTAATGTGGACGATCTCGATCCCTCATATGTATCAAGAAGTCTGCATGTGAAAATGTTTCGGGGCGACCCTCACAGGTCCTGCCCTCCAATGGTTGATTAACCTTAGACCCAAGTCCATCGGGTCGTTCGCAGAGTTAGTCAACCAGTTCTCCCAGCAATTCGCCAGTAGTCGCAAGATGGAGAAGCAGACCATCGACTTGTATTATGTCGTGCAGAAGGCCGGTGAATCTATCCGGAGCTATTTCAACAGATTCAATGCAGAAATGATCAGTATCCGTAACTGTGACATCAAGACCGCGATCGAAGCCTACAAACGTGGTCTAGACGACAGTTCGGGTCTATACACCGATCTGACCATGTATCCCCCGGAGAATTTCGAAGATGTCCGAGCCAGAACCCTTGCTTATATGAGGGTAGAAGATGATGCTGCCTTTCGTCGTAAGCACACCGACGACAAGAGGTCGCTTGGTGTTAAGAAGCCAGAGTTCAAAACAAAAGTAATATCCAAGCCAGAATCTGCACGACAAATCTCGAACGTCCGGTTCAAGACTAAAGCGGAGTTCAAGACTGCGACCGCAACCAAATTCCTTCAGTACCCTAAGATATCCTCTTACGGATTCAAAGGGACTACTAAGGACTTGGTCGAGGCCCTGAAGACTGTCCAGGCGACCATTCGGTGGCCGAAGAAGACTGACAAAGATGACGATAAGAAAGATAAATCGAAGTGGTGTGACTTCCATGTCGACCATGGTCATACGACAGATGATTGCATAGCTCTCAAAAAGGAGCGAGCATATCATGTCCCGAAGGGCAATCTAAAGTACATCATCGGTGACGTTGTTACTCCAGTTAACGACGTTCGACCGCCAACCCCCAAGCATGCAAAGGTCGTCAACTACATCACTGGTGGTTCCGACGTATGCGGTCTGACGTATTCCGCAGCCAAACGTCACGCCAGCCAGGCACATGACGATCGACCTATCCCGCGCTCATCGAGACCCAAAGGAGATCTGGAGTTAGAAGCCATGAAAATCACGTTCGACCAAGACGACCTCGACGACTCGTATCAGAAGCATCATGACGGGTTGATCATTTAACTCACGATTGGTAATTGTTTAACCCGGCGAGTCTTAGTCGATGGAGGCAGTTCAGCGAACGTCATCTTCCTTGATACCATCAAGTCCATGGGAATCGATCGATCGGAAATCACCCGACGCTCGACGAGTACCTTTGGAGACGCGACGAGTACCTTTGGTCGGTTTCAATGGGGACGCGACGAGTACCTTTGGAGATATTACCTTGCCTGTCTATGCCGGAGGAATCAACAAGCATACCAAGTTCAACGTCATTGATTGTTCGTCGGCCTATAACATCATCTTAGGCCGACCGTGGATCCATGAAATGAAAGCCGTTCCCTCGACGTACAATCAGACCATGAAGTTCCCTATGCCGTGGGGAATCCAAGAGATCAAAAGTGAGCCAAAAGTCGCTCGTGACTGCTATAAGACCACCCTGAAGCCGCAAAAGCAGGCCATCTAGCAATTACAGGTCCAGGATGCTCCTAGGACAGCCGACGATTAACACTTAAAGGAAGTCATCCTGGACCAGAATGAGCCTGACCAAGGAGCCTTTGGAGGTTCGTCTCTCGATCCCTGCCTTAAAAGACAAACTAATATCTTTCTTACAGGAACATGTCGATTGTTTTGACCGGTCGCACGAAGACACGGTCGACATCGACCCTGGCGTCAATTCCCATAAATTCAATGTCGACCCATCATTTAAAACTATTTTCTCTTAAAAGGGATAAAGTGATAAATGACGAGGTCAATAACCTCCTCAAGACAGGGAACATTTGAGAAGTAAAACAACTCGACTGGCTTGCCAATGTCGTGGTCGAAGTGTGACAAATGAGAAAGTCTTAGTCATATCCCAGAAGTCATGGGTAAAGGTGCCTATCAGCTCCAAACCCTCGACAATCGAGATATCCCATGTAGTTGGAATGCAACGCATCTGAGAAGGTATTTCTTCTAAGTCTTTTTCCTTCTTTCATACGATTTTTTATCACGACGATTACTGACTTAAGCATCGAAGGGTCGTTGGCTAGCCAACGACCAACCTCTGACATTGTTTTATCACATATCGCACGACATAAGTTGCTAAGTCTACTATACGACTTTAGTCTCGTAGGATCACACGACATAAGTGATCAGGTCTATGACTTGATCATCCTTTCGCAGGGACACACGATTTGAGTTCATCGTACGATCTAGTTGTACGGTCATAAGGTCCAACGACCACCCGATCTAAGTTTTTTAACTTAAACGAATGTCATGTTCTGAATGAATGCTTTGATCGCATGTGCTTATGTTTGCCAACACGATTCAAAAGTATAAAAGTCTTATGACTTATGTTCTAGTCGTTGTATTGTAACGGATGCCTAAGTCGCACGATTTCTTGATTCATTCCATACTTAGTGAATTTTGCAATTGACACTCTATCAGACCACAACATGTACGAGTCGAAATAATACACGAGTTCAAAGAGAAACATAAATTTCATGTATTAAACAATTAAGTACATCCAAATAACTCGACCACTAACAGTCGAGGGATAAAAACAAAAGACTGAAAAATTCCCTAAGACCGAGGAGGATCGTCAGTCGCGTCCTTGCCAGAGGCCTCACCCGTTAAACCTTCGTCCACCTCCTCCTCCGTGACCTCCGAGTCGAGGTCTCTTTCGGTCCCGGCATCCTTCAAGAAGAGCCCAAGCTCCTCCGACGCAGAGGCGAGAGGATCCTTGCCCGACAGGTGTCGCCGCATGATTGCCGCCCGCGCAGTGAATCGAGCAAAAGCAAAGACGGACTTAGTCTCGTCCTTCAGCTCCTTCACCTCTTCCTCCAAACTCGCCACCTTAGACTTGGACTCCTCGGCTTCTTTTGCCTTCATAGCCAAGGATTCCTTCGTCCTATCCAGTTCCTCCCTTTGGTCGGCGATCAAGGACAGAGATTGCTTCAAACGAGAATTCACCTCGTCCTTTGCATGCCCGACAGCTTCCAACTCGTTCAGAGCGTCATCGAGTCGTATCGATATAACTTCGGCACGTGCCAAAGCGGAACTCTCCCTCTCCAACGCCGCATCCTCTCTCTTAAGAGCAGAAGACACTAGGCCTTCTATCCTTGTCGTTTCGGCGTGCAAAGCCAGGGAAGACTGGAACGTCTGGAAAACATGAAAAGCATTGTTAATAAATATTCGACAAAGTAAATGTTAATGCCAAAAATCGTTCAGAAGGATAACTTAAGGTTGATTGTGGAGCTTAACAACTAAAGAATAGGAATCTTTCGACAAACCGTACGACAAAGACAAAAAATGTAAATAAGACAAAGATTTTGGTGACGCGGGAAAAACCTCAACGAGGAAAAAACCCGCGGACGACTGTGGAGGTCGTCGCTGCACTATGATCACCAAACAGGGACGATATCCTTATGTTTCAAGTGTCGAGAGTACAATGATTACAATACAGATGAAAGAAAGACTTTAAATGTAAAGTAAAACAGGTGTATCGAATGTAAAAACTGGTGCGTCGTGTGTAAAAACTATGTGTCGTGCGGGTAAGTCGTGCGTCGTAAGTGATCCTTTGAGAGAGAATTCTTTGCTTCGAGTGAGTGTTCTTGAGAGTTCAGTTGTGTTCAGATGCTTCGAGATGATGTCCGCAAATGGTGATGAAACCTCTGTATTTATAGCCTTCATGCGCCTTGAATGACTCCATAAAAACTGCTGATAACGGTCGTAACGCCTACTGTGTTAAATTCTCGTAGTTGTCCTTGTCGGTTATGGCCATTGGTCATTAATGACATTGACCCTGCATTAAACACTGAAAATATAACAGTAATATTGCATGTTAGTTGGTCGAGGTCGCGAGGTTCCATATGACGGTCGTGTGAGCTAGACGACGTCATGGTCGAGTGTCGTGAGGTGGATAACTTTCGATTTCAATTTTGATCAGGGGATAAAGTATTATGATTTTACCTTATCATGAAAAAGTGTAATAGATGTTTTCTCTATTTTGGTCGTGGTCGAGACTGGTGAATTTTTACCCAAACAGTTTGCCCCTAAAAATTAAAAATAGAGTGGCAAATTTGAATTTTAAATTTTGTCAGTCGGACGTCTAGGGTCGTGACACGTGTCAGAAGTCACTTCGGTTGCCTTGGAACTGGATCAGTCCACATCCAACTAAAGGGGGAAGTCGGAAAGGAGATAAGATCGTGACGTCAGGCTGATGCATGATCGTGCTTAACAGCTGTCATCGCCAGGTGTCGACGATCCATGTGTGCATACGAAAAGGCGTGGGCACGTGTTGATCATTGGGTAACTCTACCTGACATGATTGCTTACCTAAATAGAGACCCACGATGGATCTTTTCCTTTTTACGCTTTCAGAGAGTTTTTAGAGTGAGATTTTCTTCTCGATTCTTGCTGTTCTTCGCCCAATCTTTTCCAAACCTGCAAAAATCTTCGAACCAGTTAGGATTTTCGAGGTTTTTAGAGCGCCTATTTAAGGTACGACTCTTCAGACTTTGTATGCGTCGTAAGTCAGTTGCTAGGAAACCTAGGAAAAACTGGGATATCTGGGGGTTTTCAGACCTGCACATTTGGTTAACAGGATTAGCCATGTCTACCGAACCTAAAAGTACCATTCGTAGTAAAGAGGATATCGATGACCTTTGGAGTTTATCAAAAATCCATGCGGGGATTTCAGTGAGTAAGGCCGGTCAAATTCGACCGGAGATGTGTCCTAAGGGTACGTCGTGATATATGAGTATCCATTTAAGATAGGTTTTGAGTGGCCCTATTCGCCTTTGGCCAAGGCTTTTATGTGCGAGTTCGACCTCTCGCCGGGGCAACTGATGCCCCAATTTTGGCGCGTCATCCAGGTCGTTGAGCGACTTACCAAGAACTGGGAGTTGTTGATGGACGTGAAGGACCTCTTGACCGCTTATCAGGTCAAGATAGACATGTATCGTCGCTACAGTCTATTCTCAAAGCACAAGGGTGATCGTACCCTGGTTCTGAAAACCGCGATCAACGACCGCAAATGGAAGACCAGGTACGCATTCGTGTGTGTGGCGACGTTGGACCCTGACAGCGATTGGATCAGATCCGACTGGAACATGACCGGTGAGTTTTATCTTTGGTCGAGCGTTACTTGTATTTCTTTGTTTCTCGACTAATCTTGTTTCTCTATATGCTTTCAGACATTAACTTCGACAAGGTGAAGCCCAACGACGATTCCAAGACCAAGATCGAGAAGTTTCTGGAGATTAGTCCCAACGATAGGTCATTCGTCATACGTCATTTGGTAGACGAGGACGACGATTTGGTGTGACTGGGTGAAAATCCTCAAAGGAGTCGAGAAGAAGAAGAGGAGGAAGAGAAGACAGAGGAAGAAGAAGAGGAGGAAGAGGAGAAAGAGGAGAAGGAGAGAGAAGAGTCAAGGGAAGAAAAAGAAAAAATGACCGGTAAGTGTTCCTTCTCTTTCTTTTTGCTCGACTTAGTCTTTCCCTCCTTTCGATCATCTAACCATCTTTTCTTTCGTCTTACAAGAGAACCTCAGGCGAAGATGACGCCCGTAACTGCCAAGAAGGCAGCTCAAGTTGAACTGGCCCATCAGGGCAGGGAAAAAAGGAAGGAGATCCCGACAACTGGGTCGGGTGTCCTAAAGCGGACCAGGATGATGGTCCCAAAGGAACCATCTTCAAAGATGGGTGGCTCGTTGAGAGTCATCACGCCTGAGAAGGCGAAGGTGTCGACTGCGACTCCTGAGAATACGAAGGTGTCTTCCGACGCGATTGGCACGACGCCAGTCAGCCCGGCGCTTCAGGCGACAAAGACGGCGCCTACGTCTGCGACATCGACCCGTACAGCGGTCGACAAGGGCAAGGGTCACGCGACCGAGGATAAGGAAGCCACGACGGTTAACTTTACATTGCCGTCGGACTTCTTAGTTGACAACGTCCTAGACGGGATGAAATTGTTTCCGCATCTGGTGAAATATCAGCTCCCATCTTTCGAGGAGCGTTTTCGAGGGGTCTCCATCGAGGAGACGGGATCGCATGTTGCCGGACTGGCGTTTATGGTAAGTCTTTCTTTCAAGAATTGTTTTATTTTATCGATGTTTACTTTATCGAATATTTATTAACAATGCTTTTCATGTTTTCCAGACGTTCCAGTCTTCCCTGGCTTTGCACGCCGAAACGACAAGGATAGAAGGCCTAGTGTCTTCTGCTCTTAAGAGAGAGGATGCGACATTGGAGAGGGAGAGGTCCACTTTGGCACGTGCCGAAGGTATGTCGATACGACTCGACGACGCTCTGAATGAGTTGGAAGCTGTCGGTCATGCAAATGACGAGGTGAATTCTCGTTTGAAGCAATCTCTGTCCTTGATCGCCGACCAAATGGAGGAACTGGACAGGACGAAGGAATCCTTGGCTATGAAGGCAAAAGAAGCCGAGGAGTCCAAGTCTAAGGTGGCGAGTTTGGAGGAAGAGGTGAAAGAGCTGAAGGACGAGACTAAGTCCGTCTTTGCTTTTGCTCGATTCACTGCGCGGGCGGTGATCATGCGGTGACACCTGTCGGGCAAGGATCCTCTCGCCTCTGCATCGGAGGAGCTTGCCCTCTTCTTGAAGGATGTCGGGAACGAAAGAGACCTCGACTCGGATTACGAGTAGGAGGTCGAGGAGGAGGTGGACGAAGGTTCAACGGGTGAGGCCTCTGGCAAGGACGCGACTGACGATCCTCCTCAGTCTTAGGGAAATTTTCAGTCTTTTGTTTTTATCACTCGACTGTTAGTGGTCGAGTTATTTGGATGTACTTAATTGTTTAATACATGAAATTTATGTTTCTCTTTGAACTCGTGTATTATTTCGACTCGTACATGTCGTGTTCAGATATAGTGTCAATTGCGAAATTCACTAAGTATGGAATGAATCAAGAAATCGTGCGACTTAGGCATCCGTTGCAATACAACGACTATAACATAAGTCATAAGACTTTTATACTTTTGAATCGTGTTGGCAAATATAAGCACATGCGATCAAAGCATTCATTCAGAACATGACATTCTTTTAAGTTAAAAAACTTAGATCGGGCGGTCGTTGGACCTTATAACCGTACAACTAGATCGTACGATGAACTAGAATCATGTGTCCCTGCGAAAGGATGATCAAGTCATAGACCTGATCACTTATGTCGTGTTATCCTGCGAGACTAAAGTCATATAGTAGACTTAGCAACTTATGTCGTGCGATCTGCGATAAAACAATGTCAGAGGTTGGTCATTGGCTAGCCAATGACCCTTCGATGCTTAAGTCATTAATCGTCGTGATAAAAAAATCGTATGAAAGAAGGAAAAAGACTTAGAAGAAATACCTTCTCAGATGCGTTGCATTCCAGCTACATGGGATATCTCGAATGTCGAGGGTTTGGAGCCGATAGGCACCTTTACCCACGACTTCTGGGATATGACTAGGACTTTCTCATTTGTCACTCTTCGACCGCGACATTGGCAAGCTAGTCGGGTTGTTTTACTTCTCAAATGTTCCCTGTCTTGAGGAGGTTGTTGACCTCGTCATTTATCACTTTATCCCTTTTAGGAGCAAATAGGTTTAAATGACGGGTCGATATTGAATTTATGGGAATTGACGCCAGGGTCGATGTCGATCGTGTCTTCATGCAACCAGGCAAAACAATCGACATGTTCCTATAAGAAAGATATTAGTTTGTCTTTTAAGGCAGGGATGGAGATACGAACCTCTAAAGACTCCTTGGTCAGGCTCGTTCTGGTCCAGGATGACTTCCTCCAGGTGTTAATCGTCGGCTGTCCTAGGAGCCTCCTAGACCTGTAATTGCTAGATGGCCTACTTTTGCGGCTTCAGGGTGGTCTTATAATAGTCACTGGCGACTTTTGGCTCACTTTTGATCTCTTGGATTCCCCACGGCATAGGGAACTTCATGGTCTGATGGTACGTCGAGAGAACGACTTTCATTTCATGGATCCACGGTCGGCCTAAGATGATGTTATAGGCCGACGAACAATCAATGATGTTGAACTTGGTCTGCTTGTTGATTCCTCCGGCATAGACAGGCAAGGTAATTTCTCCAAAGGTACTCGTCGCGTCCCCATTGAAACCGACCAAGGTTTATCGAGCGTCGGGTGATTTCCGATCGATCGATTCCCATGGACTTGATGGTATCAAGGAAGATAACGTTCCCTGAACTGCCTCCATCGACCAAGACACGTCGGGTTAAACAATTACCAATCGTGAGTTGAATGATCAACCCGTCATGATGCTTCTGATACGAGTCGCTGATGTCGTCTTGGTCGAACGTGATTTTCATGGCTTCTAACTCTAGATCTGCTTTGGGTATCGATGAGCGCGGTATAGGCCGATCGTCAGGTGCCTGGCTGGCGTGACGTTTGGCTGCAAAATACGTCAGACCACATACGTCAGAACCACCAGTGATGCAGTTGACGACCTTTGCATGCTCTGGGGTTGGCAGTCGAACGTCGTTAACTGGAGTAACGGTGTCATCGATGATGTCCTTGAGATTTCCCTTTGGGACGTGATATGCTAGCTCCTTTTTGAGAGCTATGCAATCATCTGTCACATGACCATGGTCGACATGGAAGTCTCACCACTTCGATTTATCTTTCTTATCGTCATCTTTGTCAGTCTTCTTCGGCCACTGAATGGTCGCCTGGACGATCTTCAGGGCCTCGACCAAGTCCTTAGTAGTCCCTTTGAATCCGTAAGAGGATATCTTAGGGTACTGAGGGAATTTGGTCGCGGTCGCGGTCTTGAACTCCGCTTTAGTATTGAACCGGACGTTCGAGATTTGTCGTGCAGATTCTGGCTTGGATATTGCTTTTGTTTTGAACTCTGGCTTCTTAACACCAAGCGACCTCTTGTCATCGGTGTGCTTACGACGAAAGGCAGCGTCATCTTCTACCCTCATATATGCAAGGGTTCTGGCTCAGACATCTTCGAAATTCTCCGGGGGATACTTGGTCTGATCGGTGTATAGACCCGAACTATCGTCTAGACCACGTTTGTAGGCTTCGATCGCGGTCTTGACGTCACAGTTACAAACACTAATCATTTCTGCATTGAATCTATTGAAATAGCTCCGGATAGATTCACCGGCCTTCTGCACGACATAATACAAGTCGCTGGTATGCTTCTCCATCTTGCGACTACTGGCGAATTGCTGGGAGAACTGGTTGACTAATTCTGCGAACGACCCGATGTACTTGGGTTTAAGGTTAATCAACCATTGGAGGGCAGGACCTGTGAGGGTCGCCCTGAAACTTTTGGACATGTAGACTTCTTGATACATATGAGGGATCGAGATCGTCCACATTAACTGCTTATACTGCGCGATGTGCTCCGTCGGATCGGTTATCCCCGAATACTTGGGAGTGAAGGCGGGGATGTTATATTTCTTTGGGACGTCGACTGTCGAGATCGTGTCGATGAAAGGCGACACCTGATACCCCGAACGAGGCTCTCCGTCGACGGGCACGGCCGCCCCTGGCAGCTTAGCGAGCAATGATAGGACGCACTCGTTTTGATCTTCTAGCATTTTCAACCGCTGAGTGACGGGGTCATTAGGATCAGGATTTACTCCTGCTTGAGGGTTAACTCCCGAACTGGTGTCATTGCCGTACGACGAACCATTGGCGTCCCCATTGAACGGAACAAAATATGGCTGGGACCCATTGTTCATGGGTGGTGGCCTTATATGATGAGGAGGGATTGGCCCGAACTGAGGATTTGGGTTGAACGATCCATGCGGCTGGTTCTGCATGAATGGACCTGGTTGCTAATTCTGACCGAACGGAGCTTGCTGCTGATTCTGACCGAATGGTCCTGGTCCAGGATTATGAACAAATGGACCTGGATTATGGACGAAGGGAGCGGATCCTGGGTTCTGACCGAACGATCCTGGTCCGGGATTCTGACCGAATGGTCTAGGACCGTTCTGCGGTCCGAACGATCCATTCGGAATTTCATTTCTCAGCCGCGCGATTTCCTCAACTGCCCTTCGACTTTGATCAACAAGGACGTTGATTTGATTTCGAGCAGGTTCCAACTCCTGATACATCTGAGCAATGAGCTGCTCATGATTTCCATTGGCTGCCATTTTCCTAAAACAGAAAAAGAAGAAACTCCAAGAAACCTTTAGTAAGACGCACGTTTGTCGAAGATTTTCTCTAGATGGCGTTCCACGGATGGCGCCAAACTGTTAATGCCAAAAATCGTCCAGAAGGATAACTTAAGGTTGATTGTGGAGCTTAACAACTAAAGAATAGGAATCTTTCGACAAACCGTACGACAAAGACAAAAAATGTAAATACGACAGAGATTTTGGTGACGCGGGAAAAACCTCAACGAGGAAAAAACCCGCGAACGACTATGGAGGTCGTCGCTGCACTATGATCGCCAAACAGGGGCGATATCCTTATGTTTCAAGTGTCGAGAGTACAATGATTACAATACAGATGAAAGAAAGACTTTAAATGTAAAGTAAAACAGGTGTATCGAATGTAAAAACTGGTGCGTCGTGTGTAAAAACTATGTGTCGTGCGGGTAAGTCGTGCGTCGTAAGTGATCCTTTGAGAGAGAATTCTTTGCTTTGAGTGAGTGTTCTTGAGAGTTCAGTTGTGTTCAGATGCTTCGAGATGATGTCCGCAAATGGTGATGAAACCTCTGTATTTATAGCCTTCGAGCGCCTTGAATGACTACATAAAAACTGCTGATAACGGTCGTAACGGCTACTGTCTTAAATGTTCGTAGTTGTCCTTGTCGGTTATGGCCGTTGGTCATTAATGACATTGACCCTGCATTAAACACTGAAAATATAACAGTAATATGGCATGTTAGTTGGTCGAGGTCGCGAGGTTCCATACGACGGTCGTGTGAGCTAGACGACGCCATGGTCGAGTGTCGTGAGGTGGATAACTTTCGATTTCAATTTTGATCAGGGGATAAAGTATTATGATTTTACCTTATTATGAAAAAGTGTAATAGATGTTTTCTCTATTTTGGTCGTGGTCGAGACTGGTGAATTTTTACCAGTCTTGAAAGAAAGATGAACCAGTCAAATGTTATAGCTGCGGAAGACTTGGCCATTTTGTAAGAGACTGCCGAAAACCTGTAGTACGGAACGCAGAGTACTACAAGAACAAGATGCTTCTGGCTTGGTAGAAAGAAGCTGGAAAAGCTTTGATGGTTGAAGACGATCACTGGCTCGTTCTTACCGAGGATGAAGAGGAAGATGTTGAAGCTCACATGTGTTACACTGGAACTCAACCAGAACAGTCTGAATCTTAAGATGAATCTCCGAGCAAGCCCAATGAGAAAGTTGAATGTCAGGTATGTGCTTCCACTCATGACAAACTTATCGATCAGATGCAAGTTATGGTGCATACATTAGATGCCTTTTAAACCAAAGGTTAAAACTAAGGACGCCCTAATAACTGATCTAGAAGCCGATGTCAAACGCAAATATTACACCATAGGCAAACTAGCGATTGAAAAGGCTGAACATAAGTGCATAATTGAAAACTATAAGTCTGAATGCTCATCTATTTCCAAAAGAACAGAATCCTTAGAGACTCAATTATCTGAATTCACAGAAAAGTTAAATAAGTCTCAAGAGGAGTATAATAAGATTGTCACTCATCGGTCAAACGTTCAAAAAGAAAACGATGACTTGACTAGCAAGCTTAAGGATCTCGAATCCAAACTCTACAAGCGAGGTCAATTGGACCAAACGATTCATTTGAACAAACCGAAGGAATTCAAATATTACAACGCCCTTTGGGGACTCGGATATGACAATCCGTGTTACCTAAAGAAAATCTTATCAAGAGTACTCACTCATTATGAATTCAACTTTTTAGGACTCGATAAAAGATATCTGAAGTACAAGATCAAATAGACCAAACTGTCTCCGGAGGATGAGGAAAAAGAAACCAAGAAAAGACAAACTGGTATTCTCCTACCAAAAGTAGGGGAAAATCCTGATAATGGTGATTCTAATACAGAAGATGAACAACCTCGCAAGAACATTAATGTTCAGATTCCTTTTGTTTATGAGAAACTTAATGCATCTTATTTGAAAAACAAAATACCTTATCTTTCAAATGATTATTTCTACATTTGTTCCCTTGCCAAAGATGCGGAGACACTTGTTCCGATTGAGACAACACCAGATGTAGGGTCTTATGATCCATCAGAGTTCAAACAATATGTTCCACCTCCGATATTGGAAAACATCATTGTCCAAATCGAAGAATCAATTGAAAGGGACAAGGCTGCTTTTGACTTCGAAAGGACCATACTTTTATGCACCTTTCAAGAGCTTAAACAAAACAAAACCGAGACCTTATCTGAATCTGAAAAAACGGCTTTTAAAACCGAGATTTCTAGACTAACGTCTAATATGTCTGCTTTGGCGGCAGAAGCACTAAAGGAAAGGGTTGCTAAGGATGATACTGATGATACTCCGATTAAAAATAGCAACCCCGACACAATCTCAGTTGAACCGTCCACTACATATTCAGATAGTTCCTCGTGCAAAGCCTTCTTAGGTGTGTCTTTCGACACAAATGAAAAGGCCTTGAGTTTTTCTAATAAAGGTAAGGAGGTTCAAGCCGATTTGGTAAAAAGGAATCTTTTCTCTGATTTTGAAAATCCTTTCGCTGCTGATTCCTTCCAAAACTTTAACTGTTTCTCATCCGACTCGGACGATGATTATCCATCGGACTCTGAACAACGGTTCTCTGCATTCATGAATTCCACGGTCTGTTCAGATGAATACCTTTTGAAAATTGACTTTGCCCCAAAGCTTGTAAGTCATCTTCAACTTCTTGATAAAATGCTGACACTGGTAAATTTTGAAAAAGGAGAATGTTCCAACTCCAAAAACGTTTCTGATACCACTTCCTCAAAGACTAAATCTAAACGTCGGTCAAAGAAATGATCTAAAACCTGTAAAACAACTAAATGACAATCTTACTACTCCAGTTCCTCTGACAATGACTTTAATGTCTTTTAAGATAAAATGGGTCAGGGGAAAGTTGTCCGACAAGTGTGGGTAGAAAAGAAGCCTAAGATACGCCAAGAGAAGACACAATCATTTAATTCACTTTCGCATTCTAGGATGAACAATTACAATCATGGTTTTGGTTTTAATAAGTCTGTTGAACATAACTTTCAATTTTCCGTTAAAACTTGATTAAGTTCAACAATTAATTAAACTTTCTCGTGATTGTGTTTGTTACTCTGTGTGTGGATTGAATGATTTTGTGGATAATAAACATGCATCTTATTGGTTTGTCACGTATCATGTTTTTAATTCTCATTTGCTTTATTCTAAATCTCGAAAATGACCCAAATCTAGACGGGCTTCGAGAAAAGGTGTTGCACCTAACACATCAGGACCCATATACAAATAGGTACCAAAGAACCCTTAATCTCTGTTTTGCAGCCCGGTCATGTGTGGTTTCTAGATTCAGGATGCTCCGAACACATGCCTGGTAAAAGGGAGCTTCTCACCAACTTCTAGGAGAAGTACTGTGGTGATGTACGATTTGGGAATGACAATGTAGCCCCGATCATGGGTTACGGTGAACTAGTCCAGGACAACATAACTATCAAGCGGGTGTCCTATGTCGAAGGCCTTGGACACAACCTCTTCACAATCGCCCAGTTCTGCGACAAGAATCTTGAAGTCAATTTCAAGGCGAAGCGGTGCAACATTCGAACTGAAGACGGGACAGAGCCTCTTGCTGGTACTCGCTGAATGAATCTGTACACGATCAATCTCGCCTCGTTGAAGACCGACAAAGTCGTGTGCCTTATGTCCAAAGCCACCACTCAACAGAATTGGTTGTGGCATCGACGGCTATCTCATCTCAACTGCAAGAACATAAACAAGCTGGTGCTAGGCGGTCTAGTCAAAGAAATGCCCGAACTGAAGTTCGAGAAAGAGAATTTATTCTCGACCTGCGTGATAGGCAAAATGAAGAAGGCGACTCACAAACCGAAAGCGGTTCCAAGTACCTCCACACCATTAGAGCTCAATCACATGGATCTTTGCGGTCCAATGAGGGTACAAAGCATCAACCACAAGAAATACGTACTGGTGATGGTGGATGATTTCTCACGATACACCTGGGTTAAATTCCTTCGTTCTAAGGATGAGACTCTAGGGTTGATCATCAACCACCTGAAGACTGTCCAGAACAACATGCAGCTCGCCGTTCGATTGATTCGCACAGATAACGACACTGAGTTCAAGAACCGAACGTTGGGTGAATATCTCACATCGGTTGGTATTTCACACACCTTCTCAGCTGCTCGAACTCCTCAACAAAACGATGTAGTGGAGCGTCGCAATCGCACATTGGTGGAAGCCGCACGCACTATGCTGACCTAGTACAAGCTACCTATGTTCCTGTGGGCCGAAGCAGTCGCCACTGCATGCTACACTCAGAATCGATCCATCGTCAACAAGTTCTTCAACAAGACGCCGTATGGGATCATTAACAACCGCACCCCAAACATCAACTATTTCCACGTGTTTGGGTGTAAGTGCTTCGTGAAGAACGACAAATATGATCTCGGCAAGTTTAACCCAAAGGCGGACGAGGGGATCTTCATCGGCTACTCGACTTCGTCAAAAGCGTTCCGAGTCTACAACAAGACTAGGAAGACCGTTATAGAAAGCATAAATGTGTCCTTCGACGAATTGGTCGACTTGGCTTCTGAACACCTCAGTTCAGAACCCGTGTTAACTGGATTGCTGGCTTCCGATCAATCTCGATCGGGAACAACACATATTTCCGTAGATCCTTCTTCGTCCACTTCGTCGAAGACACATCGTTCTGATTTAGATATACTATTTGAGCACTTTTACGATGATTTTTATATTCCTACTAACTCTAATGATGAATCTTTGAATGTAGATGGAACTGTCATGGTATCTTCACAGATTACTGGTCCTCCTACATCCCCCAACTCCACATTTTCAGAGGATTCACCCTCAACACCGGTGGTCAATTCATCACCGTCTTCCCGCACGAATACGGACTCAACGACCGACTCCCCAACGGTTCCATCACCTAAATCTTCCCTAGAGACAGTAACAATGTATCCAATGAAGACACGACCGTGGCCTCCTCGTCCAACACTATGCCTGAACAATCACCGGTTGTCACCTCTCTACGTCCTACTCCATCTCTAGAAGCGGTACAAGACCTACCTCCAGGCTCATACATCGATCCGGACAACTCTCAACCATCCACAGAAGTGGACATGAGCACATCCGACCGACCAGATCATCGATGACTCACCCGCTTCCATTCAGACTAGAGCCACCATGGAGTTCGAAGACACCACCCCGGCACTACTAAGCAACACTCATAAACGGGCAGCCACGGGCAATGAGTGCCTCTTCTCCATCTTTCTGAGCAATATCGAACCATCGTCAGTCAGAGAAGCCTTGAATGACCTAGACTGGGTGATAGCCATGCAGGAGGAACTGAACGAGTTTGAAAGTCTCAAGGTATGGCGTTTGGTCCCGCGTCCGAAGAACAAGAACATCGGCACCAAAGAACAAGAACGAGAAAGACGGTCATCGACACCAAATGGATCTTCAAGAACAAGAAGGATGAGAACGGGATCGTCGTTCGGAACAAGGACAGATTGGTAGCAAAAGGGTACAAACAACAAGAAGGGATCGACTATGAAAAGACATTTGCACATGTCGCTCGTATAAAAGCCTTACGCATGTTTCTTGCTTACGCCGCTCACAAGAACTTCACCGTCTTCGAGATGGACGTGAAGACGGCGTTCCTCAATGGCAAACTCAAGGAAGAGGTGTACGTCTCCCAACCTAACGGTTTTGTAAGTGCCTCGCATCCAAATCATATGTATCTACTCGACAAAGCACTTTATGGTCTGAAGCAAGCACTGTGTGCTTGGTACGATGCCCTGTCCACGTTTCTCACAAAGGCAGGGTTCTCAAAAGGTAAAATCGACACAACTCTCTTCATCAAGAGAGAAGGTAAGGACATCATTCTGATTCAAATATATGTCGATGACATATTTTCGGTTCTACAAACCCCAAATATTGTCATAACTTTTCAGTACTCATGAAATCACATTTTAAAATGAGTATGATGGGTCAGACGAATTTCTTTCTCGGCCTACATGTTAAACAACTGTCGACCGGGATATTTATCAATAAATCTATGTACATCATGGACATTCTTCGGAAATTCTAGATGGAAAATTGCACACCCATGAAGACTCCCATGTCTTCGGGTACCAAGTTACACGCCGATCCTAACGGAAAGGGCGTGGATACTAGTACCTATAGAGGAATGATCGGTTCTTTGATGTATCTGACGGCAAGTAGACCGGACATTATGTTTTCCACCTTTTTGTGTGCTCGGTTTTAGTCCAAACCAAAGGAGTCACACCTTATTGCGGTTAAACGCATTTTATGCTATTTGAAGGTACTGCTGATCTTGGTCTTTGGTACCCCAAGGATATAGGTTTCGAACTAACGGCATTTTCGGATGCTGATCATGCGGGAAGTATGCTCGACCGGAAAAGTACAATGGGTCACACCTAATTTCTTGGTGACAAGTTGGTTAGCTGGGCCTTAAAGAAGCAAATGTGTGTATCCACATCCACTACGGAAGCGGAGTACGTGGTCGTGGCTAGTTGTTGTTCCCAAGTGATATGGATGCGTACACAACTGAAGGACTACGGGTTCCATTACTCGCAGATCCCGACCTATAGTGACTCGAAGAGCGCCATCGCCATCACAAATAACCCGGTCCAACACACGAAGACTAAACACATAGACGTACGGTACCACTTTATTAAGGATCATGTTGAACGAGGTACGATCGAACTCTATTTCGTTAGTACAGAAAACCAATTAACAGACATGTTTACCAAAGCCTTAGAAGAAAAACTATTTAATGAACTTGTGTCCAAGCTGGGTATGCTAAATCTAATAGTCTAACACAGCCCTGCACTCGGCTTACCTTCCATCCACTAAGATTTAACTGTCTCTTACACATATCCTGAAACACCCAAAAATCACCATAAATTTAAACCTTAATTTATCACAATAATTTACAACATCTTTCAAAAGTTTTTATATCCATATGGAAAATTTGTGACAAGGTCTATAATTACAACTGATCTATCATAAACAATCGACTAGTCTAATTCATAACCAATAAAATTAGATTATACGGGTTGTCTATAATTGTTAGGGCAATTAATGTGTTGAATAGAAGTTCAAGGGCTTGTTTGTTTTTGTTTAATTTGAGCCTTATTAGTGAACGGGTCGTGGGCTTGTTACCACGGGCCCGCCATATATAGTGTTTTGTTTAGCATTTGTTTTAACCGAGTTGTCTATTTTGCTTTCCTGAATCGTATTGTAATTCTCTCTACAATTGAAAGCTAATTGGATGACCAGTTGAAATCATAACACCTGTTCTTATCTATTGATTTCTTCATTGTTCGTTGCACGAATCTGGAACTCACAATTGGTATCAGAGCAGACGTACAATTCGATTCAAAGTGTTCTTCTTGAATTCTGGTAAGTTTTCTAATCATAAGGCTGTGTTCTAGCTTAGAAATCTATATTCTGATTTGGTTGAAATTGATCGTTTTCGTTTATTGCATTGTCTTAACATCATTCTTATTAGTGATTCTGCACGTTTTCGCAATCTAATTCGATCATCTGAGTGATTTTAAGCAAATTAAAATTCAAAAGTTTTTGGTTGCGTTCTTGCTAAAAATCGAATTTTTACCATCAAAATTTGTTGTTTTTGCTTCAAAATCGATCTGGGTATTGTTATTTTTTTGTTTGGTCGAGTTCCTAACTTTTCAGGAACGTTTTTGAGCAACGCTAGTTGATTCCCAATCGAATTGGAAACTCCAGCCGTTGTTTCCGGATACCCTACCGTAGTTTCCGGACACCACTCAGCTTTCCGGAACATCGTTAATTCTTTCCGGATACCACTCTGTTTTCCGGGTAAGTTCACTAATTCTAAACCTTTCCGGATACAATTGTTCCGGAAACCTCAAGTTTCTGGTAAAATATTTTATTCGGACAACTCAAAGTTTCCGGTAAAACATTTTATCCGGACAACTCAGAGTATCCGGTAAAATTGATTCTTTCCGGAAACCTATCATCCGGTAAGCATTCCATCCGGAAAGCCACTCATCCGGTAACCTATCATCCGGTAAGTTTCGTGTTTACTATTTTCATTCGGAAACCATTGTCTTCCGGTAACCTATTGTTATCCGGAAACTTTAGTTTGTCCAGACTCTCTTGCTTATCCGGACACTTATGTGTTTTGATCTGTTTTTCACTCAATCTGATCCGGACACTTCCAGATCAGACATCACATCTGGATTCCTATCCGGTAAGTTCAGTTATGTTGAAATCTTACCTGTTTCTAGTACACTTCATTCGTAGAACCTGTGTTAGGATACCACTCGTAGTGCCTTGCGTTAGGTTATCACTTTGAATCGAATCTATCGTCTGACGATCACTCCAGTGCAACTAAAGATGTCTTCACGCGACGCTCTTGCTATCGGCACCGATTCCAAACCACCTTGCCTCTACCAAGGTGAGTACAGCCAGTGGCGAGACAGGTTCATAATCTTCATTGAGTCGAAGGACAACTTCGAGTATATCTGGCGACCTCTACGCGACGGGCCAATTCCTGAACCGACGAAGACCATACCAGCAACTGCAAATGCTGAGGCTCGTGTCGAGAAAAAGGCGGCCTCCGAGATGACTGATGGAGAAAGAGGCATGCTTGAGGGAGAAAAGAATGCTAAGAGGTACTTGGTTCAAGCTCTACCCAACACGGTCTACACTGCCATCGATAGCTACAAAGACACGGCTAAGGGCATGTGGGATCAGGTGGAGAAGATGATGCGCGGGAGCGAAGTCGGGAATCAATTGAAGATTAACAGCTCCATAACCAAGTTCGATGGGTTCAAGCAGCACACCGGCGAATCCCTCTCTGAAACTTATGAACGGTTCTGTCTTCTTCTCAACGAGCTCCAAAAGAACAAGATTACTCGTTCCAACACGGAGAATGCACTTAAGTTCCTCAACAACCTTCTGCCTGAGTGGAAAGTGTTTGCATCATATGTCAAGCATAACCACTTAATGGAGAAAGTCGGCATCCATGAGCTCTATGAGATGCTTCTTCAAGATGAAGATGAGGTGACAGAAATTCTGAACGAGAAGAAGGCTGCATCTAAGCCAGCTGCTGATCCTTTAGCACTCATGTCTTCCAAATGAGGGAAATCTTCTGGCCGTCACTCCAAACGTTCCCAAAAGCAAAGCGAGTCTGAATAAGAACCTGAGGAAAAAGAAGACAGTGATTCTGACTCTGAAATAGCTGCCATCAAGAAAGCAATGGCTCTGCTCTCCAAATATTTCCAACAGAAGTTCTACAAGCAACCGACGTCTAATAATCAGCGCTACTCCACCTCCTCCAACAAGCGCCATGATTATAAGGACAAATATGAAGGAAAGAAGAAAGCTAATGAGCCCGATCAGTCTGACAAGAAAGTGAAGACAGAGAAAGATGACCGCAAGAAGAAAGACGAACCCGTGACTTGTTATAACTGCGGGAAGCTTGGTCATTTTGCGAAAGATTGTCAGAGCCCGTTGTAAAGAATTCCCACTATTACAAGGCGAAGCTTGCATTGATAGAACAGAAGGAAGGTGGGGATGCTTTACTTGTTGAAGACGACTACTGGTTGGGTCGTTCTGATGATGAAACCGAGTGTGATGGTGCTGATGCTTTCATGGGATATCACTCTCCTGCCGATAAAGAAAAGGCAACGACAAGTCAGGTATGTGAATCTAACCAACAAGATTTCTTTATGCAATCACTTGCTGAACGGGTAGATTCCTTCAAGGCCACCTCTGATGAACAACTGCTAGAGATTAGATCACTATCTGAAAAGCTAGATGTTCAAAAGAGAATAACTGAGAAATATAAGTCTGAAAATGCTATATTAAAAGAAAAATGCAAAAATCTTTCAATAGCACCTAAGGACTTAAGGGCCAAATTATCTGAACTTCAGTCACAGTTTGATCAGTGTATGAATGTGTAAGATCCCACATTGGTTGGGGAGGGGAACAAAGGTTGCCTTATAAGAGGAACTTGATACCTCCCCTACCAGACGCGTTTTAAAACCGTTAGTCCAGGTGTGCGGACAAAGCGGACAATATTTGGTACGGTTGGTCTGGGATGTTACAGATGGTATCAGAGCCGGGAACCAGACTGGTGTGCCAGCGAGGACGCTGGGCTCCCAAGGGGGGTGGATTGTAAGATCCCACATTGGTTGGGGAGGGGAACAAAGGTTGCCTTATAAGAGGAACTTGATACCTCCCCTACCAGACGCGTTTTAAAACCGTGAGTCCAGGTGTGCGGACAAAGCGGACAATATTTGGTACGGTTGGTCTGGGATGTTACAGAATGAGAATGCAGAATTGTTTATCAATGTTCTGCTCTTCAAATTCAGCACAAGGAGTTTGTCAACAAAATCACAGATCTTGAAATAAAACTCCACAAAAGAGGTCAAACTGACCAGACCATCCATATGAATAAATACAAAGAGTTCACGTATTTTAACAAAGAATGGGGAATCGGATATGATAACCCACATTATTTGAAAAAGGGTATATTCAAAACACCGACACTGTATGATTTTGGATGTCTTGGAATAAATAAAAAGTACCCGGAATATGCGACAAAATGGACTAGTCCTCTTGAACCTGAAAAGGAAGAGGAAACTGAGGAATACAAGCACACAAACACGTCCAAAATGCAACTTCCGTTTTGTTATGAACCTTTGAATTATTCTTATCAGAAGAACAAAAAGTACCTCTCGAATGACTACTTTAATTGCTATAAGGTTGTAACGCCCAAGGATTCCTCCAAGAAGGATGAGGTCCAAGCAATCAAAACCAAGACTGAGACGGATGAGTTCAAGCTCTATGTTCCCCCTCTCATCTTGGAAGCAAAGATAGTCAAATTGGAGGAGTCACTCGAGAAAGAAAGACCGAATTTTCAAAAGGAAAAGCAAGCGCTAATCAAGGAACTTGAGAATCTAAAATCGGTCAAAACCGAAGCTGTGTCGGATGAAGGACAGGAAATCCTTCGGTGTGAAATTAATAAGCTCACATCAAACCTGGCTGACTTGGCAACAGATGCGATGAAGGAGCATACGAGAAATGGTCAACTCCAAGAGCAGATTGACCAACTCCAGTCTGATAAGCAGATTTCACCCGAACTCTCCTCAAGCTCATCTGATACGTCTTCGTGTAAGGCTTTAATTGGCAAAATATTTTCTACACAAGACAGTCACGATTCTCAAGATAAGGGTGTTTTAATGAATTTGAACTCTGATTTTTTCTTAGCTTCCGCACCAAATTCCCCAAAGCACAATGACACTAAGTGTTCCTCGCCTTCCTCGACCGATCCAAGTCCTGTAATTCCGGATGTCGATTTTTCTGAATACATGAACTCCGAAGGCAATTCTGATGAAGAGTTTGAGTCGTTCCCCTTCGACAAACCTCTTCCGAGTCATACTCATTTGTTTGTCACCAGTAGTCAATCGATCGGTCAATTTTCTAAAGGGTGATTGTTCTAAAACAAAGACCCTAGCTGTGATTAAGATTTCTAAATCTAAACCTGTTTCTCAAACACAATCACAGCCGAGGAAAAAGACCGAGCGATTGCCCAAAAATACTGCTTCCTCAAAAGTCACTGACCGTGCTGTCCCTGTTGTTTCAGATAAAAACTGTCGCGCTAATCAAGAAAAACCAAAGTGGCTAGCTAAGGAACCTATCGAGGATGCTGCATCAAAGTCTTTCAATACTGTGTTTTACCCTAGAATGAACAAAAACGATTGTGCTTGGAATCATAGGAATGATTTTGTTAAAAGAGATGTTAATTTTCCGATGAAAATTTATTCCATTCAGCAATTGATTCAGTTGTCGCATGATTGTTTGTGTTGTTCTAGATGTGGTTGGAATGACTTTGATGATATTAATAATAATGATTGGTTTAGGTCATATCATATATAATCATACACCCAAACGCAAACCCCGTAAAAACAAAAAGAAACACCATAAACAACGGGGTCCCCAATCAGAGGTTAAACCCACGCAGGAAAGGAAACCCACTCCAAAAACGGGTTCCTCCTACTGAGATTAAACCTACACCCAAGAGGCAACCTGCTTCAAAACAGGTTCCTCCGAAAGGTGTAAAACCTAACCCTCCAGGACCCATGCAAATATGGGTACCAAATATCCGTTAATCTCATTTTGCAGGATGGCCATGTGTGGTACTTAGATCCTGGATGCTCCAAGCACATGACCGGAAGGAGGGAGCTACTCACGCACTACAAGGAACAATATTGCGGAGACGTGAGATTTGGGAACGATAACAAAGCTAATAGACGTTCGGGGGAGCACGACCAGCTATCAGGTATGTTACATCTATTGTTGAGGGGGAGTGTCGCACATAGAAATTTTAAACTGTCAGAAAAGTTTTTTTTATATGTGCAAGGACATTCCCAAGTGCCCTACATATCACACCTTGTGCACATTCCGAGGGGGAGCAAAACATTAGTTGCTCATCATTTGAGGGGGAGCGTCACACATTATTCTTAAAAGAGTTAACGTTTTTTTTGTGATTGACGTTTCCCAAACCATTCACATTCCTGTTCCAAGGGGGAGCATGGTAATAACCATGCTCAGGTCGGGGGGAGCAAGAAATTTCTCAAACTTCTCAAAGTTAGGCTTTCCGGATTCTTACCCGGTAAGATTCATTCATCTGGTATGTCCTCACAATAACCTACAATAAATGGTGATTCGGAACCCGTCCAACGCCATAGCCATGCCCTTACCTGAAGCCCTACTGACTCACGCGGACCCTACTGCACCGAGTGTAGTAGAATATAGGCGAGCGTTAGGGAATCCCATGGTCCAGCCAGCGCCGGAGGGACCTTTCCCCGGGACATAGAACTGAGGGACGTGAGGGTCCTAGGACGAGAAGTGGTAGAGTCCGGGCAGCTGGGGCTCCCGGACGGGGTGTGTTGAGAATACGTGGGAGGGGAACAGGAGCGGGCGGTGCATTGGATACATGTCCCAGTACTACCCAATCCCAATAAGCCTACATCGTCATCATGACCGATGCTTCACCGAGACCCTGAATCTTACCTATCTGATCCACCCTCACCAACCAGACAGGTTGAGGATGTGGAATCCGACTCCACCGAATCCGATACGACCCGTGCCATACGGTTATCCCTAACACCTACCAGTATCGGACCAAACCCAGACTTTACCGAAGGAATCCCTTCTGACTCACCTACACATCCACCTCTAAACCAGCCTGATATGGGAGATACAAGGAGAGTGGAGGGAGATTTAGTTGAAAATTTGGAGCATGTGAGACGGAGGGAATTGAGGTCGAAAGCGAACCAAGAAAGATTAAGACGTAAAGATAAAGAGGCTTCTGAGCGAATCCAGCCAAGTGTCATCCGGGTAGCCACATCTGCTATCCCGTCTCATCCGTTGGGACGGGGTATTGAAGAAGCCGTCGTGGACCCAGCGACACAATTACACAACCTCCTCAGCCACTCACTCGTCTCTTAAAAGACGGGTGTTTCAACTTCTCACGGGGATGAAGCACAACTTCTACCAGTCTCTCACTCGGAGGGTACTGGTATTGACACAAGAGACTAGCCTCCCCCGGTCTCGACTTCTTTGAGTGCACTATTGAGTCTAGAGCCACTTGTTATTTAACATTCTTCGGCTAGGACACAAGATACGATCCAACAAATCGGTGCTCTTGGTGACCCGATCGGAACTTCAGTAGGATCTCCGCCTTTAAGTGGAATCTGAAGATCGGAAGGAAATCCTACCACGGACACACTATCGCCAACCGTGAACGTTGGTGGCTCTACCTCTAAGGTAGATGCCTCAACGGGTGCTCTAAGTGACCCCAGAGTGATTTTGCCCGACTTTGTGTCAAAGGGATATCTGGATGGAGCCCTAAAAGCCGTCCGCGAGGCCATGGAGCAGCGATTCACCAATGAACTCGACAAACTGAAGACTCTGATCTAAGGTAAAGAGAAGATGGTTCAACCTGAAACTGCACCGACACCACCACCGGCTCCCGTTCAGCCAAATCTTTCGGTGGACACCCTGAAAACCATGCTTCTAGCTCAGCTGCTCCAGCAATCCGAAACCGACGCCTCTACCGAAGCAGACCTGATCTCCGTTCTGAAATCACATGCAATGCTCCTTCGTCATCCATTACTACTAGATTGGACCAGCTTGACACGACTCTCAAGAACATTTAACAAGCGCTCAAAATGCTTTCCGAGAGAGTCTCCTTCGTCGAAGAAACCTGCAAGAGTCAAGCTGGCGGACTCAAGAGAAGGCACGATGACCAGGATGATCCTGATCACCGTGAGGGGGAGAACAAGAGACAAAGATTAACTGAGTCCGCCCCAATCATACCTGAAGCTACTGTGGTTCAACCGGAACCTTCAACTGCGACAACTACAACCAAAACCGGACCCGAAGCCGAGTTGCCTTTAATCGAGATGGTAATGGATATGGACATCTCCGATGACGAAGACCCGATGGTTGAAAAGCCTGAGGGAACAACACAGGAATTGGTCAACTTTGATACATCAGATGGGTCTACACTCAATCTTATTGATCCAAACACCGAGATCGACCCGGAGACCGAAAATGCATGGTACGAAAAAGCCGCCAGTGCTATAAATCTCCGGGTAAACCTGATCTTGCCTACTGATGAAGACGATAATGTTGACTACGACCAATTTCTGCTGCAAAATCTGTATGGTTCATCCGTTCACTCTGCTCAAGCCGCCGAAACTTCTACAAGACCCGAGACTACATCTGCTGAAATTCCGACATCTCCTCAGCTACCGACAGCTTCTGATCTTCCGCCTCCTCAACAGCAACAGATCCGATGGGAGAAGATCACGATATTTATTCCTCACCTGGAGGAATCTCTCAAAAGGCTGTTCGTTCACAGTTTATGCCCTATCGAGCCTACTTTTTGCATTGGTATTTATAGTTCCAACCTAGAATACCAAAGCCAATACATACACGCAATGAAGCGGTGTCTGCCAGTTAGCCAAGTCCGAACAAAGCACAAGATCACCGAAGTGCTCAACGTCCAAACAGGTAGAATTCAGAAAGTTATGTTTACCATCTTCACCGTCCGACGAGAAGACGGAAATGAATGGATATTTTCCGAATCTGATTTCAAGAATCTCCGACCGTTCGACTTCTATGCTATCATGAAAGACCTCCGTACCAGAACTATCCGACCGATTCAAGTAACCAAAGCGCTCGAAGCTGTTCGTCGATTCCTAGTCCGTACCATCATGATGTCCTATCTGACGGACTTCCAAATGGCAATCGAGAACAAAGCTAAGAAGGTAAACCTGATAAAGCCGAATCTGAAAGCGCCCGAACTGAAGATGTATCCCGAGAACGCACTGCTTCTGGAACCAGAATTTGGGATAGTCTACATCAACGATCAAAATGAAAAGAGAATTCTTCGCTTCAGTCAGGTAGACAGATTCTGCGATGGCACGCTCTTCAAAGTTCAAGATGCTCTTCGGAGAATCATCACGTATGAATCCGAAAATCAAAAGGTTTCGTATGTTCCCAATCCGAATGAAACAACCGCTCGAAAAGCCTTAGTAGTGATTGAAAAACGCATCGACTATCGCCGCGCCATCCGAATGTTCGAGGTACACTTTGCGCTCCGAAAGAGATACGTGGATAACTGGCGCGAACTCGAACTTCGATTCAAAGGGGGAGATTGTTAGGGCAATTAATGTGTTGAATAGAAGTTCAAGGGCTTGTTTGTTATTGTTTAATTTGAGCCTTATTAGTGAACGGGCCATGGGCTTGTTACCACGGGCCCGCCATATATAATGTTTTGTTGAGCATTTGTTTTAAGCGAGTTGTCTATTTTGCTTTCCTGAATCGTATTCTAATTATCTCTACAATTGAAAGCTAATTGGATGACCAGTTGAAATCATAACACTTGTTCTTATCTATTATTTCTTCATTGTTCGTTGCATGAATCTGGAACTCACAATAATATCTCCAAAATAATCCTTTTCCCACTAAATTCTCCATAGCGTCTCCAAAATACAATTCTGGTACTCCTCGACACTCATCCCTTCGTATCCCTTCCCGAGCTAGTACCTGGTAAGGAAATTTAATTTGAAAAGATTAGGCTTACGCCTAGTGAGAACATCCAGTTTTCAAATTAAAACTTTATAAGCTTCGAAAACCAAATTGTAAACAAAGCATATAAATTAACCTGATCGCAATCTTTCTTACCGTACACATAACATCTTTCGATGACAGGATTATACCCGATTCCATGAGTATGACAAACACTAAGTAAGTCATAATCTCAAGTTCCAGAGCGCCACTACGAATCACCACGGATTCTAGATTTCAGCTCATGTCAAAGAAGTTACAATTAAGTCATGCCTATTTCTTGGTGTGGAAGTAGAGATTACAATTAAGCCATGCCTATCCCTTATCTTCCAATAGAAATCCGAAATTACGATTAAGCCACGCCTATTCCATGATTTCACATCACAGTACGAAATGGGAATTACCATTAAGCCCGGCATATTCCTCATTTCAAATAAACGGGAATTATGATTAAGCCACGCATATTCCACGTTTATCAATCACCATACTAAATGGGGATTACCATTAAGCCCGGCCTATTCCTCATTTATCAAATCATGCTAGTGTCTATGGATCCATTACACTTCCTAGCATAAGTGCGTATCAAACCAAATCATTCGTCAAATCATATCATACTTAAAATTGAGTTATAAGTATGTTCATACTGCTAGGATTAAAATTCAAGTAATCAAAATGTTCCCTGTCAAAAGTTACCGGAAACCTACTAGTTACCGGAACTTAATAGTTACCGGACACTTCCGGAAAAACTATCCAGACTAAGTATCCGGATCTCCTATCCGGAAATTACCGGAATCCGGGAACAGTCCGGAATTTGTATCCGGAAAACACCACTTACCGGATACTTTTGGAATACATACCGGAAACACAAACAATCCGAATAACGTCCGGAAACCAAGGTAATCCGGGTAACATCCAGAAACCAAACTATCCAGGAACTAAGTCTTTACCGGATACTTACAGGAAAATAGGACTTACCGAACACTTATATATTTTCCGGACACCATCAAAAGGAGTTTACCGGATACTGCACTTTTATCCGGTAACTTCGACCTATACTCAATTTTCAGCATCAATTATTCTCAATAGTTCAATTCTCAGTCAAATACATATCACTACAACATTTCTAAAACACTTAGACAATCTAACAACATAGAAATCGTTCAATTTCATTATCAATAATTCAAAAGTGAGATGAATTCACCTAAAGAGTTTCAAATTGAGCACCTGTGTGAAATCCAAATCAAGTCCTTCCTTCAATAATCGAATCAAGACCAAATTACTTGCAAATATCCAATCTTAAGCAATTGAATCGGAGAACAAATCGAATTCCTTACCGAAAGCGAGAGTTTGGAACTTGGTTTCTTCTGCTTTTTGGAACCGACTTGAAACGTCCAAAATCCACAACAATTTTAAACCTTAACACTTTTCAGAGTTTACCATAATTTCTTCCAAACATTTACACATAAATGGAGAATTAATTACGAAGGTTTACATATACAACTGAACTATCAAAACAACCTACTAATCTAATCCTTACCACTAAGATCATATTATACGGGTTGTCTAGGAAATTCATCAAAACATCTTCGTATACACTAACTTCTCCATTACATCACCAAAAGTAGGATTCCGCTACCACTCGTCACTCATCCCTTGTAATCTTCCCCGAGCTAGTACCTGGTAAGAAAATTTAATTTGAAAAGATTAGGCTTACGCCTAGTGAGAATATCCAGTTTTCAAATTAAAACTTTATAAGCTTTGAAAAACCAATTGTAAACAAAGCATATAAACAAACCTGATTGTTATCTTTCTTACCGTACACATAACATATTTCGATGGCGGGAATATACCCGATTCCATGAATATGACAAACACTAAGTAAATCATAACATCATGTTCAAGAGCCCATTACGAATCTCCACGGATTCTAGATCATTGATCATGCCCAAGAAATTACAATTAGTCCATGCCTATTTCTTGGAAGGGAAATAGAAATAGCAGTTATATATTGCCTATTCCTCATCTCCTAATAGAAAGTGGAAATAGCAATTATATCTTGCCTTTTTCACATTTTCACATCACAGTACAAGCGGGAATAACAATCATCTCTTGCCCATTCCACATTTCAAAATATAAATGGGAATAGCGATCATCCCTTGCCCATTCCACATTTATCAAATATAAACGGGAATAGCAATCATCCCTTGCCCATTCCACATTTATCAAATATAATGGGAATAGCAATCATCCCTTGCCCATTCCACATTAATCAAATATAAACGGGAATATCAATCATCCCTTGCCCATTCCACATTTATCAAATATAATGGGAATAGCAATCAACCCTTGCCCATTCCACATTAATCAAATATAAACGTGAATAGCAATTATACCTTGCCTATTCTACGTTATCAAATAATGCTAGTGCCTATGGATCCATTACACTTCCTAGCATACGTGCATTGTATCAAACCAAATCATACGTCAAATCATAACATACCTAAAATCAAATTATAAATATGTTCATGCTGCTAGGATTGAATTTCAATAAATAAAACATTCTCTGTCAAAAGTTATCGGAAACTCATTAGTTACCGGAACATCAAAACTATCCGGACATCAAAACTATCCGGACATCACAACTTACCGGACATCAAAACTATCCGGTCAAAATGTCCGGAACTCATACCCATAAACCATCAGAATCCGGGAACAGTCCGGAATTAGTATCCGGAAAACACAACTTACCGGACACATACAATCCGGATAACGTCCGAATACCAAAGTAATCCGGGTAACATCCGGAAACCAACTATCCGAGAAATAATTTGACCGGTTACTACCGGGAACAAGTACTTACCGGACACTTTCGGTATTTAACATTTTACCAGACACTATCTACAGGATTTTACCGGACACCCAAGACTTACCCGGATACTTCGACCTGCACACCAAATTCTCAACACAGATCGATAACTATTCCATCCATCTTATTATGCGACTAACCATCCATCTCCAATACTCTTAACAATATCAATTTACTGCTTAATTTGATAAAATACATCGATTTAAAGGAAAAGATGAACTCACCTGAAAACTCGATTCTGGAATAAAACTTAACAACCCAGCTCCAAATCCTATTTCAGAAGAAACTTGATTCAATTTTCAACTTTGTAAATGGGACTACAAAACTAAATCAAAGGATTTCAATCAAATCTTACCAAAATCAAACTGAGGTATCGATTCCTCTCTTCTCTTTTTCCGATAGAACAACCGACTTCAGAAGCTGAGGTTTTGGAGATAATCTTAATTTCACCGACTTCCCACATTTATACCCTAGCAATTTACACAACTAACCCCAAAGGTTGTATAATTTATCCATTTAGCTTTAAAACTTGGTCCATTACACTTTTGACCCTTTAACATTAAATCCTAACATAACTTTGATCATGGAAATTCGAGGTGTTACAAATCTCCCCAACTTGAAAATGATTTCGTCCTCGAAATCGAAACTATATGAACAAATGAGGATATCTATTCTTCATATCCTCTTCATCTTCCCACGTTACGTTAACACCTCTATGATGTTTCCATTGCACTTTAACCATGACCACTTCCTTATGTCGTAGCTTCTTTGTCGTATTTTCTAAAATTGCTCCCGGTTTCTCCACGCAATGACTCTTGTCATCCACTCTTATTTCAGAAAGTGGTATAACATTTTCCTCTTCGACTAAGCATTTCCGAAGATAACAGACATGGAAGGTATTATGGATTCCTTCCAATTCAGGTGGAAGATCCAACTGGTACGCTTGAAGTCCTACTCTCTTGGTTATAGTGAAAGGTCTAAGAAAACGAGGACTCAACTTTCCACGTTTCCCAAATCTTATAATACCTTTCCACGGAGATACCTTTAATATTACTCGCTCCCCAACTTGGAAACAACATGAAATTTTATTGGTCTCATTTGGTTATTAGTCGAAGTCGCACTTGTCCTGCCTCTATTCCTTGATCGGAGTCCACAATCGAAATTTCCCAGAAAACGTATTTTTAAGACGCGGTTACCCATGAGACAAACTAGTCCAGAATCGGGTTGGATCACAACTATCATTAAAATTAACCTTTTGATTTAAACTAATAGTGGGATCTGACTGTCCATAATATCTGCTACTTGATACCGTTTCATCGTCAACAACACATCACTAATAGTGGGATCGTCGTGCTATACTTGAAACTATTTTATGTGCAAAAGCATCGCCAATAAATGAATCACCTCTAATCGCCCTGACGGTGACTGACATGGCGGCTGCCTCCCGGCTTATAGCATTTGGTATAGATGATAGGAGGACAACTCCTATCTCCTTCCAGTTCTGTTCTTCCTTTTCCAAAAGAGTTTATTCATTGTTATCATTATAATTTACTTTTATTTTCCTCTTCGCATCTTTGCATCAAGATTTCCCCTTCCATCACCTTTTTTTTCTTATATAACATACTTGTATACTTTCAAATCACCTACGGTCTTTCGCACTTAGATCCGAGAAACCAATGTTGTCAAGAAAATCTTATCAGTCATTCTGTACACGTTCAGTCTTGGCAGTCAAACCAAGCAAAATAAGTAGATAATTGCTAAATTGTCCCAATTTCCTCATGAATCTCCAAAGGTTGTAAACCCCCATAAGGTCATTGATGTTCGGCCTTCATCAATGAACACGTCACACATTTCTCTACACATCATGCCATATCTAACATCATAACCTGCCACCAATATGGTAGTTTCAAATCTCTATACATCCTAGTACGCTCGGGATGCATAGAATATTTGAACTCGTGGGTGTCTTCAAGAAGTAATTCTCGGTTTCCCCCAATCTTTGGCACACAAGCACGACCTTGAAATAGTTTGACTCCGTGACTATCTTCAGTCAGTTAGAGACGTTGCTTAATCATTACTCCATCTTTAAGATTTTCTTCTAACAAAGCTTCCGTTTGTGCCGCTTTGATCCTTTATAAATCTCCGGTAATAGCCTGCCAAGCCTAAGAAACTCCGTATCTCCGATGCATTTTTCAGTGTCTCCCAATTCATCATCGCTTCTATCTTTGCCGGATCCACTTTTACTCCTTCAGAAGTAATCACATGACCAAGAAATTGTACCTCTTTTAACCAAAATTCACATTTACAGAATTTCGCGCACAATTTCTCCTTTCTCAATACCTTTAAGACTTCACGAAGGTGACATTCGTGATTGGCTTCATTCTTTGAATAAACAAGTATGTCATCAAATAAAACGATGACTGACTTGTCTAAGAACGGTCGACACACCAGATTCATTAAATCCATGAACACCGCAGGAGCGTTTGTCAACCCAAAAAGCATCACAAGAAATTCATAATGCCCATACCTTGTTCTAAACGCCGTCTTGGGAACATCTTCATCTCTTACTTTTACTTGGTGATAGCCCGACCTCAAATCAATCGTTGAAAAGCATCACGCGCCTTGGAGTTGATCGAATAAGTCATCAATCCTTGGAAGCGAATACTTATTCTTAATAATCACCTTATTAGGCTCCCTATAGTCGATGCACATTCTCATAGTGCCATCCTTTTTCTTGACAAATAATACCGGAGCTCCCCAAGGTGAAGAACTTGGCCTAACAAATCCCTTATCGAGTAATTCTTGTAGTTGAGACATCATCTCTTTTATTTCAGCCGGTGCTAAACGATACGATGCTCGTGCTATCGGTGCCGCTCTAGGAACAAGATCAATTCTGAACTCTATATGTCGTTCTGGCGGTAAGCTTGGAAGATCATCTGGGAACACATCAGAAAATTCATGTACCACATTTATATCTTCCGCTTGCTTCGTTTCTTTTTTCGCATCCGAAACGTATGCTAGATAGGATGAACATCCTTTTACTAGACACTTACGCGCTTTGGCTATAGAAATCAATGGAACCTCCCCTTTTCTCTTCTCCCCATAGATGAGTACAGCATCATTTTCGGGCATAGGAATCCGAATTAATTTCTTGGCACAAAGAATTTCTGCCTGATTGCTCATCAATCAATCTGTACCAACAACCATAACAAAACCCGCCAATTTCTATTAGAATCAAGTCAACTTGAAATTCCTTAACTTCTATCATAAGGGTGTAGTCTTCAAATTATTCACGAACTAAGACCTGACCCCATTAGCTATTTCAACTCCTAAGGCATCTTCCAAGATAGTGACAGACATAGCTACTTTTGGTAAAACGATTGCGACACAAAAGATAAATATGCACCACAATCAAACAGTACACGTGCAGGTATAGAGTTAATAAGAAATGTACCAGAAACTACATCCGTCAATTCCTTAGCTTCTTCAGCTGGCATATGAAATGTTTGACCCGTTGGTTTTGGAGTATTGAGCTTCCTCTCTTGATTCCCACTATTCTTTAGCTTTGGGCAGTCCCTTCGGTAATGACCGAGCTTCTTACATTCATAGCAGGTTGATCCTTGAATGTGACAGTTTCCAATCGTGTGACCAGTTTCTCCACATTTGTAACATTTCTGATACAAATTGGGTTCTCGACGGGATTCAAAACGATGATTCTTGGCAAAAGTTTCCGATGTCTGGGAAGATTCTGATCGATCCTCCCACTTTCTTTTCTCTCCCACTTGAGCTTTTTCAGCTTTATTTCCAGCATAAACTTCCTCCATTCTCCTCTTAGTATTCAGTATTGGATTAACGGGTGGAGTTATAGTACCGACACCCATCTCTGGTCTCTGTGACTCGACACTACGGTCATTCAGCATTTTCATAAGCATCTCTTGTTGTTGAGTCAGTGCATCATTCATGACTCGCATCATGTTTTCCATCATACGGGATTCCATAGTAGATTTTGTCGTCACCGGGTTAGAAGTACCGACATTAGGTTGATGTATTGGATTTCTTCCTTCCCCCAAGATAGGTGGCCTTGATTTAGCCCCACCCCTTTCAGGTTGATTCTCCGCAGATTCATTTTCCACACGGTCCTCCGAAGAAGTAGGAGATCTATTTGGTGTATTAACCATCATGTTCTGCTGAAACACATAAGAATGATCATAAGGAAGAATCATATAACTCGAATACAAGGAAACGTACTTCAACGTTCATTAATCGTCGTAACAATCATAAACAAGTACGCTTACGTAACAATATATTCATAATGACAGTAGCTAATAGAAATTATGAACATACTATACATAAGAATTCTTGTTACCATCGTCACAGTTCATAATTCACGTATTTTCATCGACTCTAAGACTATCCGGTCTTAGTAATTCTACCCAATCTCACAAATCGTAACTTAATCATCTCAGCTTAAGTCTAGGTATCTCACGATCATACCTTGTTCACTTAAACTACATCTCTGATACCATACTGAAGCGTCCAAAATCCACAACAATTTTAAACCTTAACACTTTTCAGAGTTTACCATAATATCTTCCAAACATTTATACATAAATGGAGAATTAATTACGAAGGTTTACATATACAACTGAATTATCAAAATAACCTACTAATCTAATCCTTAACACTAAGATCAGATTATACGGGTTGTGTAGGCAATTTATCAAAACATATTCGTATACACTAACTTCTCCATTACATCACCAAAAGTAGGATTCCGCTACCACTCGTCACTCATCCCTTGTAAGCTTCCCCGAGCTAGTACTTGGTAAGAAAATTTAATTTGAAAAGATTAGGCTTACGCCTAGTGAGAACATCCAGTTTTCAAATTAAAACTTTATAAGCTTTGAAAAACCAATTGTAAACAAAGTATATAAACAAACCTGATTGTTATCTTTCTTACCGTACACATAACATCTTTCGATGACGGGAATATACCCAATTCCATGAATATGACAAACACTAAGTAAGTCATAACATCATGTTCAAGAGCCCACTACGAGTCTCCACGGATTCTAGATCATTTCTCATTCCCAATAAATTACAATTAGTCCGTGCCTATTTGTTGGAGAGGAAATAGAAATAGCAATTATATCTTGCCTATTCCTCATCTCGGAATAGAAAGCGGAAATAGCAATTATATCTTGCCTATTTCACATTTTCACGTCACGGTACAAACGGGAATAACAATCATCCCTTGCCCATTCCACATTTCCAAATATAAATGGGAATAGCAATCATCCCTTGCCCATTCCACATTTATCAAATATAAACGGGAATAGCAATCATCCCTTGCCCATTCCACATTTATCAAATATAATGTGAATAAAAATCATCCCTCGCCCATTCCACATTAATCAAATATAAACGGGAATAGCAATCATCCCTTGCCCATTCCACATTTATCAAATATAATGGGAATAGCAATCATCCCTTGCCCATTCCACATTAATCAAATATAAACGTGAATATCAATTATACCTTGCCTATTCTATGTTATCAAATATTGCTAGTGCCTATGGATCCATTACACTTCCTAGCATACGTGCATTGTATCAAACCAAATCATACGTCAAATCATAACATACCTAAAATCAAATTATAAATATGTTCATGCTGCTAGGATTGAATTTCAAGAAATAAAACATTCCCTGTCAAAAGTTACCGAAAACTCATTTGTTACCGGAACATCAAAACTATCCGGACATCACAACTTACCGGACATCAAAACTATCTGGTCAAAATGTCCAGAACTCATACCCATAAACCATCAGAATCTGGGAACAGTCCGGAATTAGTATCCAGAAAACACAACTTACCGGACACATACTATCCGAATAACGTCCGGATACCAAAGTAATTCGGGTAACATCCGTAAACCAACTATCCGAGAAATAATTTGACCGGATACTACCGGGAATAAGTACTTATCGGATACTTTCGGTATTTAACAATTTACTGGACACTATCAACAGGATTTTACCAGACACCCAAGACTTACCCGGATACTTCGACGTGCACACCAAATTCTCAACCCAGATCAATAACTATTCCATCCATCTTATTATGCGACTAACCATCCATCTCCAATACTCTTAACAATATCAATTTACTGCTTAATTTGATAAAATACATCAATTTAAAGGAAAAGATGAACTCACCTGAAAACTCGATTCTGGAATAAAACTTAACAACCCAGCTCCAAATCCTATTTCAGAAGAAACTTGATTCAATTTGCAACTTTGTAAATGGAACTACCAAACTAAATCAAAGGATTTCAATCAAATCTTACCAAAATCAAACTGAGGTATCGATTCCTCTCTTTTCTTTTCCTGATAGAACAACCGACTTCAGAAGCTGAGGTTTTTGAGATAATCTCAATTTCACCGACTACCCATATTTATACCCTAGCAATTTACACAACGAACCCCAAAGGTTGTATAATTTCTCCATTTAGCTTTAAAACTTGGTCTATTACACTTTTTGACCCTTTAACATTAAATCCTAACATAACTTTGATCATGGAAATTCGAGGTGTTACACGACTTCACTTAGAGGAGATAAGATAATCTCCTCTCTTAGCCGACCTTCATTTTTATACCCCATTTTTTCCCAATTTCAGACTTTAACCCAAAACTATCCTGATTGATGAACCTAACCCCAAGTTTCAAAATCTCACAACTTAACCCAAAAACTTTAGCCAATTTCATTTCAATTCTTTCAACATTCCGTTTAAAATAACACCTTCCCATTATGTTAACATTTTTCCAAAATAAAAAGTACAATAATTTTGGAAATTTTTGAGGTGTTACAAATCTCCCCAACTTGAAAATGATTTCGTCCCCGAAATCAAAGTTAGGTAAATAGATGAGGATATCTATTCTTCATATCCTCTTCAGCTTCTCGCATCACGTTAGCACCTCTATGATGTTTCCACTACACTTTAACCATGACCACTTCCTTATGTCTTAATTTCTTAGTCGTTCTTTCTAAAATTGCTTCAGGTTCCTCCACATAACGACTCTTTTTATCCATTTTTATCTCAGAAAGTGGTATAACATTTTCTTCTTCGGCTAGACATTTCCGAAGATAACAAACGTGGAAAGTATTATGAATTCCTTCTAACTCGGGTGGAAGATTTAACTGGTACGCTTGTAGTCCCACCCTCTTGGTTATAGTGAAAGGCCCAAGAAAACGAGGACTTAACTTTCCAGGCTTCCCAAATCTTATAATACCTTTCCACGGGGATACCTTTAGCATCACCCGCTCTCCAACTTGGAATTCTTTCGGTCTTCTTTTTGGATCGGCGTAACTCTTTTGTCGATCTTGAGCCACCTTCATGTTTTTCTGAATCTCTTTTACTTTATCGGCCATTTGTTGTACAATTTCGGGACCAGCAAATTGTTTCTCTCCAGCTTCTAACCAACATACTGGAGTTCTACATTTTCGTCCATATAAGGCTTCGAAAGGTGCTCTTCCAATACTGGAATGATAACTATTGTTGTACGCAAACTCCACTAAGGGTAAATGTGTATCCCAGTTACCTCCAAAATAAATCACACAAGACCTGACCATGTCATCCAAAATCTGAATGGTTCTTTCACTTTGCCCGTCCGTTTGTGGATGATATGCAGTGCTCAAATTTACTCTTGTACCCAATTCTTCTTGTAGTGACTGCCAAAATCTTGAAGTAAATCGGTTGTCACGGTCAGAAACTATAGACACAGGTATACCATGTCTTGACACCACTTCATCAATGTATAACTTGGCTAGCTTATCTATCGGTGAAGCTTCTTTCATCGCCAAGAAGTGAGCACTTTTAGTTAAACGATCCACGATTACCCAAATAGTATCGTTACCCTTTAACGTCTTTGGTAACATAGTCACAAAGTCCATGGTAATCTTATCCCATTTCCATTCAGGAATCTCCAAAGATTGTAGACTCCCATAAGGTCGTTGATGTTCAGCCTTTACCAACGAACACGTCACACACTTCTCTACACATTATGCCACATCTAGCTTCATAGCTGGCCACCAATAGTGTAGTTTTAAATCTCTATACATCTTAGTACTTCCAGAATGTATAGAATATTTGGACTTATGGGCGTCTTCAAGAAGTAACTCTCGGTTTCCCCCAATCTCTGGCACCCAAATACGGCCTTGAAATAATTTGACTCCGCGACTATCTTCAGTCAGTTGGAGACGTTGCTTAACCATGACCTCCTCTTTCAGATTTTCTTCTAATAATGATTCCCTTTGTGCTACTTTAATTCTTTCAATCAAACTCGACATCACATCGATCCTGGCGTTAGTCGCTTTCAAATATCCACTGTATTCTTTTCTACTTAAGGCATCAACCACAACATTTGCTTTACCAGGATGGTAATGCAATTCACAATCATAATCCTTAAGTAGTTCTAACCAACGTCGTTGCCTCATATTCAGCTCTTTCTGATCAAACACATGCTTCAAACTCTTATAATCAGTGAAAAGAGTACACTTCGTTCCATATAAGTAATGTCGCCACAACTTCAAAGCAAATACTACTGCTGCCAGTTCTAAGTCATGGGTAGGATAATTCTTTTCATGCTCCTTGAGTTGTCTTGATGCGTAGGCGATCACTTTGCCACATTGCATCAATACACACCCCAAACCCATTTTTGACGCATCACTATATACAACTAAGTCTTTTGTCCCTTCCAGTAGTGCAAGAACAGGAGCTTCACATAACTTCTTTTGTAAAATTCTAAAAGTTGATTCTTGCTTTTCAGTCCATACAAACTTTACATTCTTTTGTGTCAGAATTGTCAAGGCAGAAGCGATCTTAGAGAAATCCTTTATAAATCTTCGGTAATAGCCTGCCAGACCCAAGAAATTCTGTATCTCTGATGCTTTCTTCGGTGGCTCCCAATTCATCATCGCTTCTATCTTTGCCAGATCCACTTTGACTCGTTCAGAAGTAATCACATGACCAAGAAATTGTACCTCTTTTAACCAAAATTCACACTTTGAAAATTTTGCGTAAAATTTCTCCTTTCTCAAAACATCTAAGACGTCACGAAGGTGACATTCGTGATTGGCTTCATTCTTTGAATACAAAAGTATGTCATCAATAAAAACAATGACTGTCTTGTCTAAGAATGGTCGACACACCTTGTTCATTAAATCCATGAACACCGCAGGGGCGTTTGTCAACCCAAAAGGCATCACAAGAAATTCATAATGCCCATACCTTGTTCTAAACGTCGTCTTGGGAACATCTTCATCCCTTACTCTTACTTGATGATAGCTCGACCTTAAATCAATCTTTGAGAAGCATCCCGCGCCTTGGAGTTGATTGAATAAGTCATCAATCCTTGGGAGCGGATACTTATTCTTAATAGTCAACTTATTCCACTCCCTGTAGTCGATGCACATTCTCATAGTGCCATCCTTTTTCTTGAAAAATAACACTAGAGCTCCCTAAAGTGAAGAACTTGGCCTAACAAATCCCTTTTCGAGCATTTCTTGCAGTTGAGACATCATCTCTTTCATTTCAGTCGGTGCTAAACGGTACGGTGCACATGCTATCGGTGCTGTTCCTCGAACAAGATCAATTCTGAACTCTACCTGCCGTTCTGGCGGTAAGCCTGGAAGATCATCGGGGAACACATCTGGAAATTCACGTACTACCTTTATATCTTCCGCTTGCTTCTTTTCTATTTTAGCATCCAGAACATATGATAAATAGGATGAACATCCTTTTTACTAGACACTTACGCGCTTTGGCAATAGAAATCAACGGGACATCCCCTTTTCTCTTTTCCCCATAAACGAGTACAACATCATTTTCGGGCATAGGGATCCGAATTAATTTCTTGGCACAAAGAATTTCCGCTTGATTGTTCGTCAACCAATCCATACCAACGACAATATCAAACCCCCTAATCTCCATCAAAATCAAGTCAATCGAGAATTCCTTCCCTTCTACCATAAGGGTGCAGCATTTAACTTTCTCACGAACTAAGACTTAATCCCCGTTAGCTATGTCAACTACTAAGGCATCTTCCAAGGTAGTGACAGGCATAAAAAGATTGTGACACAAAAGACATATTGGCACCACAGTCAAATAATATTTCTGCAGGAATACAGTTAACAAGAAATGTACCAAAAACCACATCCTTCGATTCTTTTGCTTCATCCGTAGTCATATGAAATGGCCTACCCGTTGGATTTGGAGTATTCAACTTCCTTTCTTGATTTCCACCCTTCTTTAACTTTGGGCAGTCTCTTCGGTAATGACCCGACTGATTACATTCGAAACAAGTCAGCCTTTGGATGGGACAGTTCCCCATAGTGTGACCACTCTTACACATTTGTAACATTCCGTTGGAGCCACTCGGCACGGAACAAAATGTTTGCTTCTACATTTCTGGCACCAGTTCGGTTCTCGTCGAGGCTCAAAACGATTATTCTTAACATAAGGTTTAGATTTCTGAGAAGATTCCTATCGACCTTCCCATTTTCTTTTCTCCCCCACTTGGGTCTTCTCTTCTTTATCTTTGGCATACACTTCCTCTATTATTTTGGCTTCCTCTATCGTTTCCCTCAGTGTCAAAGCTTTGGAATTTCGGACTCTTGACATCATATCTGCCGATAAGCCTTTCAAATACGCTTTTATCTTTTCTTTTTCAGTTGTGGCCACATGCCCCACCAAGTTTAATTTCTCCAGGAATACGCGAGTGTACTACCATATTGAAGAAGTACCCTTCTTAAGAGTTCGAAACTCTTATTCAGTACGATCCATTTCGTTCTCGTTGCAGTATTCTTCTAAAATCTTCCGTTTAAATGATTCCCAGGTCATGGCTTCCAAAACTGGAGCCGTCACCGTTGATGTCACTATATTCCACCAGGTCAAGGCATTTCCACGTAACATATGAGATCCAAATCTGACCTTTGATTCTTCGTCGCACTCACAAGCTCTAAATGCTTGTTCCATCTCTCTAATCCAATTCATGTACACAATTGGATTATCAGAATGTAATAACCGGGTTTTAATTTTTTGTCGATAAATAGAGTTAGGGAAGAAGTTCAAAAAATAAGAAGTTTTGTGTTTCAAGTGTGAAAAAGGAGAAGTTTTGTGTTTTAGTGGAAAAAGTATAAAAAAGGGTGGAAAACCCTAATTCTATCATTTTTCCAAATTACCCGGTGTGTGTGTGGGGCGGCTAAGAGAAAGTGTGCTAGTAGAGAAGGGTTCTTGGCAAATTGAAGAGGAAGAAGTAGAAATCTCAGCTGAGTTTTTGGGGAAAAGCTTAAGAATCATCAAGGTGCAGTAGAAGGGAGAATCAATCCAGTAAGAGGATTAAACTAGGACGACAGGTGAGTTTTTCTAAACCCAAACTGTATATGTGTGATGATTCATGTTTATATACAACTCATATATATCAATGTTTTAAATTACACAGTGTGATGTGTGCATAACTAAATGAATTATGGATGAACTGCTATGGCTATGGTGTCAAATGGGGGTGTGTCCCATGTTGTTATTATATATATGAATTCGTTTCATATACGGGCGGTGTGTGCCCTTTACGCTGTCACGGTGTGTGTGACTATAGCGTGTGTGAGCCAATAGCACGTGTCATGGTGTGATTATCTCGAAAGTGTGTTACATTGCAATTTCTAATAAAATCTCTTGCTGCGACTTTTATAAACATTATAAACTCTGGTGTGAACTTGTTTTGAGGGAACTCACTAGACCTCCCGGTCTAATCCTCGCATTCAAAACTAAAAACCTTTTCAAGTAAGCAGGTAGCCGAGAGCTCGATTAGAGGATTGGCAAGACGTGAGTCGGAGCTTGCGTTTAGAAGGATTAGAAGAATTACGTTTTATTGTCTAGTTATATTTCTCAGCTGTATTTAGGGTTATTTCTGCAAACCCAATATTGTAAATCCTTGGCAGCGTGACTATGTTGAGCCATTTTGGCATTTTGATTTAAAGAGGTAGCTTTTGGAATGATTGTTTGATGTGGGTTGTTACACAGAACCAACAAACTCTGGCAGCTTACAACTTAAAAACGTCTTATAGGAACAAACTTTCTCCTATTTACATTCTACACCGGATTAATAGGTTGAGTTACAGTACCAGTACCCATCTCTGGTCTTTGTGACTCAACATTTCTGCCATTAAACATTTTCATAAACATCTCTTGTTGTTGAGTCAGTGCATTATTCATGAGCCACATCATGTTCTCCATCATACGGGATTCCATAGTGGAATCCATCGTCACCGGGTTGGAAGTACCGACATTCGTTCGATGCGTTTGACTCCCTCTTTCTCCCAGAATGGGTGGCCTTGGTGGACTCTCATAAGTTCCACCTCTTTCAGGTTGATTTTCAATCAGTTCATTTGTTGCCCTATTTTCTGAAGAAGTAGGAGATCTTGTTGGTGTATTCACCATCGTATTCTAAATAACACCTGAAGATAACCATACGAAATGGCTATACACGATCTTAAACATTAGAAACGTACTTTAACGTTCATTAATCACCATAACAATTTAAAAACAAGTATGCTTACGTAACAATATATTCATAATAACAGTAGCTAATTGAAATTATGAACATACTATACATAAGAATCCTCGTTACCATCATCACAGTTCTTAATTTACGTATTTCCGTCGACTCTAAGACTATCTCGTCTTAGTATATCTACCCAATCTCACAAATCATATCTTAATCATCTCAGCTTAAGTCTAGGTATCTCACAATCATATCTAGTTCACTTAAACTACTGCTCTGATACCAAACTGAAACAACCCTAAAAATCACCATAAATTTAAACCTTAATTTATCAAAATAATTTACAACATCTTTCAAAAGTTTTCATATCCATATGGAAAATTTGTGACAAGGTCTATAATTACATCTGATCTATCATAAACATTCGACTAATCTAATTCATAACCAATAAAATCAGATTATACGGGTTGTCTATAATATCTCCAAAATAATCCGTGTCCCACTAAATTCTCCATAGCGTCTCCAAAATACAGTTCTGGTACTCCTCGACACTCATCTCTTCGTATCCCTTCACTCAGATGAGATAAGACAATCTCCTCTCTTAGCTGACCTTCATTTTATACCCCAATTTTTCCCAATTTCAGACTTTAACCCAAAACTATCCTAATTGATGAAACTAACCCCAAGTTTCAAAATCTCACAACTTAACCCAAAAACTTTAGCCAATTTCATTTCAATTCTTTCAACATTCCGTTTAAAATAACACCTTCCCATTATGTTAACATTCTTCCAAAATAAAAAGTACAATAATTTTGGAAATTTTCGAAGTGTTACATATCCTAACGTCACTAGGGTATGTACAAGGAACACTTGTCTCTTCTCGAGTACATAGTTGTGTACACTTTTGTATTTTCTAAATAGATTTCGATTATATTTCGTTTTTCTATTTGTATTCCTTATTATCTTGCTTTCTATGTGTGTCTTCGTTTTTCTGTTTATACTTCCCATACAACTAACACCTCTTCTGAAGGTTCCACACCAAAGTTCAAGACCACAAGGTAATTCTTTGTGAGTTCCAGATTGACAGGTAACAATAAAATCAATGAGCAATAACAATAACAATTGTTGATTTCAACTTGTCATCCATCTCGTATTCATTCAATGTATCAATCGTTCAGAGAATATTACAATTCAATGTAGGGAACGATTACTAAACAATAATCTCTAATGAATTGCTAACCTAAAACTAAAGGTTAACTAAACCTTATATACTAAGGCTTTAGACAAACAAGGCCTAAGCCCATTAGGCTAAACTAAGCCCAATTAACATAATTAAGGCTTTTACGATAATTAATTAATCTAATTAAGCTATATAATTCTTTCTAATATGTAGGACATTTATGGTCCTAACAATCTCCCCCTAAAGATATATAAAGAAAAATCGGTCTTGAAACCTTCAGGTCTTGAACTTCTCTTCCTTTAGAATCGTTGAAATGCAATGATGTTGCTTGTCTTCATGTCTTTTCAGCACTCCCCCTTGAATAAAGCTCTTGGTCTTTAATGAATCAGTCTTTGAACTGCGAGTTGAATTGGCCGTGAGTTGAATTGGCTTTCAACTTTAAGAACTTGTAGAACCAGTATGCTTGAAGGAGGAAATACTGAATTGTAGCGAACACCACTTGATAAAGGATGAGAAGAGTTGATCACTTGTAAGCACTTTGATCAATTTTCGGACTTCGGAACTTGACCAAATAACGGAACTGATCAATCAACAGTTACTCCCCCTCGGATCCGCTTTTGCTAACTCCCCCTTAACTTGATATTTGGTGTCTTTGAATCTGTACCCTTTCTCCCCCTCATGATGAGTAGGAGCATCCGGAGCATCATGTATGTTCAAAGACAATAGTGACGAGTAGTAAAAAATCCAGATCAAAACATTAAGTAACCAGAATTGGGTAAATATCTAACACATAAACACAAAAGTAACTGTTATCACAACAATTAAAATAATTGTGTAGCCTATGTTCAGAGTTGGCAATGGGGTATCTCTGATAGGACTTCCAGTTATCACTGAAGTAAAATTTTAAAAAAATTACTTCTCAAACTGTTCCGGCAATATCATGAAGATATGCGATGGGAATCACAAAGACTCGTGCATGTGTGAAAGAAAATAAATTCTATCTGTTTGGCTCAAAATATTGATTTAACCTTGGACTCAAGTTAAAATTAATTGACACAGTGATTAGAATATGAAGTTCGGAGACCGTAGCTGATGTCTTCCTTTTTCAATATCTAAGACCTCTGAGTGAGGAATAGATAGATTATGTGCTAAATCTCCGTGTATATATGAAACAAGCATCTGTTGAGAGATGCTTGAGTGGCTAGGTGGGGTGACACGAGTTATCGACACTGGGTCCATGTCTGTTTCAATATTCATCTCCAAAGAACGAGAATGAATAGATTGTGTGGTTACCCGGATAACTGACTCGGTTTGGTTAGGACCAATAATTCTTTTAAGTCCTGTCACATCCTCACCATTTTTTTTTCTCTCCGAACTTATCTAACAATCTAGACCCCTCACTGTTGTCTCTAAGTGATGTGTTTCTTGGGTAGGTCCTTCCGGTTCTGGATAGACCATAGAAACGTTGTAATTCCTAACACTCCTTTCATGCATCGAGTAGAACAATTTAGTAAACAGTGAAGTACGAGTTCTAAACTGAAATGTTTAGAAGTCGAAACATTTAAGAACGAGTCCTGATCTGAGATGATCAGAAGTCATAAAATTAAGTCCGAGTTCTGATTTGAGGTAATCAAAAGTCATAAAAATTAAGTCCGAGTTCTGATCTGAGATAATCAGAAGTCATACTTTTAAGAACGAGTTCTGAACTGAATTGTTCAGAAGTCATAAAATTAAGTCCGAGTTCTGATTTGAGGTAATCAGAAGTCATAGTTGAAATACCAGAATTTCAAGAAACAAAATCAAGCGCAAAAATGATTGACTCATTGGGCACATTATGTTCAAAAATGAAACAATGATTAGAAAGTTTAATTGTGAAGAACAAGTCACAATTAACATATCAGAAAAGAATTGAATCATTTACAAGAAATAGCGAACTTGGAAAACAACTAGGAATTCAAACGAGTGTATTTCCATCGATAAATCAACAAACATGTGAGACATGGAAATAACTAAGTCAAAAAAACTGACACGTGGCAATCATGGAATTTAAAATTGGAGAATAACAAACACAAGTAAGTTATCCAGAATGAATGACCACGGTCTTTGAATTCAGTTGAAGTTCACTTACCTTTCATAGAATAGTACTCCCCCTCAAATGTGGCATAACCTTCGAATGCAGTCATGTGAAAAGAATGTTATGATCTAAGCGCACATGACGTTCCTGCAAAATAAATTAGAAGGATTTTGGTATCCATCCATTGATGGATCCTTGACGGTTAGATGCCCTATTAAAGTGAGGACCGGGGATACTATACGAACCGTACCAATGAGATGAATATTTACGGTCAACAAAATCATTCGAACCACATGTGGAACAACAAATACAATCATGAGAAAGTTGAAGCAACTGTTGAATTGAATAGACTCTTAAGGGAAACATCACATTTTGTTCAACAGAAGTTCGAGAATTAAGAGCATCATGATTGTGATTGTATGCCCTAGCATGTGAAACTGGCTTAAATGACTTTGTACTCGTTTTGCTTTCATTAGACTTTTTCACCACCCAAACTTGTTTGAACCCTTTTCTTCGGCCATTATTATCTGAATTACCATGAAATGTATGACCAATAGAGTTTGAGTAGGAAGGATGTCTATCAGTCGATCGACCGGTCTTTTGTCGGGGTTGTGATTGATTTTGTGAACGAGAATCAGTTTTAGAAACCTTGATCACAATCGGGGTCTTAGAACATTCGCCGTTTTGAAAATTGACCGGGCGATTTACTGCTTTAGAAAGAAAGTCGGTATGACTCGGAAGAGGTTAGTCAAATGGAAACGATTCAAACCCTTCATCTAAACTACCCTCAGAATTCATGAAATTAGAAAGGTCAACATTAGGAATCGATGGACTAGGATTGGTCGAGGGAGGTGAGGAACACTTTGTGTTTGTGTGCTTAGGTGAATCTGGTGTGGAAGCTAAGACAAAATCAGAGTTTAGATTCTTTAAAACACATTTGTCTTGAGACTCTTTACCGTTTTGTGAAGAAGTTTTTCGAATAAAAGCCTTACACGAATATGTATCAGATGAGTTAGAGGAAAGTTCGGGTGAAATCAGCTTTTCAGATTGGAGTAGGTCAATCTTCTCTTGGAGTTGACCATTTCTCATATGCTCCTTAATCGCTTCTGTTGCCAAGGAAGACAGTTTTGATGTGAGCTTATTGATTTCACACCGAAGGATTTCGTGTCCTTCATCCGACACAACTTCGGTTTTCTCCGATTTGAGATTCTCAAGTTCTGTGATAAGCGCTTGCTTTTCCTTTTTACAACTTGACCTTTCCTTCTCGAGTGACTCCTCTAAGTCGACTATTTTTGCTTCCAAACCGAGAGGGGGAACATAGAGTTTGAACTCATCCGTCTCAGTTTTGGGTTCGGTTGCTTGGGCCTCATCCTTTTTGGAGGAATCCTTGGGCGTCACAACCTTTGTAACGTCCCAAAAATTACAAGAAATTTTAAAATTTTTTAAAACATACATTTCATTATAAAAATCACCCCAATCTAATAATGTGCAAACCAAGTTGAAACATTTCGTTTACCAAACCATTCAAAAAGTTACGCAGCGGAAAATGTTATAAATAAAGTCTAGAGGTTTAAAAGTAAAAATTAAAAAAACATCATCAACGCTCCGCGCTCGTGTGTACCGTCAAACCTGCCTGCCCCTCGCACCTGAGATCACAACATAAGGGAAAAGGGTAAGCTAAAGCTTAGTGAATTCAAACACACACGTAGGTAGCAACCCACGTATATCGCCCCTACTCGCAAGTAGGCCACATCACTATCACCTTGAATACAGCCACAATCAATTATCATATAAAGACAAACCTCGGTCCCACCGAGCAACTAGATAAATTAATTATAAGCTCAGTCCCACCGAGCCCCCGGTCCCACCGAGTAAAACAAAATATAACTAAGCTTAGTCCCACTAAGCCCTCGGTCCCACCGAGTGAGCAAAATATAAATATACAAATCGCCAATCATTAACAGTTACCACATACCAATTATCTCATGCAACCACATAATTACACGTAACAACCAATAACACAAAAACAACATACATGAAATTCCTAACTACGCGGTGAAAGAACTCACCTCAAAAGCGCGTCTAGCTCGTAATCAAAATTCCAAGCTCCACAATCCAAAAATCACTTCCCAATACCTAAACGAACGTTAACATGCATTAATACGAGACTCGGACCTAAAGACGCGACGCACGCTACAACCGTCACTAAAATGACTTTTCCACCTAACTAAACGGGTCTGTTCGGGACCTGATTCGACCCTCTTAAACCCAGAAAATCCTCAAACATTTTATATGACTAGAAAGTGCTCTGAGTTACGGCTCCAAGGACATATCGCACGCGCTCTAACGATTTTTCTACAATTTATTATGGATTTTACAAAACTGATTATGTGCACAGCGAAAAAACAGCACCTTTCGCTACAAACAGCAGTTTAACTCAATTTACAGCCCGAACTGGATTTTGCACAAAACCCGGAAAAGTTGCTAGACTCGAAAAGGGAACTTTTGGCACCAATTTCACCCCAATCCGAGCTACGAGTAAAAAGTTATCGGCTACGCAAGAACAGGGCAGAATCCAGAATTCTTTACATGAAATGACGAACCGCTGAACTTGCGGCCACTTTTTCTCCTAGCTCGAGGCCGAACCAGTTTTCCGCTAAAACACAGAAAACGTGCCTGGTCCCGAGCTCGAAGCGTGGGCGCCAGTTTCGGCTCAATCGGAGTTATGACGGAAAAGTTATAGCCGTCGCAAAACAGTGGCGGAACGGTTATTCACATAAACTGACGATTTTTTATAAGGCGATTACGCAACTGATTTTTTTTTACGAGTTCGGGTTTTCTAAGCAACGGTGGGTTTAGGTCAGTAGGGTCCCGCCACACGAGCACCACCCACCGCCCTCTCCGGCAGGGTGGTCGCCGGCGGCGGCAGCAGGCGGCGGTTGCTCGCCGGAAAAAGAATAAACAAGAACGAACAAGATAGAGCGAGGGGAACGGCTTACCTTGCGATGGTCGTTTCTCTTCCCTCGACTTCTCCGGTGAATGGAAATCCTCCGGCGACTGGAACTCCGGCGACTGGAACCTCCGGCGACTGGAACTCCGGTGACCACTCTCTCTCTTCTTCTCTTGGTTCTCTCTCTTGCGATCTCTTTCTCTCACTCACTAATTCTCCCTCTCGGCAAAATCCAAACCAAAAGAAAAACCCACAACAATCAAAGGGGCTGTTTTGTTGCTGATTTTGGAAACCGACGAGAAGAGAGAAAGGGGGGGGGTCGGTCCCCCTTCCTTAGCCGTTCACCCCACAAAAATCCCTTGTGTCCACAATTGGCCCCTAAACTCCAACACCTTGGCACTTTTGATCCCTAAATTCCCATTACATTGTAAAAAAAAAAATAAGGTTTGCCATACCTAACATTCGAGGTCCCTTTGACAACTTCCGTTAAAGAGACTCGCTAGAAAAAAAATTAAGGATTTTAAAAAAACATACCGGGACACGGGCTTTACAACTCTCCCCCGCTTGAATTAGACTTCGTCCCCGAAGTCTACTCCTGCAAACAGCTCCGGATAATTCTCTCGCATCTCCGCTTCAGGTTCCCAAGTCCACTCGGAACCCTTTCGGTGTCTCCATTGAACCTTCACCAACCCAACAACCTTGTTCCGCGAGGTTCTCGTCCTCCTGTCAAGAATAGCAATTGGCTTTTCCACATAATTAAGCCGCTCATCGATCTGAATATCTTCGAGCGGTACTACTGCAGACTCATCCATCACACACTTCCGCAATTGCGAAACGTGGAAGGTGTTGTGAATCAAGTTCAGTTCCTCCGGTAACTCTAACCGGTAAGCCACTTTCCCCACGCGGGCGATGATCCGGTAAGGTCCAATATAACGAGGCCCTAGCTTCCCGCGCTTACGAAACCGGATCACCCCTTTCCAGGGTGAAACCTTCAATAACACATAGTCGCCAACTTGAAACTCCAAGTCTGATCGCCTTTTATCGGCGTAGCTCTTCTGTCGACTCTGAGCTGTAACCAAACGATCCCGCACAATCTGTATCATCTCGGTCGTCCTTAACACAATGTCAGTGCTCCCTAGCACCCGATGACCCACTTCGCCCCAACAAACGGGCGTCCTGCACTTCCTACCGTACAACAGCTCGTACGGCGGCATGCCAATACTAGAGTGATAGCTGTTGTTGTAGGAAAATTCTGCTAGAGGAAGGTGCTGATCCCAACTACCTCCAAAGTCAATGACACAAGCTCGAAGCATATCCTCGAGGGTCTGAATGGTTCGCTCGCTCTGACCATCCGTCTGTGGATGGAAGGCTGTACTAAAGTGTAACCGTGTACCCATCTCCGACTGGAACTTCTCCCAAAACCGGGAGGTAAAACGAGTATCCCTGTCGGAGACAATCGAAACTGGCACCCCGTGCCTGGCCACGATCTCACGCACAAACACCTCCGCAAGCTTCTCCGCCGAGGAGCTCTCCCTGATGGCCAAGAAGTGAGCACTCTTGGTCAGACGGTCAACAATCACCCAGATGGCATCATTCCCACGGGGAGTCCTTGGGAGTTTCGTTATGAAGTCCATGGTAATTTCTTCCCATTTCCAAACCGGAACCTCCAACGGTTGCAATTTCCCATGAGGTCGTTGATGTTCCGCTTTGACCTTCCGACAGGTCATACATACCTCCACACATCTAGCCACATCCCGCTTCATGCCGGGCCACCAGTAACCTTCGCGCAAGTCCCTGTACATTTTTGTAGCCCCCGGATGAATCGAGAACTTGGACTTATGCGCCTCATCCATCAGCACCTGACGGTTCCCACCGAGGAGTGGAACCCAAACCCTACCATGTCGAGTTAACAACCCACGACTATCACGAATAAAATTCGGGATTTCCCCCGACACTCTTTCCCGCTTCGCATTCTCCTCTAAGACAGCCACCTCCTGAGCGCTTTTTATTGACTCCAAGATAGGGGCCACCACTGTCAATCGCTGACATAAACCCCTCAATGGCTCACCGACCGGGTGTCGGCTGAGTGCGTCCGCGACCACGTTCGCTTTACCCGGGTGGTAAAGTATCTCGCAGTCATAATCCTTCAGTACATCGAGCCATCTTCGCTGGCGCATATTAAGATTCTGTTGATCCATCAAGTACTTGAGGCTCTTATGGTCAGTGTAGATTGTACACTTGACACCATAGAGATAGTGCCTCCAAATTTTAAGAGCAAACACTACCGCTCCCAACTCCAGGTCATGCGTCGGGTAATTTGCTTCGTGAGGCTTCAGCTGTCTAGAAGCGTAGGCTATGACCTTGCCGCGCTGCATAAGCACGGCACCCAAACCCTGATGTGATGCGTCGCAATACACCACCAAATCCTCCATACCCTCAGGCAAGGTTAGTACAGGAGCCTCGCACAACCGCCTGCGTAGCTCCTCAAACGCCTTCTGTTGCTCCTCACCCCAGCTGAAGGCCGCAGATTTCTTCGTCAATCGCGTCATCGGCAACGCGATCTTGGAGAAATCCTGAATAAACCTTCGGTAATACCCCGCCAAACCTAGGAAGCTCCGCACCTCGGTAGGAGTCTTCGGTACTTCCCACCGTAACACTGCTGAGATTTTAGCTGGGTCAACCATGATACCATCCTGGTTCACGACATGTCCTAAGAACTGGACCTCTCGTAACCAGAATTCGCACTTGGAAAACTTCGCGTATAACTTCTCTCGCCTTAAAACCTCCAACACTTCCCGAAGATGTACCTCGTGCTCCTCCTTGGACTTGGAATACACCAGAATGTCGTCGATGAATACAATCACCGATCTGTCCAACATCGGACTGCACACACGGTTCATGAGGTCCATGAATGCTGCTGGTGCATTGGTGAGCCCAAAAGGCATCACCACGAACTCGTAATGACCGTACCGTGTACGGAAGGCTGTCTTCTCTGTGTCCTCACTCCTGACCCGCATCTGGTGGTACCCTGACCGCAAGTCGATCTTAGAGAACCATGAGGCTCCCTGAAGCTGGTCGAATAGATCGTCAATCCTCGGCAACGGATAACGATTCTTTACCGTAAGCTTATTCAGCTCCCGGTAATCTATACACATTCGCTGTGACCCATCCTTCTTCTTTACAAATAAAATAGGTGCTCCCCACGGCGAACAGCTCGGTCTGATGAACTCCTTTTCGAGTAGTTCCTGTAACTGGGCGTGCAGTTCTTTCATTTCCGGTGGGGCCAGGCGATAGGGTGCCTTGGCCACCGGAGCAGCACCCGGGATCAGATCGATCCGAAACTCTACCTGTCGTTCGGGAGGTATCCCCGGCAAATCCTCAGGGAATACGTCGATGAACTCCCGTACAACTGGCACATCTTCCGCAGACTCCTTCTCCTCCCCAACTCTCGTGTCTAACACATATGCCAGGAACCCCTGACCACTATGCTGAAGGTACCTTCGAGCTCTCGCAACCGAACATATAGCCGTAGTCCGCCTAGACGAATCTCCCTGTACTAACAGTTCTCCCCCGCTTGGGGTTCGAACTCGCACTTGTTTGTGGCGACAAACAATCTCCGCGTCGAACTTATCCATCCAATCCATTCCCACAATCACACAAAGCTCCCGCATGGCAATCGGGATCAGGTCAATGGGAAACCGCACTCCTGAAATCTCTAAAATGCACCCGCGAAACACATCCGTGACCGTCAAGGTCCTATCATCAGCCACCTCAACAACAAGAGGATGACTCAAACGTCCTACCACTCGGCCCAAACCCTCGCTAAACGTGCGTGACACAAAAGAGTGAGTAGCCCCACTATCAAACATCACAACCGCAGACACCGAGTTAACTAGGAACGTGCCTACCATATAATCCCGACACAAAATAATAAACAACATGCAAAGGAAAAACAAGAAGAGGGAAACAAAGGGAATGTACCTGTAACCACTTTAGGCGTCGCCTGCGCCTCATCCACCGTCAACTGGTGGACTCTGCCTCGAGCCGCTCCCGCCCCCGACGGGCCTGCTCGACCATCGGTAATACGTAACGGGGCATTCCCAGGCGCCCTCGGTGCTCCACCCCCAGTAGCTACCCCTGCCCTAGGACAGTTGGCCCTTACATGGCCTGTCTGATTACAGTTGAAACAAACCACTAACGGTACCCTACAATCCCGGCTAAGGTGACCGGGTTGGCCACACTTAAAACACCCCTCAACTCTCCTCACCCCGGTATCTCGGGGTTTAAACCCGCCACCCCTAGAACCCGTGCGCGTATCCGTGAACCTCGATCTCTTCGGTGCTGCCGAGATGGGCGTCACCGGCTGTGCTGCCTTCCGTTTCTTGGCTTGGGTCTCCAGCTCAATCTCCCTCCTCCGAGCAGCGTCCATCATGGCAGACAGCGTAGTATACTGAGCCGTGCTAACAAATTCCCGAATCTCCGTGCGCAACATATCCTTATACCGTGACATCTTCATCTCTTCCGAGGCAGCATACTGTGGGCAAAATAATGACATCTCAGTGAATTTCTTGTTCATTTCCTTTACTGTCTCTGTAGTCTGTGTGAGCTCTAGAAATTCCTTCGCGAGTCGTTCCATTTCTACCGGCGGTACATACTCTGCACGGAAACGAGTGACAAACTCGTCCCAAGTCAAGGTAGTGCGCTCGGCAGGCGTCAATGCCGTGGCGCACCAATCCTTCGCGCCGTCACGAAGTAGGTTTACTGCAAAACGGACCTTTAGGTTGTCCGGGCAGCCACTGGTCAGGAAAGCGAATTCCATGTCGGATACCCACCTCATGCTGGTAATAGGATTCGGGTCTCCTTTAAATTCTGGTGGGGAACAGGCAGAGAGATCCCGATACTGGAACTCTCGGGTACGAAGCTGACCCTCCGCAGGCAGGGGAATAGCCGCAATACGCTCCTCTAGAAGAATCACCACCTCATCTCGAATAGCGGTGATGATCTCGGGAATCGCCTCCCCGATCGCGTGAGACACCTCTGTAGCAATCAGCTCCCTAATACGCTCCTCAGTAAGTCCTGCCTCAGCCTGCGGCGCAGCCGCGCGGTTCCTTCTAGTGTTGACCATTCTAAAAAAAATCAGAGAGTTATTAACACAACTAACTCACCCTACCACTGTCACGTTCCACACCTTGGCTTCCTAGCGACTCTCCCCGACTCGAGCATGGATCCTGTGCTTCAGATAGTAGGAGCTCGGCTACTACCCTTCACACCTATCCTTACTCGTTTCGAGTCCTGTCCCGGGACGTCCAAGTAGTTGGTTTCCACAAACAACACGTATACACATTCCAGTAACTGCTAACACTTTACCTAGCTCTCTAGAATAGTCATATCACCCCACTACCCTTGCTAAGACGGAAATCCCACTAACCCTGACGAGTCGCCTCGTGAATGCACAGTCGTATACAGTGTAAAAATCAGATAGGCGTTCGAATAAAAGATTCTACCCTAGAACGGTTAGACTCAAACAAGAGCTGCGCAATAGAACTAAATCCAATATTCTAAGGCTATTCAGTTCCTACCGCATACAACCTAAAGTGCATTCGCTTAACCACCTATCAGAGCTAGCATGATTTCCAATAAGCAAGTAATAAGCATACAGTACCATACAGTTCACATAAGCAATCTAGCATGCATACCCTATGCCTAGAAAGCGATATTTACACTAAGCTCCTTACCTTCCCAGCTGGCATCGGCTGACTGTACACACTGCGCCCACGATCACCGTTTCCCAAACGGGTTTTCTCTTTTCATTTAATTTTTAAAAAGATCAAATAAAAGAATTTAAAATCTCTTAGCCGCAACTTGAGACCAAACACACCGAGATGTGCTTGATTCACTCAAGCTGTGCTCTGATACCAAGTTGTAACGTCCCAAAAATTACAAGAAATTTTAAAAATTTTTAAAACATACATTTCATTATAAAAATCACCCCAATCTAATAATGTGCAAACCAAGTTGAAACATTTCGTTTACCAAACCATTCAAAAAGTTACGCAGCGGAAAATGTTATAAATAAAGTCTAGAGGTTTAAAAGTAAAAATTAAAAAAACATCATCAACGCTCCGCGCTCGTGTGTACCGTCAAACCTGCCTGCCCCTCGCACCTGAGATCACAACATAAGGGAAAAGGGTAAGCTAAAGCTTAGTGAATTCAAACACACACGTAGGTAGCAACCCACGTATATCGCCCCTACTCGCAAGTAGGCCACATCACTATCACCTTGAATACAGCCACAATCAATTATCATATAAAGACAAACCTCGGTCCCACCGAGCAACTAGATAAATTAATTATAAGCTCAGTCCCACCGAGCCCCCGGTCCCACCGAGTAAAACAAAATATAACTAAGCTTAGTCCCACTAAGCCCTCGGTCCCACCGAGTGAGCAAAATATAAATATACAAATCGCCAATCATTAACAGTTACCACATACCAATTATCTCATGCAACCACATAATTACACGTAACAACCAATAACACAAAAACAACATACATGAAATTCCTAACTACGCGGTGAAAGAACTCACCTCAAAAGCGCGTCTAGCTCGTAATCAAAATTCCAAGCTCCACAATCCAAAAATCACTTCCCAATACCTAAACGAACGTTAACATGCATTAATACGAGACTCGGACCTAAAGACGCGACGCACGCTACAACCGTCACTAAAATGACTTTTCCACCTAACTAAACGGGTCTGTTCGGGACCTGATTCGACCCTCTTAAACCCAGAAAATCCTCAAACATTTTATATGACTAGAAAGTGCTCTGAGTTACGGCTCCAAGGACATATCGCACGCGCTCTAACGATTTTTCTACAATTTATTATGGATTTTACAAAACTGATTATGTGCACAGCGAAAAAACAGCACCTTTCGCTACAAACAGCAGTTTAACTCAATTTACAGCCCGAACTGGATTTTGCACAAAACCCGGAAAAGTTGCTAGACTCGAAAAGGGAACTTTTGGCACCAATTTCACCCCAATCCGAGCTACGAGTAAAAAGTTATCGGCTACGCAAGAACAGGGCAGAATCCAGAATTCTTTACATGAAATGACGAACCGCTGAACTTGCGGCCACTTTTTCTCCTAGCTCGAGGCCGAACCAGTTTTCCGCTAAAACACAGAAAACGTGCCTGGTCCCGAGCTCGAAGCGTGGGCGCCAGTTTCGGCTCAATCGGAGTTATGACGGAAAAGTTATAGCCGTCGCAAAACAGTGGCGGAACGGTTATTCACATAAACTGACGATTTTTTATAAGGCGATTACGCAACTGATTTTTTTTTACGAGTTCGGGTTTTCTAAGCAACGGTGGGTTTAGGTCAGTAGGGTCCCGCCACACGAGCACCACCCACCGCCCTCTCCGGCAGGGTGGTCGCCGGCGGCGGCAGCAGGCGGCGGTTGCTCGCCGGAAAAAGAATAAACAAGAACGAACAAGATAGAGCGAGGGGAACGGCTTACCTTGCGATGGTCGTTTCTCTTCCCTCGACTTCTCCGGTGAATGGAAATCCTCCGGCGACTGGAACTCCGGCGACTGGAACCTCCGGCGACTGGAACTCCGGTGACCACTCTCTCTCTTCTTCTCTTGGTTCTCTCTCTTGCGATCTCTTTCTCTCACTCACTAATTCTCCCTCTCGGCAAAATCCAAACCAAAAGAAAAACCCACAACAATCAAAGGGGCTGTTTTGTTGCTGATTTTGGAAACCGACGAGAAGAGAGAAAGGGGGGGGGGTCGGTCCCCCTTCCTTAGCCGTTCACCCCACAAAAATCCCTTATGTCCACAATTGGCCCCTAAACTCCAACACCTTGGCACTTTTGATCCCTAAATTCCCATTACATTGTAAAAAAAAAATAAGGTTTGCCATACCTAACATTCGAGGTCCCTTTGACAACTTCCGTTAAAGAGACTCGCTAGAAAAAAAATTAAGGATTTTAAAAAAACATACCGGGACACGGGCTTTACAACCTTATAGTAGTCAAAGTAGTCATTCGAGAGGTATTTCTTTGGATTTTTCTCATAATAATAGTTTGTAGGCTCATAACAAAAAGAAAGTTGCATTTTGGTCGTGTGTTTGCGCTTATATTCCTCAGTTTCCTCTTCCTTTTCAGGTTCAAGAGGACCAGTCCATCTTATCCTAAACTTTGGATACTTTTTGTCTATACACAGACACCCAAAATCATAGAGGGTAGGTGTGAAGTGTATACCCTTTTTCAAGTAATGTGGGTTATCGTATCCGATTCCCCATTCCTTGTTAAAGTATGTGAATATCTTGGGTTTATTCATATAAATAGTCTGGTCTGTTTGGCCTCTTTTGTGGAGTTTGGTTTCAAGATCAATTATTTTATTGACAAACTCCTTGTGCTGAATTTGAAGAGCAGAGCATTGATAGACAATCTCTGCTTTCTCATTCTCACACTGATCAAGCTTTAAGGTCCGTTCAGATATCTTGGCTCGAAGATCTTTTGGTGCTATTGAAAGATTAGCACACTTTTCCTTTAGGTAGGTGTTGTCAGATTTAAGCTTTTCTGTTATCTTTGTTTGAACATCTAACTTTTCTTTTAACGAATTAATTTCAAGTAGTTGCTCATTCGAACTCTACCTTTTGACCAAGCGGTTGAATCTTATCAACTAAAGCATTATGAGTTGGTAGACATACCTGACAAGATTCTCCAAGAGCTGGAGGCGTGGTGTGGTTTCTCATTGCAAAAGCATCTCGAGACATCTTTGATGATTGCACTAATGTGATCGTCAGACGTTGGTTCGATTCAAAGTGGTGTCCTAACGCAAAGCACTAAGAGTGATATATGCTAAAACAGGTAAGAAATTGACTAAGCAAAGCTTACCGGATAGGAATCCGGATAAAGAAGTCTGATCTGGAAGTGTCCGGATCAGATTAAAAAAATAAGGCAATAAGCAGAAGTGACCGGATGAAGTAGAGTTACCGGAAACCTGAGGGTTACCGGGTATGTCAACTTTACCGGATGAGTCAACAAAGCAAAAACAACTTACCGAATGCGAATAAACAAGTATCAAACTTACCGGATGAAAAGCTCACTGGATAACTGGATGTTACCGGATGACAAGCTTACCGGATGAAACAAATAAAGTAAGAACTTACCGATAAAATTTAAACCAAATAACTAGCTTACCGGGTGAGAGAACGTACGGAATGAAATGGCAGTTACCGGGAACTTCTCCGGTATATGGGACTTACAGAGTGTGACTTCCGGTATCCAGGTATGATCCGGATAGTTGTCCGAAAAGTGAAAGTAGCCGATAAGTGGAAGTTACCCGGTAACTTTGAATTACCCGGTAACAAGAGAAATAAGGAAACTTACCCGGTAACACGATGATGTACCCGATAACCATGGTTGTGGTGTCCAGTAAGTGCGGCTAAGGTTTCCAAGACGATTGGAAATCAACTAGGGTTGCTTAGAATCGTTCCTAAAAAGTTAGGAACTCGACAAAATACAATAATAACAATACCCGAATCGAATTTGAAGCCAAATAACAAGTTTTTGATAGAAAATTTGGATTTTTTGCAAGAACAGAGACCAAAAACTTGAGATTTTGATTTTGCTTAGAAACGACTGAGATGATCGAATTAAGCACTCAAAATTTGCAGAAACGTTTACTAAGATGATACGAACAGAATGTGATAAACGAAAACAATCAATTTTTACCGAATCAAAATCTGAACAATATTGATCAAGAACACAGTCGAAAACTTTAAACATAAATCTTACGATAAACCTTTTATCACTTTGAATCGAATCGTCCGTTTGCTCTGATACCAATTGTGAGTTCCAGATTGACAGGTAACAATAAAATCAATGAGCAATAACAATAACAATTGTTGATTTCAACTTGTCACCCATCTCGTATTCGTTCAATGTATTAATCGTTCAGAGAATATTACAATTCAATGTAGGGAACGATTACTAAACAATAAGCTCTAATGAATTGCTAACCTAAAACTAATGGTTAACTAAACCTTATATACTAAGGCTTTAGACAAACAAGGCCTAAGTCCAGTAGGCTAAACTAAGCCCAATTAACATAATTAAGGCTTTTACAATAATTAATTAATATAATTAAGCTATATAATTCTTTATATATCTTTCAAATATTTCCCGGACTAAAACCGTTCCTGATACGACTCAGATACCGGGATGTCAACTCCCGGGTCGTCTCCCGGGTAGGAGACTCCCGGTCCCAGCCCTTGTTATTTCCCGACTTACTCTCCCAATCCCGGGGTTTTGCCACTCCCGGACTCGATTCCGGGTTCGGTCAATCCCGTGACACCATATATTTAGCTTACCCCGATTTCCTTTGTGTTATGACCCTGGATCAATATGACTCCCGGGTAGGTTGGTTTTCTGGGTCCATTTACTTTCCCGGTTCCAATTCAAATCCGAGAAAAGCTAAATTCCGGGAAACTCGTCCAAACTGGTATTGACTCTGTCTTGCCAGGGTTGGTTTGTTTTCTTTTGATTACGAGTGTATATCTCACATATGTAACGTTTCCAGATATCCAAATGGCTCAACAAAACAATCCTGATCACAATGCCGATGCCGCACTCCTTCCTGCCGGACCGAACCTACTGATCGTACCAAACAACTACCATCTGGACACTGCATCAATCCTTTGCCAGTGTCTCATCATCATCGAGATCTTGAAAGGCCATTTCCTCCACCATGCACTGACGGAAAATGCTGAGGTTCTGAAGGTGTACGTGCAACAACTATGGAGGTCCTTAACTTCGTATGCTCGTGGGCCCAAAACTGTACTTGACGGACGAATTGACGCTACACCGGTGGTCATCACAAGGGACTTATTCCGCCAGGTCCTCCAACTTTCGGACGCCACTTCAATTCCCGGCAGAGTCAGATTCGACAACCCGGTTTCTGATGCACTGCTCTGCCAAGAAATCCATGCTCTTGGATACGCTAGGGATCTCAACCATCCATCACTCATCACTCGAGCTCACCTGACGCCGGTTTGGTACACGCTTTTCGCAGTCCTTAACCGATGCCTATCAGCGATCACAAAAGGCATCGACCAGACGAGCACCAATCTGCCGAGACTCATACATGGTGTGGGATATCACCGTCACACAGACTACGCGTTGATTCTATGGAACGAGCTAATCCAGAAGGTTCAACTGAAAGAGGGCAACAAAAAGCTAACGTGCCTTCTGTTCTTACGGTTTCTCCAAATCCTCGTCGCCTACTTTCTCGACGTCTATCCAACGATCCCAAGGCGCTCTACACACGAGGTATTCCTCTATACTCGTATGACTAGAGTGAAAAACAAATAGGAAATTCCAGGCATAGTTCCAATGATCATACCTGCTGGCCTGCTAGCTCTCGCGAATCCTTCGGCACCAGGTGTAGAGGAATATAGGAGAGAGAATAACTTAGTCGCTTCGATGGTCCAGCCAGATCCGGCAGGACCTACCCAAGGAGCACGTCCCGAGCGACATGAGGGTCCTCGTACTAGAGGAGGTAGGGTTCGGAGGGTAGGGGCCCCCGGACAGGGTGTGACGAGAGAAAGTCTTGTGAGGGGAACAGACGCGGGCGGTATCGAAAGATTATCACTCGAAGCTAGCCCGTCCCGTCGACCACCCACCCCACCCCATACATCCACACAGATCCAGGATGATGACCAAGCCTTACACGAAGTGGAAGTCTTCGAAATCATGCGTGCGACTGCACAAGAAGAACAAGCATCATCATCCAGCACAAAATCCGACTCCAACTCCGGATCTGCATCTGGATTTGGCTCTGGCTCAGAGTCGGGTTCCGAATCTGGTTCTGAATCAGGTTCTGAGTCCGGTTCCGAATCAGGGTCCTCGAGATCAGGTGTTGAGTCAACCGACTCGGATGATCATAGTGACGACCAGTTTCGTCTTGCACCCATTCCTCGAACCCAAGCCATGACTGGAGAGACAAGGAGAACGGTGGGAGTTAGAGTCAAAATGAAAACGAAAGTGAGCGAGTGAGGGAAAGGCGAAGTAAACAAAATAACGAGAGATATAGAGCGAAGAGGCAGTCCTCTCAGATTGCCTCCAACCAGCCTCCACATCTACTACCCCATCTCATTCGTTGGGAAAGGGTATTGAAAAAAACGTCGTAGACCTAGCGATGCACTCGCACACCCTCCCCGGCAACTCAGTAGTCTCTCGAAAGACTCATGTCTCATTTGTATACGGGGACGTAGCACAACTTCCACCGGTCTCTCACTCGGAGAGTTCCGCTGTTGAAACAAGAGAACTGTTGCCCCGATGCATAGTTGAGTCTAGAGCCACTTGATGATATACTTTCTTTGGCTAGGACACTTCAACCCAGTACGGCTAATGTCGAGATTCTTTGTGACTCGACCGGAACACCCAGAGTAAGTCTACCTCTTAGTGGATTACGAGGACAGGGTGAAAGTCCTGCCACGACTAATCTAATGCCAACCGTGAGCGCAGGCGGTACTGCGGTGCAATCCACCATAGTTACTACAACTGGCCGTCTTCGTGAGCCAGGTGTTAGATTACCATAGTTCATCTCCAAGGAACAAATGGACGGCGCCTTAAAGGCTGTCCAAACTGAGATATTGAAGAAGTTTTCGGAGGAAATGGACTTCAACAAACGGTTCATAAAGGGTAAGGAAGTGATGACCGAGCCACCAATACAAACACCTGTTCCACCTCCCCAACCTAAAACAACCCCACAAGACATGAGCATAGACTTCCTAAAAGCCGCCCTACTAGACAAGCTCTTGTCTCAAACCAACACTGATACATCCACCGAAGCTGACCTTATGAACCTTCTTCGATCACAAGTCGCACCCCCAAACACTTAACTAGATTCCCAAGCCCAACTACATGTCAAACTTGACAACCTTACCACCACACTAACTGATGTTCAACGCACCCTTGCCACTTTATCAGATAGGGTTGCCAGCCTCAAGAAGATGTGTAAGGGTCAAGCACAGGGCTTGAAGCGTAGGCATGATGATCAGGATGATCCTGATCAGCATGAGGGGGAGAAGCGCCGAAGAGTGACCGAGCTATCAACCTCAACAACAGACCCTATCACAGAAACTCCAACTGAGACTGAACCACTCATTCAAAGTGAATATCAGAACATGGTTCAAGACATGGAGTTATCGACACCGGTCAGAGAACAAGTGCCTGAGTCAGAAAACCCGATGGTTGAAAAGCCCGAGGGAGAAACATAAGAGATTTTGATGCTGACAGTTCCGGAAAGAGAAAATCTGGAATTCATAGATGAAGAGTCAGAAATTGATCCAGAAACGAAACGCATATGGAGTGAGAAATTCATGGTAGCCATTTAATCAGACACGGATTCTTTGTGGCACTACTCAGATGACAAACGAATGAATGATGATGATGATTATGATATAGCAGGAACATCTTCTGAAAAACCGATCCCAGAACCAGAAATGACTAAACCTCAACCTAACCAGCCAGTTCGTTGGGAGAGAGTTCGGATCTTGGTACCCTACCTCTTGAAACCATCAAACACTTCATGAAGTGCACCATCACTCTCTCATACATTAATGATTTTCAGATGGGGATTGAAAGCTGTTGGTCCCGAAAGGCCTAAACAAGTTTGTAGAAGGGGGGGGGGGGTTGAATACAAACACACTATTTTACTTTTCTAAATTGTTTATTGATAAATCATTAACAATTTACAGCTTGTTGCGGAAACAAGATTAAGGATAAACCTAAATCTAAACAAGTTGGAACACTAAGGTTTTCTTGCACTAAGAAAGATAAGGAGATTACTAATAAAATCCTATCTTGAGAGAGATTTGAACTTGTCCAGAGTTAGCAAGTTACTTCAAATGAAGTGAGTTCATCTCTTTATATACTGCATGCATTTAATGCAATTCAGTATACACTTTACACGTGTCATCAGCGGATTGGTTGCATGTCATTGACCTTTGTTGACAACCTTAGTAGCCGCATGAATGAACAATGTAGTATCAGAGTGGTTGTACGATTTCAGATTTTCGGAGGTTCTTTTCTGACACTTCGTACGGTGGCGTGCAAGGGAGGTTAAGACAAAAGTACTTTGTACGGAGGACTTCATGATCAGCTTTCGTTGATTCAGCGATTACCATTTACTATTCAGCGAATGATAAAGTTCAGCGATAGCTAAAGTCTTGTACTTGATACTTCACGTTGAGTGGACAAATCTGAGTCTTCGCTGATCCGCATCAGTTCATTAGGAGACTTGTCGCTGGTTCTTGAGCTTGATCTTCGACTTCAGCGTAGAACCTTTGTTGACGTGAATCTTGTCTTCAGGGATCATAAGTAAACAACTAACTTATCAGCGATCACCATAAGGACTGAACAGACTCAGCGATATGGTGAACAGTGTTCGCTGAATGTTTAATCTAAAAGAGCGAGAGTTCCTATCAGCAGTACTGTAAGATCTTAGTACTTATCAGCGATAGTGAAACTATGATACATATTGTTTACTTACAATTTTCACTAAGTATTTAAGAGAGGGTCATTATCAAATCACTGAGGGTTTGGATCAACAATCTCCCCCTATTTGATTATGACATAGCAACAAAGAGAATTGCTATTTAATGAAAACATAAGGATAAAAAGAACTCATAAAATATTTGTCCCTTTTACTGTTTTCTGGGATCTTTTCAGTACTGATGGAGTAAAGTACATTCGCTAAAATCTTTCTTTAAATCTTTGAATCAGGTTACAATATGAATAAGAAAGGTTACAAGTACAAGCGAAATAAATTACAAGTACTGAAGGATGACTGATACAATAGAGAAAATGGTGATTGTTGTCAGCCTTCAAAGGGTTCTTCCTTAATGAGAAGTTCATCAAGGGTTGTCTTTTCAGTTGGAATCATCCAGTCAGGAACCTTTTCTCCTTTATTCTTTAGCTTCAGAGCAGCTTCAAAAATCAAGGGTTTTAGGTGTCGTGCCTGAATGTCTTTTCTGAAGTCGCACAAGTAGATGAGATCTCTGAGATGTTCGATTGGAGTGATTGGAAGCTCAGCGATCCGTTGAAAGCATTTACGTCCGTCGTAGTCAAGAAAGAATATTCCATAAGGATTACTGATGACTTTACCAGGGACGAAAAGTTCACATGGTGGCAAAGAGATGTCAAGGGCAGATAGATCAGGATCAGGACCAAGTACTTCAGCGCGAGAGAAACCAATTCCAGTTTCATTTCGTATGACAGGACCTGAGTTTGAATCTTGACGTTTCTTCTTTGGAGAGCCCCTTTTTCTTTTCGGCTTTAGATCAGGAACATGAGGAATATCCACACAAGAAGATATCAAATCGATCTATCTGTTTATCAGCTTTTCAAAATGATCCTTGTACTCAGATTTTGATGGTTGGATAGCTAACCTCATCTCCAGCCATTCAGATAGACCATACCTTTTTACAGTGTCAGCACGAAAGGTTTCATATGAGCCATCTTCTCTGAACAGTTTGATGTCAACAATAGGTACTCCGATGGAGGTTCTTCCAGAGATGAATACCTTGTTGATCTTCGCTGGACGATATCTGAAGTGGATTTTCTCTTTACACCAGATCAGGGTGGTCGGAGAAACTTCAGCTTTCTTTTCCACGATCTTCTGGGCTTGTTCCCAAAGCTTTCGTTGGATTTGAATGGGAATACGCTTCAGCTTGGGGTCTTTGACAGATTCTTGAGTGAGCTTGATGGCGTATTCTCTGTCTTTATCTTCAGCTTCCTTCCTTTCAGCGATGAGGCGTTCAGCTCTGAGATGATCCTGGAATTCAGCTTTTGAAATTTTGAACTTAGGAGGAACTGAAGGTAGTTGATCGCGCTTTAGAATGATTCGCTGATCTTCGAATCGCTTTATCATTTCTTCTCTTCTCTTTTGATCTTCTTCACTCAGCTTTTGAGGATCTGAGGAAGGTCTGTTTCTGTGCGAGAGAGGTTGTTCTTCTGGTTCATCAGTCTCAGAGATTAAATCTAAGACTGGGATTATGTCTTCAGCGGTAGCTGGAATTATTGGTGAAGTCGCAATAGAAGATCCTTCAGCGATATCCTCAAACAGGGGAGAGGACTAGCTGAAACGCAGCGATCTTACAAATAAGAACTGGGTAGAAGAACTTGGGTAGAAAAGATAGAAAAAAATGTGGATGTGTATGGTGTTTGTGGAATGGATAACTGATTGTTCAGAGATGATCAGGGAAGGAAAAATAAGTTTAGTGTACATGACAAATCGGCTTTGCAAGTAGGATCGCCAGATTATCATCTTCAGCGATGCCTTTGTCTTTGCTTTTCTCAGCGCCAGAGGCTGAGTGCTTTGTCTTTGTTTTTGTCTTCTCCCCTGTGGATTCGGTTATCACGATCCCTTTAAGAGCTTTTCGAGGAGCATGTTTGACGACAAAGAATTCGTCATCTTCATCATCATCATCATCATCGTTCCTTGGAGAGGAGGATGGTTCAGCTTCAGGGATGTCGATGTCTTCGTCTTCTTCTGCTTCGGATTCCTCAGCATCTTCTTCGAGTTGCTCCCCCTCAGATACAGAGGCGAGGTTCTCGGTTCCCTCAGGGTTTTCATCTCCCTGAGGTCCAGTAACTAGATCTTCATTACCCTCTCCCCTGATAGATTCATCATGGGAAAGGTCTTCAGCGCTTTTATTTTGATCTTCAGCGCTCTTCTCCTGTTCAGCGCTCTTCTCCCCCTCTTTCTCATGATGGGCGGGGGAGGAATGAGTAGATTCAGCATTGGTGTTGTCTCTGTCTTCTGGGCCAGAGACTTTCACACAACCTTCAAGCTTAGCTATTCTGTCTTCTAGGCCAGAAATAGCAGGCGTGATTTTCTTCAGCTCTTGGCGATCCTCTGCGGTGAATGAGTCCAAAATAGGTGCAGGGACCGGAGCAGGAGCTGGATTGTTTGCCTTGTTCACCAGCGTCTCGATCATTGTCTTGACAGAACTAAGGTCGGTCTTCACTGAGCCCAAGTCGGTCTTGACCACTGACATATCACCTTCGAGTGTACCAACCGATTTCTTCAGCGTTGTAACCTCGCTGGAAACGGTGGAAACTGACGATTTGAGGTTGGTGTAGTCAGTGTAGATGTCGGAGAGCACTTTGGCAAAGTCGGCGAGAGTTTTATCAAGGTCTTTGATGTCATCAGAGGAGGCCTTCTTTTCCACCACAGCAGTCAGCTTCGTCAGATTCTCTCCAGCGTTTGTTACAGCTGTAGAGTTATTTGATAGACCGGTGGTGAGATCTGTAAGTTTCATCTCCATGGACTTCAGAGACTGGTTGATGTCTCCCAAATAAGGACCTGTAACATATAAGTACTTGTGAACAAAGGAAAGCTCAGAAGTTTCAGGTTTAGTTACAGTGTTTAAGGTGGGATCTGTACCTGCAGGAGCGTTGACGAACTCATCAAAGTTTCTAGTCCCTCCATAGTGTTCCATATCTCCCTCAAAAGTTCTGTGAGGGATGGAGATCTCTGCAGGTCCTTTCTTCATCATTCGCTGAGAAGCTTCAACGGCTTCTTGAATGATGGCATCTCCAGCTTTAACTGGAGGAGTGTCCAAAGAAGTAGAGGGAGGAGCGAAAGATAAGAATTGGGGTTGGGTTGCAAGTTCAGCGTTGGATTCGCTGAGAATTACTTCATCAGTATTTTGAGAGACTGAAGAAGGTTGGGTAAATTCCAAAGTTCTAACCTCAGCGTTTAAGGACGCTGAAGTAGGTTTAGAAGGGATGGCTTGAATTGGTGTGGCAGAGCGTACCACGGAACTTTCCTTCAGCTCTTCAGAATGAGCTGAGGAGTCTTCAGCATGGAGTTGCTGGGGTTGCTCCTTGGTTTTCTTAATCCTTTTGGAATCAAGAGGGGTAAGAGATTGTTTCCTTTTCTTAGAAGGAATGGATTTTGTGGCCTGGGAATCAGCGAGGGGTATTGTCGCTGAAGGAGCCACAGAAAGCGGAGAATTAAGTAGAGTGAGAGGGTAGAGAGACGTACCTCGTTGGCGACAGGCTTGAAGTCGAGAACTTTAGGGCCAATCTGAGAGAGTTTCAGATCACCCTCTTCAGGATAGCTGTCCTTCAGGCCATATTGAAAGATGGCGCTGATGAATCGTGGGTAAGGAACCCATGTTGGTCGGTCAGCGGCAGAATCAACACGTTGAATGAGGTCTTCATAGATGATGGAGGCCCAGTCAATGTTGAGACCTTTCAGCAGTGCGTAACCCATGACCTGCTGAGGTTGAGCGGCTTGATCAGAAGATCCGGATTTCGCTGTCATGCAGCTGATCAGGTGAGCGAAGATGAAGTTCATCTCGCTGGGCATCTTGGATTTCTTTATCAGCGTCAGCTTCTTCTCAGGTAGCTTGTCTCTTCCAGTCTCCCAGATGTAACCCATCGCATCAAGGAAAGCAATGATTTCTTCCCTGTCAGCGTGCTTCTTGTGGTCAGGAAATGGAATGAAAGGATTTTCTGAGGTAGCGTTAGGGAATTTCAGAGCTTTGCGGATTATTGCGGGGGTTATCTTGATGGTGCCATACTCAGTATCGCTGAGTATGCAGTCGATGGTTTTAGATGGATCTTTGGCTGAGGGTAGGTCGGTGTGTCTGGCAGAGTACCAGAATTGGGATAATAGACGCTGACTGGCAGGAGGTGTGATTGTCAGTGCTGTGTAGATGGGGCTATTCTTCAAAAAATTTACAGCGTCGTCTAGATGGGATACTTGCTTCCGAGGAGGAAACTCGAGAAGCGCTGAGAGGTTGTTTGCCTTTGTCCAGTCTAGTTGATCCAGCTCAAACTTAACCTGAGGAGCTTTGGTGATTTCCAGTTCCTCAGAATTAGCGGAGATGGACTCAGCGGTAACATTCAGCTTTGAAGTTGCCATTTCACTGTATTATCAGTTCAACCAAAGATGTTAACAAATAAGAAATATCTTAATGTGGAAAGAAAATTTCCATTAAGATTTTTCGAATTTTGTCCATTTCATTCAGACAAAAAAAAAAGTCTTAATGAAGATTAGGGTTTTTCTTGTTTTTTTTAAAAAAAAACGAATATAACACCCATAAGCATTGTATTCCAGTTTCTTAAGAAAATGGATACGAAAGAAGAACAAGTTTAAGATTTTAGATTTAAAACTTGAAGAACAACCATGAAATGGTTGTGTTTATAAAACCATGAAAGAAAATGATTTTATTTTTGAGTTCTTTTGTTTGATCTTGTGTAAAACAATGATAAGATCGAAAACAAGTTATTCGCATTTGATAATAGATAAGAACATATTAACCTTGAGTTTGATGAAGAAGATGATGAACAGTTCTTGAAGATTGAGAGCACAAAATGCAACAGTGTTCTTTTCTTGCGGAGAAAGATTGATTCGCGTAAAAGACAAATATAAACTTTGAGAGTGTTTATATAGGAAGAGAGTAGAGAGAGAAAAACTTGAGCGGGAACGTTTTTCATCATGACACGGACACGTGTTTGCATTTGATTGGATAGACAACGAAACGTGCAAACGTGTGTCAGAAAAAGAGCGTGCCTGGCGTTATCCGTTGCAATGAAGTCACAACTGTCCTTTCACATTCTTTCGTTGTCTCTGAGGTTTTGAAAGAAAAACTCAGGAACTCTTTGGAAAATATGAAGCACTGAATAGAAATATCAGTGAGGGTTTTAAGAAATTTCAAAATATCGCTGTTAAGGAAGAGATATTCAGCGATGAAAGAATTTGAAATCTTGCATTTTCATGCGTTTTGTCAGAGAGAGAAAAACATACCTTGATATCAGTTTAACCAAATTTATTCAGAGAGAAGATGATGAAATGGATTGTACAAGTTTATTTTATCCGAGAGCCTATACAAGAGTGTATAAACTTATCGCTGATTTAATGTGAACCGCTGAAGATTTATCCTTCAAAGTTCAGCATTCCAAGCTCGCTGATGAGAAAGTTGAATCTTGTCTCATCAAGAGGTTTGGTAAACAAATCAGCTAACTGATAATCAGTTGGGATAAAATGAAGTTCTATATCACCATTCATCACATGATCTCTGATAAAATGATATCTGATTTCTATGTGTTTTGTCTTTGAGTGTAGCACTGGATTGTTTGCTATAGCGATGGCACTTGTGCTGTCGCAATAGATTGGAATTTTGGAGAGCTGAAGATCATAGTCTAGTAGTTGATTTCTCATCCACAAGACTTGAGAACAACAGCTTCCAGCGGCTACATACTCAGCTTCAGCTGTGGAAGTGGACACTGAGTTTTGCTTCTTACTAGTCCAACTTACTAGCTTTCCACCTAGGAGCTGACATCCTCCTGTGGTGCTTTTCCTATCCATTTTGCAACCTGCAAAATCACTGTCTTAATAGGCGGTTAGATCGAATCCTGAATCTTTGGGATACCAAAGACCTAGATTCGATGTACCCTTAAGATATCGAAAGATTCGCTTTACAGCTTTCATATGGGATATCTTAGGTTCAGCTTGATATCGTGCGCACAGACATGTTGCAAACATAATATCGGGTCGGCTAGCTGTGAGATACAGTAGTGAGCCGATCATCCCACGGTACAGCGTGACATTGGCAGGAACACCCTTTGTGTCCTTATCAAGTATCAGCGGTGGTGCCATAGGGGTTTTCATAGCTGAACTTTCAGTTAAGTCGAATTTCTTCAGCATATCTTTAACATACTTTCCTTGATTTATAAAAGTTCCTTTTTCAGTTTGCTTAATCTGAAGACCAAGGAAATATGTTAGTTCACCCATCATACTCATTTTATACTCATCTTTCATTCTATCAGCGAAACGAGTACAAAGCTCAGGGTTAGTAGAACCAAATATAATGTCATCAACATATATTTGAACTAAAATGATATGACCTTTTATTTTTCTAAAAAACAAAGTTTTGTCAATCTTACCTCTCTCAAAATTTTCAAGGTGGAGATAAGTAGAAAGAGTGTCATACCATGCACGAGGAGCTTGCTTCAAGCCATAAAGTGCCTTATCCAGCTTATAAACATAACCTGGACGCTTAGGATTTGAGAATCCTGGAGGTTGTTCCACATAAACTTCTTCATTCAGCTTTCCATTTAGAAACGCTGACTTAACATCCATTTGATGTACAGTGAAGTTTTTGTGTACAGCATATGCTAAGAAAAGACGAATAGATTCAAGTCTTGCTACTGGAGCAAAGGTTTCGTCATAATCTATGCCTTCCTCTTGTCTGTATCCCTGAGCAACAAGACGAGCTTTGTTGCAAGTTACAGTACCATGTTCGTCCAACTTGTTTCGATAGACCCACTTAGTGCCTATCACTGTTTTGTCAGTTGGTCTCCGAACAAGTTTCCAAACTTGGTTTCTTTCGAATTCAGTCAGCTCTTCTTGCATAGCGCTGACCCAGTTTGGATCTCTGAGGGCATCATCTATTTTCTTTGGTTCAGTTAGAGAAATAAAGTTAACAAATAAACAAATATTACCTGCACTTCTACGAGTCTGAATACCAGCGTTGGGATCACCAAGAATTTGATCGATTGGGTGATTTACATGTAACACCCCAAAACAGGGGTTAACAAAAACTTCCATAAAACGGAAGAGTGGTACTCATTACTAAAGCAAAAGTATACATAATTATCATTACTTAACCATTATTACAAATATTTAGTTAATTATAACTACTAATGGACCACTAGCTTATTTGATCGCTACTATAGCAATCAAATATCAAAAGGGTGTCGAAAAGTTCTATTATCAATCTTCCAATCTTTAACTCTCCAACAATGATCCCATGCTCACAACCCCGTTCTAGACCTTCTTGTGTCCGGAACCACTAAAATCTGTAACACATAACAAGTGTTAGGCTTTTAAAGCCTAAGTGAGGTTTACACATAGCACATAGAGCATAATCATAGCATGTAGGAATAACAATTCGATAAATTCACAAATTGGACTCCATGGAGAAGGTCCATATCGCTACCCAGTTACATCATAATCGAAGATATACCTTGATCGGTACCCCACGGTATTGTCACAAGGCATAACACAACGGAAAACCTCACGGTATCCGAAGGTATGAATCAATTACACTCACCCCACGGTGTGTAAGAATATATCCTCCAATGCCTACTAGGTGCTCCTCCAATTATGTGAATACCAAATATGTTAATCCAAATAATATTCAAAGCATATTTAGCACTTAACAATGGTCCAACCATTTAACGTATCAATTCTACTTCCATGTAGTTCATACACATCCATATGTATCAAATCACATTCTATGTAATATCAATAATAAACATCCATGTTTACAATTCAATAATATGTCCATTTTGACCATTAAGCCATCGTTGCTTGATTAAGACATATATTAAGCCATCATCATAATCACATACCAATGATATATAATCAAACCCAACCTTTAACACTAACATTTACCATGGCATTCTAAGTAATAAAACACAATTAATCCACCATAACTTACTTGAACTCTTCTTGTTTCCCTCTTAACCATTAAGAGCTTATAAATCAAGATTTCTCATTAACAATTCCAAAATCAAGATAAAGAATGGTAGTAAAGTATAATACAATCAATTAGATACAAGTTACTCACCTCAAATCTTCAATTGATATAACCCTAACTTGAAGACTTGAACCCAATCACTTCCAACAAGATGAAATGAAGATGTAATGCCCTAAATCAAGTTTGATTGTTAAGATTCATCTACTAATTACTTGAATTGGATTAGGATTGAGAGATGTATGTTTACCTTAATCTTAGATGAGAATTCGTTTGAGAAGTGAGGAGCAGAGCAATCTATCAGTTTTGAGAGTTCTAATTTAAGAAATGAATGACTAAGGACTAAGAGGTGGGTTTTAACCCCCTTTTAACACGTCAGGTGCTCGGCGCCAGCGCCCGCGCCAGTGCATCGGCGCCACCATCCGCGCCAACCTCTGTTTGTTCGTTTATCATTTTCCACTAATTTGGCCGTAACTTCTTCGTTAGAACTCCGTTTTTGCTCCGGAAAGAACCGTTGGACTCGTATTCAAATTGTCCATCCAACTAATCCATAAAATCTAATATTTAACTTTGTCATCTATTTTTCATTAATTTCCTTAAGGAATAAACTTACAAATTTCTATCGGAAGTTCTCAAATAACAAGTAACAATCACGGAAATTACTTAGGAAATCAATTATAATTTAAAAAGTCAAAATATAAAGAAATATTAGGACTATTATTACTCACAAGGATTTTCCGGATGTTACAATTCTCCCAACCTTAAAACGATTTCGTCCTCGAAATCTATATTCTTTACAACCCAAAGTCAACCGACTCACTGTCGACCAAAATTCAACAATTCCTAACGGAAATCTAAATTCCATCCACACGGTCTATAAAGACAATTCCTCGAACAATTGTTTATTAACAAAGTCCCTATACATACGTTGTACTTATGTACGGATAAACGTTCCAACCATAGAGAAACTCCCAATCATACGACTTCAGTCGTCTCCCAGCCTTAAAATGTTCTATACATCTTGATTTCAGTTTTATATTCTAAATCAATTTAAGGTTCAATTAATACAGAGACCAACCGAATCTCTAATTTCAATTGTCCCTATTGTTAACGGCCATTCACATCCAAAGAGCTCTAATAGACTCCAAAATCCATCTTAATAATTAATCATCAAACGGACAGGTTCATTAACCATACACAAAGATTAGTTCACTAAAACCACTCATCAAAAATGAGTATCTTAAGGTTACTACTACCATCACCATCATTTTTTTTAAAATCGGCTACAATTCCCCGATTACATTAAAGGTGTTTGGCCTTAAACCCAAAAGTTGACACCTAATTATCACCAACCTTTGCACTCTAACCAAACCCACACATGAGTTCCCTTCACAAATAAAAATCTAGAAGGAACAAGGATTCGTCTTTCATATTTCCTGAACCTTACCTATTTTCTCATTATCCGCTCCCCAACTTAGATTTGTAAGCCTCCTTAAAGTAACCGTTTATCATTAAACCTTTATCCGACTATTGCTTGGTCTTCAATACCATCATCATCCACATCTCAATATCCAGGTCTCAAAATAACATTAACGTATACTGCTTAAAAATCCATACTCACTTTAAATTGAGCATACTCACCACTTTTGAATACTTCTATAATTACGGCACCCATCACTACATCTATGACCCATACGTTTCTTCAGTATATAGTATTACCACTTCCTCACATCAATATCGTACTACGCGACCACATTGCAACCAAGCACTAAAATATTATATATCAAAGGTGATAATTCCATTGAACCTGTAGTATAACTACATTCTTAGGTCCGACCTTTCTATCATTACTTCCTACGTTAGCATGAAGTACTACCCTTCAATCATTATTTGTCTCTTTCTCCCAACTTTTCCATATACCGATAACACTTTCTCATCTTTATTAAACTTCCTATGATTCAAAATCATAAACTTATTTAACGACTCACACAACCAAAATCACTTTGGATAAACTCACACTACCGCTCGACATTCTATTCCAATTATTGCCAAATCACTACACCATCTTACAACCACATATTCCAACAGCTTTATTGACAACTAGTACTGTTCATCTGGAATCCCCGAAAAGACTTTCATCTAATGTTCCCTCTTTATAACTTCTTATTACTGGTTGACACATTTATCTTGACAATTAATTCCACTACTCGTTCGTACATTCTCCACTCATAACATCTCACAGCAGACCAGATCCCTCATGGTCATTCGTACACAATTCAAATTTACCTTCATGCTCTCCCGCAAAATTAACCGAATCTATTTCATTACTTTATTCCTCCTCAACTTTAGTTTGAACTACAACTCACGAGTTTCTAATTAACTTAAACTTACTCACTTCTTACTAATTATTTGTGACTCCAAACCATTATATATACAGTGCACACTCCATCACAAATCGACATAGTCCATACCCTTACCATGTTCGTGCCTAATTCTTCATTCTATATAAACCATCTACATCATAAGTAGAATGTTCATCTACAACAATAGTCTTTCACTATCCTAACACCCCCCACAAGGTGATCCTTTAACTTTTAATCCTCCGATTCTAACTTAACATTTATACATGTCCTCAAAGGATAACCAATACATTCACATCATGAAAGTTTCAGTTATAATACAATTCATGTAATTCTAATCCCAAGCCTACGTTGCTTATTAAACCGGGCGAATACTCTCAAAACTTAACCAAGTCAAGAACCGAGCCATCTGCTCAAAAAGATCCAAAGATCATTTATAAATATCAACTCATGCAATGTAAATACATCTAACTTACATTATGCAACACACTTCGAGGCGTGATAATCTCACGACCCATTTATTGCTAATTTTCCAATGAAATTAATTCATATATGTATCTATATGTACAAGTATATGCAACTCTTTTATACTCAACAACATATATATATTACCAAAGTTCATTAGTACCAAAGGTACTAAAAATACAAGACCAATACCTAAAACGGCATTTATTTAGATAAAATGCAATTAAGCACATAACACATCATACTTATTGCACAACCACAATAAACTTTTAAAAGCGTATTTTAACCACCTAACTTTCACTTATGTAATAATTTAACCAAAACCTCTTCCACTCGTGATTTATTCGCCAATCACTCAAAATCCCTACATGTGGTGTTTCACAAGATATGTATTGTTCGCATTCTATAACATTCTGTAACATCCCCAGTCCACTGTACACGATAATGTCCGCTTTGCAGATACCCTCTGCATAACAGCATACCGGCACCGCTCACGGTTTTGCTCCTGCCCGCACAGGCATACGCGGGACGCACCCAGACCGCACCCTGTGACAGGCAAAAGGCCTCATACATCTTACACAACTGCCGACTTCAATGTCAATAGTCGACCTATCGATACTTCTTTTAATCTATTCATTAACAAGGACTGAACCTAATCCTTTCAACATAATATAATACAATTTACATCTCATCGTCTTCATTTCAAACTTATTCGTGCAATACTAATATCACAAGATCACCATAAATTCTTATTTAACGTCGAGGGTATTTCCTTTCTGTCTCACCACACTACTCATAGCAATTTGCTAATTCCATCACCTTGATGACTACTAATCCTTCCTCCGGACACAACCGTCCCTTGCCAACTATATTTCTAGTTACCAAACAAGGGTATAGACCTTCTTACAACCGACACTAAAGTCCACTTTCGATTCTCCCATTATTCATCTCTCCTTTTGAACACAAATACCAAAACTATAAACATTCTCCTAATTTTATCCCACACATCTCCACTCTTGGAGTTCTTTCTTAGCTTATAATGTAATACTCTACGACCTAGTGAGTTCATAGCCTTCATGCATGACAACGTGATAAATAAATCATTTCACACATTTTCTCATCTTAACAAACAACGCTTGAAGCAACTTGGGCACACATGACCCCCAACATTCTCAAAACTTCAATGTATTGCACAACGATCTCGAGAACCGTTTGCATACAACTTTCCGTAAAACTTAATCTTTCTCAACCAAAATGATGTTGTTACGATAGTAATATAAAAAAAAAATTCTCATACTATAAAAAGTTTTAAAAGAATTTTCCAACACAAAGCAAGCTAGTCGGTTCTTACTTGATATCATCAAGTTAATACTTTTGTTGGTTACAAAGGTTTTGCTAGCCAATGTTTTCTTGGCCCTTTTTTTTACAATTAACTTTTCATATATAAAGAAAATACGAAATATTTTGCAAGTTGCTAAACCCAAAGTTTCATTGTGCATCAAAATGAAATTGTCTCTTTCTTAAAATACACTTTTGTACAAGCAACTCATTCTTGAATAAAAATTGTTATTTATGCATTTATTTTAAAATCAAGAAAACTCATGTAGCACACTCACTAGGACACCATGCATAAAACTTTACTCGCAAATGAAGGCTACTCACTCAAACAAGGTCAATCGTTGTACTCACATCACCTATCATTAACACTCTACTTCCGACTAGTGGTCGTCCTCTTGACCTTGTAACACTTTCTATCCATGCATTCCACGGCCCACTTACTTAATCATTTCATATTATTTCCATTTTGATGAATCACCTTACATTCTATCTCTACACATTTCCATCCGCCTATTAAAGGTTACCTCGGCGGGCTTTCATAAGTCCCGCCAATTCTAGGTTGTCCTTCCAACCCCCAAATCATTTACTTATCTATTCTCTAAAGAATTAAAGGACCTTGGTGGCATATCCACCAACGATCTGCTATAACACAAAGGAATAACCATAAGAAATGGTTATACTAATATAGACATACTAAACGTACTTTACCGATCATTAGTCACTGTAATAATTTAGAAACAAGCATGCTTACGTAACAATATATTCATAATAACAGTAGCTAACTGGAATTGTGAACATATTATACATGAGAATTCTCATTACCATTGTCACAGTACTAATTTCACGTATTTCTGTCAACTATAAGACTATCCCGTCTTAGTACTTCTACCCATATCTCACAAATCATAACTTAACTCATCACAGCTTAAGTCTAAGTACCTCCTCAGCATACTTAGTTCACTTAAGCTAATGCTCTGATACCAACTTGTAACACCCCAAAACAGGGGTTAACAAAAACTTCCATAAAAAGGAAGAGTGGTACTCATTACTAAAGCAAAAGTATACATAATTATCATTACTTAACCATTATTACAAATATTTAGTTAATTATAACTACTAATGGACCACTAGCTTATTTGATCGCTACTATAGCAATCAAATATCAAAAGGATGTCGAAAAGTTCTATTATCAATCTTCCAATCTTTAACTCTCCAACAATGATCCCATGCTCACAACCCCGTTCTAGACCTTCTTGTGTCCGGAACCACTAAAATCTGTAACACATAAAACACATAACAAGTGTTAGGCTTTTAAAGCCTAAGTGAGGTTTACACATAGCACATAGAGCATAATCATAGCATGTAGGAATAACAATTCGATACATTCACAAATTGGATTCCATGGAGAAGGTCCATATCGCTACCCAGTTACATCATAATCGAAGATATACCTTGATCGGTACCCCACGGTATTGTCACAAGGCATAACACAACGGAAAACCCCATGGTATCCGAAGGTATGAATCAATTACACTCACCCCACGGTGTGTAAGAATATATCCTCCAATGCCTACTAGGTGCTCCTCCGATTATGTGAATACCAAATATGTTAATCCAAATAATATTCAAAGCATATTTAGCACTTAACAATGGTCCAACCATTTAACGTATCAATTCTACTTCCATGTAGTTCATACACATCCATATGTATCAAATCACATTCTATGTAATATCAATAATAAACATCGATGTTTACAATTCAATAATATGTCCATTTTGACCATTAAGCCATCTTTGCTTGATTAAGACATATATTAAGCCATCATCATAATCACATACCAATGATATATAATCAAACCCAACCTTTAACACTAACATTTACCATGACATTCTAAGTAATAAAACACAATTAATCCACCATAACTTACTTGAACTCTTCTTGTTTCCCTCTTAACCATTAAGAGCTTATAAATCAAGATTTCTCATTAACAATTCCAAAATCAAGATAAAGAATGGTAGTAAAGTATAATACAATCAATTAGATACAAGTTACTCACCTCAAATCTTCAATTGATATAACCCTAACTTGAAGACTTGAACCCAATCACTTCCAACAAGATGAAATGAAGATGTAATGCCCTAAATCAAGTTTGAATGTTAAGATTCATCTACTAATTACTTGAATTGGATTAGGATTGAGAGATGTATGTTTACCTTAATCTTAGATGAGAATTCGTTTGAGAAGTGAGGAGCAGAGCAATCTATCAGTTTTGAGAGTTCTAATTTAAGAAATGAATGACTAAGGACTAAGAGGTGGGTTTTAACCCCCTTTTAACACGTCAGGTGCTCGGCGCCAGCGCCCGCGCCAGTGCATCGGCGCCACCATCCGCGCCAACCTCTGTTTGTTCGTTTCTCATTTTCCACTAATTTGGCCGTAACTTCTTCGTTAGAACTCCGTTTTTGCTCCGGAAAGAACCGTTGGACTCGTATTCAAATTGTCCATCCAACTAATCCATAAAATCTAATATTTAACTTTGTCATCTATTTTTCATTAATTTCCTTAAGGAATAAACTTACAAATTTCTATCGGAAGTTCTCAAATAACAAGTAACAATCACGGAAATTACTTAGGAAATCAATTATAATTTAAAAAGTCAAAATATAAAGAAATATTAGGACTATTATTACTCACAAGGATTTTCCGGATGTTACATTACAGTCCATCGCTGAGCCGGAGCATGCGTCGCTGACTCAGTCTGAACTGGAGAAACTGAAGATGAGGCTTCAGCTACTTCTGGATAATCAGCTAAGAGAGGAATGCTTGCATTTGTCACTTCATTCACTGATTGCTGAGAAATAGATGGAATTTGTGAGACATTTGGATCAACTGCGGGTATAGTGTTTATAGGAACAGCTGAGACCCAAGATGTTTCAGCTTCACTATTCTGCATATTGGGAATGATAGTAGGACCATCATTTTCAGTTGTATGAGCACGAGTAGTGGGAACATCTTCTGAATCACCAAGATGAGAAAACATCCATTGATTCAGTTCTTTTGTATCAGCGTTCGGTTTAGAGTTCGCTGAACGGGATTCGTCAAACGTGACGTGAATAGTTTCTTCTACAGTTTGTCTTCTTCGGTTGAAGACTCTGAAGGCTTTGGAAACTGAGGAGTATCCAAGAAAGATTCCATCATCAGCCTTAGGATCAAACTTTCCAAGGGCATCTCTGTTGTTCAGTATGAAACACTGACAACCAAAGATGTGAAGAAAGCTGATTGAAGGCTTTCTCCCATGAAAAAGTTCATAGGCTGTCTTTTTGAATCTTTTGACTATCAGCGACCTGTTTTGCGTAAAACAAGCCGTGTTGACAGCTTCTTCCCAAAACTGAGTAGGCAGGTGAGAATCGCTGAGCATTGAACGTGCAGCTTCAATAATTGTTCTATTTCTTCTTTCAGCAACTCCGTTTTGTTGTGGTGTTCTCACTGACGAAAAGTTGTGAGAAATACCCTTGCTCTCAAGGAAGGAATCAAGAGAACTGTTTTTGAATTCAGTTCCATGATCACTCCTTATTGAGCGAACAGTCATATTGTTCAGAGTTTCCATCTTCCGAACAAAGGTGATGAGTTCTTCAGGGGTGTCACTCTTAGAACGGAGAAACATTACCCATGTGTAACGAGAGAATTCATCAACTATGACCAGCGTATATTTCTTTCCAGCGATGGATTGTTTGTTAACGGGGCCAAACAAATCCATATGGAGTAGTTGAAGAGGAGATGACACTGAGGAAACTTGCTTGGACTTGAAGCTTGCCTTGGTCTGCTTCCCTTTTTCACACGCTGCACATAAGGATTCTTTGGCGTATGAATGTTGAGGTAGACTAGTGACTAACTCTTTGGATGAAAGAGTATTCAGTGTCTTGAAGTTGAGATGTGAGAGCCTCTTGTGCCATAGCCAGTTGACATCAGAAGATGCCTTTGAGAAGAAACAGGAGTTCTCAGTGGTTGTTGAGTCCATGTTTATAACGTAAACATTTTCCAAACGATAACCGCTGAGAGCTATCTTCTCCTTTTTGTCAGAGACAAAGCAGGATTCCTTAGTGAAAATCACTTTGTTATCCATGTCGCAAAGCTGACTGATGCTCAGAAGATTATGCTTCATCCCTTCAACATATGCGACTCTTCTGAAGGATGTTGTACCATTTGAAAGTACACCATACCCTCGGGTGTGTCCTTTTCCATTTCCACCGAAAGTCACAGAGGGACCCTTCTCTTCCTTGTATTCAGCGAGCAGGCTTTTCTTTCCAGTCATGTGTCTAGAGCATCCGCTATCGAGATACCAGATACCCTTCTTAACCTGCAATACAAAGGAAGATTAGTTTTGCTTGGGTACCCACTTCGTCATGTATACGTGTTTGTCAGTGGAAGAGGTTGGAATGGGTTCAGCAGTCTTCGCAGCATTTGAAGATTCAGCTTTGTCTTTCTTCACTTTGGTCAATTTCTTGACCTCAGAGGTAGGAGTCACCTTTACCTGACTTGCAACTGGTTTGGTCTTCTTGGGTGCTATCTTCACCTTAGCTATCTTATCAGCTTTGGTGGTTGTGGGACACTTACTTGCAATATGATCGGTAAGTCCATAGTGATAACATTTCCTATAACTAAAATTAGTTCTAGGACCACTTGAGTGCTGAGCTTTTAATTTGGAATTAGAAGTGCCAGCACCAAGTACACTATTGGTTTTTGAAATAGGACGAACATTCAGTTCTTCAGATTTCTTACCAAGGACATCTACTCTGATTCTAGGAGTAGGTCGCTGAACTGATCCAGAGGTCTGATTTCTAGAACCAGATGAATGAATCACTAAGGCTTTGGAAGCATTCAGCTTAGGTACTAAAGTACCCTTCTGAGGATTTTGATAAATTACAATTCCTTTACCTTTGTCTTTAGAGACAGAGGTAGGTTTTGAATAAACCATTTTCTCCTTACCTTTTGAGGTAGGAGTTTCCTCAGGGATTGGTGTAATCGACGAGGAGTACTGAGATGAAGAAGTGTCAGCTATTGAGGATACGAACGTTCCAAATTTAAGCATTGAACGTTCAGTGGTTGGTATTGGAGTATCATATTTATAACCCAGACCACGTTTATCACTCAGAGGAATCTGAGCCTTAATTATCTCAGTGATCTTTGTTGAAGAATTACACCATCCTTCAACAGTAGCTTGTTCAGCTTTTAATGCAGCGATAGCTTCCGCTCGTTCGATTTTGACTAGCTGATTTAAATGGACTTGATCTTTAAAATTTTCTTCAAATTTAGAAAGCTTTTCTATTTGAAGGTGGCAATTTTTAAGCTTTTCAGCGAGATCAAGATTTTGGTTTTCAACCACAGCTTTGCCGTTCATGGCTTCGTATAAACTTCTAGTCAGTAGTTCGATTTTACGGAGACTATCAGCTTCATCAATATTTACAATATTGGTAAAGAAGGAAGGTGATACCTGAATGGCAGATGTTGAAGTGGAGGGAATGTCTGAACTTTCTTCCTCTTCTTCAATCTTGGCCATGAGACATTGATTTGCTTCATCATCTTCAGAATCAGATGATGAGGCTTCTTCATCAGAAGCAGCCCAATCATAGTCAGCCATCAGGCCTTTTCCTTTCTTCTTAAAGCTTTTCAGCTTTGCATACTTCTCCTTCATCTTTAAGTATTTGTCGTCTTTATTCCTTGGAACAAAGGATTTCTATGTAAAAGCTGAAGGTCTCATGATTTTCTTTGACCTGCACTCGTTAGCGAAATGACCTGTCTTTTCGCAGTTGAAACAAGTAGCAGTAGCCTTATCAACAAAAGCTGATGACTTAGGCTTGTCAGCTATAGAAAGAGTTTTGTTCTTTCTAAACATTTTCTTCTTGGCGAATCTCCTGAACTTTTTAGTTAGGAGAGCCAAGGATTCATCATCTGAAGAATCAGAATCTGATGATCTTTCAGAGTTACTTTCTAACTCAGTGATAGTGACCACGGGTCGCTGAGTAGAAGGTTCCTCTGAGATTAAAGCAACAGGGGTGCTTTTGGAATCTTTTACAAGATTCTTCTTAAGATGGCTAGATTGCTCATGATTCAGCAATGTGCCATATAAGGTAGCAAGTGTCATTGATCTTAGATCTTTTGACAGCTTGAGACACATGGAATAATTGTCCCAGCTTTCAGGTAAACATTCTAAAAACTTTGTCATCACTTCAAAGTTAGAATATTCCTTACCAACCGTTTTTAGATCTATAACTAAGCAATTAAAACGTTGGTGAACTTCAGAGAGAGTTTCATTCTTACCAGAGATGAAACTTTCGTATTGTCTTACCAGGTTGATCTTTCTTGAATCCTGGACTTCAGACGTTCCTTCATACTGAACACATATTGTGTCCCACATGGCTTTTGAGGATTTCAGGTTCATGACGGAATGGTAGACTTCGTCAGGAAGGGCCATGGATAGTATGGATCTGGCTTTTGTATCTATAGCCACTTTCTTCTTGTCTTCATCGGTCCAATGATGGATTTCCTTTGGAATCAGCCTTTCTGGAATAGCAGGTCTAGTTGCAGTGGCTGGAACGGCAGGATCAATTGTTACAGGGATGTGTGGACCGTTTTCAAGATAGTAAGGTATAGTAGGGTCTACACCTTCTAAGAAGAGTGTCATCCTATTTTTCCATAAGTTGAAGTTATCTTTGGAAAATCTAGGGGGTTTTGCAAGAGAACCATTGTCTATATAGTGAGTGTTTGTGTTTGAGTTGGCCATTTTCAGATAATAGCTAGGAAGAGAAATATCTTAGATTAGATCTTGTTTATGAGATTAAACAAATCTGCTCTGATACCACTTGTTGGTCCCGAAAGGCCTAAACAAGTTTGTAGAAGGGGGGGGGGGGGGGGGGGGGGGGGTTGAATACAAACACACTATTTTACTTTTCTAAATTGTTTATTGATAAATCATTAACAATTTACAGCTTGTTGCGGAAACAAGATTAAGGATAAACCTAAATCTAAACAAGTTGGAACACTAAGGTTTTCTTGCACTAAGAAAGATAAGGAGATTACTAATAAAATCCTATCTTGAGAGAGATTTGAACTTGTCCAGAGTTAGCAAGTTACTTCAAATGAAGTGAGTTCATCTCTTTATATACTGCATGCATTTAATGCAATTCAGTATACACTTTACACGTGTCATCAGCGGATTGGTTGCATGTCATTGACCTTTGTTGACAACCTTAGTAGCCGCATGAATGAACAGTGTAGTATCAGAGTGGTTGTACGATTTCAGATTTTCGGAGGTTCTTTTCTGACACTTCGTACGGTGGCGTGCATGGGAGGTTAAGACAAAAGTACTTTGTACGGAGGACTTCATGATCAGCTTTCGTTGATTCAGCGATTACCATTTACTATTCAGCGAATGATAAAGTTCAGCGATAGCTAAAGTCTTGTATTTGATACTTCACGTTGAGTGGACAAAACTGAGTCTTCGCTGATCCGCATCAGTTCATTAGTAGACTTGTCGCTGGTTCTTGAGCTTGATCTTCGACTTCAGCGTAGAACCTTTGTTGACGTGAATCTTGTCTTCAGGGATCATAAGTAAACAACTAACTTATCAGCGATCACCATAAGGACTAAACAGACTCAGCGATATGGTGAACAGTGTTCGCTGAATGTTTAATCTAAAAGAGCGAGAGTTCCTATCAGCAGTACTGTAAGATCTTTGTACTTATCAGCGATAGTGAAACTCTGATACATATTGTTTACTTACAATTTTCACTAAGTATTTAAGAGAGGGTCATTATCAAATCACTGAGGGTTTGGATCAACAAAAGCAACCAAAGAAAAGTCAACGTGCTCAAGCCCAATCTGAAACTTCCCGACCTTGAAGAACTACAGGTACACACTCTATTGTAAAAGCCCGAAACTGGAATAGTGTATCTGAATGACAAAGAAGAGAAGCGTTTCATGAGAATCAGCGAGCTTCACAAGCCTAGCAAAGGAACGTTGATGGAAATCTGCACGGTGCTGAGAAAGATAGTTGATGAAGAAGAGAAGGACTTAACCGAAAAGATCGCCAATCTGAGGAAATTCCTTGCAAAATAGATGCTGAAAGATATTGAAGAAAGGCTCGAATTCAGAAACTCCATTCGGCACTTTGAGATACTTTTTTCCATCCGTAAGCGATACGTCCCAAACTGGCGCGAGATTGAACTTCAATTCAAAAGGGGAGATTGTTAACTCTAAATATTGTGTTGAATAGAAGTTCAGGGACCAAAATCTCCATTTCTTGTAAATATCCCATTAGGGGTATAAATATGGATGATAACTTTGTATTAGGGTTATTGACCTAATTTGATTATGCTAATTACTTTTGTACGACCATACAATGTGTTCTACGATTTCTGCATTCAATCTAATTCCATATTGATTGTGTTGATTCTTTTGTGTTGATTTCATCGATTTCACTTGATATTGGGATCCACAGAGGGTTGGCTCAATGGATTTCATCTCTTAACCAAAGGGGCTTAAGTTTTGGGGTAAAACCTAGATTTAACTTAAATCTTGCTAGTTGAGTTCAAGTTGCTTTGTGAAAACTATGTACGTGCCAAAAATGTTCAGTTTGAAGTATTAAAGTGTTTACTTATTCCTTATCAAAATGTTGGTTATTTGGTAAGTTTTGCATATATGATACATTTGATTTACAAATCTTGTTAAATGCCCGTATTTGGGGATTTTGGTCATATTGAATAACAAACCTTGAGAGTGTGTCTTTTGATGGTTATTGTATAAATAGAGGTTATTTGACGATAATGCATTTTTGGCTTATTTTATTCATAAATCGCTTAGAAAATGCATATCTTGTATTACGAGATATTTTGAAAATATAAACCGTATTGTTTATATTTAGGGATGATTTATCCCGATATTGACAATGTTTGGCCTAATCATACTTTTGAGTATGAGTTTACCTATTTATTTCACAAATGCACTGTGTTGAACTTTTAGCTCGGTTCTGATTCAGATGAGTTTTGGGGACCTCTTGTCCGTTTGATTTGCTCTTATTCGAGATTTTGGGATTATATGCAATTATGGCCCGTACATTTTTTTATTAAGTTACATGTTTTGAGTGCATTGGTCATTCATTTGGAGTCATGTAATTTTAGACTGCAATGAATTGGATCTATATGCATGGAAGTCGGTGTTAGTGTATAAATGTTGGATAAGATCCCCAACTTGTAATATGGAAATAGGTATTGGTTATACGATGTAATTCTTAATGAATAAGCTTCTCTTGGATGGTGAGATCCCAAGGTAAGGACCCGGATAAGGTTGAACTTGGTGATTCTTTGTGTTGGACTAAAGACCCGGATAGGGTTGATGTCTACAGTGACTAAAGACCTGGATAGGGTTTATGTCAATGACTTTTCCATCCTTGAAACATGCTTATAATATAGATACGTGGCTTAACTTTGTGTGCCACCACATTAGATTGAATCGGGTCTCCCCTGTCGCCCAAATGTAATGTTTTGGGTATTGAGTAATATCCATATTTTCGGTGATGTTTTGAGTATGGATTGTTATCCATGATTTGTGGTTTTGAGTATTATACATTATCCATGTATTTGAATATTTTGGATAATAAGGTTTTATCCACTTTTTCAGTATTTGAATATTAATTCATTATTCACGTTTTAGGTGAGTTTTGGGTTTTGAATTTAAATTTTGAAGGAATATTTTATATTCTGATTTTTATCAAGAAAATGGTGAGTTTTGCGAAATAGATCGCTTTTATATTTAATGCATTTCAGTTTAGAAATTGTGACTTAAATAGCATTCTTTCGCTTTACCATTTTATATGATTGTGATGAAAACTCTAGAATTTATTAGGCGTTAAGCCTAACCTTTTTATTTTTCGGCATGTGCATGAGGTCCTTGTTGGAGAATGGTACTAGCAACAACGTGAAGAGTGGAGTGCTAGTTAGATGCATGTGAAAGGTCTAGTTATTCGGCGATGTCTTCCGCATTCGGAGATAGCGATTGTTATTGGGTTATAGTTACACCCGTCCCTATTTTATATTTTGTGTAAGATTGATATATATTTATTGAAGTTAAACTTTAAATTGTCATTTTAGGTTACTTAGTTATTGATGTATTTAGAAAAAAAAAATTATTAGTTAGCTTTTTCCAAATTGAGGGTGTTACGACATTGCTTATCAAAATATTTGTCTTATGACTAACTTTCACCTTCATATCGAGCCTATGTTATGGCACTTTCTTCTCAATACGAACCAAAATTTATCATGTCGCTATTAAATGTGTGGAGTGGAGAGATGCTACGAAGGTCGAGTTACAAGCAATGAATGATAACAAGACTTGGAGCAATGTTAATCTTTCAGAATGGAAACATATTGTAAGTTGCAGATAGGTATACAAAGTAAAACATAATCTGACGACACTCTGGAACGATACAAAGCTAAACTAGTGACGAAAAGGTTTACACAACAAGAAGGAGTCAAATTCATCGACACTAGGGGGTCTTTGGTTAGAGGTATTAAGCAGTATTCAATAGGAATAATAATAAAAGAAAGAGTTTGGTTTTATATAATATAATGGGGTCATTCCCCTAAAAGCCCAATTTCATTCCAAGCTAAACTGGGAGGAATGAAAAGTCATTCCCATTTTCATGCAAAACTCGTGATAGTGAAAGTCTTGCATGCATTAGCAGCAAAACAGTCATGGTCATTGTTTCAGTTAGACGTCAATGATGTATTTCCCAATGGAGACTTAGATGAGGATGTGTATATGTATATTCCTATGGGATACTCTGTTAAAATGAGTTCTCGTGACTAGTTAAACCTATATGCAAATTACATAAGACGATATATGGGTTGAAGCAAACATCCCATCAATTGTATGCTAAATTTGTTAGTTTCATGAGTATCGAAGGTTTTATTAAATCCAAAGCAGGCTACTCTATATTCTGCAAAAGATCAGACCCTAAATATGTTGTTGTTCTAGTTTATGTTGATGATATAGTCATCACAACAGCATCAATGGAAATAATTAACTCTATCAAAGCTCGTCTCAGTCAACAATTCAAGATTAAAGATCTGGGATTTTTGAAGTATTTCTTGGGGTTAGGGGTCACTAGATCGGAGTCTGGATTACTCATTTCCCAACACTAGTATGCTCTACATTTGCTTGAAGATTCAGGCTTGTTGGGGGAAAACCAATAAAATTTCTTATGGATCCCACCCTTCGTATATAATGCAATGATGGAGAATTGCTAACTGATCCTTCCCAGTATCGTCGGTTAGTTGGACGATTGATTTACTTAACAATTACTCGTCCGGAAAATCACTTTTCCAGTTCAGAAACTAAGCCACTTCATGAGTTCTCTAAGGGTCCCTCATATGAATGCAATTTTATCCTTATTAATATATATATATATATATTAAGATGAATTCTAGTATGGGAATTTTCTTCTTAGCCAACCCATCATTGCAATTTCAGGCTTTTTGCGACAACGGTTGGCTCCCTAATATGCAACTCAAGGCTTTTTCTGATTCTGGTTGGGCAACATGTCCGGATTCTAGACGTTCCGTCAGAAGATATTGCATACATCTGGGAGACTCTCTAAATTCTTGGCACACTAAAAAGTAGATCGTTGTAGCTCGATTATCCACCGAAGCTGAGTACCGAGTTGTGGTATCTACCACGTGTGAGCTTATTTGGATTCGAAAACTTTTATGGGATTTGAATGTCTTTTCTGGCAGCCATGCTCTCATGTTTTGCGACAACACTTCACCGAGCTTCCAACCCTACTTTCTATGAACGAACCAAGCGTATCGAAGTAGATTGCCACTTCATACGTGAAAACATTGTTGATAACATTGTGAAGCTAATCCGAGTTCGGACTGATCATTAGTTGGATGATATGTTCATTAAACCATTACCACTATACACACTTGTGCCATAGATTTACCAATAAGAATTTACGGTGTATTCCTATCCCTTGCAAGTTATTTAACTGTAGGCACCAATAGATATAACAGAACCCATATGCAGTATCATTTATTAATCGGGTAAACCTCGTTCCATTGCTTAAATAAATTACACATTCTCCACCCAAGAAACTTATTTTTTGTACTTCGAGTTGGAAGCGATCCAAACGGAATACGTGTCCCACAAAATCCATTGTTCTGTATACTCGCATTAAATGTCGTGGAACAATTGTTAACATTTTGTGTCTCTACGTATATAAAAAATATTTATCAAATAAAGTTATAATAACGATTTGTACGGTTAAAAAATGTGAATAATTTCAATAATGTTTAAACTTATGGTTTGAACGATTAAAATAAGACGTACTCTTTTTTCTTTCGCATCTTCCTAGACAAAGTCCACTCTCCACTAAAAGTGAAATTCTTGGAGTGGTGAAAAATTTGCAACAGACCGATGTGAATCCAATTTCTAAGAAAATGTTCCATATTAGTAAGCCTTTTGGACGATCACATCACAAAAACAACTAACTATGTTAGATTAAAAGTAACATGTGTTAGGCAAATTTTTTAAGTTTTAGGGCATAAGAAGTAACGTTCTATCATTCATGAGTACAAATGCTCGGGAAATATCATTCAAAAGACTAATAAGATATCTTACTTGTAAATGTAGCATTTGATTCTTAGTCGACTTGATTTTGATATTGTTGTTATGCTCCACCAAGTTGTTACTTCTTTTGCTTCTATTTCGATTTTAGATGAGAGAAAGAATCGAGTTTGGAGAATATTTTTGATATTTGCATTTGAATATATGTTAAACATCATCATGGTAACTACTTTATCCTAATTTTTCTCTGATTATACGCATTCAATGAACCCCCTTCAATGAACAATAAGATATTTGAGTCCATTGAATGTTGTATTCTGATAAGACGAAAAAGAAAATGTAAAATTCGAAGATAGGAATTATCAAAATTTTAAAAATATATTAAATAAAAAGAAATAGTAACAACGTTTAGAAAGTAATCACAAAATTTGAACTACTAAAATAAATAAATAAACATAATAGCGTCGGTAAATGTATGGTCGGGTATTTTCAAATATGCATAAGAGCATTGTCCTCCGCTTCCAGCATACATAGGTGAAACACAATCTTCATCACCTCCATAGAACACATAAAATTACCTGAAAATAAATATAATGTACATTTAGTTATGACTCAAACTAGTGTTTTAATTTGTGTTGATCCAAACCCTCAGTGATTTGATAATGACCCTGAGATACACTTAGTGAAAATTGTAAGTAAACAATATAGATTAGAGTTTCACCATCTAAGAAAATATACTAAGTCTGTTTAGAATCCCTGATGAGAAACTTAAGCTTTATAGTTAATACTTCAGCGATACCTGTACATCAGCGAGCCCTGAGTATGTTCAGCCTCACTGATGATCGTTGATAGTTTCTATTGTTTACTTATGATCTCTGAAGACAAGATTCACGTCAACTATGTTCTACACTGAAGTCGAAGATCAAGCCAAAGAACCAGCGACTAAGTCTACTAGTGACCTGATGCTGATATCAGCGAAGCCAACACTTGTCCACTCAACGTGAAGTTTCAAGTAGAAGACTTCAGCGAACGCTGAACTTTATCATTCGCTGATAAAGGTTCATTCAGCAAACGCTGATCATGAAGCCTCCTCTACAAGCAACTTTTGTCTTATCCCCTTGCACGCCTCCGTACGATTTTGTCAGAATGGACATCCTTTTTGTCCAGAATCGTACAACCAACTCTGCTACTACACTGTTCATCATGCGGCCACTAGGTTGTCTACTGAAGTCAAATCATGCAACCAACCAGAGGCTGCCACGTGTAAAGGTATACTGACTTGCATTAAATGCATGCAGTATATAAGGAAAACCTACTTCATTTTGAAGAAGCTCGGCCATTCCTTTCCTCGCTGAACTTCTGTGTGAAAGAATACTCTCCTTAGTGTTCTTAATTTTCTTTCTCTCTATTTCTAGTGCAAGAACTCTTAGTGTTCTCATAGTTTGTTTAGTTTAGGTTTATTCCTTAATCTTGTTCCGCAACAAACTGTAAATTATTTGATACATATCATTAAACAATTTAGAAAGATAAAAATCGTGTTTTGTATTCAACCCCTCCCCCTTCTATAAACTTGTATAACCCCTTTGGGACCAACAAGTGGTATCAGAGCAGTTTGTTTAATGTGATAAACAAGATCTTGCTTATACTCTCTATCCTTTTCTCTTCCTTGCTATTCTTCATTATGGCAAACTCCAAAAATACAAACTATATCGATAATGGCTCTTATGCAAATACCCCTAAATTCTCCAAAGATAACTTCAATCTCTGGAAAAATAGGATGATGCTCTTCTTGAAAGGTGTATATCCCACTATACCTCACTATATTGAAAATGGACCATATGTCCCTTTGTTAGCTCCAATCTTTCTGTTAATAGAAGTATTGAAAAATAGGCTAAGTATAGAAGTCTTCGACATAGGCTCTTGTTGATCCAAACCCTCAGTGATTTGATAATGACCCTCTCTTAAATACTTAGTGAAAATTGTAAGTAAACAATATGTATCAGAGTTTCACTATCGCTGATAAGTACTAAGACTGTATTTAGTACCGCTGATAGGAACTCTCGTTCTTTAGATTAAACATTCAGCGAACACTGTTCACCATAATGCTCTGAGCCTGTTCAGTCCTTATGGTGATCGCTGATAAGTTAGTTGTTTACTTATGATCCCTGAAGACAAGTTTCACGTCAACATGGGTTCTACGCTGAAGTCGAAGATCAAGCTCAAGAACCAGCGACAAGTCTCCTAATGAACTGATGCGGATCAGCGAAGACTCAGATTTGTCCACTCAACGTGAAGTATCAAGTACAAGACTTCAGCTATCGCTGAACTTTGTCATTCACTGATATAGAATGATAAAGCGCTGAATCAACGTAAGTTGATCATGAAGTCTTCCGTACAAAGTACTTTTGTCTTAACCACCCTTGCACGACTCCGTACGATATGTTAGAAAAGAACCTCCTTATTGTCTGAAATCGTACAACAACTCTGATTCTACACTGTGCAGCATGCGGCTACAAAGGTTGTCTACTAAAGTCAGAATCAAACAACCAATCAGCTGCTGCCATGTGTAAAGTATAAACGGCCATGCATTAAATGCATACAGTATATAAGAAGGACTCCATCTTCATTTTTGAAGCACTCGAAAAACTCTGGTCGAGTCACTTGCTAACTCTGGTCAAGTCATCTTCTTATCTTGAGATAGGTTATTATTAGTAATTTCCTTCTCTTTCTTAGTGCAAGAAACTTAGTGTTCCAACTTGTTTAGATTTAGGTTTATCTTTAATCTTGTTCCGCAACAAGATGTAAATTGTTAATGATTTATCAATAAACAATTTAGAAAAGTAAAATTCGTGTGTTTGTATTCAACCCCCCCCCCCCTTCTACAAACTTGTATAGCCCTTCGGGACCAACAAGTGGTATCAGAGCAGATTTGTTTAATCTCATAAACAAGATCTGATCTATACTAAGATTTCTCTTCCTAGCTATTTCTTAAAATGGCTACCAACACAAACACAAACTATATTGACAACGGTTCTCTTGCAAAACCCCCTAGATTCTCCAGAGATAGTTTTAATCTATGGAAAAATAGGATGATTCTCTTATTAGAAGGTATAGACCCTACTATGCCTTATTATCTTGAAAACGGCCCATATATTCCTGTAAGAATTGATGTTGCAGTTCCAGCCGCTGAGAATAGACCTGCTATTCCAGAAAGGCTGATTCCTAAGGAAATTCATATGTGGACTGATGAAGATAAGAAGAAAGTGGCTATCGACACCAAAGCCAGATCCATACTCTCCATGGCTCTTCCTGACGAAGTCTACCATTCCGTCATGAACCTGAAAACCTCAAAAGCTATGTGGGACACAGTTTGTGTTCAGTATGAAGGTACTTCTGAAGTCTAGGACTCTCGAAAGATCAACTTGGTAAGACAGTATGAAAGCTTCATTTGTGGTAAGAATGAAACTCTCTCTGAAGTACACCAATGTTTTAACTACTTAATAATAGATCTAAACACAGTTGGTAAGGAATATTCTAACTTTGAAGTGCTGACAAAGTTCTTAGAATGTTTACCTGAAAGCTGGGACAGTTATTCTATGTGTTTCAAGCTGTCAAAGGATCTAAATTCAATGACCCTCTCTACCTTATATGGCACGATGTTGAATCATGAGCAATCGAGTCATCTTAAGAAGAATCTTGTTAAAGATTCCAAAAGCACCGATGTTGCTTTAATCTCAGAGGAACCTTCCACTCAGCGACCCTCGGTCACTTGGAGAGTAACTCTGAAAGGTCATCAGATTCTGACTCTTCAGATCTTGATGAATCTTTGGCTCTCCTCACTAAAAAGTTCAGGATATTCGCCAAAAAGAAAATGTTCAGAAAGAATAAACCTCTTTCCATTACTGACAAGCCAAGATCATCAACTCCTGTTGATAAGGCTACTGCTACTTGTTTTAACTGTGAAAAGATATGACATTTCGCTAACGAGTGCAGGTCAAAGAAAGTTTCAAGAAACTCAGTGTTTCCCAAGAAATCCTCTAACATCAGGTGTAGAGATGACAAATACGCCAAGCTGAAAGAAAGGTATGCGAAGCTGAAAAGCTTTAAGAAGAAAGGCAAAGGCCTGATGGATGACTATGATTGGGCTGACTCTGATGAGGAAGAAACATCTGACTCTGAAGATGATGAAGCCAATCTTTGTCTTATGGCCAAACTTGAAGATGAGGAAGAAAATTCTGACATTCCCTCTACTTCAACCTCTGCAACTCAGGTATCACCTTCCTTCTTTACCAATATTGCAAATATTGATGAAGCTGATAGTCTTCGAAAGATCGATCTCTTGACTAGAAGTTTATATGAAGCCATGAATGGCAAAACTATAGTTGAAAATCAAAACCTTGATCTCGCTGAACAGCTTAAAAACTGTCACCTTCAAATAGAAAATCTTTCTAAAATTGAAAAAGATTTTAAAGATCAAGTTCACCTAAATCAGCTAGTCAAAATCGAGCGCGAAGAAGCTATCGCTGCATTAAAAGCTGAAAAAGCTACTGTTGATGGATGGTTTAATTTCTCAACAAAGATCACTGAGATAATTAAGTCTCAGATTCCCCTGAGTGATAAACATGGTCTTGGTTACAAAGCTGATACTCTAGAACCAACCACTAATCGTTCCATGCTCTTATTTGGAACTTTCGTATCCTCAGTCGCTGATACTTCATCCTCTCAGTGTTCCTCTTCTAAACCGCCCATCCCTGAGGAAATTTCTACCTCTTTAAAAGGTAAAGAGAAAATGGTTTATCCAAAACATACCTCTGTCTCTAAAGATAAAGGTAAAGGAATTGCTTTTAACAAAATCCTCATAAGGGTACCTTAGTACCTAAGCTGAATGCTTCTAAAGCTTCAGTGACCTATCCCTCTGGATCAAGGAATCAGATCTCTGGATCTACTCAGCGTTGATCTATTCAGCGATCTACTCCTAGAATCAGAGTGGATGTCTTTGGTAAGAAATCCGAAGAACTAAATGTTCCTCCCATTTCAAAAGACAATACCTTACTTGGTGCTGGTACTTCTAATTCAAAATCTAAAGCTTAACATTCAAATGGTCCTAGAACTATTTTTAGTTATAGGAAATGTTATCACTGTGGACTTATTGATCATATTGCTAGTAAGTGCCCCAGAGCCACCAAAGCTGAAAAGATAGCTAAGGTGAAGATCATTGCCCCCAAGGCAAAGAAGACCACTGACGTTAAGAAATTAACCAAAGTGAAGACTGACAAAGCTGAATCTTCAAATGCTGCGAAGACTGTTGAACCTTCCATTCCAACTACTTCCACTGACAAATGTGTACACATGGTTAAGTGGGTACCCAAGAAAAACTAATATTCCTTTGTAATGTAGGTTAAGAAGGGTATCTGGTATCTCAATAGCAGATGCTATAGACACATGACTGAAAAGAAAAGCCTGCTCGCTGAATACAAGGAAGAGAAGGGTCCCTCTGTAACTTTCGGTGGAAATGGAAAAGGACATACCCGAGGGTTTGGTGTACTATCTAATGGTACAACAACCTTCAGAAGAGTCGCATATGTTGAAAGGCTGAAGCATAATCTTCTAAGCATCAGTCAGCTTTGCGACAAGGATAACAAGGTAATCTTTACCAAGGAATCCTGCTTTGTCGCTGACAAAAAGGAGAAGATAGCTCTCAGCGGTTATCGTTTGGAAAATATTTATGTATTAAACATGGACTCAACAACCACTGAGAACTCCTGTTTCTTCTCAAAAGCCTCATCTGATGTTAACTGGCTATGGCATAAGAGGCTCTCTCATCTAAACTTCAAGACACTAAATACTCTCTCTTCAAAAGAGTTAGTCACTGGTCTACCTCAACACTCATACGCCAAAGAGTCCTTATGTTCAGCGTTTGAGAAGGGCAAGCAGACCAAAGCAAGCTTTAAATCAAAGCAAGTCTCCTCAGTATCATCTCCTCTACAACTTCTCCATATGGATTTGTTTGGCCCGGTTAACAAACAATCCATCGCTGGAAAGAAATATACGCTGGTCATAGTTGATGAACTCTCTCGCTATACATGGTTTAGGTTTCTCCGTTCTAAGAGTGACACTCCTGAAGAACTCATCACCGTTGTTTAGAAGATGGAAACCCTGAACAACTTGACCGTTCGCTCAATAAGGAGTGATCATGGGACTGAATTCAAAAACAGTTCTCTTGATTCCTTCTTTGAGAGTAAGGGTATTTCTCACAACTTTTCTTCAGTGAGAACACCGCAACAAAACGGATTCGCTGAAAGAAGAAATAGAACTATTATTGAAGCTGCACGTTCAATGCTCAGCGATTCTCACCTGCCTACTCAGTTTTGGGCAGAAGCTGTCAACACTGCTTGTTTTACGCAAAACAGGTCGCTGATTGTCAAAAGATTCAACAAGACAACCTATGAACTTTTTCATGGGAGAAAGCCTTCAATTATCTTTCTTCACATCTTTGGATGTCAGTGTTTCATACTGAATAACAGAGATGTCCTTGGAAAGTTTGATCCTAAGGCTGATGATGTAATCTTTCTTGGATATTCTTCAATCTCCAAAGCCTTCAGAGTCTTCAATCGAAGAAGGCAAACTGTTGAAGAAACTATTCACGTCACGTTTGACGAATCCCGTTCAGCGAACTCTAAACCGTCTGCTGATACTGAAGAACTGAATCAATGGATGTTTTCTCTTCTTGGTGATTCAGAAGATATTCCCACTCATACTCATACAATTGAAGATGATAGTCCTACTATCATCCCAATTTTGCAGAATAGTGAAGCTGAAACATCATGGCTCTCAGTTGTTCCTTTAAACACTATACCTGCTTCTGAACCAAATGTCTCAGACATTCCATCTACTTCTCAGCAATCAGTAAATGAGATGACTTCTGCACCTACTCCTCTCTTGGCTGATATCCCAGAAGTTCCTGAAGCTTCATCTTCAGCTCCTCCAGTTCAATTTGAGTCAGCGACTTATGCTCCTGCTCAGCGATGGACTGTAAATCACCCAATTGATCAAATTCTTGGTGATCCAAACGCTGGTGTTTAGACTCGACGAAGTGCAGGTAATATTTGTTTATTTGTTAACTTTATTTCTCTGATTGAACCAAAGAAAATAGATGATGCCCTCAAAGATCCAAACTGGGTCAGTGCCATGCAAGAAGAGCTGACTGAATTCGAAAGAAACAAAGTTTAGAAACTTGTTCGAAGACCAACTGACAAAACAGTGATAGGCACTAAATAGGTCTATCGAAACAAGTTGGACGAACATGGAACTGTAAACCGCAACAAGGCTCGACTTGTTGCTCAGGGATACAGACAAGAGGAAGGCATAGATTACGATGAAACATTTACTCCAGTAGCAAGACTAGAATCTATTAGTCTATTCTTAGAATACGCTGTACACAAAGACTTCAAAGTATATCAGATGGATGTTAAGTCAGCGTTTCTAAATGGAAAGCTGAATGAAGAAGTCTATGTGGAACAACCTCCAGGATTCTCATATCCTAAGCGTCCAGGTTATGTTTATAAACTGGACAAGGCACTTTATGGCTTAAAGCAAGCTCCTCGTGCATGGTATGACACTCTCTCTACTTATCTCCATATTGAACAATTTGAGCGTGGTAAAATCGATAAGACTCTATTCTTCAGGAAAGTAAAAGGTCATATTATTCTTGTTCAGATATATGTTGATGACATTATATTTGGTTCTACTAACCCTGACCTTTGTACTCGTTTCGCTGATAGAATGAAAGATGAGTATAAAATGAGCATGATGGGTGAGCTAACATATTTCCTTGGTCTTCAGATAAAGTAAATGAAAAAGGAACTTTCATTAATCAGGGAAAGTATGTTAAAGATATGCTGAAGAAATTCGATTTAACTCAGAGTTCAGCTATGAAAACCCCTATGGCACCACCGCTGACACTAAACAAGGATTCAAATGGAATACCTGTTAATGTCACGCTGTACCGTGGGATGATCGGCTCTCTCTTGTATCTTACAGCTAGCCGACCCGATATTATGTACACAACCTGTTTGTGTGCACGATATCAAGCTAAACTTAAGGAATCTCATATGATCGATGTAAAGCGAATCTTTCCTTACCTTAAGGGTACTGCGAACCTAGGTATTTGGTATCCCAAAGACTCAGGGTTCGATCTAATCACCTATCCAGATAGTGATTTTGCAGGTTGCAAATTGGATAGGAAAAGCACCACAGGAGGCTATCAGCTCCTGGGTGGAAAGCTGGTGAGTTGGACAAGTAAAAAGCAAAACTCAGTGTCCACCTCTACAGCTGAAGCTGAATATGTAGCCGCTAGAAGCTGTTGTTCTCAGGTCTTGTGGATGAGAAATCAACTACTGGACTATGACCTACAACTCTCGAAAATCCCAATCTATTGCGACAGCACAAGTGCCATCGCTATAGCCAACAATCCAGTGCTACACTCAAAGACAAAACACATCGAAATCAGGTATCATTTTATCAGATATCATGTGATGAATGGTGATATAGAACTTCACTTTATCCCAACTGATTATCAGTTAGCTGATCTGTTCACTAAGCCTCTTGATGAGACAAGATTCAACTTTCTCATCAGCGAGCTTGGAATGCTGAACTTTGAAGAGTAAAATCTTCAGCGGTTTACATTTGATCAGCGATAGGATAAAATCAACTTGTATAACCCATTCTATCATTTTCTCTCTGAATAAACTTGATTCGCTGATATCAAGGTATGTTTTTCTCTCGCTGACAATCGCATGTAAATGCAAGATTTCAAGACAAATTGCATCGCTGAATATCTCTTCCTTAATCAGCGATACTTTAAAATTACTAAAACCAACACTGATATTTCTATTCAGTGCTTCATGTTTTCAAAAGTGTCCCTGGGCTTTCAAAACCTCAGAGACATCCTAAAATATGAAAGGACAGTTGTGATGTCATCGCAACGGATAAGCCCTAACACGTTCTTTCTGACACACATTTGCACATTTTGTTTACCTTCTAATCAAATGCAAACACGTGTCCGTGTCATGATGAAAAACTTTCCCGCTCGAGTTTCTCTCTCTCTCTAATCTCACTATATAAACACATTTTGGGTTTATATTTTTCCTTTACGCGAACATCTTCTTCCTCAAGAAAACTAATGTTGCATTTTTGCTCTCAAGTTTTAAAGAACTGTTCATCTTCTTCTTCTTCAACGAACCAGGTTAATATTTCTTTTATTTACCTGTTTCTTAAAACTTGTTAATGATCTTCTCATTGTTTTTACAAGATCAAACAAAAGAACTTTTTCAAAAATGAAATCATTTCTTTCATGGTTTTATGAACACAACCTTTCATGGTTGTTCTTCAAGTTTAATAGAAAATATCTTAAACTTGTTCTTCATACGTTTTTCCAGAATCCTAATCCTCAAAGGAAACTGGAAAACAAGACTTTTTATTGGGTTGCTTTTCTTTTTCAAAAACAAGAAATCCCTGATCTTCATTAAGACATTTTTGTCTGAATGAAATGGACAAAATTCGAACCATCTTATTCGAAAATCTTTCCACATTAAGATTATTCTTATTTGTTATATCTTTGGTTGAACTCATAATACAGCAATGGCATCTACTGATACTCCTACTGCTGAGAACACTGCTGCTGCTGAGGAACTGGAAATCACCAAGGCTCCTTAGGTCAAGTTCACGCTTGAGGAACTCGATTGGTCAAAAACAAACAATCTTTATGCGCTTTTCGAGTTTCCTCCCCGAAAGCAAGTCACACATCTGAATGATGTTGTGAATTTCCTCAAAACCTGTTGCCTCTCTACAGCCCTGACCATAACACCCCCTGCTCATCAGTTACTACTATCTCAGTTCTGGTATTCTACCAGACACACTCAGCTCACATCGACCAAAGATCCCACGAAGAAAATCGATTGCATCCTCTGTGACACTGATTTTGGCACCATAAAAATCACCCCTGCCATTATCCGAAAAGCACTGAGCCTTCCCATCCCCACAAAAGAAAAACCCTTTGTTTCTCTCCCTGGCCACAAGAAACATGCTGATAGGGAAGCCATCACCGCATTCTTTGATGCAATGGGTTATGTACGGGAAACTGGGAGGGACAAGAAGCCTGAGAAGAAGCTGACCCTTATCAAGAAATCCAAAATGCCCAGCGAGATGAACTTCATCTTCGCACACTTGTTAAGTTGCATGACTGCAAAGACCGGCTCCTCTGATCAAGCCGCTCAACCTCAGCAAGCAATGGGCTATGCATTGCTGAAAGGTCTTCATGTTGACTGGGCTTCGATAATCTACGATGATCTTATACTCAGAGTAGACTCTGCTGCTGACCGACCATCATGGGTTCCATATCCTAGATTCATCAGCGCCGTCTTCCTCAAAGGACTTGGGGACAACTACCCAAAAGTAGGAGACCTGAAACTCTCTCAGGTTGGCCGTCTTCCTCAAAGGACTTGACCGACCATCATGGGTTCCATATCCTAGATTCATCAATGCCAAACGAGGTACGTCTCTCTATTCTCTTAACTCATCTCAATCCTCTTTCTTCTACTTCTGCAGCTCATTCAGTGGAAAAACCCACCGCTGATACCCTAACTGCAACCTCCACTCCTTCTAGAAAAAGGAAACACTCATCTTCCCAACTTGGTTCCAAAAGGACTAAGAAAACCAAGGAGAAACCCCAACAATCTCATGCTTAAGACTCCTCAGCTCATCTTGAAGAGCTGATGGAAAGTTCAGTGGTACGCTCTGCCACAGCTGAACAAGCCACCCTTTCCATCCCAGCTTCAGCGTCTATAAACGCTGAAGTTATAAACTTGGAATCGACCCAACCTCCTTCAGTCTCTCATAGGACTGAAGAAGTGATTCTCAGTGGATCCAACACTGAATCAGCTCCACATCAAACCTTCTCAACCTTTGCTTGTCTCTCTACTCCATTGAACTCTAATCCAGTTTTCACCACGATCACTGGAGCACCCGTCATTCTTCCAGAAGCTAAAGCTGATACTTTTCAAGGAATGATGGATTCAGGACCTGCAGGAATGTCCATGCGTACACGCACTCTAGCTGACGACATGGAACTTTTTTCAAGACACAGAAGTTTTGACGACTTCACCAGCCCTCCTGCAGGTATACACCAACCCATATACACTGTAACTAAACCCCAAACTTCTGAGCTTTCCTTTGTTCATAAGTACTTATCTGTTACAGGTCCTAATTTGGGAGACATCAACGCCTCTCTGAAGAACTTGGATACAAAGCTGACAGGTCTCACCACTACTCTCTCAGACAACTCTTCAGCTGTAACAAACGCTGGAGAGAATCTCAACAAACTGACAAAAGTGGTTGAACAGAATGCCTCCAAAGCTGATTTGGAGAAGGTTGGTGGTACTCTTGATGATTTTTCCAAAGTTCTTGCTAACATCTACACAGACTACACCTCTCTCAAAGCAACAGTTCAAACCATGTCCAGCGAGGTCATAACGCTGAAGACATCGGTTGGAAATCTTCAGGGAGAGGTGTCCGCTGTAAAGACTGACGTGAGTTCAGTAAAGACTGACGTAAGTTCAGTGAAGACGATGGTACAGCTGATCCTGAATCACATGACTGCCCCTGCCCCTGCACCTTTGCATTTTACTCCGGCGGATCGAGCTGAACTTCTCAAGATCAATCCTGCTATAACTGGCCTGGAAGCCAGATTAGGGGAGATTGAAGAGTATGTCGGATTCCCTGGCCAAGAAGACAGGGAACCAACACCATCTGATGAGTCATCGCATTCCTCCCCCACTCATCATGAGGAAGGGGGGGGGAGAAGAACTCTGAAGACCTTCCCCATGATGAATCTATCGAGGGGAGAAGACTGAAGACCTTCTCCTTACTGAAGAGGGGGAGAAGGCAAATGAAGAAACAACTGCTGGACCTCAGGGAGATGAAAACCCTGAGGGAACCGAGAAGCTCGCCTCTGTATCTGAGGGGGAGCAACTCGAAGAAGCTGCTGAAGAATCTGAATCTAAAGCTGAAGATGATGAAGCTGTCAACATCTCTGATGATGAACCATCTTCTTCTCCAAAGAATGATGATGATGACGATGATGATGATGACTCCTTTATCGTCAAGCCTGTTCAGAAGAGTACAACTCTTAAAGGGATTTTGATAAACGAACCTTCAGGGGAGCGGACCAAGACAAAGCCTTCAGCGTCTGAAGCTGCTAAGGGCAAAGGAAAAGGTGTCGTTGAAGACGATGAAAATCGGATGATCTTGCTTCAAAATCCAGTTCGTCAGGTACACTACATCTTACTTTCTTACATTGCATCCCTCCTCTATCTATACACATTATCAGCTCTACTCTCAACAAAAAGCCTATACACTTAAACCCATTTCTTTTCTCTGTTCTACCCAAGTTCTTATTCGTAAGATCGCTGTGTTTCAGCTAGTCCTCTCCTCTGCTTGAGGATTCTGAAGTACAACTAGTTGCTGCTGAAGAAATAATCCCAGTCTTGGATTTAATCACCGAGACTGATGAACCTGAATAACAGACGCTCTCTCATACAAGCAGACCTTCCTTGGTTCCTCAAAAATCAAGTGAAGAGGATCAGAGAAGAAGAGAAGAGATGATTAAGAAGCTTGAGGCTCAACGAATCATCTTGCCGCATGCCAAAGTCAAAACTCCTAAGTTCAGACTTATAAAGCAAGAATACGCTGATCACCTCAGAGCTGAACGTTTACTCGCTGATAAAAAGGAAGCTGAAGAAAAAGACAGAGAACTCGCCATCCAGCTTACTCAACAATCCGTGAAAGACCCTTCGCTGAAAAGAACTCCAATCGAAGTTCAACGTCAGTTATGGGAAGACGCCAAGAAGATCGTTGAAGAAAAGAGAACCGTGTCTCAATCTACTTTAAACTAGTGCAAAGAAAAGGTACACTTCAGATATCGACCTGCCAGAATCAAAAAGGTACATATCACTGGAAAATCAACCCTCAAAGTTTCAATCGCTGAAATCGAGATATTCAGAGAAAACGGACAGTACGAAAAATTATATGCTGAAGCCATCACGAAGTACGGTCTCTCTGAATGGTTGGAGATCAGATTAGCCATCCAGAAGTCTCAATCTAAGTACAAGGATGATGTCAAAAAGCTGATAAATCAACAGACCGACTTAGTATCTTCTTGTGTGGATATTCCTCCTCCTCCTCCTCCTCCTCTCGCAAATCAAAAAAGAAGGACCTCTGCAAAGAAAAAGTCTAAACCTTCTGACTCAGGTCCTCCTATACGGAACAAAACAGGTATTGGTTTTTCTCGTGCTGAAGTTCTTGGTCCAGAACCTGACCTTTCCGCACTTGACACATCTCTTCCTCCTGGTGAGACTTTCATCCCTGGAAAAGTCATAAGCAAACCCTATGGGATATTCTTTATTGACTATGGTGGACGACAACGTTTTCAATGTATCTCTGAGCTTCCCATCACTCCTATCGAACAGCTGAAAGATCTCATCTACTGGTGTGATTTCAAACGCGACATTCAGGCACGACATCTTAAACCCTTGATTTTTTAAGAAGCTCTGAACAAAAAGAATCAAGGAGTAACGGTTCCTGACTGGATGATTCCCACATCAAAGACCCTTGATGAACTGCTCATTAAGGAAGAACCTCTAAAAGCTGATAAGATCGCCTTATTCTTCTATTTTATCAGTTATTCTTTTGTACTTGTAATTTATTTCTCTTGTACTTATGATTTTTCTACTTCCCTTTGTAATCTGATACGAAGTTTAAAGAAAGATTTCAGCGAAAGTACTTTACTCCATCAGTATAGAAAAGATCCCAGAAAACAGTAAAAGGGACAAATATTTTATTAGTTCTTTTTATCCTTATGTTTTCATTAAATAGCAATTTTCTCTATTGCTATGTCATAATCAAATAGGGGGAGATTGTTGATCCAAACCCTCAGTGATTTGATAATGACCCTCTCTTAAATACTTAGTGAAAATTGTAAGTAAACAATATGTATCAGAGGTTCACTATCGCTGATAAGTACTAAGCCTATATTCAGTACCGCTGATAGGAACTCTCGTTCTTTAGATTAAACATTCAGCGAACACTGTTCACCATAATGCTCTGAGCCTGTTCAGTCCTTATGGTGATCGCTGATAAGTTAGTTGTTTACTTATGATCCCTGTGTTAGAGCATTATTGTATTCAATATTTACTATAAAGTCATTGGTCTGTATTAGTCAATACTGTATTGTAATTGCCTTTATACCTTGTATGTTATGGGTATAAATAGGCTTGTCTAGTTCATTAGCTAAAAAACCTTTTAGAAACCTCTTGAGCATTGTGTCATTTGTACTTCAGAGATCAATATATGGATGACAAGTTTGCTATCTAGATTCTCTCTACATTTGTTCTTTACATATTGCTAGATTTGGGATTTCACATTTGGTATCAGAGCTTAACAAGAGATTCAAGCAGATCAAAGACCAAATTGAAGAATTTTTGCACTGATTTGAAGAATTCGGATCCTACACTCATCACTGTTCATCTGAACACTTTTTATTCAGACATGGAGTTTTTCTAGATTCTGATTTCTTGGATTATTTCTTAGCATCACTGCACTCGGATTTGATTCCTGAACACTTTTAATTCTTGGATCATCATCATTTACTGCACAGATTCATACTATTTGATTGATTCTTGAATTGTTGTTCAAAAACCCTAAGTTCACTGTTTTGGATCATAATTCGTTTAAATCGATCGAATTGCGAGTTGTGATCAACAAGAAAAGTGTGCGGATTTTGATTACAAACAAATCGATATAAATTTCATCTCATTTGATCAAGAATTGAAAGAGTTATGGAAGAATCAGTGATTTTCGTGTTCGAAGTGATGAATTCGGATTGTTCATACAGAATTCGGACCATTCAAGGGATTTTCTACTTGATTTCGGACAATTCGGAGTGTTCTTAATTTTTACAAGTCTTGAATTCGAACCCTTCTGCATTCGAATTGATTGAATTCGAACCCTTCTGCATTCGAATTGATTGAATTCGAACCCTTCTGCATTCGAATTCCTTGAATTCGAATCCTTCAGCATCCGAATTGATTGAATTCGAACCCTTTTGCATTCGAATTCCTTGAATTCGAATCCTTCTACATTCGAATTCATTGATTTCGAATCCTTAAACATCCGAAATCTTGTGAATTAAAAAAAAGTGTATTTCATACACTGTAAGAACTTTTCAAGAAAAAAAATTTATATAAATTTTTTTTGTATAGTGTATTTTCATACACTTTCTGCTTGATCTTCTGAACGATCAATTTCTAGCAATATTCAAGATGGTTTTACAACAAGTTATTGTTAAAATCAGTGGTGAAGATTTGAAGCAAACTCTGATAAAGGAGATTCCTCCAATTGCAAAAGTTTTTGTTAAATCAACAAATGAAATGTTGCAACAAGTTATTATAACAGAAACACCTCCTAAACCACATGTTTCTGTTAAACCAAATAATGAAATGTTGCAACAAATCATTATAACAAAAACACATCCAAAACCACATGTTCCTGTTAAGTCAAATAATGGAATTTTGCAACAAGTTCTTTTAACAGAAACATCTCCAATATCACAAACTCCTGTGAAAGACAATACTTCAAATTCTTCAACTCCTATTTCAAAGAAAGATGAAGTTAAAACAGACAAAGGTTCAGAAGAAAAGCCTAGATACAACACGACAAATTTTAAATATGATGAATTAAATTCCAGTTACAAAACTAAAATGGTTGAACCAACTGGATTTAGTTCGTTGTCTTCTAATGAATCTATGGCTAAAACATCTGTTTTCAAAATCAATGAATCTATATCTGTTAAAACTAATGCTTCAAATCCTTCAGTTCCTGTTTTAAATAAAGAGGAAGAAAATGCTAATCTGAAGAGACAAATTTTAGATTTTTCCTCTACAAATGCTAGACTTACTAAAAGAATAACTGATCTTGAAGTTTATATTGCAGATCTTGAAACAAAGAAAGACAACTCAAGTCTGCACGATCAAATCGAGAATCTTCAAGAGAAAGTAACAACTCTTCAAAAAGAAAATGCCGATTTAAAGAGAAGAGAAGAAAAGAGAGTGAAGTGGAACTTAAAGTTACATGCTCAATTAAAACAAATTAAAGAAAAAAGTTTGGACAGTGAAAATGTCGATCTAAAGAGAAAACTGTCTAATTTTTCTTTTGAAGAAAAGAAAGTTTTTGAAGAAAAGAAAGAGACTGAGCTGAAATGTATAAAACTTTCAAAACAAGTTTCAGACTTTGAGAAAGTTTTATTTTTTGAAAAAGAGAAGCTCGAAAAAGAAAGATCTGTTTTTGAAACTGAACTAAAATCTTTTGAAGAAAAGTCAACTAAGCTTTCACACAAAATATCTGATTTGGAAACAGAACTTGAAATAAACAGAAAAGAGCTTGAAACAATGAAAGTTGAAATCTTTAGAGCAAAAAGTGTGAAAGATAATTTTTCTGAGGAACGAAAGATTTTTCAAACGGAAATAAAGAAGCTTACAAAGAATTTATCTGGTTTATCAACAGATATTATGAAGGAGCAAAAGGTAAAATCTGCTTTTCAAAGGAAATATGATCTATTTTTTAAAGAGAAAAATGGTTTGATTAACAAAATAAAAGAACTTGAAGACATCATTTTTAAAGTTGATGTTTCAAATCAAGCAAGTCCTGAATCAATTATTCAGACTCCGCTTGTAGATTCAAATAATTCTGAATTCTCTTTTAAAACTGCTTCAAGTTCAAGTTTTCAAAACATTTTTTTAAAAGTATCCGATAGATCAAATGTTTTCTCAAAGGATCAGATTCATCCTTCTAATCTTTTCTATAATCATCTGTTTGATAAATTGGATGATATTCCTAACGTGCCCAAAGTTAATACTTTCAATCCTGAGAAAGTTCCAGTCTTCAAGAAGGTGAAGATGGAATGGAGAGTCAAAGGCACAACAGTTCCGAAGAAAGATATTCCAAAATCAAAGGTTCCCACTCCAAATGCTAAGAAGAGCAATACATTTCAAGGTAAATCTTTTGTCAAACCTGATTTGGTTTACTCTGTAAATCAATTAATCAGGTTAGCTCAAAAGAAAAATTGTTGTTCTTACTGTGGAACAAATGATTTTGTGCATAAAAATTATACTTCTTTTTGGTACGGTACTTATAGTATTCCTTCAAATAGATCTACACCTAACCCACTAGGACCCAAGTGCCGTTGGGTACCAAAATCTGCTTAATCTGTTTTGTAGGTTCTTCATGTGTTGTACTGATTTGTAGATACATACCACACACATGACTAAAAACAGAAGAGAAGCGGTGTATTTTTTTGAAGAACATTTGTACCATTAAGGGGGAGCAAAGACCCATGGTTTCTAAACATATCAGTTTAGGACCCGCACTTAAAAGAGACTTTGGTTTCTGAATACATCAATTCAGGACCCGTGCTTCAATATTTTTGGCTTCTGAACAATTCAGTTCAGGACCCGTACTTCAAAGACTAAGACTTCTAAACAAATCAGTTTAGAACTCATACTTCTCAGGTGATATCCTTAACTGTTACATCTTTCTGTTTCAAGGAACAAGTGGTGAAAGGTAACATTGGATCATATTTTGTTTCTACTGCTTTGAAAACTTGAATCTTTACAAATTTAATTCAATGAGATGAAATTTTCAATTTCCATTCAATGAATTAAATGTGTGCTAAAAGATGATTTTACAAGTATTTTTTGTTTCAACTTTCACCTCTGAAATTAATCGAAAGGTCAGCAAAACATGAATGAAATTATGCTGAATGCTCAAAATTATGTGAATCTAGACTTATATAGAATATAATGCTCAAAAAGCCTAAATGTCTGAGTGATGGATGGAAATGAAAAAATGGGAGAAGCACTATGTTTTAGAACCAAGTGATTGAGATAAATTGTTGCACTATCATTTAGTTTGAAAGTTTGTGCCTGTGGCCTTTCTGGTTTGGGAGAGTAAGTCCTAAGGGGTGCTCGACACCTAGTCCCTAAGATCTACTGGTCTGGGATCGGCTGGCCCAAATCCTGCAATAGAACCAGATAGAAAGCCATGTTCTACTGGTACAAATGGGTTTAAGCCATGATCTTCATACAATCCAAGTATTGTGTAACAAGATGATGAAGAACATTATTGAAAAGGAAATATAACCTAGAGAGAACACAAAGTGATTAGAGATCTACATCTTGTATTAATGAATTCCCTTCTTACAAACTACAAGTAAAGACCTATTTATAGTCTTCATCACTTGCTACAACAATTAAGCATAAGCCCTTTAACACAGCTATTGCTTTACAAAACTTTCTATTATAAAGGACAACTTCAGTGTCCTAACACCCTGAAGATAAGTTTCACGTCAACATAGGTTCTATGCTGAAGTCGAAGATCAAGCTCAAGAACCAGCGACAAGTCTCCTAATGAATTGATGCGGATCAGCGAAGACTCAGATTTGTCCACTCAACGTGAAGTATCAAGTACAAGACTTCAGCTATCGCTGAACTTTGTCATTCACTGATATAGAATGATAAAGCGCTGAATCAACGTAAGCTGATCATGAAGTCTTTCGTACAAAGTATTTTTGTCTTAACCACCCTTGCACGACTCCATACGATATGTCAGAAAAGAACCTCCTTATTGTCTGAAATCGTACAACAACTCTGATTCTACACTGTGCACCATGCGGCTACAAAGTTTGTCTACTAAAGTCAGAATCAAACAACCAATCAGCTGCTGCCACGTGTAAAGTATAAACTGCCGTGCATTAAATGCATGCAGTATATAAGAAGGACTCCAGCTTCATTTTTGAAGCACTCGAAAAACTCTGGTCGAGTCACTTGCTAACTCTGGTCAAGTCATCTTCTTATCTTGAGATAGGTTATTATTAGTAATTTCCTTCTCTTTCTTAGTGCAAGAAACTTAGTGTTCCAATTTGTTTAGATATAGGTTTATCCTTAATCTTGTTCCGCAACAAGCTGTAAATTGTTAATGGTTTATCAATAAACAATTAAAAAATTAAAATATGTGTGTTTGTATTCACCCCCCTTCTACAAACTTGTATAGCCCTCCGGGACCAACAGCTCTGCCGAGTAGCTGAGTAACCAAGAAGACAGAAGTCTTCGACAGAGGCTCTGCCGGGTTATCCAAGAAGACCAAAGTGAAGAAGCAACAGAAGACTCTTCTAAGCAGACACGGCCACAGAGCTTCTGTCATACTTAACAGAGCCTCTGTGGTAAAAAAGAAGATCTACGCAAAAGATCTAAACAAGGACAAACGTGCTTCTTACAATATCTGCCATTCGAAGGTTCTGAAGATCATTCTGACAAGGCGTGACCGGACAACTCCACGTGTCAAACTATGATAGGTTTCAGCCTAAAGCAGAATACGGAGCATTTAATGCACGTTGTATCAACAGTAACATAATAGTGTATTAGTACATTCCAACAACTGTTCATCAACTGTATATCCTAGTACCTTCGGTCCTTATTGTCTAAAAACTTGTCTCCTTTAAAGTAGTATATAGTAGAAGGCTCATGTTGAGCTATTCTATTAAGCAAAAATGCATATTTAAGAATTACTTTGAAAAGCTTTGCACAACACATAAACACCATTAAGAGCAGAATTCTAGTTAATCCTTCGGGGTTCTTGGTGTTCTTATTTATATCAAATACAGTAAATCTTTGAGAAATCTATCTGTTATTTACATATTTCTTATTTGATATTGTGTGTTATTCTTCCTCATAAATATCTTTCAGTTCTTTAAATACGCTTCCGCATTACATCTTATCTGAACTAACTGAAAGAATCATCATTGTTAAGCAAAACGGGAACCAACAATTGGTATCAGAGCGAAACTTGATGTTCAATATCAAGTGATCCTCGCTAACAATGATTCTTGGTAGAAACTTGGATTGTCTTTAACCTATTCTTCATATCTTTCAAACAGCTTCTGTTTTTCTGCCATTTTCGATCCATTCGAACCTTGGTAAACTTATAGAACCTGTTTTCTTTGGTTAAAACTCCATCTTAGTGCAACTGTTTAATGTTCTTAAGCCTAAAAAAAACTCTATCCAAAACATCCACTTCATATTCAAAAATTTGCCGTTCTTATCCTATTTTTTGGATATCTTTCACTCTCTCAAAATGACAAACACAAACAACTTCTTCACAGCTGGTTCTTTAACCAAACCACCAACTCTACTTAGAGACGAGTACCCTCAATGGAAGATACGAATGATTCACTTCTTCGAGGGTACTGACAAAGAACTAGTTTACTATCTCCGAAATCCTCCTCTCGTTCCCATGATCACAGTTCCTCGTGTACCAGCCACAGACGATACACCAGAAATCCCTGAACACGAGAAACCAAAGACCAAAGATAACTGGTCTGATCCAGATTGGGCAAGACATGAAGTTGTTCAGAAGACAAAAAGACTTCTGATTATGGCAATTCCTAACGATCTTTTCCAATCCCTAGATGCGTGTGAATCTGCATACGATCTATGGAAAGAACTAGAAAAACAATTAGAAGGGGGGCCCAAAACTCAGAAGAACCGCAAAGCTCAATACATAAATGAATAATATGCATTTAAAGCTCTGCCGATAGAAACTCTGCAATCAACTTACGATCCGTTCAACTCTCTGCTCAACAAATGCAAGAAGTTCGGAATCCACAGAACTTCTGAATAAAACAATGTCATGTTCCTGAAGAGCCTCAACGAAGAATGGCTCCAATTGTCTATGTCTCTACAAACAAATCATGACTTAGACTCCTGGACTCTGTCAGACCTCTATGGAACATTGGCAGCCCAAGAGCCTCAAATAGCACAGACAAAAGCTTAAATCATTGCACCTCTTGCACTGGTTGGTAAGACTACTGTGGCCAAAGAAAAACCAAAGAAAGAAAAAGCTGCAGAGGAAAAGGAGAAAAAGAAGAAGGTCATAATGGTTAATAGTGAAGAAGAGGAGATAGTGGAAGAAGAGGAAACAACTCTAGCCTGGATAGCTAAATCATTAGCTTTCTTGACTAGAGAATTCAGTAGAGGATACCAGAAGAAGTCTGGTAATGAATGCTATGGAAGAGATCATCGAGAAAAAGAAGGATCAAACGACAGAGGTGCTGACCGACATAGGTCAAACGACAAAACTGACAGAGGTGACCGACAGAGGTCAGATGACAAAACTGGCAACACTCCACAAAATTAAGAATGTTACAAATGTGGTAAGCCAAGCCATTACACAAATGAATGCAGAAATATCGACCAACAAAGGTCGAATGACAGAAATGACAGAGGCAGTGACCGACAGAGGTCAGACGACAAAGCTGGCTATGCTCCACAGAGCCAAGGATGCTTCAATTGTGGCAAACCAGGCCACTTCGCCAATGAGTGCAGGAGCAAATCAAATCGCCCTCAGAGGGTTGCTGCTTTCTACAAAAAGAAAGCAGAATATTATGCTCAGAAGTCACTAATGGTGAATCAAGAAAACTGGCAGTCAGATACATCCTCCGACGAAGGAGAAAAGAGAATCACCCTGTTTTGTGGCATGGCAGAAATCAACTCTGACTCCGATAGTGAGGTATCCACTTCTAACTCTAACTCTCAGAAGCTGATTTGCTTAAACTTAACATTAAATACACTGAACTGAAAAAGACCTGTGAAAATGTTCAAAAGAAGCTAACTTTCTATGAGAGAGAAGCTAGACTTCTCACTCAAGAAAAAGATAAAATCTTTCAAGAAAAGGAAGAAATTGAAACAAACTGGAACAAAAACCTAGTTCCTTTAAAAGAAAAGATCTCTGAACTCAATTCTTCTTTAAAAACAAAATCTAAAGAGCTTATGAATGTTGAGTGCGACAGAATGAACATCCTAGCTCTTAAGCATTACTTTCAAAAGGAAAGAGTAGTCCTCTGTCAAGATTTACTCAAAAGGGATTTATTAATTAAAAAATATCAAGATGCTCAGAAGGTGTATGAAAAAATTAATACTCAAATAGGGAGACGAGGAATTGGTTTCTGTGATATAGATCCTTACACAGGAAACAAAAGAAACAAGTCTCTGTCCTCTCTATTTCATATTGGAGATACAAGAAAACCTGGCTTTCCAAACTTACTCTCTTTGAACAAAAGGCGAAAAGTCTCTAGGGAACCTCACCAGAGGAAACCTCTGAATATGACAAATGTGTGGTTTGAAAACACAGATTTATCACCTTCAATCTCTGTCAAAAGAGAATCCAACCCTAAGAAATATCTGAAAACTCAAGATCAGATAGGAATCTTCAAGTTTGGCAAACCCGAGACTCAAACACAAGTTGCATTTGTCTACATGATAAACTCTGAAAAGAAATTATCGGCAGAGGCTCCTGAGTTCAAGCCTAACGTTTCAGATGAAAAAGAGTTGATAGAAATCGGGAAAAACATCTTTTTCGAAAACTTCTATACACCTTCTGTCGATCAAAATCACTCTGAAGAAACCTTATCAGATACTTCTGTTGACTTAGAAGATAGTCCCTTAGAAAAGGAAGAAAGTGAGTATTGCACATGCTCTGAAAGTCCAGCCTCTGTCGAAAGAGAACAAAGTGACTCAACCTCTGTATATGAGGACGACTCATCCTCTGACGAATCTGAGACTGACTCTAAGTCAGAGAAAATACCTTGTGACACAGAGGATTTTAAACTACCCTCTGGAGTTCTAACAAAACTATTTCTCCAAAGGAGAAAATCACAAAGGTTCCTATCTGTCCAGACTTTTTGGACATGTGTATACAAGCCAAAACCTCTCTTGAGCTTGAGAAAATTAAACAAAAAAAGGCTCTGTCCTCTCAAAATCCAACAAGTTCAAAGATTTTAAAACCCTTAAGGCCTATTAAAGAAAAACTAACATGGCAACAGAAGGGTAAATGGGCTAATAATGACAAATCTTTTTCTTGTGTGACAGTGAAACCTGCAGAAGTTCACCACAGAAGGCTGCTCTCAACAAAGAATTTTGCAAACAACAATCTAGCCTACATAGGTCTTCTTGTAGTAGGAAGTCAAATGTTAGGATAGAATGTAACGCCTCTGTGCCCCCATTTAATGTCTTTAATGAAAAATTCAAGCAAATCTCGTCGCACATTTATTATTGTCATTGCTTTGATCTCATGCATAAATTAAGCCAACACTTCTCAAGTCCACATTGTTTACTCTCTGTACCTAACAAGAATGCTAAATTCAAGGGTAAGAAGAAACAAAATGTTTCTTCAACAGAAGCTAAAACAAAGTCCAAGAATGCTAAGGCAAACTTGAAAACCCCTAACAAAGATGGACCCATTTGGATATGCGTACCTAAAACTCTCTGATTGGCTTGCAGAAGAAGTATGTGCCGATCTGGTATCTAGACTCCGGATGCTCGCGGCACATGACTGGCGAAAGAGGTCTTCTATCCACGTACAAAGAAAAACACGATCTGTGACCTTTGGCGACAACAAAAAGGGGTACATTAAAGGCTACGGAGTCATAAAGAAGGAAAACATAACCGTATGCAAAGTTGCAAATGTGGATGGCCTTAAACACAATCTTCTCAGTGTAAGCCAACTCTGTGATACGGGTTTCGACGTAATGTTCAAAAGAACCTTCTGCTCTCTACAAGGTGAGGACACAGGAGTCGAACTTCCGCGAGCCGAGAGAAGGGGAGATCTTTACCTCATGAACTTCTGTGCCAAGAACAAGGAAGACAAGCTCTGCCTTGTTACGTGCAAAAGCGAAGAAGCCTGGTTATGGCATAACAGGTTCTGCCACTTAAACTTTCATACTCTAGATAAACTTGTCAAACTTGATCTAGTCAAAGGTCTGCCAAATGTCAAGTTTAATAAGGATCATTTATGCTCTGCCTGTGAAATGGGAAAACTCAAAAGAGCTTCCCATAAAGGCAAGACAGATGTGTCTTGCCCTAGGCCTCTGTACATGCTTCATGTTGACCTCTACGGTCCAATCGCTACACAGCGCCTAGGTGGCAAGAAATATTTGCTTGTTTTGATCGATGAATACTCAAGATTTACATGGGTTGAATTTGTCAGAAAGAAATAAGATGTTCCAGACATTCTGATAAATTTAATGAAAAGTATCCAAGTTCTATATGAGTGCAGGATTCAGAAACTGAGAAGCGACAATGGCACAGAATTAAAAAACTCTGACATTGAAGCCTATCTTACAGAAGAAGGCATTTCACAGAACTTATCTGCTGCACAAACCCCACAACAAAACGGCGTGGTCGAATGTAAGAACCGCACGCTTGTAGAGGCTGCAAGAACTATGCTAACAGCATGTGGATTACCGATGTCTTTTTGGGCACAAGCTGTATCAACCGCTTGCTACACCCAAAATCGATCAACCATTGTAAAGAGGCACATCAAGACAACTTATCAATTGATCAACAAAAGGCGACCAAACATCAAGTTCTTTCATGTGGTTGGATGCAAGTGCTTCGTCTTAAATGATAGAGAAACAAGAGGAAAGTTTGAAGTAAAAGCAGATGAAGGCATGTTCATTGGGTACTCTGCAACCTCAAAAGCCTATAGAATTTATCTTCTGCGGTCACGAACCATCATAGAAAGCATCAATGTGTCTTTTGACGACTCCTTTCAGAAGACTTCTGAACAAATCAGTTCAAAACTCGGTCTACAAAAAGAGTTTTCTGGCATCTCCAAAACAAGAGAAGAAGACTTAAATCTTCTATTTGAAGAGATGTTCCTCGATGATGTTGATCCCTATGCTGGAGCCGTCAGAGCCTCTGGAGAACCATCTTCTACCAATCAAACTGAGTCAGGTATTTCTCTAACTAGTCCATTGAATACTTCATCCTCTTCTGTGAATCATACAGATGCACATGCTGAGGGGGAGCGAACAAAAGATGATACAAGTAAGGATTCAACCACAGAGGCACCTGAAAAACCAACTCCAGCAACTACAGAGGAATCGATACCAGAGGAAAACGAGGACGCAATCTCTACTTCCTCAGAGGAACAAATTCCAATTCTCAGTGAAATAATTCCACAAGCTGAAGAACCAATCACAGAAGTACTGTCTACAACAGAGGTTGAACAAGAACCTCAACTTGCAACGACAGAAGTTAATCTGGATGATTCAAATTATCATCTTCCAAGAACAACACAGTGGACGAGACAAGATCAACACAGAAGCCTTATAATCTGCGACCCTTCTGAAAAGGTCAAGACAAGATCAACCACTGCTAATTTTTGTTTCTTTACAAATTTTATCAATATGATCGAGCCAAAAAGAATCTTTGAAGCCCTAGACGATTCAAACTGGGTAGATGCTATGCAAGAAGAGCTTCTACAGTTTGAACGAAACAAAGTATGGACCCTAGTGCCTCTGCCACGAGGGAAACAAGCAATAGGGACAAGATGGGTCTTCAGAAACAAGAAAGACGAGGATAGGGTGGTCATTAGAAACAAAACAAGATTGGTGGCCAAGGGATATCGTCAAGAAGAAGGCATCGATTATGATGAAACCTTTACCCCTGTCGCACAGCTCGAGACTATAAGAATATTTTTAGCCTTTGCAGCCCACAGAGGTTTCAAAGTATTTCAAATGGATGTAAAATCGGCCTTTTTGAATGGCGAAATCCAAGAAGAAGTATATGTCCAGCAGCCACCAGGGTTTGAAAGCTCCAAGTACCCAAAATACGTTTATTACCTCGACAAAGCTCTGTATGGACTGAAACAGGCTCCAAGAGAATGGTACGAAAGACTTTCAACCTTTCTTCTCGATAACAATTACGAAAGAGGTACAACTGATACTACTTTGTTTTATAAAAGAAATGGTGAGGAGATTATTCTTGTACAAATCTATGTGGATGACATCATTTTTGGGTCTACAAATGCACAAAAATGCAAAGATTTTGAAATACTCATGCAGAGTGAGTTTGAAATGAGTATAATGGGAGAATTAACCTTCTTCCTCGGACTCCAAGTAAAGCAATCATCAGAGGGAATTTTCATAAATCAAACTAAATATGTCTCTAACATACTTTCAAAATATAGTCTCTCTGATGCCTCTGTAATGAAGACCCCAATGGCCACTGGAAATAAGTTATTTTCATATCCAAATGGCACATATGTAGAGTGCAAGCTCTACAGAGGTATGATTGGGTCTCTGTTGTACTTAACCACAAGTAGACCTGATATAATGTATGCCACATGCCTCTGTGCAAGATATCAAGCTAACCCAAAGGAATCCCATTATATTGCTGTAAAGAGGATCTTTAGATATCTCAAAGGGACCAAAAATCTTGGCCTCTGGTATCCAAAGAACTCTGCTTTGGTCTTAAGGCGTACACAGATTCAGATTATGGAGGATGCAAGCTCGATAGAAAGAGTACCTCTGGGAGTTGAAAATTCCTAGGTGGGAAATTAGTCAGCTGGACTTCAAAGAAGCAGAACTGCGTATCCACATCTACAGCAGAAGCTGAATATGTTGCTGCTGCTAGCCGTTGTTCCAAAGTTCTGTGGATGAAAACTCAGCTAAAAGACTATGGCCACAATATATACAAGATACCCATCTTCTGTGATTCAAAAAGCGCCATTGCCATCTCTGCCAATCTAGTACAGCACTAAAAAACAAAGCATATCGATATAAGGTACCACTTTCTGAAGCATCATGTTGAATATGGCACAATCGAAATGCATTTTGTGTCCACAGAATACCAGCTTGCAGACTTATTCACCAAGGCACTAGATGAGAAAAGATTCCTTTTCTTGGTGGGTAAGTTAGGAATGATTAACATGAGTTGAAACCTCTGTAAGTATAAATTAATCTTCTCAAAGAAATATATACTTACACTTTTAGTTGGTAATTAGCAAAATATTTACTACTTTTCCGTCTTCCTGAACTTTCTATAAATATTTACTTCTTTTTAATGTAAATTCTTTATCAATCAAAAGCTCAATACTCTACAGAGCTTCTGTGGGATTGCTTAGAACCTCTGACAATCTCCACATAACCTCTGATGAACTTGACCTATGTTTCGTGCACTACTTATTTCATTTGATCTAAGCATAGGTCAAGGGGGAGCAGAAGGAGACCTTGAAATGATCTACAGAGGTTGATCATTCAAGGGGGATCCAAAGAAGAGAAGTGCTCAATCATATAAACAGAAGTCAGGTATTATGCCGAACAAGGAAGAGCCAAAAGGTAAGTTTCTCGCACAAATCCTTTCTAAAAAACAATTTTCTAGGACACCAATTTTCAAATATGTCCTAGAAACACTGTTTAAGACATAACGAACAAGAATTGATCAAAAGCATTTACGAGCCTTCCGTTATGAGAAATTTAGAGTCATAGAGCTTTTGCTGAGCTCAACGGAGCTTCTGTAAGCCTAATCCTCTGTAACTGCAAAATCTCATGAGGGAACTCTATCGATCATCTTCAAAGTTCTCTTTAAGGATTCGCACGTGCAAATACACACAAAAGGTTACTGGAAGAAAGTCTTTTGGGTCGAAGAGCTCACTCCAACAAAGAGTCTCTGTCACCCAACCTAGACAATCAAACAATAAGCATCTTGCACAGAATCTTTTCAAAAACAGATTTCTAGGTCAAAACTTTCCAAATATGTCCTAAAAACAGTTTGTAAAACAGTGAAAACCTTGGATGATCAAAAAGTTTTATAAATTTTTAGTTATGAGAAATTCCAACTCATAGAGCTTCTGCTGGCTCTAACAGAGCTTCAAATCCTCTGTGAATGCAATTTCTGCACTAAAATTTATCGATCCTCTCCAATGCTTCTTCAAACGTTTTTGGTAAAGGTACAAGCGAAAAGGAGACAAAAAGAGCAAGTCTCAGACCACATAGCCCATTCCACTACAGAGCTTCTGTCATTTCTGATACTTGGCTTTTTAGGGAAATTCCGTAACAGTACAGATTTTCTACTGCGAGTAACAGTTATCTGAAAGAGGAAAAACCCATGCGCCTAGCATTAATGGGCCGCACACGCCATCTAATCGTGCTCTGACACTGATGACGTGGCACTATTATATTGGGCGTACATACCACACGTTCTCCTGGAAAGTTGAACCAGCCAAATACACTCGATTGTGGACACCAGATATTATTACCTTTCCAATGACTACTTCGACCCCTACAAGGTAGCCACACCCAAGGATTCCTCCAAAAAGGGTGAGGATCTAGCACCTGCAACCAAGACTGAGACAGATGAGTTTAAACTCTATGTTCCCCCTCTCATCTTGGAAGCAAAGATAGTCGAGTTGGAGGAGTCCATTGAGAAAGAAAGGTCAATGTTTCAAATGGAAAAGCAAGTTTTACTTACAAAGCTTGAGAATCTAAAATCAGTCAAAACCGACAATGTGTCTGATGAAGGACAGGAAATCCTTCGGTTTGAAATCAATCGACTTACGTCACAACTGTCCGCTTTGGCAACATAAGTGATGCAAGAGAAAGTGAGTAAAGGTCAACTCCAAGAGCAATGTGACCAACTCCAATCTGAAAAGACGATTTCACCCGAACTTTCTTCTAGCTCATCGGACACGTCTTCGTGTAAAGCTTTCTTAGGAAAAACTTTTTCAACACAAGACGATCAAGATTCTCAAGACGAGAGTGTTTTACGGAATTTAAACTCTGATTTTTTCTTAGCTTCCGCACCAAATTCCCCAAAACACTCAAGCACAAAGAGTTCCTCGCCTTCCTCACCTGAACTCCGAAGGTAACAGTGAAGAAGAGTTTGATTCATTTCCCTTCGACAAACCTCTTCCAAGTCACACTGATTTTCTATCCCCCGTGGTTAATCATCCGGTTAATTCTTTAAAAGATAGTTGTTCTCAAACAAAGGCCCCAGCTGTGATCAAGATTTCTCAGTCAAAACCAACCCCGAAACCTGTTTCCAAAAGGCAATCACAGCCAAGGCAAGCGACCGGACCATTGATTGCCAACACCACTATTTCTCCAACTCAACCTGATTTTTTGTCTCCAGTGGTTAATCGTTCGGTCAATTTTCTAAAGGGTGACTGTTCTCAATCCAAGACTTCGGCTGTGGTCAAGATTCTTAAAAATACCCCAGCTTCTCAAACACAATCACAGCCGAAGCAAAAGACCGAACGACCGACCACTAAGACCCCTGTTTCCTCAAAAGTCACTAATGATACTATCCCTGCTGTTTCAGATAAAAATGGTCGCGCTAATAAAGAAACACCAAAGTGGCTAAAGAGGGAATCTGTCAAGAAGGATGCGTCAAAGTCTTCCCCACCTGTTTTCAATTCTAGAATAGACAAAGACAATTATGCTTGGAATTATTGGAACCATTTTGATGTTTCTTTTCCCGTTAAAGTTAACTCTCTTAATCAATTGATTCAGTTATCGCATGATTGTTTATGTTGTTCTAATTGTGGTTGGAATGATTTTGATGATCTTCACAATAATGATTGGTATGCGCCTTACTTTGTTGGTAACCAATTTCATAAGCGCAAACCTCAAAAGAGTAAACAACAAAACCATTTCAAAAGGGGTACCAATCAAACGGTTAAACCACAGCGGGAGACAACAAGAGCCGAATTCTGGTTTTGAGGTGATCCTACTGGGGTTAAACCGGCACCCAGGTGGAAAGCAAATTCTGTTCCTCCTAGAGGTGCAAATTCTGCACCGATGAGGCAACAAGAGCCAAAACGAGTTCCCTCTATCGGTGTAAATCTTACACCTAAAAGGAAAGCTGGGACAAAGCAAGCTTCCCCAAACCGTGCCAAACCAAACCCACCAGGACCCAAACAAATTTGGGTACCTAAACAACACTAATCTTGTTTTGCAGCACGGTCATGTGTGGTACTTAGACTCCGGATGCTCCAAGCACATGACCGGAAGGAGGGAGCTTCTCGCGAACTACAAAGAAGAATACGGCGGACACGTGAAATTTGGGAATAACGAGAAGTCGCCGATCGTGGGCTACGGCGACATCGTACAAGACAAGATAACAATCAAGAAGGTATCGCACGTCGCAGGATTAGGACACAATCTCTTCAGCATCGGTCAATTCTGCGACAAGGATCTCGAGGTCAGCTTTAAAGCCACAAGGTGTAGAATCCTCAACAACGATGGAGAAGAGCTACTGGTTGGGACTCGAAATACCAATCTCTATACCATTGACCTCGCAGCACTCAAATTCGACAAACCTGTCTGCCTCTTGTCAAAAGCCGACTCTGATCAAGTTTGGCTCTGGCATAGACGTCTTTCACACCTCAACTTCAGAAGTATTAATCAACTGGTGTTAGGCAGACACGTCAGAGGCGTGCCCCAACTTCCATTCGTGAAGGATCGTTGTCACGTGCGAAATGTGTGTTTTAATCGCAGTGGGTTGCAAACTGTCCACAGTGGGAAGTGCAAGTGTACACTGTCCACTATGATCGTCACAGCAAGTAATAGTTGGTAAAATACCAGAATTGAATCCACAGAGACTGGACAATCAAGACAATACGGTTCTCATGAGCTCCTTTTACAAGTTTCAACTAGAGAGGAAAATAATACTTTGGGTTGGTTTGGAAAAATAGCTACTTGAAACGATTTACTAAATGTTAAAAAGGAGGAATGTAGGTTGGATTTTCCCTAAATTTTATCTCAAATACTCGGTCCTTAGAGTGATCCTCGTATTCGTGGTGGACATTTTCGCTAGAAAAGCCTGGTTACAAAATACTCTCACCGTTAGATAAAAATCCCATACTCTTAGTACTTGTTGTTTTGTCAATGGTAATCTCTAAATGGACCTTTTCAGGCCTCGATGGAATGTGTAGAGACAAATACTCTAAGTGTTTTTAATACACAAATTAGCTTGCCTACTACTCCTGTGGGCAGAGATTAGCTCACTGTACCGACCTCACTTTCGTAAGTGTCAAAAGAATTCTTTCGAATCCCCTAGCATCATTCAAGCTCGTGTCACTGCGCTCTACTTATTTCTAAGTTAAGAACTAGACTTTAGATCCTTGCAAGTGATCGGCTTGTTCGCATCCTTGGGTAAATGTCGAGCATGAAAGACCAAAACAACAAATATTCTAAGTATAAAGATTACTCAAGCATTTTTGATAAAATCCAGGTACTTCTCCTTCCTACATCCCATAGGATGTTTAGCCTAACATTTCCGAAGTAAAGAAAACAAAAGATGAAGAATTGCACATAATAAAACTGAAAGTGATTTGCATTAACTGCTCACAGTGGGGAACGAGAAGTCGTCCCTGCACTGTGTATTACGAACTACAACAAAAAATAAATTACTGAAATTAAATGCTAAGTTACTGCAGTAAATGAAGGCTTACAACTTAAGGAAATGCTAGATAAATTGCAAGATGGATTGATTGTAATAAATGAGACCCAACACCCCTTTTTATACTAAGGAGGAGGTGTTGGTCTTTACACAAAAAGGGTTTTCCAAGGTGTAAGGACTGCAGGGCAATGCTGAAATCAGCCCATAGGGTAATGCTTCAATCCTCCATGTATAGCTCTTATTACCCAATGGTCTTTTAGAAGTCAACTTTTGCAAGTACAAAGGGGTATACTTGATGCTATCTTCAATGAGAACTACCTTGTACTTCTCCAGCCATTTCTCTGCCAAATGAACCTTCCTCCTCCAGAAATTTAGATTCCAACTAAAAGTTTCTTTTTCTTTTCTTTTTGTTCTGCTCGAAGAGTGGGGAACCCGAGTGGGCATTGTATACGTCACTGCGGATGAAAAATCATGAAAACACCCAAAACTTCCCCAAATAATTTATTAAAGACCATGGTTCACTCCTTTTTCTCGTTTTCGTAAATCATACCAAGAATGGGGGTTTTTAGAAGTGAAATGGCTAAAATTGACAAAATAAAGTGGAAAATAAATGGAAATAATAACTCTAAAAATAGAGTTATCACAACCTCAAACTTAAATCATTACTTGTCCCCAAGTAATAAAAAGAAAGAAATAAAATGAAACACAATGCATTTGAATCTTTGAGGGACTTACATACTTCTTGACTTGAATGAGCGTTTGATCTCCTTCCTCCGATACTTCCTTCGGTCCGGAACTTGAAAATTTCACTTTTGTGTTTGACGAAACCTTTCCCTTGTTTACCTTTTGATCAATAGGGCTTTCTTGGGTTTGAAGGGTTTATGGCTTTGAATCTTTTCCCAAGGGTTTTGACAAGAATTTCCAAACATGGACCGAAGATGTCGCTTTGAGATTTTTATTTCAAGAAGTGGGTGTTTAGTATTTTGCTATGATAAGAACGTACACTTTCAGGCTTTATTTGGGTATAAGGAGTATGGCTACTTTTGTGAGGGTGGGTATTCTGATGGTCCAGAATAGGCACACCATCTTTTTCTGGGATTGAGCACTTTGATGGTCCAGAAAAGGCACACCATCAATTTTGTTAGTGCTACTCCGATTTTATTTTGTTTTGGTATTTTTGTGTTTTCTATTTTTTTTTGTGGGAGGGGGGTACGGCTTACCCACCTCAAACTTGGACTTCACAGTGTCCTCACTGTGAGCAAACTGGAGGTCACTCTGGAAGTTCCCACCTCAAACTTAAAATCTCACAGTGTCCTCACTGTGACATTGAATTAATGAACAAAGGTGGTGGTTTGGGGTACAAAAAGGATCGTGTTTGGATGCGAAAAATGGCCTATATCATTTCATGGTATCAAGTTGAGATTCGTACTTACAAAAGGGACCTTTTTAAGTCGGAAGCCGAAAGTTGTACCTTAAGATGGAAACGAGATCAAACAAGCAATCAAACAACAAATACGTTAGTACCCAAAAGTACCTACCTAGTGGTAGGATTTTCATGCATTAAAACGCCAAAAAGAAATATGTAGCAAACATTGTCAAAAGCCTAGCCATAGGCACAAAATATAAAACAAACCGAAATTTAAAATTGTTTTTTTGAGAGCAAAAGAGTGGAACCAAAGTTTTAACAAACCATTCAACGGGTCGGGGTGGCCTCTGGTGAACTGGCGGCGTCTTCATCAAATTCGTCCTCACTGTCATAAACTGGGCAGATATCCTTCGGAAATTCTGGGAGCTGAGCAGCTAAAACGGGGTTGGTCTCTTTCACAAACTGACCCATCACTTCATCCCGTTCTCTTGTGTACATCCAAAATTTCTGCGTGGCCCGGTTCTGATATCGCTGCTCACTTTCCAGCAACTCGATCTTGTATGTGAGCTTCTTCAAAGCTGCCAAAATCTCCGCCATCTGGTTGCTTGACGAACCTGCCTCAGTCGGACGCCTCGATATATCCGCAGTCCGCACATCATGCTCCTCAGCGATGATCACAGTGGGCCGGACAGTCCCCACTGTGGGGATTTCTTCTTCATGTTCATGTGGAGGAGTGTTGATATGCCTTCCCATTTTGCGAATGGTCTGCACACTAATGTTGCTTGTTGAGTCGAACCACTGATCCTCCACAGCGGATGGTACACCTACGTCTATCATTAGTAACGTGATAAGGCAAGGGAGGGGCAACACAACCTTCTTTCGGGTCCTAGCTTGATCGATGGCAGCGTGCATGACCATCCCAACATTTATCTTCATTCATGTGAGCAGACAGTACAAGAGGGTACATTTGTGCATGGACAAGGTGGTATCGTGTGATGTTGGAGATAAAGAGGCCCGAAGAAATTGAAACCAAACAGCGGCCTCGATGACGAGGGAGCTAGCGTTTAGACAACGTCTTCGACCATCCTTGTTCCATGGCTTTCCTTCGACAGCTATTTCTTTCAAAATACGGTCCTCATCCTCGGGGGTCATTTTCTTCAAAAACTTTGTAAACTCACACTCATTTGGGCCACGCCTTCCTAACACTCGGTTGATTGTTCCTGGATTATAACATACTTTCTTTCCTCTAACTACCACGATGGGGTCCTTTGATTGAGAGGCTTCGGCATAAAATTCTCGGACCAACGAGGCATTAGCGCGTCGATTGGCCTCGGCCAAAATCGACCAGTCTTGCGCGATGATCCTATCTTTTACAAAAGAGTTGGCTTCAACAAACTCGGGGTCAAAACCCCTTTCCAACCTTAGCTTCTGGGCTGCAATGCATTCGTAGTGGGCAGCCACTTCTGAAGAGGTGAACTGCCTAGGTACACCACTGGGGGCATGAGCAGTGCCCACTGTTGAGTGATGTGGGTGTAGGGTTTGGACATGGTCATCCCCAATGTCAAGTTCAACAGAAGAAGCACTTAAAGCAGGTTCAAAATTAGTACCTTTCTCTGATGGTCTTTTTGCTGATTTCCTCGGTGTCGTGGTCACCGTAGACCTGGTGACCACTCTCCTCTTCTTTAAAGCTCGTAGAACAGGACTCTCCCCACTGTGGACAGTCTTCCCCACTCTTCTCTTCTTAATACTATCCCCAAGCTTTCTGTAGTCTTCTTCATAATCAGAATGTACTTTCCTCAGCAGTTCTTGTTCCTCAGTAAAAATCTCTCCCTCCGCCTTTTTCCTTTCTTCCTCGAAGATCTTTGCTTGCTCAGCCTTCAATCTTGCTTCTTCCTTTAGCTTTTCTTCTTCTTCTTTTCTGCGCCTTTCTTCTTCTTCTCGTCGTCTTCTCTCGACCTCTTCCTTTCTCTTTCGAATGACCGGCAATTGTTTCTCAAACTCCTCTGCCAATCGCCGCTCCTCTTCTTCGGCCAGCAGTGCCTCGGTTTCGAAGTGGATGACACTAGTGTCGGAGACTTGAGAGGATGCCTTGGCTTTTGGGCTTTCTTGCTGTGAAGAACCCGCATCAGGTGCGCCGGATGTTATGGGGTTATCGCCGGAGATGATGGGGTTGTCACCGGAAATAGGTGGTGGTTCATTTAGATCGCCGGTGACATTTTCCGGTGGGTTCTCTTCTGTGAGACGACGGCGCACGGCTGCTCGTGTGGGTGCATCGTGCCGGATGTTCAATCTTTTGCTTCGCGCCATTTTTTTTAGGGTTTTAGGGAGGGTTTTAGGTTTGTGGGTTTTCTTTGAGAGAGAAATGGAGAAGATGAAGAAAATTGGTGAAGTTAAATTAATCTGATTGAGGGTGATGGTTTTTTTTTTGATTTGAGAGGGAAAGGTTAATAGGAGAGAGAGAGGGAGATAATGATGGTTTATCTTGGGAAGGAGGGTTCTTGACAAGTGGCAGGGAGAAGTTGAAATTTGTACTAAAAAGCATGAGGCGCGTCAGCCTTGGGCCCCTCCCAAACCGTCTTTTCCTATGTCAGACCGAGAGTGAGGAACGCAGTGACCAATCCTTGCCCACTGCGAACCTTTTTGTTCCAAAAAGTGCTAAGATGCTCCTACACTCATTGAAATAAACTACCGTGCAGAATTAAAAATACCAAAATTCATAAAAAGACAATAATACTGAAATAAACTATTTACAAACAGCGCTGACTTTCTCTAACCATAGTGAGGTGGAGAGTGGGGAGGGATGTGGGCACTATCATGCAGAAAATGCTTTACCCTTTGCCCATTGACTTTAAAGGTTTGACCCGATTGTGGGGATTTCAACTCCACTGTTCCGAAAGGACTCACCTTGACAATGGTGTATGGTCCCGTCCATCTTGATTTAAGTTTACCTGGAAAGAGTTTGAGAAGGGAATTGAACAATAGCACCTGTTGTCCTTCCATGAACTCCCTATGGTTGATTCGACGATCGTGCCACATCTTGGTCTTTTCCTTGTATAACTTTGCATTCTCATAGGAGTGATATCGCAACTCCTCTAGCTCATGTATTTGCAAACTCCTTTTGATTCCCGCGACATCCTCACTCATGTTAAGTTCTTTAAGGGCCCAGAACGCCTTGTGCTCTAATTCAATCGGTAAATGGCAAGCTTTGCCAAAAACTAATTTGAATGGAGACATTCCTAAAGGAGTTTTATAGGCTGTTCGATAGGCCCAAAGAGCATCATCGAGCTTGATTGACCAATCTTTACGGTGCGGCTTAACAACTTTTTCCAAAATTCCATTGATTTCACGATTTGAAAGCTCGGCCAAACCATTGGTTTGTGGATGGTATGCGGTGGCCACTCTATGATGAATATCATATTTAGAAAGAACCGAGGCCATGACTTTGTTTACAAAATGGGTGCCTTCGTCACTAATTAATGCTCGTGGTGTTCTGAAGCGAGTGAATATATTTTTGTGTAAGAACTTCACCACAGTGTTAGCATCATTGGAGTGACAAGCAATGGCTTCTACCCATTTTGAAACATAATCTACCGCAACCAAGATGTAAAAGTTATTGTTGGAATTTGGAAAAGGTCCCATAAAATCTATCCCCCACACATCAAAAAGTTCGACCTCTAGAATGTTGTTAAGAGGCATTTCATTTCTTTGCGATATATTCCCCGTACGTTGACATTGCTCACAATTTTTCACAAATTGAAATGAGTCTTTAAAAACAGTGGGCCAAAAGAACCCACTTTGCAAAAAATTTGCGGCGGTACGGTTTCCACCGAAGTGGCCACCGTAGTGGGATGTGTGACAACCATGGAGTATTTGATGTTGTTCACTCCCATGGACACAACGCCTCAATATTTGGTCTGCCCCTATCTTGTACAAGAAGGGATCGTCCCAAACGTATTGTCGTGTGTCGTGTAAAAACTTCTTAAATGGTTGTCCACTCATCCCGTGGGGCTTAAGTCCACTTGCTAAAAAGTTTGCAATATCAGCATACCAAGGAATTTCATTATGATGCTGAGCAGATAATAATTGTTCATCGGGAAAAGTTTCTTTTACCGGAGTGAGGTCAGGAGTGGGATCAACAGTGCCCACTGTCTTCTCGAGCCTGGACAGCTGATCGGCAACCTGATTGCTCGTTCCTTTCATGTCGACGATCTGGAGGTCAAATTCTTGTAACAATAAAACCCATCTAATCAACCGTGGCTTGGAATCAGCCTTGTTGATCAAATATTTGATCGCTGCATGATCTGTGTGCACTATGACCTTCGTCCCTATCAAGTATGACCTGAAACGATCAAAAGCAAACACCACCGCAAGTAATTCTTTTTCAGTAACAGTGTAATTAATCTGAGCTTCAATCAATGTTTTACTTGCATAATAAATGGGGTGAAAAACTTTGTTCTTTTTCTGTCCGAGAACAGCCCCCACAGCCCAATCGCTGGCATCACACATCACTTCGAATGGGAGTGACCAGTCAGGAGTGGTCACTATGGGTGCTGTGACTAAAGCTTCCTTGATTTTTTCAAAAGCTTCTCGGCAATCTTGGGTAAAAATGAAGTCATTTTCATGTTGTAACAGGTTACATAGGGGTTTTGTAATTTTTGAAAAATCTTTGATGAACCTCCTATAAAAACCTGCGTGACCCAAAAAACTGCGAATACCTTTCACCGTTGTGGGTTTGGGAAGTTGTGCCACTACCTCAAGCTTGGCTTTATCAACTTCTAGCCCTCTTTTTGAGACAAGGTGACCTAGGACAATACCTTCTTCTACCATAAAATGGCATTTTTCCCAATTTAAGACTAGGTCGTGGTTCTCACATCTCACTAGGCTCTTCTCTAGATTTCCCAAACAATTTTCGAATGATGTCCCTATTACAGAAAAGTCATCCATAAAAACTTCTATGGTGTCCTCAATCATGTCGGAAAAAATGGCCATCATACAACGTTGGAAAGTGGCTGGGGCATTACATAGACCGAACGGCATCCTCCGGAATGCAAAGGTACCGTAGGGACAAGTAAAGGTGGTCTTTTCTTGGTCCTCGGGTGCGATGTGGATTTGGTTGTATCCGGAGTATCCATCTAAAAAACAATAAAATTCCTTTCCCGCTAACCTATCAAGCATTTGGTCAATGAAAGGTAAGGGGAAATGGTCTTTCTTAGTGGCCAAATTGAGTTGTCTATAGTCCATGCATATTCTCCATCCCGTGATAGTCCTAGTTGGAATGAGCTCGTTTTTTTCGTTTTTTACTACGGTCGTCCCTCCCTTTTTAGGGACACATTAGACAGGGCTCACCCAACTACTACTAGCAATGGGATAGATAATACCGGCATCTAACCACTTCAAGACTTCTTTTTTAACTACCTCCTTCATGATGGGGTTCAGCCTTCTTTGAGGTTGGACTTTCCCCGGGTGGCCACTCTCCAAGTTAATCTTATGTTGACATAAAGAGGGGCTAATTCCTCGAATGTCTGCTATGGTCCAACCAATTGCTTCCTTATGCTTCATCAACAAATCAATCAGAAGTTGTTCTTGTTTCTCACTAAGTTTGGAAGAGATAATGACGGAAAGTTTATTATCCTTAGCGAGATAAGCATACTTTAAATGGGAAGGCAATGGTTTAAGCTCTAACTCGGGAGGTTGTTCTATTGAAGGAGGTTGAACATATCTATCTTTGAAGTCCAGAGGTTCAAAAGCTGCAACTATTTCGTTACACTCATCCTCAAAAGTGTCATCACTCTCTGATTCAGAGTGCTCACTGTCATTCCCCACTGTGGGAACTGTACTCCCCACTGTGGGCAGTGTGTCAAGACTGTGGATTCCATAGATCGAACTCAAGGCAAAACAATCTTCGGTGTCTATATATTTAAGACACTTGAAAACATTAAAAGTTACCTCTTGGTCATTAACTCTCATCGTGAGTTCTCCTTTGTGCACATCAATCAAAGTACGTCCGGTTGCAAGAAACGGACGTCCTAAAATGATTGGGATTTATTTATCGGCCTCATAATCTAGAACTAGAAAATCGGCGGGGAAGATAAATTTATCCACCTGGACCAAAACGTCTTCTATTTTTCCTTTTGGATAGGCAATGGACCGGTCGGCTAGTTGTAATGTCACGGTTGTGGGTCTAGCCTCTCCAATCCCTAACTTGTTAAAAATGGACAAAGGCATCAAGTTGACACTAGCTCCTAAATCACAGAGTGCTTGACCTACTTCTTGTCCTCCTATTGTGCACGGAATGGTGAAACTACCCGGGTCTTTCAACTTAGGTGGAATCTTTCTTGTAAGGAGGGCACTACATTCTTCGGTCAAAGCCACAGTCTCAAATTCACCCAACTTCCTCTTTTTGTTCAAAATATCTTTTAAGAATTTAACATAGCTTGGCATCTGCTCAAGAGCTTCTACCAAGGGTATGTTAATGTGAAGTTGCTTAAAAATGTCTAAGAATTTTTTAAACTGAACATCGACATTTTTAGGCTTCATTCTTTGAGGAAATGGAATGTTTCGTGGGTCAATCTGAGTTTGCTGTGGTATTGGCTTTGGAACAGTAGTCTTTGGAACAGGTCCATGAGTGGGAAGGTCAGGGATGTCGGTCCCCACTGTGGGAATCACAGTGACTTGAGGAGTGCCCACTGTGATGCTCACAGTGGGTTTTTGAGGCGAATCATCAGATTCAAAAACGACATCTTTCAGATCCTTTCCACTCCTCAGTGTTATGGACTTGACATGTTCTGGTCCTTTTCCTATCACCCTAGCTTGCTCGGTATCACTAGGTAACGTTCCTGGTGGTCTATTCTTAACTTCAACGGCTAGTTGTCCTACTTGAGTCTCTATATTTCTAATGGCTGCTTGAGTTTGATTCATAAAACCCTTGAGAATTGATTCAAGTGACTGTTGGGTCTCAGCGGGTTGAGTAGATCGTGGTTGGTATGGTTGTGGGGACTGCCCACTGTGATGTGGGGACTGCCCACTGTGATGTGGGGACTGCCCACTGTGATGTGGGGACTGCCCACTGTGATGTTGCTGAAATCCAGGGGGATTGTATGGTCTTTGCTGGATATGACTCGGCCCTCGGGGTTGGAGTCCTTGATTACCAGACCAAGAGAAATTCGGATGATTTCTCCAACCTGGATTATAAGTCTGCGAATAAGGGTTGTTCCTCGGATTGGTTCCTATAACATTAACAGATTCGGGATTTGCTGGGCAAAAATCAAAAACATGCTCCTCTCCACAGAGGGAGCAATTTTCAGGGAGATGCGTTGCTGAATTGACTTGGCCTCTATTTTGATTTAAAACGATTTTGGTCAAGGCCACCAATTGCGCATTCATGGTTTTAAGTGCCTCGGAATCGATGGTGTTGGTCTTTGATATGGGTGCTCTCGGATTTGACCATTCAGTATTGTTGTTGGACACTTTTTCTAAGATTTGATATCCTTCGTTGTAGGTCATACTCGTAAATGTTCCACCAGCTGTTGCATCTAAGATGATTTTTGCTGCATTGGAAACACCATTGTAAAAGGTCTCCAATTGAATGCAATGTGGGATGCCATGATGTGGGCACTTCCGAAGTAAATCTTTAAATCGTTCCCATGCATCCGAAACAGCCTCATCTTCTTCTTGCCTAAACAAAATTATATCATTTCGAAACCTTACATTCCTTGTTGGAGGAAAGTATTTTTGCAAAAATCTATCGGCAAGCTCTTGCCAAGTGGTTATCGAGTGAGGTGCATGTGCGTTCAGCCAAGACTTTGCCTTGTCCCTTAATGAAAAAGGGAAAAGCCTTAGTCTCAATGCCTCATCACTAACACCTTGCAACTGAAAGGAATCGGTCATTTCTAAAAACGATTTTAAGTGTGAGTGTGGATCCTCAGATGGTGATCCTCCAAATTGACCCATGGCTTGGATCATTTGAAACATCACCGGTTTGAGTTCAAAATGCGTTGCAACAATATTGGGTCTCAAAATTCCGGAGCTTAAATCACCAACTCCGGAAGTAGCATAGTCCCGTATTTTTCGATCTTTGCTATCGGCAATCGTGATTGTGGTCTCCACTACAGGTGGCGGTATTGCAGCCATGTTCACAGTGGGGATCACAGGGGGTTGTCGATTTCTGTTTCTGCGTCTTCTTCGAAAAGTTTTCTCTATTTCAAGATCGATTGGTAACAAAGGTTCGTGTTGTTGCCTTGGCATGCAACACGAAAAGCTTAGAAAAACGAGTTACTCGGGCTCGAACAAAAACTAATGTCTTGAGATTTAAAATCACGCCAGTCCCCGGCAACGGCGCCAAAAACTTGTCACGTGCGAAATGTGTGTTTTAATCGCAGTGGGTTGCAAACTGTCCACAGTGGGAAGTGCAAGTGTACACTGTCCACTATGATCGTCACAGCAAGTAATAGTTGGTAAAATACCAGAATCGAATCCACAGAGACTGGACAATCAAGACAATACGGTTCTCATGAGCTCCTTTTACAAGTTTCAACTAGAGAGGAAAATAATACTTTGGGTTGGTTTGGAAAAATAGCTACTTGAAACGATTTACTAAATGTTAAAAAGGAGGAATGTAGGTTGGATTTTCCCTAAATTTTATCTCAAATACTCGGTCCTTAGAGTGATCCTCGTATTCGTGGTGGACATTTTCGCTAGAAAAGCCCGGTTACAAAATACTCTCACCGTTAGATAAAAATCCCATACTCTTAGTACTTGTTGTTTTGTCAATGGTAATCTCTAAATGGACCTTTTCAGGCCTCGGTGGAATGTGTAGAGACAAATACTCTAAGTGTTTTTAATACACAAATTAGCTTGCCTACTACTCCAGTGGGCAGAGATTAGCTCACTATGCCGACCTCACTTTCGTAAGTGTCAAAAGAATTCTTTCGAATACCCTAGCATCATTCAAGCTCGTGTCACTGCGCTCTACTTATTTCTAAGTTAAGAACTAGACTTTAGATCCTTGCAAGTGATCGGCTTGTTCGCATCCTTGGGTAAATGTCGAGCATGAAAGACCAAAACAACAAATATTCTAAGTATAAAGATTACTCAAGCATTTTTGATAAAATCCAGGTACTTCTCCTTCCTACATCCCAAAGGATGTTTAGCCTAACATTTCCGAAGTAAAGAAAACAAAAGATGAAGAATTGCACATAATAAAACTGAAAGTGATTTGCATTAACTGCTCACAGTGGGGAACGAGAAGTCGTCCCTGCACTGTGTATTACGAACTACAACAGAAAATAAATTACTGAAATTAAATGCTAAGTTACTGCAGTAAATGAAGGCTTACAACTTAAGGAAATGCTAGATAAATTGCAAGATGGATTGATTGTAATAAATGAGACCCAACACCCCTTTTTATACTAAGGAGGAGGTGTTGGTCTTTACACAAAAAGGGTTTTCCAAGGTGTAAGGACTGCAGGGCAATGCTGAAATCAGCCCATAGGGTAATGCTTCAATCCTCCATGTATAGCTCTTATTACCCAATGGTCTTTTAGAAGTCAACTTTTGCAAGTACAAAGGGGTGTACTTGATGCTATCTTCAATGAGAACTACCTTGTACTTCTCCAGCCATTTCTCTGCCAAATGAACCTTCCTCCTCCAGAAAATTAGATTCCAACTAAAAGTTTCTTTTTCTTTTCTTTTTGTTCAGCTTGAAGAGTGGGGAACCGGAGTGGGCACTGTATACGTCACTGCGGATGAAAAATCGTGAAAACACCCAAAACTTCCCCAAATAATTTATTAAAGACCATGGTTCACTCCTTTTTCTCGTTTTCGTAAATCATACCAAGAATGGGGGTTTTTAGAAGTGAAATGGCTAAAATTGACAAAATAAAGTGGAAAATAAATGGAAATAATAACTCTAAAAATAGAGTTATCAATCGTCTCTGTGGGGCATGCAAAAAGAGAAAGATGAAGCGCGCATCACATCCACCGAAGGCAACTCCGAGCACGTCCCGGACCCTCGAACTCATTCTTATGGATTTGTGTGGTCCAATGCGTGTTCTGAGCATCAATAAGCGCAAATACGTGTTTGTGATGGTGGACGACTACTCACGCTACACTTGGGTGATGTTCTTACGCTCGAAGGACGAAACTCCGGAGCTCATTATTGATCACCTGAAGACTGTCCAGAAGAACAAGCTTCAACACGTTCAGTCCATCAGAACTGACAACGGGACGGAGTTCAAGAATCAAAAGGTGGATGACTATCTGAGGTCAGTGGGCATCACACACACCTTCTCTGTCGCACGCACTCCTCAGCAAAACGGAGTGGTGGAAAGACAGAACCGTACTCTCATTGAAGCTGCCCGCACAATGCTTTCCCAAGCAAATCTACCGCTATATCTCTGGGCTGAAGCGGTGTCTATGGCATGCTACACGCAAAACCGCTCTATTCTTCTCAAGCGATTCAACAAGACGCCCTACGAGATCATGAATAATCACGTTCCAACCATCGGCTACTTTCACGCCTTCGGGTGCACTTGCTATGTGCTGAACGACAAGGATGATCTCGGGAAATTCAGCCCCAAGGTGGACGAAGAAGTTTTCATCGGATACTCCACACAGGCTAAGGCGTATCGCATTTACAACAAACGGACCAAATCCGTTGTTGAAAGCATAAACGTGACATTCGACGAAGCCGCTGATTTGGCTTCTGAACAACTCAGTTCAGAACCCGATTTAACTGGAGTGCTAGCTTCCGGACCTTCGAGTTCGGGATCTACACAAGCTACAGTAAATCCGAATCATGCATCTTCATCGAATACTGACTCTTCTGATTTAGATTTACTGTTTCAATATTTCTATGATGACATACTTAACTCTTCTGCTCCTGTCTCAGCGCAACCACGACTTGAAGCTGCTCGCAATGAGTATTCGGTCGTTTTATCCGGTCCGCCTCCTTCTTCGAGTACGCCGTCAACATCAGATACACATGCACCTGGTAATGTAACCCCCCGGAGGAACCCATACTCTCAGAGATCGCTCCTACTGATTCGTCATCTGCTACAACCGATGCTCAACCTCTGAACTCCTCGGAACCAGAAGTTGTTCAACCATCGACAAATCCTCCCCCACTTCCTCCAAGAAACAAGACTGCTACTCTTGAAGCGGTTCAAGACCTTCCATCTGGTTCGTATGTGGATCCGGACCCATCTCACTCTACCCAACAGCCGCTTCCGCACTCCACCAAATGGACGAAGACCCATCCCCTACATCAGATCATCGGTGATCCCTCGACTCCTGTTCGTACACGAGGCGCTTCCGCCAACTTCTGTCTATTTTCCGGCTTCTTAAGCAAGATTGAGCCGTCGAACGTACGCGAAGCGCTCGAAGATCCGGACTGGATCATAGCCATGCAAGAAGATCTAAATCAATTCGAAGCTCTCAAGGTATGGCGACTGGTTCCACGTCAAAAGCACAAGACGGTGATCGGCACCAAATGGATCTTCAAAAATAAGAAGGACGAAGACGGCATCGTTGTTCGCAACAAAGCGCGTATTGTGGCCAAAGGGTACCGACAACAAGAGGGGATCGACTATGATGAGACCTATGCTTCGGTCGCACGCATTGATGCAATCCGTATGTTTCTCGCTTATGCCGCGCACAAGAACTTCACAGTCTTCCAAATGGATGTGAAGACAACCTTCCTTTACGGCGACCTCCAAGAAGAAGTTTACGTGTCGCAACCCGACGGATTTGTGGATGACTCGAAGCCTGATCATGTCTACATCTTAGACAAGGCACTATACGGCTTAAAGCAAGCACCGCGAGCATGGTACAACACACTATCAAAGTTCTTGTTAGAAGCCGAGTTCACTCGAGGTACCATTGACTCTACACTGTTTATCAAGAACGAAAAGGGCCACATAATTCTAGTCCAGATATATGTCGATGACATCATTTTCGGTTCTACTAGTCCTTTATATGCAAAGAACTTTGCCACTCTCATGGGAATTTTTTTTAAAATGAGTATGCTTTGTGAGATGAACTTTTTCCTTGGTCTTCAAGTTAAACAACTGTCGACAGGAATTTTCATAAACCAGTCCAAATACATTCGGGATATTCTTCGGAAATTCCAATTGGACCAGTCGTAACCAATGAAAACTCCCATGGCAACCAATACAATGCTTGACGCTGATCCTAACGGAAAGACTGTCAACGCCAAATTGTATCGGGGAATGATCGGTTCTTTAATGTACCTAACTGCCAGTAGACCGGACATCATGTTTTTGACATTTCTTTGCGCCCGTTATCAGTCAAACCCTAAAGAGTCTCATTACAATGTTGTTAAACGAATTTTTCGTTATTTACGTGGTACTGCTGATCTTGGCCTTTGGTACCCGAAAGAGACAGGTTTTGGCCTATCCGCTTACTCTGACGCGGATCACGTGGGATGCATGTTGGACCGCAAGAGCACCTCGGGAGACATTCAGTTCTTGGGAGATAGCCTGGTGTAACGTCCCAAAAATTACAAGGAAATTTAAATTTTCTAAAACATATATTCCATTATAAAACAACCACAATTTAATAAACCGTAACTCAATTAAAGTTAATGCCGTCAACTCAAACAGTCAAAAGAAGTTATGCAGCGGAAATATTATAAATAAATCTAAAAGTTTAAAAGTGTAAATTCCAACAATTCTCGGCGCCCGCGCTTTGTGTGTGTACCGTCAAGCCCGACTGCCGCTCGCACCTGAAATCACAACATATTGGGAAAGGGTAAGCTAAACGCTTAGTGAGTCCTACCACACACGCAGGTAGCAACCCCACGTATATCGCTCCTACTCGCATGTAGGTAACACCACTATCACCACGAAAATAAACCACATAATAATTAACGTATAAATACAAGCTCAGTCCCACCGAGCCCTCGGTCCCACCGAGCCCTCGGTCCCACCGAGTACACAAAAATATGTTGATACAAGCTCAGTCCCACCGAGCCCTCGGTCCCACCGAGTACACAAAAGTATGTTGATACAAGCTCAGTCCCACCGAGCCCTCGGTCCCACCGAGTACACAAAAATATGTTGATACAAGCTCAGTCCCACCGAGCCCTCGGTCCCATCGAGCCCCTCAGTCCCACCGAGGTGTACACAAATTACATACCATTCACATAATAATTCAACAATCACAACTATTTATCACATCCCAACTAGTCCACGTAAACACGTAATAACACGTAATAGCACGTAACACAAAATAACGTTACACATGAAATTCCTAACTACGCGGTGAGAGAACTCACTTCGTAAGCGCGCCTAGCTCACGAACAACAGTTCCAGCTCCACCAATCCGGGATCACTTCCCAATACCTAAACAAATGTTAAAACGCATTAACACGAGGTCCGAACCCTAAAACATGACGCACGAACAACTGTCGCTAAAACTACTTTTCTGTCTAACCAAACAGGTCTGTTCGGGACCTGTTCCGACCTCCCCAAACACAGAAAATCCCCAATCACATTACATCACCAGAAAGTGCTCTGAGTTAGGGTTCCAAGGATATATTATACTCCTCCTAACGGTTTTTCTACAGTTTAATACGGATTTTACAAAAACGGTTCGCAGAACAGCGAAAACAGAACCTTTCAGTACAAAACGATGATTTGGCCTAAGCTACGTTCCGAACTGGTTTTTGCACAAAACATAGAAAAGTTACTAGACTCAAAATGGGAACTTTTGGCACCGATTTGACCCCAATCCGTGCCACGAGTAAAACGTTACGGCTTATGCAATACGGTGCCAGATTACTAACTTCACATGAAATCATAAGATGGTTTTGCAAAACGACTAGGCGGTTTCGGGCCAAGACCACAGCGGTCTTAGGGTTCTCTCTCTCGATCACCCTAATTGTGCACCCACTCACACACACCACCACAGCCGTCCACCCACGGCTACCGCAGCGGCGGCGTGCGGCGGTGGTGGCTTCGCCGGAAAATGAAAAGAAAAAGGAAAAGGAACGAGGGTTTACCTTACGGCGAAGCGGCGGCGTTTTCTACACTCCTCCGGCGGTAGTGACAGCGGCGAAGGGTGGTTGCCGTCGTGCTCTCCCTCCCTCTCCTCTTGCCGGCGACCTCTCTCTCTTTCCCTCTCAATTTCTTTCTTTTTCTCTCTCTCTCTCTTCGATTGCTCTCTCTCTAGCTTTCCTCTTGGCCGAACACACAACAAGGGGGAATGGGGAAAAGGCTTTTGGGAGTTACTTAAGTGGAAAACGAAAGGGGTGAGGGAAGGGGATCGGTCATATGGCTGGTCCCATGCATAAGTTTGGTGCATTGACCCAAATGGCCCCTCAACTTCCTTTCCTTGCATAAAACCCAAAACGAGTTGACCCCGTTAACTTTTTGTCCCATTTCGTCTAATTCTGCTAACGAACACCAAGCTAGGGAGAAGATTTTAAAAAGAAATTAATAAAAATAATAAAGAAAAAGGCATACCGGAGTGCGGGCTTTACAACTCTCCCCCGCTTGAAATTAGACTTCGCCCTCGATGTCTTGACCGATGAATAGCTCGGGATAATTCTCGCGCATATCCGCTTCGGGCTCCCACGTCCACTCTGAACCTTTCCGGTGTTGCCACTGAACTTTCACCGGTCCAATGACCCTGTTACGCGAGGTTCTCGTCCTCCTGTCAGAAATGGCAACCGGCTTTCCCACGTAATTAAGCCGATCGTCGATCTGAATGTCTTCAAGGGGGATCACTGCAGACTCGTCCACTACACACTTCCGCAATTGGGAAACATGGAAGGTGTTGTGAATCAAGCTCAGTTCCTCAGGTAGCTCTAAACGGTAAGCTACTTTCCCTACACGGGCGATAATCCGGTAAGGCCCAATATAACGAGGCCCTAGCTTTCCTCGCTTGCGAAACCGGATCACCCCTTTCCAGGGTGAAACCTTCAACAATACATAATCGCCCACCTGAACTCCAAGTCTGACCGCCTTTTGTCGGCGTAGCTCTTTTGTCGACTCTGAGCAGTAACTAATCGATCTCGAACCACCTGAATCATCTCGGTCGTTTTCAACACAATGTCAGTGCTCCCTAACACCCGATGACCAACCTCGCCCCAACAAACAGGCGTCCTGCACTTCCTACCGTACAACAACTCGTACGGCGGCATGCCAATACTAGAGTGGTAGCTGTTGTTGTAGGAAAATTCTGCTAGAGGAAGGCGCTGATCCCAGCTACCTCTAAAATCGATAACACAAGCTTGAAGCATATCTTCGAGGGTCTGAATGGTTCGCTCGCTCTGTCCGTCCGTCTGCGGATGAAAAGCCGTGCTAAAGTGTAACCGTGTACCTATCTCTGACTGGAACTTCTCCCAACACCGGGAGGTAAAACGAGTGTCCCTGTCAGAGACAATCAAAACTGGCACCCCGTGCCTGGCCACGATCTCACGTACAAACATCTCCGCAAGCTTTTCCGCCGAGGAGCTTTCCCTGATGGCCAAGAAGTGAGCACTCTTGGTCAGACGGTCAACGATCACCCAAATGGCATCGTTCCCACGGGGAGTCCTTGGGAGTTTCGTTATGAAGTCCATAGTAATCTTTTCCCATTTCCAAATCGGGACCTCCAACGGCTGCAATTTCCCATGTGGTCGTTGATGTTCCGCTTTGACCTTCCGACAGGTCATACATACCTCAACACATCTAGCAACATCCCGCTTCATGCCGGGCCACCAATAACCTTCACGCAAGTCTTTGTACATCTTTGTAGCTCCCGGGTGAATCGAGAACTTGGACTTATGTGCCTCATCCATTAGTACCTGCCGGTTCCCACCGAAGAATGGGATCCAAACCCTACCGTGTCGAGTTAACAATCCCCAACTATCACGAACAAAATTCGGGATTTCCCCCGACACTCTCTCCCGTTTTGCATTTTCCTCCAAGACAGCCACCTCCTGAGCGCTCCTTATCGACTCCATAATAGGTGTAACCACTGTCAATCGCTGACATAAACCCCTCAATGGCTTACCGACCGGATGTCGGCTGAGTGCGTCCGCGACTACGTTCACATTACCCGGGTGGTAAGGTATCTCGCAGTCATAATCCTTGACCACATCGAGCCACCTTCGCTGACGCATATAAGGTTCTGCTGATCCATCAAGTACTTGAGGCTCTTATGGTCAGTGTAGATCGTACACTTGACACCATAGAGATAGTGCCTCCAAATTTTAAGGGAAAACACTACCGCTCCCAACTCCAGGTCATGAGTCGGGTAATTCGCTTCATGAGGCTTCAGCTGCCTCGAAGCGTAGGCTATGACCTTGCCGCGTTGCACAAGCACGGCACCCAAACCTTGGTGTGAAGCGTCACAGTATACTACCAAATCATCCATGCCCTCGGGCAAGGTTAACACAGGAGCCTCGTACAAACGCCTGCGTAGCTCCTCGAACGCCTTCTGTTGTTCCTCACCCCAACTGAACGCCGCAGATTTCTTCGTCAATCGCGTCATAGGCATCGCGATCTTGGAGAAATCCTCAATAAACCTTCGGTAATACCCTGCCAATCCTAGAAAGCTTCGCACCTCAGTAGGAGTCTTCGGCACCTCCCACCGCATCACTGCTGAAATCTTAGCTGGGTCGACCATAATACCACCCTGATTCACGACATGTCCTAGGAACTGGACCTCGCGCAACCAGAACTCACACTTGGAAAACTTAGCGTATAACTTCTCTCGCCTCAATACTTCCAACACTTCTCGAAGATGCACCTCGTGCTCCTCCTTGGACTTTGAATACACCAGAATATCGTCGATGAACACAATCACCGATCGGTCCAACATCGGACTACACACTCGGTTCATGAGGTCCATGAATGTTGCCGGTGCATTGGTGAGCCCAAAATGCATCACCACGAACTCGTAATGACCGTACCGCGTACGGAAGGCCGTCTTCTCCGTGTCCTCACTCCTGACCCGCATCTGGTGGTACCCCGACCGTAAATCAATCTTGGAGAACCACGAGGCACCCTGAAGCTGGTCGAACAAATCGTCAATCCTTGGTAAAGGATAACGATTCTTTACCGTAAGCTTATTCAGCTCCCGGTAGTCTATGCACATCCGATGCGACCCGTCCTTTTCTTCACGAATAAGATATGTGCTCCCCACTGCGAACAACTCGGTCTAATGAACTCCTTCTCGAGAAGTTCCTGCAACTGGGCGTACAGGTCTTTCATTTCTGGTGGAGCCAGGCGATAGGGTGCCTTGGCCACCGGAGCAGCACCCGGGATCAGATCGATCCGAAACTCTACATGTCGTTCGGGAGGTATCCTCGGCAAATCCTCGGGAAATACGTCGGTGAACTCCCGTACCACTGGCACGTCTTCCGCAGACTCCTTCGCTTCCCCAACACGCGTGTCTATCACGTATGCCAAATATCCCTGACCACTATGCCGAAGGTACCTTCGAGCTCTCGCAGCCGAACATATGGCCGTAGTCCATCTAAACGAATCTCCCTGCACTAACAGTTCTCCCCCACTTGGGGTTCGAACTCGCACTTGTTTGTGACGACAAACAATCTTTGCATCGAACTTATCCATCCAATCCATGCCCACAATCACACAAAGCTCCCGCATAGCGATCGGGATCAGGTCAATGGGAAACCGCACTCTTGGGATCTCTAAAGTGCACCCGCGAAACACGTCTGTGACCGTCAAGGTCCTATCATCAGCCACCTCAACAACAAGAGGATGACTCAAACGTCCTACCACTCGGCCCAAACCCTCGCTAAAAGTGTGAGACACAAAAGAGTGAGTAGCCCCGCTATCAAACATCACAACCGCAGGCACCGAGTTAACTAGGAATGAACTCCCGTATCTGCTCACTAGTGAGTACAATACTCGCATTCGGTTCAACATCGTTGTTCCTCCTTGTGATGGTCATCCTAGGTAGTTAATACCACGAGCTATTAGTACATAATAACTCCTACTAACAACGCTCACACTCAACTCCTCGGATTCCTCATGACTTTCCCCGACTCGAACATTGATCCTGTGCTTCCGGTAGTAGGAGCTCTACTACTACCATCTACACCTATCACTGTCCGCTCCGAGTCCCATCCCGAGTACCCAAGTAGTTGCTCGCCCAAACAAAACCATACACGTATGTCCATACTGACGCATATACACACTCTTCCTAGCTCCCTAGGAATAAACATAATACCCCACTACCCTTGCTAGGGCGGAACCCCCACTAACCCTGACGAGTCGCCTCATAAACGCACAGTTGTATACAGTGGAAACCAGATAGACATTCGAATATAAGATTCTATCCTACAACGGTTGGACTCAAACAAGAGCTGCGCAATAGAACTAAATCTAACATTCTAAGGCTATTCGGTTCCTACCGCATACAACCTATAGTGCATTCGCTTAACAACCTATCAAAGTTAGCATAAGTTCCTAATAGCAAGTAACAACCATACAATACAGTGTATTAAGCACCAAGCAATCTAGCATACATACTCCTATGTTCTAGAAAGCAAGTTAGCAGACGTACTCATATGTAAACGCTATTCCCAGCTCACTAGGAATTTCATCTCATCCCACTACCCTTGCTACAACGGAATCCCTGCTAGCCATAACGAGTTGCCTCGCGAATACCCAGTCGCATGCATCGTGAATCAAATAGACATTCGAATACAAGATTCTATCCTAGAACGGTTGGACTCAAACAAGAGCTGCGCAATAGAACTAAATCAAATATTCTAAGGCTATATGATTCTTACTGCATACAACCTATAGGGTCTTCACTTAACAACCTACTATAACTAGCATTGATTCCTACTAGCAAGCAGTCATCATACAGTACAGTGTAAACAACATAGGCAATCTAGCATGCATACCCTATGCCTAGAAAGCAATAAATACACTAAGCACTGTACCTTCCCACATATCGTCGGCTGACTGTACACACTGCGCCCCCGATCACCGTTTCCCAAACGGATTTTCCTTTTTCCTTTATTCTCAACGATTTTAGTAAAAGAGTTTAAAACTTCATAGCCGCAACTTGAGACCAAACACACCGAGATGTGTTTGATTCACTCAAGCTGTGCTCTGATACCAACTTGTAACGTCCCAAAAATTACAAGGAAATTTAAATTTTCTAAAACATATATTCCATTATAAAACAACCACAATTTAATAAACCGTAACTCAATTAAAGTTAATGCCGTCAACTCAAACAGTCAAAAGAAGTTATGCAGCGGAAATATTATAAATAAATCTAAAAGTTTAAAAGTGTAAATTCCAACAATTCTCGGCGCTCGCGCTTTGTTTGTGTACCGTCAAGCCCGACTGCCGCTCGCACCTGAAATCACAACATATTGGGAAAGGGTAAACTAAACGCTTAGTGAGTCCTACCACACACGCAGGTAGCAACCTCACGTATATCGCTCCTACTCGCAAGTAGGTAACACCACTATCACCACGAATATAAACCACATAATAATTAACGTATAAATACAAGCTCAGTCCCACCGAGCCCTCGGTCCCACCGAGCCCTCGGTCCCACCGAGTACACAAAAATATGTTGATACAAGCTCAGTCCCACCGAGCCCTCGGTCCCACCGAGTACACAAATATATGTTGATACAAGCTCAGTCCCACCGAGCCCTCGGTCCCACCGAGTACACAAAAATATGTTGATACAAGCTCAGTCCCACCGAGCCCTCGGTCCCACCGAGTAAGATAATATGGTTGTACTAGCTCAGTCCCACCGAGCCCTCGGTCCCACCGAGCCCCTCAGTCCCACCGAGGTGTACACAAATTACATACCATTCACATAATAATTCAACAATCACAACTATTTATCACATCCCAACTAGTCCACGTAAACACGTAATAACACGTAATAGCACGTAACACAAAATAACGTTACACATGAAATTCCTAACTACGCGGTGAGAGAACTCACTTCGTAAGCGCGCCTAGCTCACGAACAACAGTTCCAGCTCCACCAATCCGGGATCACTCGGTCCCACCGAGTAAGATAATATAGTTGTACTAGCTAAGTCCCACCGAGCCCTCGGTCCCACCGAGCCCCTCAGTCCCACCGAGGTGTACAAAAATTACATACCATTCACATAATAATTCAACAATCACAACTATTTATCACATCCCAACTAGTCCACGTAAACACGTAATAACACGTAATAGCACGTAACACAAAATAACGTTACACATGAAATTCCTAACTACGCGGTGAGAGAACTCACTTCGTAAGCGCGCCTAGCTCACAAACAACAGTTCCAGCTCCACCAATCCGGGATCACTTCCCAATACCTAAACAAAGGTTAAAACGCATTAACACGAGGTCCGAACCCTAAAACATGACGCACGAACAACTGTCGCTAAAACTACTTTTCTGTCTAACCAAACAGGTCTGTTTGGGACCTGTTCCGACCTCCCCAAACACAGAAAATCCCCAATCACATTACATCACCAGAAAGTGCTCTGAGTTAGGGTTCCAAGGATATATTATACTCCGCCTAACAATTTTTCTACAGTTTAATACGGATTTTACAAAAACGGTTCGCAGAACAGCGAAAACAGAACCTTTCAGAACAAAACGACGATTTGGCCTAAGCTACGTTCCGAACTGGTTTTTGCACAAAACATAGAAACGTTACTAGACTCAAAATGGGAACCTTTGGTACCGATTTCACCCCAATCCGTGCCACGAGTAAAAAGTTACGGTTTACGCAATATGGTGGCAGATTACTAACTTCACATGAAATCATAAGATGGTTTTGCAAAACGACTAGGCGGTTTCGGGCCAAGACCACAGAGGTCTTAGGGTTCTCTCTCTCGATCACCCTATTCGTGCAGCCACTCACACACACCACCACAGCCGTCCACCCACGGCTACCGCAGCGGCGGCGTGCGGCGGTGGTGGCTTCGCCGAAAAATGAAAAGAAAAAGGAAAAGGAACGAGGGTTTACCTTACGGCGAAGCGGCGGCGTTTTCTACACTCCTCCGGCGGTAGTGACAGCGGCGAAGGGTGGTTGCCGTCGTGCTCTCCCTCCCTCTCCTCTCGCCGGCGACCTCTCTCTCTTTCCCTCTCAATTTCTTTCTTTCTCTCTCTCTCTTCGATTGCTCTCTCTCTAGCTTTCTTCTTGGCCGAACACACAACAAGGGGGAATGGGGAAAAGGCTTTTGGGAGTTACTTAAGTGGAAAACGAAAGGGGTGAGGGAAGGGGATCGGTCATATGGCTGGTCCCATGCATAAGTTTGGTGCATTGACCCAAATGGCCCCTCAACTTCCTTTCCTTGCATAAAACCCAAATCGAGTTGACCCCGTTAACTTTTTGTCCCATTTCGTCTAATTCTGCTAACGAACACCAAGCTAGGGAGAAGATTTTAAAAAGAAATTAATAAAAATAATAAAGAAAAAGGCATACCGGAGTGCGGGCTTTACACCTGGTAAGTTGGGATTCGAAGAAACAACAATGCGTTTCAACATCAACTGCTGAGGCGAAGTATGTAGCCGCCGCAAGTTGCTGTTCCCAAGTAATCTGGATGAGGACGCAACTCAAAGACTACTGATTTACGTATGTCAAAGTCCCGATCTACTGTGACTCGAAGAGCGCAATTGCCATATCAAGCAACCCGGTCCAACACACCAAGATGAAGCACATCGACGTTCGGTATCATTTTATTAAGGATCACGTCGAAAGAGGTACAGTCGAACTCTACTTCGTAAATAATGAGCATCAGTTAGCAGACCTGTTTACCAAAGCCTTGGACGGAAAACGTTTCAAATTTCTTGTGTTCAAACTAGGTATGCTAAATCTGAAGACTTAATCTGAATGTGTGCCCGTTACAAGTTCCATACATCTACGTGTAACTGTCTACTCCTCATGAGTATACACTTCCTCGCACCTGTATTCTACTTGTCTCGGTTACACAGTTAGATTTTAATCTCTGTATTTGTTAGGTAGATTTCGTTTGTCTTCTTTCTTTTTTCGTGCGTTTCTTTTATTTCATACTGACGTCTGTATTTCCTTTCACCATCTCTGTGCTTTCACCATATGTTCTTGTGTTCAGGGGGAGCACCTTGCGGTATCAGGTAAGATTCCTCATACTTTGAGGGGGAGCGTCACACACAGTTTTTTCTTAAATGTCAAAAGTTTTTGTGTGTGTGGGCACTCCTGCGTGTGTGTTATAGTCATCATCGGAGGGGGAGTAGCACAAGTTTTTCTTTAAAAGTCTAAAAGCCTTTTTTTTGTCGGACTCCTCCACTACACTCCACTGCACTATCCGAGGGGGAGCGATAAATCCCCATGATCAGTTTGAGGGGGAGCGAGAGACAATACTCTTCCAGTCCAACATCCTGCAAAATTCTAACGCAAAACAGGATTTTTATAAGTTTTCCGGACAGTATCCGGAAAACTCTTGGTTTCCGGACAGAATCCGGACCGGACTACAACCAAGCGCTCACAACGCTGTCCGAGAGAGTCCGCTCACTCGAAGATACCTGCAAGAGTCAAGCAGGCGGTCTGAAGCGTAAGCACGATGACCAGGATGATCCTGATCACCGTGAGGGGGAGAAGCGACAACGCCAAACCGAGACCGCCCAGATCCTCACTGCTGAAACTACAACAGTGGTTCATCAGGAACCCCCAACTGCGGCAGCTACAACCGAAGCACCTGAAGCCGAGTTGCCTTTAGCAGACATGGTTATAGACATGGAGATATCAGATGAAGAAGACCCGACGGTTGAAAAGCCCGAGGGTTCAACACAGGAACTGATTGATTTTGACTCATCAGACATACCGATTATGGACATGATAGATCCAGATTGTGAAGCCAACCCGGAGACCGAAGATGCATGGTACGAAAAAGCCGCCAGTGCCGTAAATCTCCAGGTAAATTTGGTCTTCCCCATTGATGAGGACGACAACATTGATTATGATCAGTTCCTGCTCCAAAATTTGTATGGAACATCCCCCGTTCACTATGCTCAACCCGCCGAAACATCATCAACAAGACCCGAGTCTACTACTACCGATCTACCGACAACTGGTCCTCCCACGACAGCTTATGATCTTCCTCCCCCTCCTCAACAGCAACAAATCCGTTGGGAGAAGATCATGGTACTTATCCCTCATTTGGAGGAATCTTTGAAAAAGCTGTTCGTACACAAGATTCGCCCGATCGAGCCGACCTTCTGTCTGGGTATTTACAACCTTGACCCAGAATTTCAACGCCGATATATCAGCATAATGCAGCGGTGTCTTCCAGTCAACCAGGTCAGAACCAAACTTCGAATCACAGAGGTAATCAGTATCTATTCAAGACGTATTATGAGGATCGGCTACCCAGTTTTCATTGTTCGACATGAAGATGGGAACGAATGGAAATTTTCAGAAGCTGACTTCAAGAACCTCCGACCACTCGACTTTCTGGTTATTCTGAAAGACTTACGTACAAGAACCATCTGACCGCTAGAGATTACAAAGGCACTCGAAGTTGTTTGACGATACCTGGTCCGCACCGTCATGATGTCTTATCTAACGGACTTCCAAATGGCTATCGAGAACAAGGCGAAGAAGGTAAATCTGATCAAGCCGAATCTGAAAGCACCTGAGTTAAACATGTATCCCGAGAACGCTATGCTTCTAGAACCAGAATTCGGGATTGTTTACCTCAACGAGCAAAAAGAGAAGAAGTTCATGCGCTTCAGTCAGGTGGAAAGATTCTGTGACGGCACACTTCTAAAGGTCAGAGATGCTCTTCGAAAGATTATTCAGCACGAGTCTGAGAATCCAAGGTATTCTTATGTTCCGAATCCGAATGAAGTAACTGCTCGGAATGCCTTGGAAATGATTAAAGATCGCATCGACTATTGCCGCGCCATCAGATTGTTCGAGGTACACTTCGCGTTCCGCAAAAGATATGTCTTCAACTGGAGAGATCTAGAGCGCCAACTCGAACTTCAAATCAAAGGGGGAGATTGTTAGGGCAGGTTTTATAGTTGATTTAAAGTTCAAGGGTTGTTTTGTATTAATTCATTTTGAGCCTTATTAGTGAACGGGTCGTGGGCTTGCTAGCCACGGGCCCATAGTATTTAATGTATGATTAGCTTGGAAAAACAAGCTAATCATCCTTTTACTTTCCAAACAGTATTGTATTATTCTCTCTGAAAGTGAATGACAGGGATGACCAGTTGAAATCATTTGTTCTTATTGTTCATCTATTTCGATTTCATCATTGTTGCACGGATCTGGTTTTATCAAAAATTGTACTTCTATTGGAACCCCGATGGCACCACATTCAAAGATCGGTCCAGATCCTCATGGTAAGGAAACTGATATACGACACTATCGAGGTATGATCGGGTCTTTAATGTACTTAACTTCTAGTCGCCCAGATATTATGTTCGCTACTTGTCTTTGTGCGAGATTTCAGGAGAATCCTAAGGAATCTCATCTCGGAGCCGTCAAACGCATCTTCCGCTATCTCAAAGGAACTACCTACCTTGGTCTATGGTACCCTAAAGGCACGGGATTCGAGCTAACAACCTACTCCGACGCGGATCATGGTGGTAGCTTATTGGACCGGAAAAGTACATCCGGACATATACAATTCTTGGGTGATAAGTTGGTAAGTTGGGCGTCAAAGAAACAGAACTGTGTGTCGACTTCTACGGCGGAGGCAGAATATGTTGCGGCCGCTAGTTGTTGCTCACAAGTCATCTGGATGAAAACCCAACTGATGGATTTCGCGTGTAAGTATGAAAAGATCCCAATATATTGTGACAGTAAGTCCGCTATTGCTATTTCTATCAATCCGGTTCAACACACAAAAACCAAGCACATCGACGTACGGTATCATTTTATTAAAGATCACGTCGAAAAAGGTACAATTGAACTCTATTTTGTTTCTACTGAATTTCAACTTGCCGACTTGTTTACCAAGGCTTTGGATGAGAAACGTTTCAACTTTCTTGTTTCAAAGCTAGGCATGATGAATTTGAAAGTTTGATTAATCATAACTTTCATTCAACATTTTGAAAATAATTTTTAGTCATTCAAATTTGATAAATTTGAGTGAAGAATACTTATTTTCATAATATTGAATATTCATTATGATTTGCTCAAATTTATTTTTTTAAAATTCAGTATTGTACAAAGTCAATTTCAAATTTATTTTTTTTACCGTATGTACTTCAATTGATATTACTTGTGCAGTTTTATGTGTGGGTTCATGTGTTTAGGAGGAGCTATCAATGTTTGTGAGCATGTTTCAAGGGGGAGCATTTAACAAAGAAGAGGTGTTTGATCAAAACAACAAAGGTAAGTGTTCTATCTCAAATGATTTTGGCAAACCCTACTTGATGAAAAATAATTTTGTCAATATTTATGCATCTTTGTAGGAGGAGCAAAATGTTTTCCAAGAACACTGAAAAGTTTTAATCTGAAAAGTTCAAATTCTTGAAAAGTACAAAATTTTCCAAGTCTGGAAAGTAGTCGCACAAGTCTTATACGACTAGCAATCCTAGTCGTACATGCCTTGTACGACAGTTACTCTTCACGCACGACAGTCGCACAAGTCTTGTCCGACTAGCAATCCTAGTCATACATGCTTTGTACGACAGTCACTGTTCATAATGCCAAGTCATAGAAGCTTTGTCCGACTAGCATTCCTAGTCGTACATGCTTCATACGACAGTTACTGTTCATGATTCCACCTTAGTCGTACACCTTGTCCTACGACTAAGAAGAGATACTCGTACATCGTTTCGTACGACTATCTGACATGTGTCGGTCAAATCTTGAACCAATCACTTCGTGACACGTGTCACTCCGCCTAAGATCTTTATATAGTGCGATTTTCAAAGTCTTTTCATTTTCCGACTTTAGTTCTACACGATTCTCTCACAAAGTTAGAAATCGATTTCGATCATTTGTTGCTGTTTATTGAAATATGTGGATCAAAATCGATTCAGGTATCATCCTTTACTCTTTTTACATCGCATTTCATCGATTTATGTATTTGGTTTTTCGATTTAGGAGTAAAAGTCGATAAGGGTTTTTGAAAATCCTTCGTAAACCACTCTGTTGGTTAGTGTAATTAAGGAAAGAAGTTAGGATAGTATTTCTGATAGCAAAACGCACATAGGGTACTAGTTTTATAAGCCTTTCATTGATAGTTCTTAGATCTGGATTTGAGTGTTCATACTTGTTCGAATATTCAAAACTGTCGTACAACATTATGTTCTTCATGTTCATAACTGTCGTACATAACAGAGGTTCATAACTGTCGTACATAACAGAGGTTCATAACTATCGTACAAATCGTGTACGACAACTTTTGGTCGCATACCTTTGTCCGACAGTTAGTATCGTGCGACTTGATATGTTGTCCGACAGTAGCCCACACTTAAGAATTTTTTTGAATTTTTTTGCGAAAAAGTACTCATATCAAAATGGTCTAATTATGTCAATCATAGACCATGGCACACATGCAAGAGCAGGGTGATGGAAATTCTTCTGACGAGAACACGGTGTTCCCATCTCATCGTTCATCACATCCTTCGGTGAACGCTCGAAATCTAGACGACGAACTTATTCTTCCAAAAGACAAAAAGGAACTAAAGCCAAACAACTACACTCTAGATTTCAGTGTCAGAATGGATTATCAGTTGATCATGGAGATTCTCAAACGTCATCCGCTTCGTACTGCTCTTGAAAAGACACAACAAGTTCCGGAGATCTATCTGCAATAAGTTTAGTATAATATACAGTATGTACCACAGACAAAATCAAATAGCTTCTTTACTCTGAAAGTGGATCACTTTGATGCCAAAATCACTTTGAAAAGGTTGCGGAGAGTTCTAGATCTTCCTTACACTCCTAATTTTGATGATATGGTGTCTGAAGACGATTTGTGCCGGGATATTATGCGTCTGGGTTACAATGATCCTCATCCAGATCGAAGAGTGCTGACAAGTACATCAAAGTTGAAAAGGAACTATCTACCGCCGATCTATTACACACTATTCAGTGTTGTGAATAGATGTATGACTTCTAAGCACACGGGAGTCGATACGGCCAGTATTTCAGTTGTCTGAATGTTCCATGCTATCGTTTTCGACCGGAAGATTGACTTTGCTATTCTTATTTGGAATGATCTGATCAAGGTGGTCACCGACAAAGCAAAGCCATCAAAAGCCAGATCATTTGTACCATTTCAAAGATATCTTCAGATTATCATTAGTTCTATTATGGAGGCTAACCAACAGATACCGAGACGCGACGGAGCAGTTCTTGGTCCGACCAACTACATGAAATATCTTTGACTTCCTAAAGGTCTTACTTTTCCTACTGTTATGATTTTACCTGAAGCACTACTCGCTTACACTGGCCAAGAGTCACCATTCTTGAGTGAGTATAGAGAAGAGAATGAACTAATGGCCCGGCCAGGACTGGTAGGGCCTACCCAAAGTGCCAACCAATTAGGTGAGAGTGGTGAGGGTCCAGTAGTTAGTGAGAGGGTTCAGGATACTGGGGTACCTGAACAGGGTGTGTTGAGAGGTAAAAGCGATGTAAGGGGAAAAGGAGTTGGGGGTGCTCTTGGTCAATCGTCCAAGTTGTCAAAGTCAAAGATCTTTGAGGACGATGACGATGAGGAAATTCTTGGTTCTGAGGATACTGAAGAAGAATCCGATGATCCTGATGCTGATATTGATGATCCAACAAACCTTGTATATGATGCTAGTTCGGATGACGATGATGCTAATGATGATGATGAAGAGGATGATGACTCAGATGATGATGATGATAACAATGACGATCATAACATGGGTAATATTGATACTGTTATTGAAAATGTTGTCACTACTTGTGATGATGGAGGAGATATAAGGGGAAATAAGGGAGTATTAGTTGAAACAGAAAATGAGGTGAGGCTGAGTGAGAACGAAAGAAAAAAAGATGGTGAGAGTGAGAAAGGATCAAAGAAAGTTTTAACTACTGATCTTACCCAAACCGTGTCTAGCCGGGTAGCCACATCTACTGTCGGTGCGCGTTCGTCGCCACAAGACATTGAAGAAGCCATAGTGGACCCAATTATGCAATGCACAACCCCACTCATCCACTCGTCAACTTCTTCACAAGTTGATGTTTCATTTTCTCACAGGGGATAAGCACAAACACTATCGGCGACACACTCGGTGTCTGCTGATATTGAAATAGGATGGCAACTGCCCCGGCCACCACCTTCATTTGTTCACAGATTGAGTCTAGAACCATTTGACTTTACTTCCTTTCCTAGGACACGAGGACCGTTCGTCACATCATCTATGGTGACACAAAACGTTGGTGTTTTTTGTAACCCAACCGGAACGCCCCGAGTGTTGCCGCCATTCGTTGGTGCTTCACGAGGACCGGGCGAAAGTCCTATCAATGTCAACACCATGCCAGCATTGAACATAGGCCATACAGTCTCTTCGACTGCTATGTCAACCAGTAACCTAAGTGGTCTGGGTGTTACCCCGTTACAAACTCGTGCAGTTCAATCATTTGTGGGTCATCCTCCTCACAATTTTGTATCAGTGAAGTTGCTCAAACTTGTCATCCAGTCTCTTAACAACAGTCACAAAGCTCAAATGGCCGAATTGAAAGATGTTATTGGGAAATTATCTGTCGATGTTCAAAAAGCTGTCAAAGGAAAATCTGTTGCCGAATCGTCTTCCACACCATCCGACACTCAACCATAATCTCAACCTAATCCAAAGGTATATCCTAATTTTCCTTTACATGAATTGAAATCTCAATTGCTTACTCGATTGTTAGAACAAGGAGATACGAATACTCAAGAAGAAGTAGACATGCTTGGTTTACTTAGACGCCAAACCGAACAACAAGCCACTTTACCAGATTCACTTAATACCCTACAACTATCCATATCCAACCTAACCGAGGCTATCTCTTCTGGCTTCACAACCCTATCTAACCGAATGAAAGTGGTGGAAGAAAAATGTGGGATTCAAGCCCAAACTACCAAACATAGACATGATGATCAAGAACCCGATCATGATCACCATGAGCGGGAGAGAAGTGTAAGACAAAGAGTTGAACAAGCTAGTGGTTCGGGCATTCAAGTGCCTGAAAATGTGGAAACGAATGTGGAAACGGGTACCGGTAATGTTGGTGGTACTCAAGTGGGTGAAAGTGTTGATTTGGGATTTTTGGATGATGTCAGGCCTACGGTTGAAAAGCCTGAAGGATGTGACAACAGAACAGTTGAGGAAAGAATGGCAGATGGTTTTATACAAGATTTGATTTATATTGACTCGGAAGATGATCAAACTGTTGTAAAGATTAAAGAAGAGATGCATGATGTATTCGATGGTGGTGTAATTCAACCTGATTCTGATTCTGAAAAAGAAAATGATCAACCTGATCCAGTGATAGAAGTTCCGGTGATTCCTGATCTTCCAGATGGCAAAATCAAAGATCCAGTCTCCGAAGCTGAAATGCGTAATCTTCAGATGTTGGTGGATAGAGAATCACTGATTGTTAGAGGTAATCATCGAACAAGAATTATTACTCCGTTCCAAGAAGATATCAGGGGTGACTTGTTCGTGAAAAAGATTCAGCCGATCGAAAAGGTAAAATTGTATTCAATTGAAAAGTTCCCATGCAAGAATCAGATTGAATACCCATACATGTTAAACGACAAAGATAAAGAGCTCAAATTTGTCAGAACAGATAAAAAGATTGTAAGAATTGTGAAGATAGAATCGGATAAGATTCTGTATGTATTCTACCCAAGATTCACGGTATGTAGAACAGACGGAAAGGAATGGTCATTCAGTGAGGCCGACTTCAAATCTTTAACCTGTAAGGATTTCTTTGCCCTATATGATATTCTTGCAAGACGTCCGAACAAAGATGTTACTTGGTCTGAAGCCTATCAAGTAGTCAAAAGATTCATGAAGAACTTGATCAAGCATGCATACTTAACATATTTTCAAATGGCTTTGGATGGAAATCATATCAGAGTTAAAAAAAGAAGGCCAAACAGAAACTTACCAGACATACGAGGTATTCCTCTTTATACCGTGTCAGAAAAACCAGAGTTTGGTATTGTTTATCACAACGGGCAAAAGAAGAAGAAGTTCTTGAGGCTTATTGAAGTCAACTTGTATTCTGATGGGACGCTCTTAATGATAAAGATTCAGCTGACTGAAAAGCTAAGACTGGATGAAAAGAAAAAGGTGCCTCTGAAGGATAAGGAGAAAGTCTTGATCAACTACGCTTTGAAAGCCATGCAAGATCGACTGGATTATCGGGATTCACTAAGAAGGTTTGAGATTGTTTTTGGAATCAGAAATAGATACATTCCACCAGAGGAGCTTCGAGGATAAAGCTTACATGGCTCACTTGAATACAAAGGGGGAGAATGTTAGTGTCTATTTTATGTTGTATTCAAGTTGAGGGGTTAAACTTGTAAGTTCTAGATCTAGGTATAAAAGGATTAGATCTTGATATTTTGAAAAACACTTTGAAAGATTCATCTTACAACTCTCTGTGAGTTTTCTCTCTTATTGATGTAACAAGTTCTTGATTCTAATGAGAGATGACCAGAGATTTCTACAGATCTTGATTCATATTACTTGTTAATTGGGATAACAAGAGTTTGACTTCTAAACACATTAGTTTAGAACTCGTATTTCATTGTTTTATACCTTGATTGTTTCATATACAAATCTTCTTTTGTTAAGATCTTTTGCAGATTTTGAGGGGGAGCTTATCTGATTTTTAATCAGTCTATCAGAATTTGAGGGGGGGGCTTATCTGATTTTTAATCAGTCTGTCAGAATTTGAGGGGGAGCTTAAATGTATAACTGTATGTATCTTCTGAACTTAATCTGAGATTGTTTGAAAGAAGAACGACTTTCAAGCATGAAAAACGTTTTCCTAAATGTTCAAACCACTTCTCGATTCTCAAACAGATTTTATGAATTTTAGAAGTGCGATTTTAAATGTTTTTCATATATATATATATATATAAACATATATATATCTCGGATTCTCGTAACATCAATTCTGACCGTGTGTTTCCAAAGATTAATACTTGTGTATTATCTTTTCTATATACTTTCATGTATTCATACACACCGGTTCAGCTTCATATTGACTTTGTTATTACCATGTCTCAAAACGAAACATTTTTCGACGGTAATACTCCCGTTTGATTTCAAATTTTGTTGAGCATCATATTCATTTCAACGTGAGAATTTAAGCGTTTCATTCAAAGTTTGTTTATATTTGTTCATATAAACAACATTCAATTCTTTGATACCCTAAACCTTACATGATTATCTTTCATGTTATTTGATCTGATTGATACATTGTCAGATTCTTAAACAAGTCTTTCGAATTCATTTCATTCTTTCAATATTCTTGTTTTGAGAAATCTTCAAAGATCAAATGCTCAAATCTTCATGATATTATTGAGGAGCATATATTCTGATGGCAATGTTAATCAAATGCCGAGATTTATACTTGTTCAAGCTAAACTGTTGAACAACACATCATTTTAAGACAAAATTTCATGGGAATCAGTGTGAGATTTTACAAAACTTCTATGGATCCACGTTAACCAGTGTTTCCTACCCAAGAAATTATCCTTGAGTGATTGAGGGGTGAGGGGTCAAAATCAAAGAGTGGGGGAGATTACTCATACGGTTGAGTATCTCATTGTGCCGAGGTAAAATGAAAATGAGAGTTTGGTTAGAAGTGAGCGGATTAAAAACAGAAAGAGGGTGTGAGAACAGAGTTAAAAGAATAAGAGAACTTGGCACTATCCACTTTCTGAGCCGGGCAGCCATATTACTGATTGGTTCATATTCTTTCATGACCATCATTGAAACAGGCAACTAGTCCATGCCAACTCTTGAATTTAACCCCACCAGCTACTCGTTTCTTTCTCAACAAAGAAATGTTTCAATTTTTCTTGGGGACGCAGCATATCATCTCTCTGATCTTCACTCGGAAGGTCTAGATATTGAAAAAGAAGGAAGTTTTCCAGACCTTCGCTCTTCATTCATGCACATTGAGTCCGTGGAAAACTTGTTGTTGTCTCAACAGTTTACACAATTTGAGCCTATAATATTCAAGCATAAGTTGCTTCAATCATTTCTACACAAGCACGTACACACAAGGAATATGTTTTCTTGTCATAACGTTCATAGAATTTTCCTTTGTGGTTTTTCGATGATTGAATGGAAGCCCTGGAGGAGTGAACATCAAAAAGCTCCTTTCCAAAGTGCATTCGTTGTACTAAGTGGCTCCGTGCAACTTACATGCATTTTAACTGGTTCACTAGTTGTTTCAGGGTTACCACGTTACTATTGTCTGAATTTGAAAAGATTCGGATAAATATTTTTTGAATTGACGGATAGTCAGATCAAAAGGAGGAGATTGTTAATGGTATATTCAAACACTGCTGAAATTGAAAGAATTTTGATGAGCATGATGCTCACAATCATCAAAAAGGGGGAGAAACTATGAAAGTTTCAATTTCAAGATAAAGTGAAGTTTTTGTTAAAGTCAAAAAGCTCGAGATAAACAAAAAAAAAAGTCAAGATGTTTCGAGAAGATTCGAAAAGGTTCAAAGTTCAAAGATTGTTCATTGTTCAAGAGATGAAGATACATAGTTCAAGATATTCAAAGCTCGTTAAAGCTCAAACCCAGTTAAAGCTCAAAGACCAGTTCATATTCAAAGACTGAAGATATTTCTCAAATATGCAAAGATGCAAAGATCCGTGCTACAATGATTCGAAGACACAAAGATATGAAGATTTTATTTGAAGATGTGAAGTTTGCGTTTCAAGACTTTGATGACTATTTGATTTTAAAGATCCAGATGAAGACTAAAGCAGTCAAATTGGATTTCTGAAGACAATGCTTATTTGAAGATTCTTCAGAATTATCTTTCGAAGATTGATCTTCCTTCAAAGCGAAGAGGAAGATTGTTCAAAGAGATAAAGTGTTGAAGATCTGAAGATACAAAGAGCTGAAGACTATTGTCATCAATTTTTTAAATCTTGAATCCATAGGGGGAGATTGTTAGTTCATAAAATGTATTCAAGATTTAATGTTTAATTGTAAGAAGTCAAAGTATTGTAAAAGTCAATGTATTAAATGAGGGAGTTAAAGGTATAAATAGATACCTTGTGTAGAGAATTAGAGAGTTGTCATTGTGGAAGTATCATACATGAAATAGAGATGAGTTTCTAGATAGAGAAACTAGAGAGAGAAAGTAGATCTTAACTCCCAATCTTGTATTCTTTCTCTATCATCTATGAAGATCATTGTTCTTAGATTGTTACCTGATTGAATCTGGGATCACGAGAAGCCATGAATGGCAAAACTGTTGTTGAAAATCAAAACCTTGATTTCGCCGAACAACTTAAAAATTGTCACCTTCAAATAGAAAAGCTTTCTAAAATTGAAGAAGATTTAAGAGATCAAGTTCATATAAATCATCTAGTCAAAATCGAACGCGAAGAAGCTATCGCTGCATTGAAAGTTGAAAAAGCTACTGTTGAAGGATGGTGTAAATCCTCAACAACGATCACTGAGATAATTAAGTCTCAGATTCCTCTGAATACCAAACGTGGTCTTGGTTATAAAGCTGACACAGAAAAACCAACCACTGATAATTCCATGCTTAAGTTTGGAATGTTTGTCTCCTCTATCCCTGACACTTCATCTTCTCAGTGTTCCTCTTCAAAAACTCCTATCCCTGAGGAAATCTCTACCTTAGTTTCTAAAGGTAAAGAGAAAATTATTAATCCAAAACCTCAGAAGGGTACCTTTGTACCTAAGCTGAATGCTTCTAAAGCTTCAGTGACTTATCCCTCTACTTCTAAGAATAAGATCCCTGGAGTTATTCAGCGATCTACTCCTAGACTTAAAGTGGATGTAATTGGTAAGAAATCTAAAGAACTGACAGTTCCTCCCATTTCCAATACCAAAGGTATACTTGGTGCTGGCCCTGCTCATGTAAAATTAACGGGTAAGCATGCAAATAGTCCTAAAGCTACTTTTAGCTATATGAAATGATATCACTGTGGACTTACAAATCATGTTGCTAGTAAGTGCCCCACAGCCACCAAAGCTGAAAAGACAGCTAAGGTGAAGATTAATACCTCCAACGCAAAGAAGACCACTGAGGTTAAGAAATTAACCAAAGTGAAAACCAACAAAGCTGAATCTTCAAATGCTGCGAAGATTGTTGAACCTTCCACTTCCTCTACCACCACCGACAAATCTAAGCCCAAAATGAAATGGGTACCAAAGTCAAACTAATCTTCCTTTGTTTGCGGGTTAAGAAGGGTATCTGGTATCTCAATAGCGGATGCTCTAGACACATGACTGGTAAGAAGAACCTGCTCACTGAGTATAAGGAAGAGAAGGGTCCCTCAGTGACCTTCAGTGGAAACGGAAAAGGCCATACCCGAGGGTTTGGTGTACTCTCTAATGGTACACCAACCTTCAGAAGAGTCGCATATGTTGAAGGACTGAAGCATAATCTTCTAAGCATCAGTCAGCTTTGCGACATGGATAACAAAGTGATCTGCACTAAGGAATCCTTCTTTGTCGCTGACAAAAAGGAGAAGATAGCTCTCAGCGGTTATCGTTTAGAAAATGTTTACGTTATAAACATGGACTCTACAACAACTGAGAACTCCTGTTTCTTCTCAAAAGCCTCATCTGATGCAAACTGGCTATGGCATAAGAGGCTCTCCCATCTCAACTTCAAGATACTGAATACTCTTTCTTCTAAAGAGTTAGTCACTGGTCTACCTCAGCACTCATACGCCAGAGAGTCCTTATGTTCAGCGTGTGAGAAAGGGAAACAGACCAAAGCAAGCTTCAAGTCTAAGCAAGTTTCCTCAGTGTCATCTCCTCTACAACTTCTCCATATGGGATTGTTTGGCCCTGTTAACAAACAGTCCATCGCTGGAAAGAAATATACATTGGTCATAGTTGATGAATTCTCTCGCTATACTTGGGTAATGTTTCTCCGATCTAAGAGTGACACCCCTGAAGAACTCATCACCTTTGTCAGGAAAATGGAAGTCCTGAACAACATGACCGTTCGCTCAATAAGGAGTGATCATGGAACTGAATTCAAAAACAGTTCTCTTGATTCCTTCTTTGAAAGTAAGGGTATTTCTCACAACTTTTCATCAGTGAGAACACCGCAACAAAATGGAGTCACTGAAAGAAGAAATCAATCTATCATTGAAGCTGCAAGTTCAATGCTCAGCGATTCTCACCTGCCAACTCAGTTTTGGGCAGAAGCTGTCAACACTGCTTGTTTTACTCAAAACAGGTCGCTGATCGTCAAAAGATTCAAGAAGACAGCCTATGAACCTTTTCATGGGAGAGAGCCTTCTATCAGCTTTCTGCACATCTTTGGATGCCAGTGTTTCATACTGAACAACGGAGATGCCCTTAGAAAGTTTGATCCCAAGGCTGATGATGGAATCTTTCTTGGATACTCTTCAGTTTCCAAAGCATCTAGAGTCTTCAATCGAAGAAGGCAGACTATCGAAGAAACTATCCACGTCACTTTTGACGAATCCCGTTCAGCGAATTCTAAACCTTCTGCTGATACTGAAGAACCGAATCAATGGATGTCTTCTCATCTTGGTGATTCAGAAGACATTCCCACTCCTCCATCTCATACTCATCCCGCTGAAGATGATGGTCCTACTATCATCCCAAGCATGCAGACTAGTGAAGCTGAAACTTCATGGGTCTCAGCTGTTCCTCTAAACACTATGCCTGCTTCTGAACCTTCTGTATCAGAAATACCATCTACTTCTCAGCAATCAGTTAATGAAATGCCATCTGCACCTTTTCCTCTCTTGGCTGATATACCAGAAGTTTCTGAAGCCTCTTCTTAAGCTCCTCAAGTTCAGGTTGATTCAGCGACTTATGCTCCTACTCAGCGATGGACTATCAATCTCCCTATTGATCAGATTATTGGTGATCCAAACGCTGGTGTTCAGACTCGACGAAGTGCAGGTAACATTTGCTTATTTGTTAACTTTATTTCTCTGATTGAACAAAAGAAAACAGATGATGCCCTCCAAGATCCAAACTGGGTCAGCGCTATGCAAGAAGAGTTTACTAAATTTGAAAGAAACAAAGTTTGGAAGCTTGTTCCTCGTCCATCTGACAAGTCAGTGATAGGCACTAAATGGGTCTATCAAAACAAGTTGGATGAACATGGAACTGTAACCCGCAACAAGCCTCGACTTGTTGCTCAGGGATACATACAAGAGGAAGGTATAGATTACGATGAAACCTTTGCTCCAGTGGCAAGACTAGAAGCTATTCGTCTATTCTTAGCTTACGCTGTACACAAAGACTTCAAAGTGTATCAAGTGGATGTCAAGTCAGTGTTCCTTAATGGAAAGCTGAATGAAGAAGTCTACGTGGAACAACCTCCAGGATTCTCATATCCTAAGCATCCAGGTTATGTTTATAAACTGGATAAGGTACTTTATGGCTTAAAGCAAGCTCCTCGTGCATGGTATGACACTCTCTCTACTTATCTCCATATTGAAAATTTTGAGCGTGGTAAAATCGATAAGACTCTATTTTCCAGGAAAGTAAAAGGTCATATTATTCTTGTTCAAATATATGTCGATGAAATTATATTTGGTTCCACTAACCCTGACTTATGTACTCGTTTCGCTGATAGAATGAAAGCTGAATATAAAATGAGTATGATGGGTGAGCTAACATATTTCCATGGTCTTCAGATAAAACAAAATGGAAAGGAAACTTTCTTTAATCAGGGAAAGTATGTTAAAGATATGCTGAAGAAATTTGATTTAACTCAGAGTTCAACTATTAAAACCCCTATGGCACCGCCGCTGACACTAAACAAGGACTCTTCTGGAACACCTGTTAATGTCACGACATACTGTGGGATGATCGGCTCTCTCCTGTATCTTACAGCTAGCCGACCTGATATTATGTATGCAACCTGTTTGTGTGCATGATATCAAGCTGAACCTAAGGAATCTCATATGATCGCTGTAAAGCGAATCTTTCGTTACCTTAAGGGTACTCCTAACCTAGGTCTTTGGTATCCCAAAAACTCAGGGTTTGATCTAATCGCCTATTCAGATAGTGATTTTGCAGGTTGCAAATTGGATAGGAAAAGCACCACAGGAGGTTGTCAACTCCTAGGTGGAAATCCGGTGAGTTGGACAAGTAAAAAGCAAAACTCAGTGTCCACCTCAACCGCTGAAGCTGAGTACGTAGCCGCTGGAAGCTGTTGTTCTCAGGTCTTGTGGATGAGAAATCAACTACTGGACTATGACCTTCAGCTCTCGAAGATTCCAATCTACTGCGACAACACTAGTGCCATCGCTATAGCCAGCACTCCAGTGTTACACTCAAAGACCAAACACATCGAAATCAGGTATCATTTTATCAGAGATCATGTGATGAATGGTGATATAGAACTTCATTTTATCCCAACTGACTTTCAGTTAGCTGATCTGTTCACCAAGCCTCTTGATGAGACAAGGTTCAACTTTCTCATCAGCGAGCTTGGAATGCTGAATTTTGAAGAATAAAATCTTCAGCAATTCGCATTTGATCAGGGGTAATAAGAACTAGAATAACCCTTTCCATCATCTTCTCTCTGATCAAAATTGATTCGCTGATATCAAGGTACGTTCTCTCTTGCTCAGTGACGTTCGCCTAGAACTGAAAGATTTCAAAACAAATTACATTGCTGAATATCTCTTCCTTATCAGCGATACTTTGAAATTTCTAAACTTAACACTGATATTTCTATCCAGTGCTTCATTTTTTTTCCAAAATGTCCCTGAGTCTTTCAAAAACCTCAGAGACATCCTAAAATGTGAAAGGACGTTTATGACGTCATCCTAACGGATAGACCCTGGCACGTTCCTCTGACACACGTTTGCACGTTTCGTTTTCTCATCCAATCAAATGCAAACACGTGTCCGTGTCATCATGAAAAACTTTTCCCGCTCTTAGTTTTTCTCTCTCTACTCTCACTATATAAACCCTTTCGAGTATATATTTTTCCTTTACGCGAACAACTTCTTCTTCAAGAAAAGAATTACTGTTGCATTTTGAACTATCGTTTCCAAAAATTGTTCATCATCTTCTTCGACAACAAAGGTTAATATTCTCATTATTCTCCTACATTAAACTTGTTTTTGATCTTATTCTTTGTTCTTAACAGATCAAATAAAAGAAACCTTTTTAAAATGAAATCATTTTATGTTCATGATTTTATGAACACAACCTTCATGGTTGTTCTTCAAGTTTAAATCAAATCTTAAACTTGTTCTTCATTTGTTTTTCTAGAATCTCTTCTTCAAACAAAAACTGGAAAACACATGTTCTTCATGTTTTGTATCTTTTTTATTCAAAACAAGGAAAACCTAATCTTCTTCAAGGCATTTTTTGTCTGAATGAAATGGACAAAATTCAAAAACATCTATTTGGAAAATCTTTCTACATTAAGACATTTTTGTTCATTTTCTTCATGGTTACATGTGTTATACAGAAATGGCAACCTCTGAAGTTCCTTCTACTAAAACCCCCACTATTGCTGAGAAAGTGGTTATCACCAAGGCTCCTCAGGTCAAGTTCAAACTTGATAAGGTTACATTCCAACACAATAACCACTATGCGCTTTTCGATTTTCCTCAGAAAAAGCAAGTCACACATCTGGATGATGCTGTGAATTTTCTCAAAACCTGCTGCTTATCCACAGCCCTGACTATTGTACCCCCTGCCCATAAATTCCTTTTAGCTCAGTTATGGTATTCTGCCAGACGAGCTCAGGTCCCTTCACCCAAAGACCCAACGAAACTCGTTGATACCATCCTCTGTGACACCAAATTTGGAACCACCAAAATCAACCCTGCTATTATCAGGCGTGCACTGAACCTCCCGGCAGCTACCAAAGAAAAACGTTTTGTACCTCTCCCAAATACCAAAACCAATGCTGATAGGGAAACAATCATTGCATTCTTTGATGCAATGAAGTACGTATGGGGAACATGGAGAGATGAAAAACCCGAGAAGAAGCTGACCACAATCAAAAAGTACATGATGCCAAGCAAGATGAACTTCATCTTCGCCCACTTGATAAGTTGTACGACAGCGAAAACCAACTTCTCTGATCAAGCCGCTCAACCTCAGCAAGCCATGGGATATGCATTGCTGAAAGGTCTCCATGTTGACTGGGCATCGATCATCTATGACGATTTGGCATTCATGGTGGACATGGCTGACAGACCAACATGCGTTCCAGTTGGTCCCGAAAGGCCTATACAAGTTTGTAGAAGGGGGGGGGGGGTTGAATACAAACACGCTATTTTACTTTTCTAAATTGTTTATTGATAAATCATTAACAATTTACAGCTTGTTGCGGAAACAAGATTAAGGATAAACCTAAATCTAAACAAGTTGGAACACTAAGGTTTCTTGCACTAAGAAAGATATGGAGATTACTAATAAAATCCTATCTTGAGAGAGATTTGAACTTGTCCAGAGTTAGCAAGTTACTTCAAATGAAGTGAGTTCATCTCTTTATATACTGCATGCATTTAATGCAATTCAGTATACACTTTACACGTGTCATCAGCGGATTGGTTGCATGTCATTGACCTTTGTTGACAACCTTAGTAGCCGCATGAATGAACAATGTAGTATCAGAGTGGTTGTACGATCTCAGATTTTCGGAGGTTCTTTTCTGACATTTCGTACGGTGGCGTGCAAGGGAGGTTAAGACAAAAGTACTTTGTACGGAGGACTTCATGATCAGCTTTCGTTGATTCAGCGATCATCATTTACTATTCAGCGAATGATAAAGTTCAGCGATAGCTGAAGTCTTGTACTTGATACTTCACGTTAAGTGGACAAATCTGAGTCTTCGCTGATCCGCATCAGTTCATTAGTAGACTTGTCGCTGGTTCTTGAGCTTGATCTTCGACTTCAGCGTAGAACCTTTGTTGACGTGAAACTTGTCTTCAGGGATTATAAGTAAACAACTAACTTATCAGCGATCACCATAAGGACTGAACAGACTCAGCACATTATGGTGAACAGTGTTCACTGAATGTTTAATTTAAAGAGCGAGAGTTCCTATCAGCGGTACTGTAAGATCTTAGTACTTATCAGCGATAGTGAAACTCTGATACATATTGTTTACATACAATTTTCACTAAGTATTTAAGAGAGGGTCATTATCAAATCACCGAGGGTTTGGATCAACAATCTCCCCCTATTTGATTATGACATAGCAACAAAAAAAATTGCTATTTAATGAAAACATAAGGATAAAAAGAACTTAAAATATTTGTCCCTTTTACTGTTTTCTGGGATCTTTTCAGTACTGATGGAGTAAAGTACATTCGCTGAAATCTTTCTTTAAATCTTTGAATCAGGTTACAATGAAGAACAGAAAGATTACAAGTACAAGCGAAATAAATTACAAGTACAGAAGGATAACTGATACAATAGAGAAAAAGGAGATTATATCAGTTTTCAAAAGGTTCTTCCTTAATGAGAAGTTCATCAAGGGTCGTCTTTTCAGTGGGAATCATCCAGTCAGGAACCGTTACACCTTGTTTTCTTTTCTTCAGCGCTTCTTGAAAGATCAAGGGTTTTAGGTGTCGTGCCTGAATGTCCTTTCTGAAGTCACACCAGTAGATAAGATCTCTGAGCTGTTCGATTGGAGTGATTGGGAGCTCAGCGATCCGTTGAAAGCATTTTCGTCCGTCGTAGTCAAGAAAGAATATTCCATAAGGATTACTGATGACTTTACCAGGGACGAAAAGTTCACATGGTGGCAGAGAGATGTCAAGTGCAGATAGATCAGGATCAGGACCAAGTACTTCAGCGCGAGAGAAACCAATTCCAGTTTCATTTCGTATGACAGGTCCTGAATTTGAATCTTGACGTTTCTTCCTTGGAGAACCTCTTTTTCTTTTCGGCTTTAGATCAGGAACAGGAGGAATATCCACACAGGAAGATATCAAGTCGATCTGTCTGTTTATCAGCTTTTCGAAATGATTCTTGTACTTTGATTGTGATGGTTGGATAGCTAACCTCATCTCCAGCCATTCAGAGAGACCATACCTTTTTACAGTGTCAGCACGAAAGGTTTCAGATGTGCCATCTTCTCTGAACAGTTTGATGTCAACAATAGGTACTCCGATAGATGTTCTTCCAGAGATGAATACCTTGTTGATCTTCGCTGGTAGATATCTGAAGTGAATTTTCTCTTTACACCAGATCAAGGTGGTCTGAGAAACTTCAGTTTTCTTTTCCACGGTCTTCTGGGCTTCTTCCCACAGCTTTCGTTGGATTTGAATGGGAACACGCTTCAGCTTGGGGTCTTTGACAGATTCTTGAGTGAGCTTGATGGCGTATTCTCTGTCTTTCTCTTCAGCTTCCTTTCTTTCAGCAATGAGGCGTTCAGCTCTAAGGTGGTCCTGATATTCAGCTTTTGAAATTCTGAACTTAGGAGGAACTGAAGGCAGTTGATCAGGCCTTAGGATGATTCGCTGATCCTCGAATCGCTTTATTATTTCTTCTCTTCTCTTTTGATCCTCTTCACTCAGCTTTTGAGGAACTGAGGAAGGTCTCTTATTGCGCGAGAGAGGTTGTTCTTCTGGTTCGTCAGTCTCATAGATCAAGTCCAAGACTGTGATTATTTCATCAGCAGCAGCTGGCTTTATTTGTGAAGTCGCAACAGTAGAACCTTCAGCGACATCCTCAAACAGGGGAGAGGACTAGCTGAAAAGCAGCGATCTTACAGATAAGAAATGGGTAGAAGAACTTGGGTAGAAAAGATAGAAAAATAATGTGGATGTGTATATAGGTTTGGAGAACTTAGTGAGCTGTTGAGAAGTTCAGGGAAGGAAAAAGTAAAGTTTTAGTTTACCTGACAAACCGGCTTTTCAAAGAGAATCGCTAGATTTTCATCTTCAGCGAGGCCTTTGTCTTTGCTTTTCTCAGCGCCAGAGGCTGAAGGCTTTGTCTTTGTCTTCTCCCCTGATGGTTCTTTTATTGAGATTCCTTTAAGAGCTTTGATCCTTGGGGCAGGTTTGACGATAAAGAAATCATCGTCATCTTCATCATCATCATCATCATCCTTTCTTGGAGAGAAGGATGGTTTGTCGTCAGGGATGTCGATGTCTTCATCTTCATCTGCTTCGGAATTCTCAGCATCTTCTTCGAGTTGCTCCCCCTCAGATACAGAGGCGAGCTTCTCGGTTCCCTCAGGGTTTTCATCTCCCTGAGGTCCAGTGGTCAGATCTTCATTCCTCTCTCCCCTGATAGATTCATCATGGGAAAGGTCTTCAGCGCTTTTGTTGTTCAGATCTTCAGCGCTTTTCTCCTTGGAATGTTCAGCGCTCTTCTCCCCCTCTTTTTCATGATGACTGGGGGAGGAATGGGCAGACTCAGCATTGGTGTTATCTCTGTCTTCTGGGCCAGAGATTTTCACACAACCTTCAAGCTTTGCTATTTTGTCTTCTAGGCCAGAGATAGCAGGCGTGATTTTCCTCAGCTCTGCGCGATCCTCCTCTGTGAAAGATTCCAGAATGGGGACAGGGGCAGGAGCAGGAGCTGGACTATTTGCCTTGTTTACCAGTGTCTCGATCATCGTCTTCATAGAGCTAACGTCGGTCTTTACAGAGCCTAAGTCAGTCTTGACCTCTGACATATCACCCTCGAGTTTTTCAACCGATGTCTTCAGCGTTGTTACTTCGCTGGACATGGTCGAAACTGATGTTTTGAGGCTTGTGTAGTCAGTGTAGATGTCACAGAGCACCTTGGCAAAATCGCTGAGCGTCTTATCAAGACTCTTGATGTCTTCAGTGGAAGCTTTCTTCTCCACCACCGTTGTCAGCTTTGTCAAGTTCTCTCTAGCGTTTGTTACAGCTGTTGAGTTGTTGGAGAGTGTGGTGGTGAGACTGGACAGCTTTGTTTCCACGGACTTCAGCGAGGCGTTGATGTCTCCCAAATTAGGACCTGTAACATATAAGTACTTGTGAACAAAGGAAAGCTCAGAAGTTTCAGGTTTAGTTACAGTGTTTAAGGTGGGATTACTACCTGCAGGAGGATTGATGAACTCGTCGAAGTTGCAAGTTCCTGAATAGTGTTCCATATCCTCTTCGAAAGTACGGTGAGGTATGGTGAACTCTGCAGGTCCTTTCTTCATCATTTGTTGAGAAGCATCAGCGGCGGCTTCTGGAATGATGGCATCTCCAGTGTTTGCTGGAGGAGTGTCCAAGTGAGTGGAGGGAGAAGCGAAGGTTAAGATTGGGGTTCGGGTTCTGAGTTCAGCGTTGGAATCGCTGACAATCACTTCATCAGTCTTTTGAGAGACTGAGGGAGGTTGGGTAGTTTCCAAGTTTCTAACCTCAGCGTTTGGAGACGCTGAAGTCTGGATTGGAGGGATGGCTTGCACGGGTGTGGCAGAGCGTACCACGGAACTTTCCTTCAGCTCTTCAGAACGAGCTGAGGAGTCTTCAGCATGGAATTGCTGGGGTTGCTCCTTGGTTTTCTTGATCCTTTTGGAATCAAGTTGGGTGTGTGAGGGTTTCCTTTTCTTATAAGGAGAGGATGTTGTGGCCGGGGTATCAGCGATTGGTAATGTCGCTGAAGGAGCCACAGAAAGCGGAGAATTTAGAAGAGAGAGAAGAGTAGAGAGACGTACCTCATTGGCGACAGGCTTGAAGTCGAGAACCTTAGGGCCAATCTGAGAAAGTTTCAGATCACCCTCTTCAGGATAGCTGTCCTTCAGGCCATATTGAAAGATGGCGCTGATGAATCGTGGGTAAGGAACCCATGCTAGTCTGTCAGCGGCAGAATCGACACGTTGAATCAGGTCTTCATAAATAATGGAGGCCCAGTCAATATTTAGACCTTTCAGCAGTGCGTATCCCATTGACTGCTGAGGTTGGGCGGCTTGATCAGAAGATCTGGATTTCGCTGTCATGCAGCTGATCAGGTGAGCGAAGATGAAATTCATCTCGCTGGGCATTTTGGATTTCTTTATCAGCGTCAGTTTCTTCTCAGGCTTCTTGTCCCTTCCAATATCCCAGAAATAACCCATTGCGTCAAGGAAAGCAATGATTGCTTCTCTGTCAGCATGCTTTTTGTGGTTAGGGAATGGAATGAAGGGTTTTTCTTTGGAGGCATTTGGGAAGTTTAGGGCTTTGCGGATAATTGCGGGTGTGATCTTGATGGTGCCATACTCAGTATCGTTGAGTATGCAGTCTATGGTTTTGGATGGATCTTTGGAAGAAGGTAGCTCAGTGTGTCTGGTAGAGTACCAGAACTGGGATAAGAGCCGCTGACTGGCAGGAGGTGTTATGGTCAGGGCTGTGTAGATGGGGCTGTTCTTCAGAAAATTTACAGCATCGTCCAGATGTGATACTTGCTTCCGAGGAGGAAACTCGAGAAGAGCTGAGAGGTTGTTGGCCTTAGTCCAATCTAGTTGATCCAGCTCGAACTTCACCTGGGGGGCTTTGAAGATTTCCATTTCCTCAGAGTCAGTGGAGATGGATTCAGCGGTAACATTCAGCTTTGAAGATGCCATATCACTGTATTATCAGTTCAACCAAAGATGTTAACAGATAAGAATTATCTTAATGTGGAAAGAAATTTCCGTTAAGATTTTTCGAATCTTGTCCATTTCATTCAGACAAAAAATGTCTTAATGAAGATTAGGGTTTTTCTTGATTTTAAAAGAAAAGTAAAACCCATAAAATCTTGTATTCCAGTTTCTAAAAGAAAAATGGATACGAATGAAGAACAAGTTTAAGATTTAGATTTAAAACTTGAAGAACAACCATGAAATGGTTGTGTTCATAAAACCATGAAAGAAATGATTTTATTTTAAAAAGTTCTTTTGTTTGATCTTGTTAAAACAAAGAGAAGACCGAAAACAAGTTATACGCATTTGAAAAAAAATATGAACTTATTAACCTTGAAGTTTTGATGAAGAAGATGATGAACAGTTCTTGAGGTTTTTGAGAGCACAAATGCAACAGAGAATTCTTTTCTTGCGGAGAAAGATTGTTCGCGTAAAAGACAAATATAAACCAAGAGTTGTTTATATAGGGATTTTTAGAGAGAGAAAACCTTGAGCGGGAAAAGGTTTTCATCATGACACGGACACGTGTTTGCATTTGATTGGAAGTTTGAACAAAACGTGCAAACGTGTGTCAGAAAGAAATCGTGCCGAGTGTTATCCGTTGCAATGACGTCACAACTGTCCTTTCACATTCTTTTAGGATGTCTCTGAGGTTTTGAAAAACTCAGGGACTCTTTTGAAAAACATGAAGCACTGAATAGAAATATCAGTGAAGGTTTAAGGAATTTTCAAAATATCGCTGTTAAGGAAGAGATATTCAGCGATGCAATTTATTTTGAAATCTTGCATTTACATGCGATTGTCAGAGAGAGAAAACATACCTGGATATCAGTTTAACCAAGTTTATTCAGAGAGAAGATGATGAAATGGATTATAAAAGTTGATTTTATCCCGAAGCCTATACAAGAATGTATAAACGTATCGCTGATAAATGTGAACCGCTGAAGATTTTATCCTTCAAAGTTCAGCATTCCAAGCTCGCTGATGAGAAAGTTGAATCTTGTCTCATCAAGAGGTTTGGTAAACAAATCAGCTAACTGATAATCAGTTGGGATAAAATGAAGTTCTATATCACCATTCATCACATGATCTCTGATAAAATGATATCTGATTTCTATGTGTTTTGTCTTTGAGTGTAGCACTGGATTGTTTGCTATAGCGATGGCACTTGTGCTGTCGCAATAGATTGGAATTTTGGAGAGCTGAAGATCATAGTCTAGTAGCTGATTTCTCATCCACAAGACTTGAGAACAGCAGCTTCCAGCGGCTACATACTCAGCTTCAGCTGTGGAAGTGGACACTGAGTTTTGCTTCTTACTTGTCCAACTTACCAGCTTTCCACCCAGGAGCTGACATCCTCCTGTGGTGCTTTTCCTATCCATTTTGCAACCTGCAAAATCACTGTCTGAATAGGCAGTTAGATCGAATCCTGAGTCTTTGGGATACCAAAGACCTAGATTCGCTGTACCCTTAAGATATCGAAAGATTCGCTTTACAGCTTTCATATGGGATATCTTAGGTTCAGCTTGATATCGTGCACACAGACATGTTGCAAACATAATATCGGGTCGGCTAGCTGTAAGATACAATAGTGAGCCGATCATCCCACGGTACAACGTGACATTGACAGGAACACCCTTTGTGTCCTTATCAAGTATCAGCGGTGGTGCCATAGGGGTTTTCATAGCTGAACTTTCAGTTAAGTCGAATTTCTTCAGCATATCTTTAACATACTTTCCCTGATTTATAAAAGTTCCTTTTTCAGTTTGCTTAATCTGAAGACCAAGGAAATATGTTAGTTCACCCATCATACTCATTTTATACTCATCTTTCATTCTATCAGCGAAACGAGTACAAAGCTCAGGGTTAGTAGAACCAAATATAATGTCATCAACATATATTTAAACTAAAATGATATGACCTTTTACTTTTCTAAAAAACAAAGTTTTGTCAATCTTACCTCGCTCAAATTTTTCAATATGGAGATAAGTAGAGAGAGTATCATACCATGCACGTGGAGCTTGCTTTAAGCCATAAAGTGCCTTGTCCAGTTTATAAACATAACCTGGACGCTTAGGATCTGAGAATCCTGGAGGTTGTTCCACATATACTTCTTCATTCAGCTTTCCATTTAGAAACGCTGACTTAACATCCATCTGATGTACAGTGAAGTTTTTGTGTACAGCATATGCTAAGAAAAGACGAATAGATTCAAGTCTTGCTACTGGAGCAAAAGTTTCGTCATAATCTATGCCTTCCTCTTGTCTGTATCCCTGAGCAACAAGACGAGCTTTGTTGCGAGTTACAGTACCATGTTCGTCCAACTTGTTTCGATAGACCCATTTAGTGCCTATCACTGTTTTGTCAGTTGGTCTACGAACAAGTTTCCAAACTTTGTTTCTTTCGAATTCAGTCAGCTCTTCTTGCATAGCGCTGACCCAGTTTGGATCTCTGAGGGCATCATCTATTTTCTTTGGTTCAGTTAGAGAAATAAAGTTAACAAATAAACAAATATTACCTGCACTTCTACGAGTCTGAATACCAGCGTTGGGATCACCAAGAATTTGATCGATTGGGTGATTTACAGTCCATCGCTGAGCCGGAGCATGCGTCGCTGACTCAGTCTGAACTGGAGAAACTGAAGATGAGGCTTCAGCTACTTCTGGATTATCAGCTAAGAGAGAAATGTTTGCATTTGCCACTTCATTCACTGATTGCTGAGAAATAGATGGAATTTCTGAGACATTTGGATCAACTGCAGGTATAGTGTTTATATGAACAGCTGAGACCCAAGATGTTTCAGCTTCACTATTTTGCATATTTGGAATGATAGAAGGACCATCATTTTCTACTGTGTGAGCATGAGGAGTGGGAACATCTTCTGAATCACCAAGATGAGAAAACATCCATTGATTCAGTTCTTCTGTATCAGCGTTCGGTTTAGAGTTCGCTGAACGGGATTCGTCAAACGTGACGTGAATAGTTTCTTCTACAGTTTGTCTTCTTCGGTTGAAGACTCTGAAGGCTTTGGAAACTGAGGAGTATCCAAGAAAGATTCCATCATCAGCCTTAGGATCAAACTTTCCAAGGGCATCTCTATTGTTCAGTATGAAACACTGACATCCAAAGATGTGAAGAAAGCTGATTGAAAGCTTTCTCCCATGAAAGAGTTCATAGACTGTCTTTTTGAATCTTTTAACTATCAGCGACCTGTTTTGCGTAAAACAAGCAGTGTTGACAGCTTCTGCCCAAAACTGAGTAGGCAGGTGAGAATCACTGAGCATTGAACGTGCGGCTTCAATAATTGTTCTATTTCTTCTTTCAGCGACTCCGTTTTGTTGTGGTGTTCTCACTGACGAAAGGTTGTGAGAAATACCCTTGCTCTCAAGGAAGGAATCAAGAGAACTGTTTTTGAATTCAGTTCCATGATCACTCCTTATTGAGCGAACAGTCATATTGTTCAGAGTTTCCATCTTCCGAACAAAGGTGATGAGTTCTTCAGGGGTGTCACTCTTAGAACGGAGAAACATTACCCATGTGTAACGAGAGAATTCATCAGCTATGACCAGCGTATATTTCTTTCCAGCGATGGATTGTTTGTTAACGGGGCCAAACAAATCCATATGGAGTAGTTGTAGATGAGATGACACTGAGGAAACTTGCTTTGACTTAAAGCTTGCCTTGGTTTGCTTCCCTTTTTCACACGCTAAACATAAGGACTCTTTGGCGTATGAATGTTGAGGTAGACCAGTGACTAACTCTTTGGATGAAAGAGTATTCAGTGTCTTGAAGTTGAGATGTGAGAGCCTTTTGTGCCATAGCCAGTTAACATCAGAAGATGCTTTTGAGAAGAAACAGGAGTTCTCAGTGGTTGTTGAGTCCATGTTTATAACGTAAACATTTTCCAAACGATAACCGCTGAGAGCTATCTTCTCCTTTTTGTCAGAGACAAAGCAGGATTCCTTAGTGAAAATCACTTTGTTATCCATGTCGCAAAGCTGACTGATGCTTAGAAGATTATGCTTCAGCCCTTCAACATATGCGACTCTTCTGAAGGATGTTGTACCATTTGAAAGTACACCATACCCTCGGGTATGTCCTTTTCCATTTCCACCGAAAGTCACAGAGGGACCCTTCTCTTCCTTGTATTCTGCGAGCAGGTTTTTCTTTCCAGTCATGTGTCTAGAGCATCCGCTATCGAGATACCAGATACCCTTCTTAACCTGCAATACAAAGGAAGATTAGTTTTGCTTGGGTACCCACTTCACCATGTATACGCGTTTGGCAGTGGAAGTAGTTGGAATGGGTTCAGCAGTCTTCGCAGCATTTGAAGATTCAGCTTTGTCTTTCTTCACTTTGGTCAATTTCTTGACCTCAGCGGTAGGAGTCACCTTGACCTGAATTGCAACTGGTTTGGTCTTCTTGGATGCTATCTTCACCTTAGCTATCTTATCAGCTTTGGTGGCTGTGGGACACTTACTTGCAATATGATCGATAAGTCCACAGTGATAACATTTCCTATAACTAAAATTATTTCTAGGACCACTTGAGTGCTGAGCTTTTAATTTGGAATTAGAAGTGCCAGCACCAAGTACACTATTGGTTTTTGAAATAGGACGAACATTCAGTTCTTCAGATTTCTTACCAAGGATATCTACTTTGAGTCTAGGAGTAGGTCGCTGAACTGATCCAGAGGTCTGATTTCTAGAACCAGATGAATGAATCACTAAGGCTTTGGAAGCATTCAGCTTAGGTACTAAGGTACCCTTCTGAGGATTTTGATAAATAACAATTCCTTTACCTTTGTCTTTAGAGACAGAGGTAGGTTTTGAATAAACCATTTTCTCCTTACCTTTTGAGGAGGTAGGAGTTTCCTCAGGGATTGGTGTAACCGACGAGGAGTATTGAGATGAAGAAGTGTCAGCTACTGAGGATACGAACGTTCCAAATTTAAGCATTGAACGTTCAGTGGTTGGTATTGGAGTATCATATTTATAACCCAGACCACGTTTATCACTCAGAGGAATCTGAGCCTTAATTATCTCAGTGATCTTTGTTGAAGAATTACACCATCCTTCAACAGTAGCTTGTTCAGCTTTTAATGCAGCCATAGCTTCCGCTCGTTCGATTTTGACTAGCTGATTTAAATGGACTTGATCTTTAAAATCTTCTTCAAATTTAGAAAGCTTTTCTATTTGAAGGTGGCAGTTTTTAAGCTTTTCAGCGAGATCAAGATTTTGGTTTTCAACCACAGCTTTGCCGTTCATGGCTTCGTATAAACTTCTAGTCAGCAGTTCGATTTTACGGAGACTATCAGCTTCATCAATATTTGCAATATTGGTAAAGAAGTAAGGTGATACCTGAATGGCAGATGTTGAAGTGGAGGGAATGTCTGAACTTTCTTCCTCTTCTTCAATCTTGGCCATGAGACATTGATTTGCTTCATCATCTTCAGAATCAGATGATGAGGCTTCTTCATCAGAAGCAGCCCAATCATAGTCAGCCATCAGGCCTTTTCCTTTCTTCTTAAAGCTTTTCAGCTTTGCATACTTTTCCTTCAGCTTTGAGTATTTGTCATCTTTATTCCTTGGAACAAAGGATTTCTTTGTAAAAGCTGAAGGTCTCATGATTTTCTTTGACCTGCACTCGTTAGCGAAATGACCTGTCTTTTCGCAGTTGAAACAAGTAGCAGTAGCCTTATCAACAAAAGCTGATGACTTAGGCTTGTCAGCTATAGAAAGAGTTTTGTTCTTTCTAAACATTTTCTTCTTGGCGAATCTCCTGAACTTTTTAGTTAGAAGAGCCAAGGATTCATCATCATCTGAAGAATCAGAATCTGATGACCTTTCAGAGTTACTTTCTAACTCAGTGATAGTGACCACGGGTCGCTGAGTAGAAGGTTCCTCTGAGATTAAAGAAACATGGGTGCTTTTGGAATCTTTTACAAGATTCTTCTTAAGATGGCTAGATTGCTCATGATTCAGCAATGTGCCATATAAGGTAGCGAGTGTCATTGATCTTAGATCTTTTGACAGCTTGAGACACATGGAATAATTGTCACAGCTTTCAGGTAAACATTCTAAAAACTTTGTCAGCACTTCAAAGTTAGAATATTCCTTACCAACCGTTTTAAGATCTATAATTAAGCAATTAAAACGTTGATGAACTTCAGAGAGAGTTTCATTCTTACCAGAAATAAAGCTTTCGTATTGTCTTACCAGGTTGATCTTTCTTGAATCCTGGACTTCAGACGTTCCTTCATACTGAACACATATTGTGTCCCACATGGCTTTTGAGGATTTCAGGTTCATGACGGAATGGTAGACTTCGTCAGGAAGAGCCATGGATAGTATGGATCTGGCTTTTGTATCTATAGCCACTTTCTTCTTGTCTTCATCGGTCCACATGTGTATTTCCTTTGGAATCAGCCTTTCAGGAATAGCAGCTCGAGTTGCAGTGGCTGGAACTAAAGGATCAATAGTTACAGGGATATGTGGGCCGTTTTCAAGATAGTAGGTCATAGTAGGGTCTACACCTTCTAGGAAGAGCATCATCCTATTTTTCCATAAGTTGAAGTTGTCTCTGGAAAATCTAGGGGGTTTTGCAAGAGAACCATTGTCTATATAATTTGTGTTTGTGTGGGAGGCCATTTTCAGATAATAGCAAGGAAGAGAAATATCTTAGATTAGATCTTGTTTATGAGATTAAACAAATCTGCTCTGATACCACTTGTTAGTCCCGAAAGGCCTATACAAGTTTGTAGAAGGGGGGGTTGAATACAAACACGCTATTTTACTTTTCTAAATTGTTTATTGATAAATCATTAACAATTTACAGCTTGTTGCGGAAACAAGATTAAGGATAAACCTAAATCTAAACAAGTTGGAACACTAAGGTTTCTTGCACTAAGAAAGATATGGAGATTACTAATAAAATCCTATCTTGAGAGAGATTTGAACTTGTCCAGAGTTAGCAAGTTACTTCAAATGAAGTGAGTTCATCTCTTTATAAACTGCATGCATTTAATGCAATTCAGTATACACTTTACACGTGTCATCAGCGGATTGGTTGCATGTCATTGACCTTTGTTGACAACCTTAGTAGCCGCATGAATGAACAGTGTAGTATCAGAGTGGTTGTACGATCTCATATTTTCGGAGGTTCTTTTCTGACATTTCGTACGGTGGCGTGCAAGGGAGGTTAAGACAAAAGTACTTTGTACGGAGGACTTCATGATCAGCTTTCGTTGATTCAGCGATTATCATTTACTATTCAGCGAATGATAAAGTTCAGCGATAGCTGAAGTCTTGTACTTGATACTTCACGTTAAGTGGACAAATCTGAGTCTTCGCTGATCCGCATCAGTTCATTAGTAGACTTGTCGCTGGTTCTTGAGCTTGATCTTCGACTTCAGCGTAGAACCTTTGTTGACGTGAAACTTGTCTTCAGGGATTATAAGTAAACAACTAACTTATCAGCGATCACCATAAGGACTGAACAGACTCAGCACATTATGGTGAACAGTGTTCGCTGAATGTTTAATTTAAAGAGCGAGAGTTCCTATCAGCGGTACTGTAAGATCTTAGTACTTATCAGCGATAGTGAAACTCTGATACATATTGTTTACATACAATTTTCACTAAGTATTTAAGAGAGGGTCATTATCAAATCACTGAGGGTTTGGATCAACAGTTCCATACCCCCGTTTCATCAGCGCCGTCTTTCTAAAAGGACTCGGGGAAAAATACCCAAAAAGTGGGTGATTTGAGACACTCTCAGGTTGGCCCTAAGGTGCTCGATTTCACCCCCATGCCAAACGAGGTACGTCTCTCTACTCTCTTGACTATTCTTAATCCTCCTTCTTCTACTTCTGCAGCTACCTCAGCGGAAATCCCCACCGCTGATACCCAGGCTGCACCCTCCACTCCTTCTCGTAAAAGGAAACACTCTACTTCCCAACTTGACTCCGAATGAATCAAGAAAACCAAGGAGGAACCCTCCAAGCCATCAACGGCTGAAGACTCCACGACTCATCTTATACAAGAGTCGCTGGATAGTTTCGTGGTACGCTCTGCCACAGCTGAAAAAGCCACCCTTCCATCCCAACCTCAGCGTCTCTAAACGCTGATGTTATTAACTTGGAACTGAACCCACCTCCTTCAGTCTCTCTACAGACTGAAGTGATTCTCAGCGGATCCAACGCTGAACCTCGCTCCCAACCAATTTTCTCAACCTTCATTCCTCCCACCCTTTCTTTGGACACTCCACCAATTTTCCCACCGTTCTCTGGAACGCCCGTCATCCTACATAATTCAGCTGCTGATACTCTACATATGATGATGGATGCAAACTTAGGATCTGCAGGCACCTCCATGCGCCAAGGAACTCTTGAAGGCGACATGGAACACTTCTCAGGTCTACGAGGTTTCAACAACTTCGCCAACCCGCCTGCAGGTATACACAAAACCATACACATTCCTCTATCTCAACCCTAAACTTCTGAGCTTTCCTTCTGTTCATAAGTTATTTACTGTTACAGGTCCTAATTTAGGAGATATTCAACACTCCCTGAAAGATCTGGTGACAAAGGTGGATTCTTACAACACCACTCTCTCCACCAACTCTTCAGTGTTTACAGACGCTGGAGAGAATCTCAAAAAGCTGACCGAGATTGTTGATAAGAAAGCCTCCAGTGCTGATCTAGAGAAGGTGGATGGCAGCATTGGTCAATTTGCTACCACTATCGCCAACAACTCCACAATCGTCAACGATCTCAACCTCACCAACACCACACTCGCAACAAACTTCACCACTCAGTCCAATGAAGTCACATCATTAAAGACAGAGGTTGGTTCTCGTAAGGGTGAGGTCTCCACGATAAAGACTGAGGTCTCTACGGTCAAAGATCTTCTTCAGCAAGTACTCGATCGCCTGAACGCCCCAACTTGCATCCCTTCACACTTCACTCAGGCTGATCGAGAGGATCTTCAAAGCCTCAATCCTGCTGTTTCTGGCCTGGAAGACAGAATAGCAGTGATTGAAACCTTTATGGGTATCACTGGCCTAGAAGACAGTGACTCTCATGATGCTGCTGCTGACATTCCAATTACCTCCCCCACTCATCATGTGGAAGAGGGGTAGAAGAATGATGAAGGTCTTCCCCATAATGCTGAGGGGGAGACAAATGAAACTGCCACTTCTAAACCTCAGGGAGTTGAAAACCCTGAGGGAAACGAGAAACCACCCTCTGTTGCTGATGTTACCGAACCTTTTGCTGACGAGGTCTAATCTGAAGAAGAAGCTGAAGACGACGAACCAATCGACATCGCTGACGATGAACCATCATCATCCCCTAAAAACGATGATGACGATGATGATGATTTCTTCTTCGTCCAGCCTATCAAGACCGCCACAGCTCAAAAAGGTGTCGTGATAAAAGAACCATCAGGGGAGACGACTTAGAGAAAACCTGCAGCATCTGAAGCTGATAAAGACAAAAACAAAGGCCTCGCTGCAGAAGGCAATCTGTCTATCCTTCAGATAAAGCCAATTTGTCAGGTACAATATCTCCTCTTCCCTTATACTGCATCCCTCCTCTATCCCTTCTCAATCTCAGTCCTCCTCTCCATAAAACCTCTATACACTTAACCATATTCTTTTCTCTAACTCTTTCTTCCCAAATGATCTCATTTAAACGATCGCTGTGTTTCAGCTAGTCCTCTCCCCTGTTTGAGGATCCTACTGAAGACTCTCATGCTACAGCTCCAATAATCCCAGCCACAAGAGCTGAAGAAATAATCCCGGTCTTGGATTTAATCACTGAAACCGATGAACCTGAAGAATAGCTGCTCTCTCACAAAAACAGACCTTCCTTGGCTCCTCAAAATCTAAGTGAAGAGGATCAGAAAAAGAGAGATGAAATGATCAAGAAGCTTGAGGATCAGCGAATCATCCTTCCTCGTGACAAAGTCCCTGCTCCTAAGTTCAGACTTTCAAAGAAAGAATTCGTTGACCACCTCAGAGCTAAAAGGTAAGGCCCTCGCTATCCATCTTGCCCAACAATCGGTGAAAGACCCTGAACTGAAAAGAACTCCCATTGAAGTCCAACGTCAGTTATGGGAAGACGCCCAGAAGATCGTTGAAGAAAAGACCAAGGTATCTGATTCTACTTTGGAATGGTGCAAAGAAAGACTGATCTATCGATCTCGGCCATCCAGAATCAACAAGGTACTTATCAAGGGAAAATCGACCATAGACGTTCCTGTCGTTGAAGTTGACATATTCAGAGAAGATGGTTCCATGCAACACATCTATGCTGATACAATCAAGAAGTTCGGTCTCTCTGAATGGTTGGAGATGCGAATAGCCATTCAGCGATCTCGCTCAAAATATAAGAGCCATGTCGATAAGATTGTAAATTCTCAGATCGACTTGGTTTCTTCTGCTGTAGATATTCCTCCTCCCACTCCTCTTGTAACTCAACAAAGAATGGCCTCTGCAAAGAAAAAGTCAAAACCTTCAGATTCAGGTCCTCCTATCCGGAACGAAACAGGTATTGGTTTCTCACCTGCTGAAGTACTTGGTCCTGAACCTGACCTCTTAGCGCTTGACACCTCCCTGCCCCCTGGTGAACAATTCATCCCTGGAAAAGTCATAAGCGAACCATATGGTATATTCTTTCATGACTATGATGGACCTCAACGCTTTCAACGCATCTCTGAGCTTCCCATTACTCCCATCGAACAGCTCAAGGGTCTCATCTATTGGTGTGAATTCAGACACGACCTTCAGACCCGATACCTCAAGCCCTTGATCTTTGAAGAAGCAAAGAACAAAATAGATCAAGGAGTAAAGGTCCTTGACTGGATGATTCCCACATCAAAGACCCTTGATGAACTTCTCGTTAAGGAAGAACCTTATAGCTGATAGGATTGCGTTGTACTTCCTCTTTCTTTATCAGCTAATATCTTTTGTATTTGTAATTATTATTTGCTGTACTTGTAATTTTTCCACTTCCCTCTGTAACCTGTACGAAGTTTAAAGTAAAATTTCAGCGAATGTACTTTACTCCATCAGTACTGAAAAGATCCCAGAAAACAGTAAAAGGGACAAATATTTTATAAGTTCCTTTTATCCCTATGTTTTCATATTTAGCAATTTTCTCAGTTGCTAAGTCAATATCAAATAGGGGGAGATTGTTGATCCAAACCCTCAGTGATTTGTTAATGACTCTTTGAAACACTTAGTGAAAATTATAAGTAGACAATATGTATTAGAGTTTCACTATCGTTGATAAGTACTATGTCTCTAACAGTACCGCTGATAGGAAACTCATGCTCTTTAATTTTACCATTCAGCGAACTCTGTTCATCTATAAGCTCTGAGTATGTTCAGTCTTTTTGGTGATCGCTGATAGTTTAGTTGTTTACTTATAATCCCTGAAGACAAGTTTCACGTCAACTATGTTCTACGCTGAAGTCGAAGATCAAGCTCAAGAACAGCGACAAGTCTACTAATAAACTGATACGGATATCAGCGAAGCCAAGACCTGTCCACTCAACGTGAAGTATCAAGTAGAAGACTTCAGCGATTGCTGAGCTTTGTCACTCGCTGATAAAGTACTGTTCAACAAGCGCTGATCATGAGGTCTACTCTACAAGTTACTTTGGTCTTTCCCCCTTGCACGTCTCCGTGCGATAATGTCATAAAGGACATCACCTCTGTCTAAAATCGTACAACCAACTCTGATTCTACACTGTACACCATGTGGCTACTAAGGTTGTCTACAAAGGTCAAACCATGCAACCAATCAGCTGCTGCCACGTGTCATGGTATGCTGCTTTGCATTAAATGCATGCAGTATATAAGAAGAACCCTACTTCATAAATGAAGTGCTCGGCCATCTTCTTCTTTCTCTCTTAGTGTTAGAATATTTATCCTTAATATTCTTATCTCCTTCTGTCTTAATTCTAGTGCAAGAAACTTAGTGTTCTTAACTTGTTTAGATTAGGTTAATCCTTAATCTTGTTCCGCAACAAGTTGTAAATTGTTTGATTATATCAATAAACAATTTAGAAAGTAAAAATCTGTGTGTTTGTATTCAACCCCCCCTTCTACAAACTTGTATAACCCTCCGGGAATAACAAACCTGGTAAGGCAGTACGAAAGTTTCATTTGTGATAAGAATGAAACTCTCTCTGAAATACATCAACGGTTTATTTGTCTAATTATTGATCTAAAAATTGTTGGTAAGGAATATTCTAACTTTGAGATCCTGACAAAGTTTCTGGAAAGTCTTCCTGAATGCTGGGACAGTTATTCTATGTGTCTTAAGCTCTCAAAGGATCTGAAATCAATGACCCTCCCTACCTTATTTGGCACTATGATTAATCATGAGCAGTCGTGTCACCTTAAGAAGAATCTTGTAAAAGATTCCAAAAGCACAAATGTTGCTTTACTCTCCTCAGAGTTGGTACCCACTCAGCGTTCGACTGTCACTATCACTAAGTTGGAATCTAACTCTGATGAATCATCAGAAGCTTATCCTTCGATGAGTCACTGGCACTCCTGACTAATTCTTTCATGATATTCGCTAGAAAGAGTAACTTTTGAAGAAATAAACCTCTTTCACTCACTGACAGGCCCAAATCTTCAACCCCTGTAGATAAGTCCACTGCTACCTGCATTAACTGTGAAAAAGTATTACACTTTGCTAGTGAATGCAGGTCAAAGAAAATCTTCAAACCTACATCTTCTTCCTACAAGAAATCCTCTAACCCCAGGGCTAGAGATGACAAATACCAGAAGCTGAAAGAAAAATATCAAAAGCTGAAAGGCTTCAAAAAGAAAGGTAAATGCATGATCGCTGAAGATCATGACTAGGTTGCATCAGATGAAGATTCATCTGACTCTGATGATGATGAGGCAAATCTCTGTCTCATGGCTCAAATTGAAGATGAGGAAGAAAAAAAAGAAATTCCCTCTACTTCTACCTCTACCTTTCAGGTATCAAATTCTCTCACTGACACTTCCACTTCAACCTTTGATGACGTTGATAGACGACGAACCGTTGATCTTTTGACTATTGATTTATATTATGCCATGAATGGCAAGACCAAAGCTGAAAAACAAAATATTAATCTCGCTGAACAGCTTAAGCACTGTCATTTACAAATTCAAAAGCTTTCTAAAATAGAAGAAAATTTGAATGATCAGGTCTACATAAATCAAATCATTAGTATTGAGCGAGAAGAAGCTATCGCTGCATTAAAGGCTGAAAAGGCTACTGTTGAAGGATGGTGTAAATCCTCAACAACGATCACTGAGATAATAGGTGCTCAGATTCCCCTGAGTGACAAACGTGGTCTTGGTTATAAAGCTAACGCTGAAGAACCAACCACTGACCATTCCATGCTTAAGTTTGGAATGTTCGTGTCATCCATCCCTGACACCTCTTTGTCTCAGTGCTCGTCTTCTAAAACTCCCATCCCTGAGGAAAAACCTACCTTGATTTCTAAAGGTAAAGGTAAATAAAAAGTTCTAAATCAAAAACCTCATAAGGGTACCAATGTACCTAAGCTTAAAGTCTCAAAACCTTCAGCAAGTCATCCCTCTACTTCTAAGAACAAGATCCCTGAACTCGTTCAGCGATCTACTCCTATAATTAGAGTGAATGTAATTTGTAAGAAATCTGAAGAACTGATAGTTCCTCCAATTTCCAATGCCAAAGGTATTTTTGGTGCTGGCCCTGCTCATTTAAAAATTTCTGCTAAGCATGCAAATGGTCCAAAAGCTACTTTTAGCTATAGGAAATGTTATCACTATGGACTTACCGATCATATTGCTAGTAATTGCCCTACAGCTACCAAGGCTGAGAAATTAGCCAAGGTAAAGAAGGTTGCCCCCAAGGCAAAGATGACCGATCCTCGTGCAAATCAGGTTAAGGTGAAATCAACCACTGAGGTTAAGAAATTAACCAAAGTGAATGTCACTGAAGCTGAATCTTCAAATGCTGTAAAGATTGTTGAACCTTCCACTTCCTCAACCACCACTGAAAAATATGGACCCATAGTAAAATGGGTACCCAAATCAAATTAATCTTCCTTTGTTTGCAGGTCCTGAAGGGTATCTGGTATCTCAATAGCAGATGCTCTAGACACATGACTGGCAAAAAGAACCTGCTCACTGAATATAAGGAAGAGAAAGGTCCCTCTGTGACCTTTGGTGGAAATAGAAAAGGCTATACCCGAGGGTTTGGTGTACTCTCTAATGGTACAATCACCTTCAGAAGAGTCGCATATGTCGAAGGGCTGAAGCACAATCTTCTGAGCATCAGTCAGCTATGTGACAAGGACTACAAAGTGTGTTTCACTAAAGAATCATGCTTCGTCACTGACAAGAAAGAAAAATTTGCCCTCAGTGGATATCGGTTAGAAAATGTTTATGTCATAAACATGGACTCAACAACTACTGAGAACTCTTGTTTCTTTTCCAAACCCTCATCTGATGTCAATTGGCTATGCGATAAGAGGCTCTCTCATCTCAACTTCAAGACACTGAATACTCTTTCTTCAAAAGAGTTAGTCACTGGTCTTCCTCAACATTCATACGCTAAGGAATCTCTATGTTCAGCGTGTGAAAAAGGGAAACAAACTAAAGCAAGCTTCAAGTCAAAGCACGTTTCCTCAGTGTCATCTCCTCTTCAACTTCTTCACATGGATTTGTTTGGCCCTGTTAACAAACAATCTCTCGCTGGAAAGAAATATACACTGGTCATTGTTGATGAATTCTCTCGCTACACCTGGGTTATGTTCCTCCGTTCTAAGAGTGACACCCCTGATGAACTCATCACTTTCGTCAGGAAAATGGAAGTCCTGAATAATATGATTGTTCGCTCAATAAGGAGTGATCATGGGACTGAATTCAAAAACAGATCCCTTGAAAACTTCTTTGAAGGTAAGGGTATTTCTCACAACATTTCCTCAGTGAGAACACCTCAACAAAATGGAGTCGCTGAAAGAAGAAATCGAACGATCATCGAAGCTGCACGTTCAATGCTCAGTGATTGTCATCTACCTACTCAGTTCTGGGCAAAAGCTGTCAACACTGCTTGTTTTACTCAAAGCAGGTCGCTGATTGTCAAAAGATTCATGAAAACAGCCTACAAACCTTTCCATGGGAGAAAGCCTTCAATTAGCTTTCTTTACATCTTTAGATGTCAGTGTTTCATACTAAACAACAGGGATGCCCTTGGAAAGTTTGATCCCAAGGATGATGATGGAATATTTCTTGGATATTCTTCAATCTCCAAAGCCTTCAGAGTCTTCAATCATAGAAGACAAACTGTAGAAGCAATAATCCACGCCACCTTTGACGAATCCCGTTCAGCGAATTCTAGACCTTCTGCTGATACTGAAGAACCGAATAAATGGATGTTTTCGCATCTTGGGTACTCGGAAAGTATTCCCAATCCTCAGGTCAACATCCTACCGCTGATGATGATCCTACCATCATCCCAAGCATGCAGACAAGTGAAGCTGAATCGTCATGGGTTTCAGTTGTTCCTCTTAACACTATGCCTGCTTCTGAACCATCTACCTCAGATATCCCATCTACTTCTCAGCAATCAGTGAATGAAATGCTATCTGGACCTCTTTCTCTCTTGCCTGAAATACCTGAAGTTACTGAAGCCTCTTTTTCAGCTCCTCTAGAAGTTCAACTTGAGTCAGCGAATCATGCTCCAACTTAGCGATGGACTATCAATCACCCCATTGATCAGATTCTTGGTGATCCAAACGATGGTGTTCAGACTCGACGAGGTTCAGGTAACATTTCTTTATTTGTTAACTTTATTTCGCTGATTGAACCAAAGAAAACAGATGATGCCCTCAGAGATCCAAACTGGGTCAGCGCTATACAAGAAGAGCTGACATAATTTGAAAGAAACAAAGTTTGGAATCTCGTTCCAAGACAATCTGACAAGTCAGTGATAGGCACTAAGTGAGTCTTTCGAAACAAGTTGTATAAACATGGAACTGTAACCCGAAACAAGGCTCGTCTTGTTGCTCAGGGATACAGACAAGAGGAAGGCATAGACTACGACGAAACATTTGCCCCAGTGGCAAGACTCGAAGCTATAAGTCTATTCTTAGCATACGTTGTTCACAAAGACTTCAAAGTATATCAAGTGGATGTGAAATCGGCATTCTTAAATGGAAGGCTGAATGAAGAAGTCTATGTCATGTATATAAGCTGGATAAGGCACTTTATGGCTTGAAGCAAGCTCCTCGTGCATGGTATGACACTCTCTCAACTTATCTCCATATTGAAAAATTTGAGCATGTTAAAATCGATAAAACTCTATTTTTCAGGAAAGTAAAAGGTCATATCATTCTTGTTCAAATATATGTCGATGATATTATATTTGGTTTTAATAACCCTGAATTATCTACTCGTCTCGCTGACAGAATGAAAGTTGAATATAAAATGAGTATGATGGGTGAACTGACATATTTTCTTGGTCTCCTAATCAAGCAGAATGAAAAAGGCACTTTCATTCACCAAGGTAAGTATGTTAAAGATATGCTGAAAAAGTTTGATCTAACTCAAAGCTCAGTTATGAAAACCCCAATGGCATCGCCGCTGACACTTAACAAATATATTTCAGGGAAGTCTGTTAATGTCACAGCGTACCGTGGGATGATCGGCTCTCTTCTGTATCTTACAGCGAGTCGTCCTGATATTATGTATGCTACTTGTTTATGTGCACGATATCAATCTGAACCTAAGGAATCTCATTTGATCGTTGTAAAGCGTATTTTTAGATACCTTAAGGGTACTCCTAACCTAGGTCTTTGGTATCCCAAAGACTCAGGGTTTGATCTAATCGCCTATTCAGATGGTGATTTTGCAGGATGCAAATTGGATAGGAAAAGCTTCACAAGAGGCTGTCAGCTCACGGGTGGAAAGCTGGTGAGTTGGATAAGTAAAAAGCAAAATTCAGTGTCCACCTCAACCGCTGAAGCTGAGTACGTAGCCGCTGGAAGCTGTTACTCTCAGGTCTTATGGATGAGAAATCAACTATTGGACTATGACCTTCAGCTCTCCAAAATTCCAATCTATTGCGACAACACTAGTGCCATCGCTATAGCAAACAATCTAGTGCTACACTCAAAGACCAAACACATCAAGATCGGGTATCATTTTATCAGAGATCATGTCATGAATGGTGTTGATCCAAACCCTCAGTGATTTGATAATGACCCTATCTTAAATACTTAGTGAAAATTGTAAGTAAACAATATGTATCAGAGTTTCACTATCGCTGATAAGTACTAAGATCTTACAGTACTGCTGATAGGAACTCTCGCACTTTTAGATTAAACATTCAGCGAACACTGTTCACCATATCGCTGAGTCTGTTCAGTCCTTATGGTAATCGCTGATAAGTTAGTTGTTTACTTATGATCCCTGAAGACAAGATTCACGTCAACAAAGGTTCTACGCTGAAGTCAAAGATCAAGCTCAAGAACCAGCGACAAGTCTCCTAATGAACTGATGCGGATCAGCGAAGACTCAGATTTGTCCACTCAACGTGAAGTATCAAGTACAAGACTTCAGCTATCGCTGAACTTTATCATCTGCTGAATAGTAAATGATAATCGCTGAATCAACGAAAGCTGATCATGAAGTCCTCTGTACAAAGTACTTTTGTCTTAACCTCCCTTGCACGCCACCGTACGAAATGTCAGAAAAGAACCTCCGAAAATATGAAATCGTACAACCACTCTGATACTACACTGTTCATTCATGCGGCTACTAAGGTTGTCATCAAAGGTCAATGACATGCAACCAATCCGCTAATGACACGTGTAAAGTATATACTGGATTGCATTAAATGCATGCAGTATATAAAGAGATGAACTCACTTCATTTGAAGTAACTTGCTAACTCTGGACAAGTTCAAATCTCTCAAGATAGGATTTTATTAGTAATCTCCTTATCTTTCTTAGTGCAAGAAAACCTTAGTGTTCCAACTTGTTTAGATTTAGGTTTATCCTTAATCTTGTTTCCGCAACAAGCTGTAAATTGTTAATGATTTATCAATAAACAATTTAGAAAAGTAAAATAGTGTGTTTGTATTCAACCCCCCCCCCCTTTCTACAAACTTGTTTAAGCCTTTCGGGACCAACAAGTGGTATCAGAGCAGATTTGTTTAATCTCATAAACAAGATCTAATCTATGATATTTTCTCTTCCTTGCTATTATCTGAAAATGGCCAACTCAAACACAAACACTCACTATATCGACAATGGTTCTCTTGCAAAACCCCCTAGATTTTCCAGAGACAACTTCAACTTATGGAAAAATAGGATGACACTCTTCTTAGAAGGTGTAGACCCTACTATACCTTACTATCTTGAAAACGGTCCACACATCCCTGTAACGATTGATCCTGCCGTTCCAGCCACTGCAACTAGAGCTGCTATTCCAGAAAGGCTGATTCCAAAGGAAATCCATCATTGGACCGATGAAGACAAGAAGAAAGTGGCTATAGATACAAAAGCCAGATCCATACTATCCATGGCCCTTCCTGACGAAGTCTACCATTCCGTCATGAACCTGAAATCCTCGAAGGCCATGTGGGACACAATATGTGTTCAGTATGAAGGAACGTCTGAAGTCCAGGATTCAAGAAAGATCAACCTGGTAAGACAATACGAAAGTTTCATCTCTGGTAAGAATGAAACTCTCTCTGAAGTACATCAACGTTTTAACTGCTTAATTATAGATCTTAAAACGGTTGGTAAGGAATATTCTAACTTTGAAGTTCTGACAAAGTTTTTAGAATGTTTACCTGAAAGCTGGGACAATTATTCCATGTGTCTCAAGCTGTCAAAAGATCTAAGATCAATGAAACTCGCTACCTTATATGGCACATTGCTGAATCATGAGCAATCTAGCCATCTTAAGAAGAATCTTGTAAAAGATTCCAAAAGCACCCCTGTTGCTTTAATCTCAGAGGAACCTTCTACTCAGCGACCCGTGGTCACTATCACTGAGTTAGAAAGTAACTCTGAAAGATCATCAGATTCTGATTCTTCAGATGATGAATCCTTGGCTCTCCTAACTAAAAAGTTCAGGAGATTCGCCAAGAAGAAAATGTTTAGAAAGAACAAAACTCTTTCTATAGCTGACAAGCCTAAGTCATCAGCTTTTGTTGATAAGGCTACTGCTACTTGTTTTAACTGCGAAAAGACAGGTCATTTCGCTAACGAGTGCAGGTCAAAGAAAATCATGAGACCTTCAGCCTTTACAAAGAAATCCTTTGTTCCAAGGAATAAAGACGACAAATACTTAAAGCTGAAGGAGAAGTATGCAAAGCTGAAAAGCTTTAAGAAGAAGGGAAAAGGCCTAATGGCTGACTATGATTGGGCTGCTTCTGATGAAGAAGCCTCATCATCTGATTCTGAAGATGATGAAGCAAATCAATGTCTCATGGCCAAGATTGAAGAAGAGGAAGAAAATTCAGACATTCCCTGCACTTCAACATCTGCCATTCAGGTATCACCTTCCTTCTTTACCAATATTGTAAATATTGATGAAGCTGATAGTCTCCGTAAAATCGAACTACTGACTAGAAGCTTATACGAAGCCATGAACGGCAAAGCTGTGGTTGAAAACCAAAATCTTGATCTCGCTGAAAAGCTTAAAAATTGCCACCTTCAAATAGAAAAGCTTTCTAAATTTGAAGAAGATTTTAAAGATCAAGTCCATTTAAATCAGCTAGTCAAAATTGAACGAGCGGAAGCTATCGCTGCATTAAAAGCTGAACAAGCTACTGTTGAAGGATGGTGTAATTCTTCAACAAAGATCACTGAGATAATTAAGGCTCAGATTCCTCTGAGTGATAAACGTGGTCTGGGTTATAAATATGATACTCCAATACCAACCACTGAACGTTCAATGCTTAAATTTGGAACGTTCGTATCCTCAGTAGCTGACACTTCTTCATCTCAGTACTCCTCGTCGATTACACCAATCCCTGAGGAAACTCCTACCTCCTCAAAAGGTAAGGAGAAAATGGTTTATTCAAAACCTACCTCTGTCTCTAAAGATAAAGGTAAAGGAATTGTAATTTATCAAAATCCTCAGAAGGGTACTTTAGTACCTAAGCTGAATGCTTCCAAAGCCTTAGTGATTCATTCATCTGGTTCTAGAAATCAGACCTCTGGATCAGTTCAGCGACCTACTCCTAGACTCAGAGTAGATGTCCTTGGTAAGAAATCTGAAGAACTGAATGTTCGTCCTATTTCAAAAACCAATAGTGTACTTGGTGCTGGCACTTCTAATTCCAAATTAAAAGCTCAGCACACAAGTGGTCCTAGAACTAATTTTAGTTATAGGAAATGTTATCACTGTGGACTTACCGATCATATTGCAAGTAAGTGTCCCATAGCCACCAAAGCTGATAAGATAGCTAAGGTGAAGATAGCACCAAAGAAGACCAAACCAGTTGCAAGTCAGGTCAAGGTGACTCATACCGCTGAGGTCAAGAAATTGACCAAAGTGAAGAAAGACAAAGCTGAATCTTCAAATGCTGCGAAGACTGCTGAACCCATTCCAACCACTTCCACTGACAAACGCGTATACATGGTGAAGTGGGTACCCAAGCAAAACTAATCTTCCTTTGTATTGCAGGTTAAGAAGGGTATCTGGTATCTCGATAGCGGATGCTCTAGACACATGACTGGAAAGAAAAGCCTGCTCGCTGAATACAAGGAAGAGAAGGGTCCCTCTGTAACTTTCGGTGGAAATGGAAAAGGACACACCCGAGGGTATGGTGTACTTTCAAATGGTACAACATCCTTCAGAAGAGTCGCATATGTTGAAGGGCTGAAGCATAATCTTCTGAGCATCAGTCAGCTTTGCGACATGGATAACAAAGTGATTTTCACCAAGGAATCCTGCTTTGTCTCTGACAAAAAGGAGAAGATAGCTCTCAGCGGTTATCGTTTGGAAAATGTTTACGTTATAAACATGGACTCAACAACCACTGAGAACTCCTGTTTCTTCTCAAAGGCATCTTCTGATGTCAACTGGCTATGGCACAAGAGACTCTCACATCTCAACTTCAAGACACTGAATACTCTTTCATCCAAAGAGTTAGTCACTGGTCTACATCAACATTCATACGCCAAAGAATCCTTATGTTCAGCGTGTGAAAAAGGGAAGCAGACCAAGGCAAGCTTTAAGTCCAAGCAAGTTTCCTCAGTGTCATCTCCTCTTCAACTACTCCATATGGATTTGTTTGGCCCCGTTAACAAACAATCCATCGCTGGAAAGAAATATACGCTGGTCATAGTTGATGAATTCTCTCGTTATACATGGGTAATGTTTCTCCGTTCTAAGAGTGACACCCCTGAAGAACTCATCACCTTTGTTCGGAAGATGGAAACTCTGAACAATATGACTGTTCGCTCAATAAGGAGTGATCATGGAACTGAATTCAAAAACAGTTCTCTTGATTCCTTCCTTGAGAGCAAGGGTATTTCTCATAACTTTTCGTCAGTGAGAACACCACAACAAAACGGAGTCGCTGAAAGAAGAAATAGAACAATTATTGAAGCTGCACGTTCAATGCTCAGCGATTCTCACCTGCCTACTCAGTTTTGGGCAGAAGCTGTCAACACGGCTTGTTTTACGCAAAACAGGTCGCTGATAGTCAAAAGATTCAAAAAGACAGCCTATGAACTTTTTCATGGGAGAAAGCCTTCAATCAGCTTTCTTCACATCTTTGGTTGTCAGTGTTTCATACTGAACAACAGAGATGCCCTTGGAAAGTTTGATCCTAAGGCTGATGATGGAATCTTTCTTGGATACTCCTCAGTTTCCAAAGCCTTCAGAGTCTTCAACCGAAGAAGACAAACTGTAGAAGAAACTATTCACGTCACGTTTGACGAATCCCGTTCAGCGAACTCTAAACCGAACGCTGATACAGAAGAACTGAATCAATGGATGTTTTCTCATCTTGGTGATTCAAAAGATGTTCCCACTACTCATACTCATACAACTGAAAATGATGGTCCTACTATCATTCCCAATATGCAGAATAGTGAAGCTGAAACATCTTGGGTCTCAGCTGTTCCTATAAATACTATACCCGCAGTTGATCCAAATGTCTCAGAAATACCATCTATTTCTCAGCAATCAGTGAATGAAGTGACAAATGCAAGCATTCCTCTCTTAGCTGATTATCCAGAAGTAGCTGAAGCCTCATCTTCAGTTTCTCCAGTTCAGACTGAGTCAGCGACGCATGCTCCGGCTCAGCGATGGACTGTAAATCACCCAATCGATCAAATTCTTGGTGATCCCAACGCTGGTATTCAGACTCGTAGAAGTGCAGGTAAAATTTGTTTATTTGTTAACTTTATTTCTCTAACTGAACCAAAGAAAATAGATGATGCCCTCAGAGATCCAAACTGGGTCAGCGCTATGCAAGAAGAGCTGACTGAATTCGAAAGAAACAAAGTTTGGAAACTTGTTCGGAGACCAACTGACAAAACAGTGATAGGCACTAAGTGGGTCTATCGAAACAAGTTGGACGAACATGGTACTGTAACTCGCAACAAAGCTCGTCTTGTTGCTCAGGGATACAGACAAGAGGAAGGTATAGATTATGACGAAACCTTTGCTCCTGTAGCAAGACTTGAATCTATTCGTCTTTTCTTAGCATATGCTGTACACAAAAACTTCACTGTACATCAAATGGATGTTAAGTCAGCGTTTCTAAATGGAAAGCTGAATGAAGAAGTTTATGTGGAACAACCTCCAGGATTCTCAGATCCTAAGCGTCCAGGTTATGTTTATAAGCTGGATAAGGCACTTTATGGCTTGAAGCAAGCTCCTCGTGCATGGTATGACACTCTTTCTACGTATCTCCACCTTGAAAAATTTGAGAGAGGTAAGATTGACAAAACTTTGTTTTTTAGAAAAATAAAAGGTCATATCATTTTAGTTCAAATATATGTTGATGACATTATATTTGGTTCTACTAACCCTGAGCTTTGTACTCGTTTCGCTGATAGAATGAAAGATGAGTATAAAATGAGTATGATGGGTGAACTAACATATTTCCTTGGTCTTCAGATTAAGCAAACTGAAAAAGGAACTTTTATAAATCAGGGAAAGTATGTTAAAGATATGCTGAAAAAATTCGACTTAACTGAAAGTTCAGCTATGAAAACCCCTATGGCACCACCGCTGATACTTGATAAGGACACAAAGGGTGTTCCTGTCAATGTCACGCTGTACCGTGGGATGATCGGCTCACTACTGTATCTTACAGCTAGCCGACCCGATATTATGTTTGCAACATGTCTGTGCGCACGATATCAAGCTGAACCTAAGATATCTCATATGAAAGCTGTAAAGCGAATCTTTCGATATCTTAAGGGTACAGCGAATCTAGGTCTTTGGTATCCCAAAGATTCAGGATTCGATCTAACCGCCTATTCAGACAGTGATTTTGCAGGTTGCAAAATGGATAGGAAAAGCACCACAGGAGGATGTCAGCTCCTGGGTGGAAAGCTGGTAAGTTGGACAAGTAAGAAGCAAAACTCGGTGTCCACTTCCACAGCTGAAGCTGAGTATGTAGCCGCTGGAAGCTGCTGTTCTCAAGTCTTGTGGATGAGAAATCAACTACTAGACTATGATCTTCAGCTCTCCAAAATTCCAATCTATTGCGACAGCACAAGTGCCATCGCTATAGCAAACAATCCAGTGCTACACTCAAAGACAAAACACATAGAAATCAGATATCATTTTATCAGAGATCATGTGATGAATGGTGATATAGAACTTCATTTTATCCCAACTGATTATCAGTTAGCTGATTTGTTTACCAAACCTCTTGATGAGACAAGATTCAACTTTCTCATCAGCGAGCTTGGAATGCTGAACTTTGAAGGATAAATCATCAGCGGTTCACATTTAATCAGCGATACGTTTATACATTCTTGTATAGGCTCTGGATAAAATAAACTAGTACAATCCATTTCATCATCTTCTCTCTGAATAAATTGGGTTAAACTGATATCAAGGTATGTTTTCTCTGAAAAAACGCATGAAAATGCAAGACTTCAAATTCTTTCATCGCTGAATAATATTTTGAAATTTCTTAAAACCCTCACTGATATTTCTATTCAGTGCTTCATATTTTCCAAAGAGTCCCTGAGTTTTTCTTTCAAAACCTCAGAGACAACGAAAGAATGTGAAAGGACAGTTGTGACGTCATTGCAACGGATAACACCAGGCACGTTTCTTTTTCTGACACACGTTTGCACGTTTCGTTGTCTATCCAATCAAATGCAAACACGTGTCCGTGTCATGATGAAAAACTTTCCCGCTCAAGTTTTTCTCTCTCTACTCTCTTCCTATATAAACTCTCTCAAAGTTTATATTTGTCTTTTATGCGAATCAATCTTTCTCCGCAAGAAAAGAACACTGTTGCATTTTGTGCTCTCGATCTTCAAGAACTGTTCATCATCTTCTTCATCAAACTCAAGGTCAATATGTTCTTATCTTTTATCAAATGCAAATAACTTGTTTTCGATCTTATCATTGTTTTACACAAGATCAAACAAAAGAACTCAAAAATAAAATCATTTTCTTTCATGGTTTTATAAACACAACCATTTCATGGTTGTTCTTCAAGTTTTAAATCTAAAATCTTAAACTTGTTCTTCTTTCGTATCCATTTTTTTTAAAAACTGGTATACAAGGCTTATAGGTGTTATATTCGTTTTCTTTAAAAACAAGAAAAACCCTAATCTTCATTAAGACTTTTTTGTCTGAATGAAATGGACAAAATTCGAAAAATCTTAATGGAAATTCTCTTTCCACATTAAGATATTTCTTATTTGTTAACATCTTTGGTTGAACTGATAATACAGTGAAATGGCAACTTCAAAGCTGAATGTTACCGCTGAGTCCATCTCCAGTGATTCTGAGGAACTGGAAATCACCAAAGCTCCTCAGGTTAAGTTTGAGCTGGATCAACTAGACTGGACAAAGGCAAACAACCTTTCAGCGCTTCTCGAGTTTCCTCCTCGGAAGCAGGTATCCCATCTAGACGACGCTGTGATTTTTTTGAAGAATAGCCCCATATACACAGCACTGACAATTACACCTCCTGCCAGTCAGCATCTATTATCCCAATTCTGGTACTCTGCCAGACACACCAACCTACCCTCAGCCAAAGATCCATCTAAAACCATCGACTGCATACTCAGCGATACTGAGTATGGCACCATCAAGATAACCCCCGCAATAATCCGCAAAGCTCTGAAATTCCCTAACGCTACCTCAGAAAATCCTTTCATTCCATTTCCTGACCACAAGAAGCACGCTGACAGGGAAGAAATCATTGATTTCCTTGATGCGATGGGTTACATCTGGGAGACTGGAAGAGACAAGCTACCTGAGAAGAAGCTGACGCTGATAAAGAAATCCAAGATGCCCAGCGAGATGAACTTCATCTTCGCTCACCTGATCAGCTGCATGACAGCGAAATCCGGTTCTTCTGATCAAGCCGCTCAACCTCAGCAGGCCATGGGTTACGCACTGCTGAAAGGTCTCAACATTGACTGGGCCTCCATCATCTATGAAGACCTCATTCAACGTGTTGATTCTGCCGCTGACCGACCAGCATGGGTTCCTTACCCGCGATTCATCAGCGCCATCTTTCAATATGGCCTGAAGGACAGCTATCCTGAAGAGGGTGATCTGAAACTCTCTCAGATTGGCCCTAAAGTTCTCGACTTCAAGCCTGTCGCCAACGAGGTACGTCTCTCTACTCTTCTCACTCTTCTTAATTCTCCGCTTTCTGTGGCTCCTTCAGCGACAATACCTATCGCTGATACCCCGGCCACAAAATCCTTTCCTTCTAAGAAAAGGAAACAATCTCTTACCCCTCTTGATTCCAAAAGGATCAAGAAAACCAAGGAGCAACCCCAGCAGTTGCATGCTGAAGACTCCTCAGCTCATTCTGAAGAGCTGAAGGAAAGTTCCGTGGTACGCTCTGCCACACCAATTCAAGCCATCCCTTCTAAACCTACTTCAGCGTCCCTAAACGCTGAGGTTAGAACTTTGGAATCTACCCAACCTTCGTCAGTCTCTCAAAAGACTGATGAAGTACTTCTCAGCGAATCCAACGCTGAACTTGAACCCCAACCCCAATTCTTATCCTTCGCTCCTCCCTCTACTTCTTTGGACACTCCTCCAGTCAAAACTGGAGATGCCATCATTCAAGAAGCCGTTGAAGCTTCTCAGCGAATGACGAAGAAAGGACCTGCTGAGATCTCCATTCCTCACGGAACTTTTGAGGGAGATATGGAACACTATGGAGGGACTCGAAACTTTGATGAGTTCGTCAACGCTCCTGCAGGTATAGATCCCACCTTAAACACTGTAACTAAACCTGAAACTTCTGAGCTTTCCTTTGTTCACAAGTACTTATATGTTACAGGTCCTTTTTTGGGAGACATCAACCAGTCTCTGAAGTCTATGGAGATGAAACTTACGGATCTCACCACCGGTCTATCAAATAACTCTACAGCTGTAACAAACGCTGGAGAGAATCTGACGAAGCTGGCTACTGTGGTGGAAAAGAAGGCCTCCTCTGATGACATCAAAGACCTTGATAAAACTCTCGCCGACTTTGCCAAAGTGCTCTCCGACATCTACACTGACTACACCAACCTCAAATCATCAGTTTCCACCATTTCCAGCGAAGTTACAACGCTGAAGAAATCGGTTGGTACACTCGAAGGTGATATGTCAGTGGTCAAGACCGACTTGGGCTCAGTGAAGACCGACCTTGGTTCTGTCAAGACAATGATCGAGACGCTGGTGAACAAGGCAAATAATCCAGCTCCTGCTCCGGCCCCTGCACCTGTTTTGGACTCGTTCACCGCAGAGGATCGCCAAGAGCTGAAGAAAATCACGCCTACTATTTCTGGCCTAGAAGACAGAATAGCTAAGCTTGAAGGTTGTGTGAAAATATCTGGCCCAGAAGACAGAGACAACACCAATGCTGAATCTACCCATTCCTCCCCCGCCCATCATGAGAAAGAGGGGGAGAAGAGCGCTGAACAGGAGAAGAGCGCTGAAGACCTTTCCCATGATGAATCTATCAGGGGAGAGGGTAATGAAGATCGGATTACTGGACCTCAGGGAGATGAAAACCCTGAGGGAACCGAGAACCTCGCCTCTATATCTGAGGGGGAGCAACTCGATGAAGATGCTGAGGAATCTGAAGCAGAAGAAGACGAAGACTTCGACATCCCTGAAGCTGAACCATCCTCCTCTCCAAGGAACGATGATGATGATGATGAAGATGACGATGATTTCTTTGTTGTCAAACCTGCTCCTCGAACCAAAGCTCTTAAAGGTATTTCAATAAAAGAACCTTCAGGGGAGAAGACAAAGACAAAGCACTCAGCCTCTGGCGCTGAGAAAAGCAAAGACAAAGGCATCGCTGAAGATGATAATCTGGCGATCCTACTTGCAAAGCCGATTTGTCAGGTACACTAAACTTATTTTTCCTTCCCTGATCATCTCTGAAAAATCAGTTATCCATTCCACAAACACCATACACATCCACATTTTTTTCTATCTTTTCTACCCAAGTTCTTCTACCCAGTTCTTATTTGTAAGATCGATGCGTTTCAGCTAGTCCTCTCCCCTGTTTGAGGATATCGCTGAAAGATCTGTTGCGACTTCACCAATAATTCCAGCTACCGCTGAAGACATAATCCCAGTCTTAGATTTAATCTCTGAGACTGATGAACCAGAAGAACAACCTCTCTCGCACAGAAACAGACTTTCCTCAGTTGCTCAAAGGCTGAGTGAAGAAGATCAAAAGAGGAGAGAAGAAATGATAAAGCGATTCGAGGATCAGCGAATCATCCTAAGGCGCGATCAACTACCTTCAGTTCCTCCTAAGTTCAGAATTTCAAAAGCTGAATACCAAGATCATCTCAGAGTTGAACGCCTCATCGCTGAAAGGAAGGAAGCTGAAGATAAAGACAGAGAATACGCCATCAAGCTCACTCAAGAATCTGTCAAAGACCCCAAGCTGAAGCGTATTCCCATTCAAATCCAACGAAAGCTTTGGGAACAAGCCCAGAAGATCGTGGAAAAGAAAGCTGAAGTTTCTCAGACCACCCTGATCTGGTGTAAAGAGAAAATCCACTTCAGATATCGTCCAGCGAAGATCAACAAGGTATTCATCTCTGGAAGAACCTCCATCGGAGTACCTATTGTTGACATCAAACTGTTCAGAGAAGATGACTCATCTGAAACCTTTCGTGCTGACACTGTAAAAAGGTATGGTCTCTCTGAATGGCTGGAGATGAGGTTAGCTATCCAACCGTCAAAATCTAAGTACAAGGATCATTTCGAAAAGCTGATAAACAGACAGATCGATTTGATATCCTCTTGTGTGGATATTCCTCCTGTTCCTGATCTAAAGCCGAAAAGAAAAAAGGACTCTCCAAGGAAGAAACGTCAAGATTCAAACTCAGGTCCTGTCATACGAAATGAAACTGGAATTGGTTTCTCTCGCGCTGAAGTACTTGGTCCTGATCCTGATCTATCTGCCCTTGATGTCTCTTTGCCACTATGTGAACTTTTCGTCCCTGGTAAAGTCATCAGTAATCCTTATGGAATATTCTTTCTTGACTACGACGGACGTAAATGCTTTCAACGGATCGCTGAGCTTCCAATCACTCCAATCGAACAGCTCAAAGATCTCATCTACTGGTGCGACTTCAGAAAAGACATTCAGGCACGACACCTAAAACCCTTGATTTTTGAAGCTGCTCTGAAGCTAAAGAATAAAGGAGAAAAGGTTCCTGACTGGATGATTCCAACTGAAAAGACAACCCTTGATGAACTTCTCATTAAGGAAGAACCCTTTGAAGGCTGACAACAATCACCATTTTCTCTATTGTATCAGTCATCCTTCAGTACTTGTAATTTATTTCGCTTGTACTTGTAATCTTTCTTATTCATATTGTAACCTGATTCAAAGATTTAAAGAAAGATTTCAGCGAATGTACTTTACTCCATCAGTACTGAAAAGATCCCAGAAAACAGTAAAAGGGACAAATATTTTATGAGTTCTTTTTATCCTTATGTTTTCATTAAATAGCAATTTTCTCTGTTGCTATGTCATAATCAAATAGGGGGAGATTGTTGATCCAAACCCTCAGTGATTTGATAATGACCCTATCTTAAATACTTAGTGAAAATTGTAAGTAAACAATATGTATCAGAGTTTCACTATCGCTGATAAGTACTAAGATCTTACAGTACTGCTGATAGGAACTCTCGCACTTTTAGATTAAACATTCAGCGAACACTGTTCACCATATCGCTGAGTCTGTTCAGTCCTTATGGTAATCGCTGATAAGTTAGTTGTTTACTTATGATCCCTGAAGACAAGATTCACGTCAACAAAGGTTCTACGCTGAAGTCAAAGATCAAGCTCAAGAACCAGCGACAAGTCTCCTAATGAACTGATGCGGATCAGCGAAGACTCAGATTTGTCCACTCAACGTGAAGTATCAAGTACAAGACTTCAGCTATCGCTGAACTTTATCATCTGCTGAATAGTAAATGATAATCGCTGAATCAACGAAAGCTGATCATGAAGTCCTCCGTACAAAGTACTTTTGTCTTAACCTCCCTTGCACGCCACCGTACGAAATGTCAGAAAAGAACCTCCGAAAATCTGAAATCGTACAACCACTCTGATACTACACTGTTCATTCATGCGGCTACTAAGGTTGTCATCAAAGGTCAATGACATGCAACCAATCCGCTAATGACACGTGTAAAGTATATACTGGATTGCATTAAATGCATGCAGTATATAAAGAGATGAACTCACTTCATTTGAAGTAACTTGCTAACTCTGGACAAGTTCAAATCTCTCAAGATAGGATTTTATTAGTAATCTCCTTATCTTTCGTAGTGCAAGAAAACCTTAGTGTTCCAACTTGTTTAGATTTAGGTTTATCCTTAATCTTGTTTCCGCAACAAGCTGTAAATTGTTAATGATTTATCAATAAACAATTTAGAAAAGTAAAATAGTGTGTTTGTATTCAACCCCCCCCCCCCCCCCCCTTTCTACAAACTTGTTTAAGCCTTTCGGGACCAACAAATGGTGATATAGAACTTCATTTTATTCCAACTGACTTTCAGTTAGCCAATTTGTTCACCAAACCTCTTGATGAGATAAGATTAAACTTTCTCATCAGCGAGCTTGGAATGCTGAACCTAGAAGAGTAAAATCTTCAGTGGTTAGCATTAGATCAGTGATAAGATGAACTTGTATACCCCTATTAATCATCTAATCTCTGAACATATTGATTCACTGATAACAAGGTACGTTCTATCAATCGCTGAATATTTCTTCCTTTCAGTGATTCTTTTGAAACTCTAAATATCTCACTGATATTTCTAATCATTGCTTCTCCATGTTAAAAATGTCCCTGGGCTTTTCAAAAACCCTCAGAGACATCTTAAAATACGAAAGGACAGTTGTGATGTCATGTACAACGGATAACTCATGGCACGACCTTTCATCTGACACGTTCGCCCGTTTCGTTTCCTTGTCCAATGAGATTCAAGGGACGTGTCATGTGTCACCATGAGAAACTTTTCCCGCTCTTGGTTTCTCTCTTTACTCTCACTATATAAACCCTTCCAGTTTATATTTTTACCTTTTACGCGATTGATAACTCTAATTTTAGAGTCATTTTTTCCTTTTATTTTTATTTTATTTTGTCAAATTTTAGCCATTTCACTTCTCAAAACACCCATTCTTGGTATTATTCCTAAAAATGAGCAAAAAGAGTGAACCACAGTTTTTATAAACCATTTGGTCGAGTTTTGTTGCTCTATAACGATTAAATCTGCAGTGACTTGCGGAGTGCCCACTCCTGATCCCACTGGCGAGCCAAGAAGAAAACAAAGAAAAAATCAAATCTTAGCATGGATGAAAATCCTGGAGAATGGAAGGATCTATGGCAGAGGCATGGGATGAAAAGCAACACGCATATTCCCTACAAGATGGCAAAATGAATTGTTTATTAAAACCCATGGTACTTAAAGTGGACTTTTTGGAAAAGCTAAACATCCCTTGGGATGTAGGAAGGAGAAGTACCTGGATTTTATGAAAAATGCTTGAGTAATCTTCATGCTATGAATATTTATTGTTTTGGTCATTCACTCTCGATTATTGCCCATTGATGCGAACAAGCCGATCACTTGTAAGAATCTAAAGTCTAGTTCTCAACTCAGAAATGAGTAGAACGTAGTGACACGAGCTTAGATGATGCTAGGGGATTCGAAAGAATTCTTATGACACTTGCGAAAGTGAGGTCGGCATAGTGAGCTAATCTCAACCCACTGGAATAGTAGGCAAGCTAGTTTGTGTATTTAAAAACACTTAGAGTATTTGTCTCTACACATTCCATCGAGGCCTGAAAAGGTCCATCTTGAGATTACCATTGACAAAACAGTAAGGGCCTGTTTGGTTGGGCGTAATAACCAGTAATTAATGGGAATGAATATAAAAGGCCAAGTTTGGTTTGTTATAATACAATGGGCCCATTCCCAAACCATCCCAATTTTCCATTCCAGATCAATTTGGGGGGAATGACAATTTCATTCCCGCTTCTCTCACGACTACCAAATCAATTTCGGCGTCTCCTTCCTTCCTTCCTTCTCTCACGACTACGAAATCTCCAGGTAATTTTTTCAATTAATTTCATAGCAAAAATCGAAATTATTTATGTTTGTTGTTTTCTTCCATACTTGTTTACTGATTAGGGTTACAAATTGCATCTAATCTTTACAAGTCGCCTTCTTTCTTGCATCTGATGTTTGTTGCTTTCTTCTCCTACCTGATATGTCTAAATAATTCAAGCTCGAGTTGACTTTTGGATGATTTTTTATACATGATCTTATGGCTTACAAGATACACAGACGAGACCTGCTTGTGAATTCTTTTGTTGATTTTGGCAACTACTTTTATGGATTTGTTTTGGGTTGTTTTGTGGCCTATACTTTTCTCATAAACCAATTCACTTCAACTCATTTCCACTTAGCTTTATTCAACAATAAAACCAACCAGGTTGCCTTACATTCCTATTATAAAATTGATGAGCATGTTGTTTATTCATTGTAAAGGCCTAAAGAGTAATTACCAAACCAAAAGATCCTATATATTCGGCTCGTATGCATAAATTTTCTTATGTTGTTTCTAATTTTTTTTGTAGATAAAAATGGCTCGTTCCCCGGTTAACAAAAGGCATTGCAAACTAAGGAAACTATTGTTGTGTCAACAAACAACAAATAACATGTTGCTCTTTATACTCGCCAACTACTATGTTGTTATTTGTTCTTATATTCGATATAAAATCCGTGAAATCAAAACAAAGGATGAGAAAATAATGGATCGGATGAAATGGATATTTAGGTTGACCATGGAAAGTGATGTCGTTTGTATTAGTGAACTTCGTATGGATAGAGCAACCTTTAGGGTACTATGTGATATGATAAGTGATGTAGGATGTTTAAAGCCTACTAGAAACACGTCTATTGAAGAGGTTGTTGCAATGTTTTTATACACTTTGGCTCACCACAAAAAGAATAGAACAATTAGTCATTTATTTTTTCGTAGAAAAGAAACAATTAGTCGGCAATTCCATCTAGTTCTTTTAGCAATTTTGAGGTTGCACCCCATCTTACTCAAGAAACCCGAGCCTATTACACAAGATTGTCAAGATGGAAGATGGAAATGTTTTTTCAGGTATGACTAGTTTTGTAATTACATTTGTAAGTTAACGACTTTATGAATTAAACACCAAGTTTAATATATATATATATATATATATATATATATATATATATATATATTGTAGGGTTGCTTAGGAGCTTTGGATGGGACTTTAATTAAAGTTACACCTCCTAGTGATGAAAAGCCTCGTTATTGCACGAGAAAGGGTTGCATTTCAACTAATGTTTTAGGTGTCTGTTGCCCGAACATGCAATTCATCTATGTTTTGCCTAGGTGGGAAGGTTTTGCGCATGATGGTCGTGTGCTTCGAGATGCAATCTCAAGGCCTCAAGGTTTAAGAGTTCCTCAAGGTTCTTATTATTTGGTTGATTCTGGCTATTGTAATGCAAATGGTTTTCTTGAACCTTATCGGGGATTGAAGTGCATAAGAGGTTGGTCCAAAGGCTACCAAATTTTTATAAGGAAGTTATCCCTAACATCGAATCTCGGATAAAATATCTTAAAAACAAATATAATCCACTTTCCGAAATGTTGATGCAAAGTGGGTGTCAATGGGATGATGTTGAACATAAACTTAATTGTGAGAAGCAATGGTATGACGATTGGTGCAAGGTAATGGCATGAAACTACTACTTTTTTAAATTGTATTATTTTTGTTCTCATAATGTCATTTTTGTTTTTGTAGACTCATAAGAATGCAGTTGGCTTGTGGAACTTCAAGTTTCCATATTTGCGAAAATTGGACTTGGTATATGGTAGAGATAGCGCGACGGGACTAAAAGCCGAAGATATATCAAAAGCGTGTGAGGATAATAGTAACAACAAGAATGTGTATTTATGTTCTTTCGATAGTGAAGGTGAAGAAGAAGCTGATGCACAAGGATCTCCTAACTCATCAACCACCATCACATCAAAGAAGCGTAAAAAACATTCTCCTAGAAGGGAAATTTACAAGAACAAGAAATCACCTTCACTTAAACATACCATTGACACGAGGTTAGATGAATTTAATTCCAAGTTTGAGTCTATTTGTGGTCAAATGATATCACAATATGCTGCTACTGCCAATGTTCTGACCGAAGCTAACAAATCTGATTCCTTGAGTGAAGAGAAGATGCAAGAAGTCATGAATGAACTTCTTAGCCTTGGAATATCTACAAGTGATATTGGTAGAGCTCTTGAAATTTGCTATGATGAACCTACCAAAGTTAAGGTCCTCTTTACGTTGCCAACACACATGAGAAGATCATATGTGCTTGGGTTCTTATATCCCGTTAGTCAATGAATTTAGATCTTAAATGTAATCTTTTGGTATGCATTTTGAAGTTGTTGGCAATGTAATGCTCTTTTTGGTATTGTATCTTGAAGTTGGATGAAATCTTTTGTAGTTGAATGAAACATCCAATAGTATTTTATTTTGAAGCTCGATGAAACAATGAAATGTATTGTGTTTTTTAAGTTGGATGAAACACGAATTGTATTGTATTTTTGAAGTTAGATGAAACATCGAAATGTATTGTGTTTTTTTAAGTTGGATGAAACGTTGAATTGTATTGTATTTTTCATTTTGGAAGAAAGATATTTTGTATTGTATTTTTTAAAGTTGTGTTTAAATGATAAAGTGATTGGTTAATGTTATAAAAATGGTAATACAATGCTACAAAACAAATTTTCATCAATGATAATGATAATGATTCCCAGTATTAACCAGTGTTCAAAAAGGCGCGCCATGGCGTGCGCCATGACGCAATATGGCATAAGACGCGTCTCCGCCGTTACGAAATGGCCCATAACGTTTCTATATGGCGTGGCTCATGCCATGGCGCGTGTTTTTTCTAAGACGTGATATTTTCACAATTGTTTTCAGTATTTTCTATTTTTTTTATTTTTTTTTTATCTTTTTTGTTTTTACATTTTTAACTTTATATTTTCTGCCTTTATGGATTTATCAAATCACGACACACATTGTTTTAAAATTTCATAAACATTATGGAATTACGATTAAAACGAACGTTGTAAATTTACCTTTATAAGTTCTATTTTAAATATTCAATCAAAAACTATTTTTATAATAATAATCTATATGTATGTTCTCCTTCTAATATGAATGTATTTTTTTTAATATAATTATCTTACTAGAATAATATATGGATAACAAATATGTGTATATATAATTATATATTTGACATACAAATTTGAGGCCTTATCACGCCTTAAAAAACGTCGCGTCCTCGCCGTGGCGTGTAAGGCTTGAGGCTTGACCTCGCCGCCACGCCACGCCTTACGCTATTTTGAACCTTGGTTTTAACCAAACAGCATCAATGGAATGATCATTCCCATTTTCATTCCCTGTTATTTTCATTTTCATTCCCATTTTCATTCCCCTGCCTGAACCAAACAGGCCCTAACTACCAAGAGAATGGGATTTTTACTTAAAGGTCTGAGTATTTTGTAACCGGGCTTTTCTAACGAGAATGCCCACTTCAAGTACAAGGACCACTTTTGGGATCAAGATTTTAATATAAAATCTAGGGAAAATCTAACCTACATTCCTTCTTTTAAAGTCTTAAGTAAGTCGTTAAAATAACATTTCACCAAACAACCCAAAATATTGCTTCTTCTGTGACTGAAACTTGTAAATGGAAGCTCATGAGAACCGTATTGTCTTGGTTGCCCAGTCCCTGTGGATACGATTCTGGTTTTTTACCAACTATTACTTGTTGTGACGATCATAGTGGCCAGTGTACACTTGCGCTTCCCACTGTGGATAGTTTGCAACCAACTGCGATTAATTCACATATTTCGCACGTACCAAGTTTTTGGCGCCGTTGCCGGGGACTGGCGTGATTTTATATCTCAAGACATCAGTTTGCGTTCGAGCCCGAGTAACTCGTTTTTCTAAGCTGTTCGTGTTGCATGTCAAGGCAACAACACGGGCCTTTGGTACCAATCGATCTTGAAATAGAGAAAACTTTTCGAAGAAGACGTAGAAACAAAAACACAATTCGACAACCCCCTGTGAACCCCACTATAAATATGGCAGGTGTGGGAGGTGAAAGACCCATTAACCCACTAGTAGTGGAGACCACATTGACGATTGCCGATAGCAAAGATCAAAAAATACGAGACTATGCTACTTCCGGAGTTAGTGACTTAAGCTTCGGGATTTTGAGGCCCAAAATTATTGCACAACACTTTGAACTCAAACCAGTAATGTTTCAAATGATCCAAGCCATAGGTCAGTTTGGAGGATTACAATATGAGGATCCACACTCGCACTTAAAATCTTTTTTGGAAATGACTGATTCCTTTCAATTGCAAGGTGTGAGTGATGAAGCTTTAAGGCTAAAACTTTTCCCTTTTACATTAAGGGATAAGGCGAAGGCTTGGCTGAATTCACATGAACCTAATTCGATAACCACTTGGCAAGAACTTGCTGACAAATTTTTGCAATAATACTTTCCTCCTACAAGGAATGTAAGGTTTCGAAATGATATTATTTTGTTTAAGCAAGAAGAAGATGAGGCTGTTTCGGATGCATGTGAACGTTTTAAAGAGTTACTTCGAAAGTGCCCACATCACGGCATCCCACATTGCATCCAATTGGAGACCTTTTACAATGGTCTTTCCAATGTAGCCAAAATCATCTTAGATGCAACAGCAGGTGGAACATTCACAAGTAAAACTTACAATGAAGGATATCAAATTTTAGAAAAAAAGTCTAACAACAACACCGAGTGGTCAAATCCTAGGGCACCCATGCCAAAGACTAACACCATTGACTCCAAGGCACTCAAAACCATGAATGCACAATTGGTAGCCTTAACCAAATTAGTTTTGAATGAAAATAGAGGACAAGTCAATTTTGCAGCACATCTCACTGAGAACTGTTCTCTCTGTGGAGAGGAACATATTTTTTACTATTGTCCAGCAAATCCTGAGGCCGTAAATATTATAGGAACCAACCCGAGGAACAACCCGTATTCACAGACTTATAATCCAGGTTGGAGAAATCACCCGAATTTCTCTTGGGTTGGTAATCCAGGACTCCAACCCGACGGGGCGAGTCATGTCCAGCAAAGACCACAAAACCCCCCTGTATTTCACCAACATCACAGTGGGCATCCCCCACAAAACTTTCACCAAGGGCAGTCCTCACAACAGTTCCAACCAAGACCAACTCACACCACTGAGACACAACCATCACTCGAATCAATTCTCAAAGGTTTCATGAATAAACTCAAGCAACCATAAGAAACATAGAGACCCAAGTAGGACAACTAGCCGTCGAAGTTAAGAATAGACCGCCAGGGACATTACCTAGTGACACCGAACATGCTAGGGTGATAGGAAAAGAACAAGTCAAGTCCATAACGCTTAGAAGTGGAAAGGATATGAATGATATCATTTTTGATTCTGAGGATCCGCCTCAAATACCCACTGCCCCTAAAACCGCAGTGGCCACTCCTAAAGTCACTGACAAACCCACAGTGAGGACCAATGTCCCTGAGCTCCCCACTCTTGAGATCATACAGAAACCCACTGTTCCAAAGCAAGCACCACAGCAAACTCAAATTGACCCACGAAGTGTACCATTTCCCGAAAGAATGAAGAGTAAAAATGTCGATGTTCAATTTAAATAATTCTTAGACATTTTCAAACAACTTCACATTAACATACCCTTGGTAGAGGCTCTCGAGCAAATGCCAAGCTATGTTAAATTTTTGAAAGATATTTTGAACAAAAAGAGAAAGTTGGGTGAGTTTGAGACTGTGGCATTGACTAAGGAATGTAGTGCCCTCCTTAGTAGCAAGATTCCACCTAAGTTGAAAGACCCGGGTTGTTTCACCATTCCATGCACGATAGGAGGACAAGAAATAGTCAAGCACTTTGTGATTTGGGAGCTAGTATAAACTTAATGCCGTTGTCCATTTTTAACGAGTTAGGTATTGGAGAGGCTAGACCCACAACTGTGACATTACAATTAGTCGATCGGTCCATTGCCTATCCCAAAGGAAAAATAGAAGACGTTTTGGTCCAAGTGGATAAATTTATCTTTCCCGCCGATTTTCTAATTCTAGATTATAAGGCCGATAAAGATATCCCAATCATCATAGCACATCCGTTTCTTGCAACCGGATGTACTTTGATCGATGTGCACAAAGGGGAACTCACTATGAGAGTCCACGACCAAGATGTAACATTCAATGTCTTCAAGTCCCTTAAGTTCATAGAAACCGAAGACTGTTTTGCTTTGAGTTCGATTAGTGGTACCCCAAGTTTTGACACAGTGAACACAGTGGGCAGTGAGAGTGAGCACTCCGACTCTGAGAATGATGACACTTTTGAGGATGAGTGTAACGAAATAGTGGCAGCCTTTGAACCTCTGGACTTTAAGGACAAAAATGTTCAACCCCCTTTAATAGAACAACCTCCCGAGTTAGAGCTAAAATCATTGCCCTCCCACTTGAAATATGTTATCTCGCTAAGGATAATAAACACCCTGTTATTATCTCTTCCAAACTTAGTGAGAAACAAGAACAACTTCTGATTGATTTGTTGATAAAGCATAAGAGGGAAATTGGTTGGACCATAACGGACATTAGAGGTATTAGCCCTTCCCTATGTCAACATAAGATTAACTTGAAGAGTGACCATCCTGGAAAAGTCCAGCCCCAAAGAAGGTTGAACCCCATAATGAAGGAGGTAGTCAAGAAAGAAGTCTTGAAGTGGTTAGACGTTGGTATTATCTACCCAATAGCTGGTAGTAGTTGGGTGAGCCCCGTTCAATGTGTCCCCAAAAAGGGACACATTGAACGTAGTGGAAAACGAAAAGAACGAGCTCATTCCCACTAGAACTGTTACTGGGTGGAGAAAATGCATGGACTATAGACAACTCAACCTAGCCACCAAGAAAGACCATTTTCCCCTACCTTTTATCGACCAAATGCTTGATCGGTTAGCGGGAAATGAATTCTATTGTTTTCTAGATGGATACTCCGGATACAACCAATCCATATCGCTCCCGAGGACCAAGAAAAGACCACCTTTACTTGTCCCTACGGTACCTTTGCATTCCGGAGGATGCCATTTGGATTGTGTAATGCACCAGCCACTTTCCAACGTTGTATGATGGCCATTTTCACCGACATGATTGAGGACACCATAGAAGTATTTATGGATGACTTTTCTGTGATAGGGACATCATTTGACAACTGCCTGGGTAATTTGGAGAAAAGCCTAGTGAGATGTGAGACCCACGACCTTATTTTAAATTGGGAAAATGTCATTTCATGGTCGAAGAGGGTATTGTCCTAGGTCATCTTGTCTCAAAGATACGGTTGGAAGTTGACAAATCCAAACATGAGGTAGTGGCACAACTTCCCGAACCCACAACTGTAAAAGGTATTCGAAGTTTCTTCGGTCACGCCGGTTTCTATAGGAGGTTCATTAAAGATTTTTCCAAAATAACTAAACCCCTATGTAACCTTTTGCAACATGAAAAAGTGTTCAATTTCACTCAAGAATGTCGTGATGCTTTTGAAACAATCAAAAAAGCCTTAGTTACTGCACCCATAGTGACCACTCCTAACTGGTCACTCCCATTCGAAGTCATGTGTGATGCCAACGAGTGGGCTGTGGGGGCTGTTTAGGACAGCGGAAGAACAAAATCTTTCACCCCATTTATTATGCAAGTAAAACACTAATTGATGCTCAAATCAATTACACGGTCACTGAAAAAGAATTACTCGCAGTGGTGTTTGCTTTTGATCGTTTCAGGTCTTACTTGATAGGGACGAAGGTCATAGTGCACACTGATCATGCAGCAATAAAATACTTGATCAACAAGGCTGATTCCATGCCCCGTTTGATTCGTTGGGTATTATTGCTGCAAGAATTCGACCTTGAGATCATTGATAGGAAAGGAACAAGCAATCAGGTAGCTGACCATCTGTCCAGGCTCGAGAAGGTAGTGTACACTGTGGAACCCACTCTGATCCAGGAAAGTTTTCCCGATGAATAATTGTTAGCAGCTCAACATCACAACAATAATATTCCTTGGTACGCCGACATTGCAAACTTTTTAGCAAGTGGACTAAAGCCCCACGGGATGAGTGGACAACCATTTAAAAAGTTTGTACATGATACTCGTCAATATGTTTGGGACGACCATTTCTTATATAAGATAGGGACGGATCAAATATTGAGGCGTTGTGTCCACGGGAGTGAGCAACATCAAATACTCTAAGGTTGTCACACATCCCACTATGGTGGCCACTTTGGTGGAAACCGCACTGCTGCAAAAATATTGCAGAGTGGGTTCTTCTGGCCCACTGTGTTCAAGAATTTTTATAAATTTGTGAAAAATTGCGAGCAATGTCAACGAACCGGGAATATATCCTAAAAGAACAAAATGCCCCTCAATAACATTCTAGAGGTAGAGCTTTTTGATGTTTAGGGGATCGATTTCATGTGTCATGTCCCAAACTCAAACAATAATTTTTATATCTTGGTTGCGGTGGACTATGTTTCAAAATGGGTGGAAGCTGTTGCATGTCACTCCAATGATGCAAACACCGTGGTGAAATTTTTGCATAAAAATATTTGCACTCGATTTGGAACACCACGGGCATTAATTAGTGACGAAGGCACCCATTTTGTGAACAAAGTCATGAGCTCGGTCCTTGCTAAATATGATATACATCATAGAGTGGCCACCGCATACCACCCGTAGACCAACGGTTTAGCAAAACTTTCAAACCAGAAATCAAAGGCATTTTAGAAAAAGTCTTTAAACCACACCGTAAAGATTGGTCCACCAAACTTGATGATGCTCTTTGGGCCTATCGTACGGCCTATAAGACTCCCTTGGGCATGTCTCCATTCAAGTTGGTTTTTGGCAAGGCTTGCCATTTACCAATTGAGTTGGAACACAAGGCATTTTGGGCCCTTAAAGAGCTTAACATGAGTGAGGATGCTGCGGGGACCAAGAGATTTTTACAATTGCATAAGTTGGAAGAATTGCAATACCATTCCTATGAAAATGCAAAGTTGTACAAGGAAAAGACCAAGATGTGGCATGACCGAAGAATCAACCATAGGGAGTTCATCGAAGGCCAACAAGTACTATTGTTCAATTCCCATCTCAAACTATTTCCTGGTAAGCTCAAATCACGATGGACGGGACCATACACAGTGGTCAAGGTAAGTCCCTTTGGAACAGTGGAACTAATGTCCCCACAATCTGGTAAGACTTTTAAAGTCAATGGGCAAAGAGTGAAGCACTTTCTGAGCGACAGTGCCCACTCTCCATCCCACTCTTCATCCCACTTTGGTTAAGAAAAGTCTAAATCATGTGTAAATATTTTATTTCAGTTATTTGTTGTCTTTTTATTATTTTTGGTCTTTTTAATTCCGTGTGGTAGTTTATTTTGAATGTGTGTAGGATTAATTGCCATTTTTTGAAGAAAAAGTCAACAAATGCTTCGCAGTGACATCGACCATGCCACTGCGCATCCCACTACGTGCCTGACGAATGGATGTGACGGTTTGGTGGCCCAAGAAACTGAAAAACCATCACCTTTTTTTTACACTCCATCACCTTTTTCTGCCACCTCACCCTAAAACCCCTATTTCCAAGAAAACACTCATAACCCCTAATAACCTCTCAATAACCGTTCCCTCCTAAAACTCTTACCCAATGAATAATTCATTTCTACACTAAAAACCCAAAACAACCTTTTTGCTCTCACAAATTCAAAAACACTCCTGCAATTCTCTTCCTTCCCAAATTCTCTCTCACGAACAAACACAAGAAAACCCTCATCAATGGCAAGAATCAAACGGCCGGTCCCAAACCCGAACGAACCCAGCCGCGCCACGCGCCGCCGCATGACTACCGCCGATAACCCGCCGAAGAACATTATCGGCGACCTAAACCAGCCGCCGCCATCTTCCGACGAACACACAGTAACGACCGTCACACCTAATGCTGAGTCGTCGAAGTAGGAAGGATCGAAAGCTGTATCATCATCGAAAGCCTCAGACGCCAGTCTGAGTGATTTCGACATTGAGGAACAACAAACTGAGGAGGCAATGCTAAAGTTACAGGGAGAGTTTAACCAAAAACTCCTAGCACTTCAAAGAAAGAAATAAGAGGTTGAGAAGAAAAGGAAGGAAGAAGAGGAAAGGTTGAAAAGCGAAGAGGAGGAGAGATTAAAAAAGGAAGAAGCCGAACGGTTGATAAGAGAGGAGGAGGAGAGAAAAAGGGTTGAGAAAGAGAGACTGCTCAAAGAAGAGAGGAAAAAAGCAGAGGCCGGATTGTTCAGAGAAGAAGAGGAGTTGAGGAGAAAGGAAGAAGAGGATTACCACAATCAATACCTCCAAATCGGAAACACCATCGATTTGGAGGCCCTTCAAAAGGCAGCCCACAGTGAGGAGAACTCAATTAAGAAGGCTTCGAGAAAGAGAGGCATGGTCACCCGATCTGCGGTGACCATTTCAGAGAAATCACCGGCCAGAAAAGCAAAGATGGCACCATCTGGAAAAGGTAAGGGTCTTGCTCCCTCTTGAAGTGCATCATCAGATGAATCTGATGTTGGTGACGCACAAGTTCTAACCCAAAACCCTCATGAATCCATAGTGGGCACTGAGCATGCCCCCAGTGGCGTGCCCAGGCAGTTCACGACCCCTGCGATCGCTACCCTCTATGACTGCATAGTTAAGCAAAAGTTGAACCTGGAGAGGGGTTTTGACCCTGACTTTGTGGAGGCCAACCCTTTTATCAAAGAGAGGGTTATTCAGCAAGATTGGACAACATTGGCAACTGCCAATAGAAGGGCCAACGCCTCTTTGGTAAGAGAATTTTATGCCGAAGCCTCTAAAACTAAGGACACATTTGTAACAGTCCGGGATCGTACAGTGCATTATAATGCATCCACGATCAATCGGGTCCTTGGAATAAGGACCCCACTTTCATGCACCCTTGCTAAATTCTTGCAAAGGATGGGCCCGACTGATGAAGAGGCCATTTTGAAAGCTCTGGCAATCGAAGGAAAGACCTGGGATAAGGATGGCAGTAGGAGGTTCCTACATGCTAGCTCCCTCACTACCGAGGCTGCTGTGTGGTTCCAATTCCTACGCCAGTCCCTATCACCCGCCACTCATGATACAACTCTCTCGATGCACAAGTGCGGTCTTCTGTACTGCATCCTAGCGGGCAAAACAATCAATATGAGAATCCTGATGCAGTCCGCGATCTACCAAGCCCGAACTCGTAAAAAGGTAATCCTCCCACTCCCTTGGCTCATTACATCTCTACTAATCGATGTTGGAGTGCCTTCTGCTCCAGATGATGCTTGGGTCATTTCCGTAAAAAATATCAGTGTGGTGACCATAAAGAAGATGGGGAGAGCAATTACAGTTCCCACTGATGATCCCACTGCTGAAGAAGTCCCAGTGACATCTGCCACCAACCCACTCCCCAATCCCACTCCAGGAAGCACAAACAATCCCATGATCGCCATTCTGGATGCGCTGAAAGCCCTTACCTATCGCATCACCACTATGGAGGCGCAGCAGAAGTATATGGACAGGGCCACGGAAATTTTCTGGATGTATACGAAAGAGCAGGATGAGGTCATGAATCAAATACTACAAGGTGCTAACCAAGAATTGGCCACACAACTCCCTGACTTCCCAGAAGATATATGTCCCACCAACGCAAGTGATGATGATTTCAGTGGCGACTCTGCAGACAGCTCACCAATGGCAACCCCTACTCATTGAATGGTTTGTTGGGACTCTGGTTCCCACTCTTGATGCTCAAAAACAAATTTAATTTTCTGTTTGGTTGGTATTTGCCTATGGCTAGGCTTTTGACACTTTGCTACACTTTAATTTTCTGTTTGGTTGGTATTTTCCTATGGCTAGGCTTTTGACACTTTGCTACACTTTACATTTTTGTTAATGATACATGCATACCTGCTGTTAAGTAGGTACTTTTGGGTACTAACATATCTCTCGTTTGAATGATTTTTTATCATCTTCCATTTCAAGGTGCACAACTTTCGGCTTCCAACTTAAAAAGTCACTTTTGTAAGTTCTGATTCTCAACTTGTCACGTTGAAATGATTTAGGCCTTCATTCACATACACTTGCCCAAACTCAACCTTTTTGTACCCAAATGCCTCTTTGAACCCACTTTCTACGTCACAGTGGGGACACTGTGAAGTCTTAAGTTTGAGGTGGCGACTTCCAGTGTGACTTCCAGTCTTTATCCACAGTGAGGACACTGTGAGGTCTTAAGTTTGAGGTGGGTAAGCTATACCCCCCCTCCCAAAAAAACACAAAAACAAAGAAAACAAAGAAAAACGGAGCGTCACTACAAGAAAATGATGGTGTGCCTTTTCTGGACCATTAGAGTGCTCACTCCTAGAAAACGATGGTGTGCCTATTCTGGACCATCAGAATACCCACTCTCACAAAAAATAGCCATACCTAAATAAAAGCCTAAAGTGTACGTACTTACCCTTGCAAAACACAAAAATACTCACTTCTTGAAATAAAAATCTCAAAGCGAGATTTTCGGTCCATGTTTGGAGTTGTTTGCTACAAAACCCTTGGGAAATATTCAAAGCCACAAACCCTTCAAACCCAAGAAAGTCCTATTGATCAAATGTGAACAAGGGAAGGATATTGTCGAATGCACAAGGTGAAATTTTAGTCTTGGGGTCCAAAGAAGCATCCATGGAGGGAGATCAACATTCTTTCAAAGTGAGAAGTCGGTAAGTCCCTGAAAGTTCATTTTTTTAGTTTTATTTCTTTTTACTACTTGGGGACAAGTAATGATTTAAGTTTGAGGTTGTGATAACTCTAATTTTAGTGTTATTATTTCCTTGTATTTTTATTTTATTTTGTCAAATTTTAGCAATTTCTCACTTCTCAAAACACCCATTCTTGGTATTATTCCTAAAAATGAGCAAAAAGTGTCAACCACAGTTTTTATAAACCATTTGGTCGAGTTTTGTTTCTTTTTCACGATTAAATCTGCAGTGACTTACGGAGTGCCCACTCCGGATCCCACTGGCGAGCCAAGAAGAAAACAAAGAAAAAATCAATTCTTAGCATGGAAGAAAATCCTGGAGAATGGAAGGATCTATGGCAGAGGCATGGGATGAAAAGCAACAAGCATGTTCCCTACAAGATGGCAAAATGAATTGTTTATTAAAACCCATGGTACTTAAAGTGGACTTTTTGGAAATGGTGAAGAGGCCTTGGGGTATAAGGCTACAAACTTGTGGAAAGAGGCTTTACTCATGGAAACTGAATTTTATGTCTTCCACTTCAAACCTTTAGCCTCTAGACAATTACCCATCTTTTGTTGGTCTAACTTTTCCTCTAAGTATATAAAGAGGTGTTGGGTTCCATTTAGTTCATCATTTCATCTACCACATTTAGTGCAAGTTAAGTGTAGTTGTTAGCTCTAGAATTTACTGCAGTAGCTCTTTTATTTTCTGTATTTCAATTCTTAGTGTAATCGTTAGTTTGAAGTAATTAGTGGCAGTGTTGTACTCTCGGACCCCACTGCGGTTTTAATCAAAGTCACTTTCAGTTTACTTATGTGCAACTCTTCATCTTTTGTTTTCTTTACTTCGGTAATGATGAGCTAAACATCCCTTGGGATGTAGGAAGGAGAAGTACCTGGATTTTATGAAAAATGCTTGAGTAATCTTCATGCTTTGAATATTTATTGTTTTGGTCATTCACTCTCGATTATTGCCCAATAATGCGAACAAGCCGATCACTTGTAAGAATCTAAAGGCTAGTTCTTAACTCAGAAATGAGTAGAACGCAGTGACACGAGCTTGGATGATGCTAGGGGATTCGAAAGAATTCTTACGACACTTGCGAAAGTGAGGTCGTCACAGTGAGCTAATCTCAACCCACTGGAGTAGTAGGAAAGCTAGTTTGTGTATTTAAAAACACTTAGAGTATTTGTCTCTACACATTCCATCGAGGCCTGAAAAGGTCCATTTTGAGATTACCATTGACAAAACAGTAAGTACCAAGAGAATGGGATTTTTACTTAAAGTTGTGAGTATTTTGTAACCAGACTTTTCTAACGAGAATGCCCACTTCAAGTACAAGGATCACTTTTGGGATCAAGTATTTAATATAAAATCTAGGGAAAATCTAACCTACATTCCTTCTTTTAAAATCTTAAGTAAGTCGTTAAAATAGCATTTCACCAAACAACCCAAAATATTGCTTCTTCGGTGACTGAAACTTGTAAAAGGAAGCTCATGAGAACCGTATTGTCTTGATTGCCCAATCCCTGTGGATACGATTCTGGTATTTTACCAACTATTACTTGATGTGACGATCATAGTGGCCAGTGTACACTTACGCTTCCCACTGTGGATAGTTTGCAACCCACTGCAATTAATTCACATATTTCACACGTACCAGCGATCATACTCTCTTAAAGCAATAGAACTCACTTGATTCCCTTGCATTCGGATTATTTTCTCAAGAACTTGTGTTCATCATCTTCTACTTCAACAAAACAGGTTCCATTTCTCTCCTTAATTTCTCAAAAACTTGTTTTTTATCTTCTTATTGTTCTTAAAAGATCAAACAAAAGAACTTTCTAAAACATGAAATCAATTTATTCATGGTTTCATGAACTCAACTTGATTACAAGTTGTTCTTTAAGTTTAAAAATAAAAATCTTAAACTTATGCATTTTATACGTTTTTTCCAGAATCCCTTCCGTAAAAGGAAACTGGTAAAACAAGACTTTTCACTAGTTTTGTACTTCTTTTCACAACTAGAAACCCTAGTTTACCATTTCTTTTTCTAAATGGAAACTGAAAAACCCTAAAAATCTTATTGTGGAATCTCTTTCCATTTTAAGAAATTTTCTTCATCTTCTTCATCCTTTTGTGTTCTAAACATAAATGGCAACCAACAACAGCAACAACGCTGCATCTCCTGCTTCTGACATCACTGAACTCCCAGAGGCAGCAAACATGAAACACTCCCTGGACCAGTTCCAATCAAACATTCCCTACGCCCTACTCGAGTTCCCTAAACAGAAAATGGTGACTCACCTGAATGACGCCGTGAATTTTATCCGGACCTGTCCTCTGGCGACAGCCCTGACCATCAAACCCCCTGCTCACAAAAACCTACTTGCTCAGTTCTGGTATACCGCACATCGAACCCTTGCCACCTCAACAAAAAACCCAAAACGTCAATATGACGTGATTGCGTTTGAAACCGAACTCGATGAAGCCCAAATCATCCCTGGAATGATACGCTCAGCGCTGAATCACCCAGGATCCAAACCCAATTCTTTCGTCCCATTCCCTAACCCTAACACCGCTGCAAGAAAGGAGAAACTTATCTCCTTCTTGGACATGATGCGTTACACCTGGAACCATGATCGTGTTGGAAACCCTGAGAAGAAGATAACTACTGTGCTTAAGAGCAAGATGCCCAGCGAGCTCAACTTCATCTTTGCTCATATCATAAGCTGCATGTCTGCAAAGACGGGGTCAACGGATCAGGCCTCAAAGACTCAGACTGCCATGGGATATGCCCTTCTCAAAGGTCTTCACGTGGATTGGGCTAGCCTGATCTTCGAAGATCTGATGGAGCGAGTGGAAATCCCAGATCGTCCAGCGGTGGTTCCGTATCCCCACTTTCTCAGTGCTCTCTTCATGCACGGCCTGAAAGATAAGTATCCCACAGTTGGCGACCTGAAACTCTCTCAGGTTGGCCCGAAGGTGCTCGATTACAAGCCCATCCCTGACGAGGTACGTCTTTCTCAACTCTTAACTCTTCTTCGCTCTCCTTCTTCTACTTCTGCAGCTACCTCTACGGCAGTGGTCGACCCAACCGCTGATACCCAAGATGCAACCACCAACTCTTCCAAAAAGAGGAAACCATCTTCTACCCCCCTTGGCATCCATAAGACCAAGAAGATTTCAAAGGAGCAACCCAAGCCTTTCCAGGCTAAAGACTCCACATAGGTCCCTCTGTAAACAACGATGGATAGTTTTGTGGTACACTCCGCCACATCCGCTGAACCATCCACTTCAATACCCATTTCAGTGCCTCAGTTCACTGAAACTTTATTAGATACGAACCCCCAATCCTCAGCGCCTCAAAGCGCTGCGGAGGCTATTTCCAGCGGATCCAACGCTGGCACTGCTACCACCACCCTCTTCACAACCATTGATCCTCCCTCTCATTCTTTGGTCTCTTTAAAATTCATATTCCCTACTGCATCACCTACAAATGTCATCCATCTGGACGACAATGCTGCTGCTGAACTACAGCGCCTGATACAGCAGAATCAAGGACCTGAAGGCGCTTCCACTCATCGCTCGCTGGAAGATGACATGGAAAACTTGTCTGGGTACCGTGACATCAACTCTTTTTCCAACCCGTCTCCAGGTATCCAAAACACTACTCTCTCTGGACCCCCAACTTCTGAGCTTTCCTTTGTTCATAAGTTCGTTTCTTTTACAGGTCCTAACTTGGGCACTACTAGCAACTTCCTCACGAATATCGCTAATAAGGTGGAAAGTCTCACCACCACCATCACCAACAACTCCTCATCGGTTACAAACGCTGGGAGACGCTGAAGAAATTGGTCGACACTATGACCGACAAGGCTACAACCACTGACGTCTCAAAGCTTGAAGGCGGTTTATCTAGTGTAGCTGGGGCCATCACCAACAACTCTTCCACCCTCAACACCACCAACACCGACCTCTCCACAAACTTCAAAGCCCTGTCCAGTGAAGTCACAATGCTGAAGACAGAGGTATATAATCTTCAGGGAGATGTGATGTCTCTGAAGACTGCGATGAGCGATATAGCTCACAAGGTTGGCTCCTCTAACGATCTACTCAGCCAACTCCTCGATCGGCTCAACTGTTCCTTTATCCCTCTTTTCTCAGGATGACCGGGAAAAGTTGGAAAAGGCAGTGGAGCACATTGTCAAGACGACCCCTGCTATATCTGGCCTTGAAGACAGATTAGCAGCGATTGAAAACCATTCAGGTCTCTCTGGCCGCAAAGACAAGGGTCCTGAACAAGTATTTGCTGCTACCGCCGACGCTGCTACCTCCCCCATCCAACATGAGGAAGAGGGGGAGAATGAAAAGAATTATGAAGACCTTCCCCATGTTTCTGAGGCGGAGGAAAATGATGAAGAACCTCAGTGAGATAAGAACCCTGAGGGAACCGTAAGAAGTCCCTCTCATTCTGAGGGGGAGCATTTCGAAGAACAGGCAAACTCTCCAGTGCTTGTTGAATCCTCAGAGACTGATGAGGACGCTGACGCTGAAGATGAAGAAGACCTAGATCTGAAAGATGACGAATCTTTATCATCACCAAAAGATGATGATGATGATGATGATGAAAGCTTCATTTTCCAGCAAAAGCAAGCAATGATCCCTGCTCAGATGGGAGTCGTAATAAAAGAATAAGGGGAGGGGACCAAAACCAAATCACCAGTGAAAACGGCCAACTCTGGAAAACAAAAAGGCCTCGCTGAGGATAACTTGGCTATTCTTCTCAAGAAACAGTTTGTCAGGTATCTTACATCCTATTCCCTTACACTGCATCCCTCCTCTACCCCTTCTCAATATCTATCCTACTCACTCTCAAACCTCTAAACACTTAACTCATCCTTTCTCTATCTCTTTTCCCTATGATCTAATCCATTGATCATTTTGTTTCAGCTAGTCCTCTCCCCTGCTTGAGGGTCAAGCTGAAGCTCCTCTCAATAACCTCGCAATAATCCCAACCTCCAGAGCTGATGATCAAGAAATAATCTCGGTCCTGAATTCGACCGATGACCTTTTTGAAGAAGAAGAAGAGCTGCTCTCATACCGAAACATACCTTCCTTGGTTCCTCAAAGACCAAGTGAAGATGTAAAAAGAAATAGAGCAGTGATGATTCAAAAACTGGAAGATCAGCGCATTGTCCCTCCTCACCTGAAGTTCTTATCAAACAGGGAAATTGATGAGTCTTTCAAGGCTGAAAAACTCCTGGCTGGACGAAAGAAGGCTGAAGAAAAAGATAAAGAATATACCATTGAAGTCATTCAACGTTTGGTAAAGGATCCAAGCCTGAAGAAGATTCCGATCTCTGTTCAGCGAAAGCTCTGGAAAACCAAGGTCAGAGAAGAGAAAACCAAGGTCTCTGTTTCCACTGTAGCTTGGTGCAAGGAGAAACGTCATTTCTGACACCATGGGTCCAGAATCAAAACGGTCAACATCAGGGGAAGGACGCTCAAAGGCGTTCCTATCATCGACATTCAGATTATCAGAGAGAATGGTCACAAGGCAACCATCTTCACATCGTGGCTTGACAAGCTTGGTTTCTCTGAATGGTTGGAGATGCGGATAGCCATTCAGCGGTCACGGTCAAATTACAAATCCTTTATCGAGAAAGCTCTGAACAAGCAGATCAACATGGTAACATCAGCCATTGATATCCCTCCTCCTACTCCTCCAGTTCAACATAGAAGGCCTGCTGCAAAGAAAAAGAAGAAACCCTCAGCTTCAGGTCCTCCTATCCGAAATGAAACCGGTATCGATTTCTCACGAGAAGATGTCCTTGGTCCTGATCCTGATCTATCTGCACTCGATGTTTCCATACCCCCTGGTGAAGACTTTATCCCTGGAAAGGTTCTCAGCGAACCTTATGGCATATTCTTCATTGACTGCACCGGACGTAAATGCTTTCAACGCATCTCTGAGCTAACCATTGCCCCTATCAAACAGCTCAGAGATCTCATCTACTGGTGTGGTTTTAGACAAGACCTGCTCAGACATTTCATGAAGCCCTTATCTTCAAAGAAGCCAAGAAAAGAAGGGAACAGGGGTGGTTCCTGATTGGATGGTTCCTGAAACAAATACTCTTGATGAACTTCTTTCCAAGAATGAACCTGAATAGCTGATAAGATTCCTTTTGTAATCCTTCTATCTTTTATCAGCTTGTAACTTTTTGTAGTTGTAAATTTTAATTCACTGTACTTGTAATTTTTCCACTTCCCCTTGTAATCTCTACAAAGTTAATGAAAATTTTCAGTGAATATACTTTACTCCATCAGTACTTAAAAAGATCCATGAAAACAATAAATGGGACAAGTATTTTATGAATCCTTTTTATCCTTACGTTTTTATACTTAGCAACTTTCTTTTATTGCTATGTCATCATCAAATAGGGGGAGATTGTTGATCCAAACCCTCAGTGACTTGATAATGACCCTGAGATACACTTAGTGAAAATTGTAAGTAAACAATATGTATTAGAGCTTCACCATCTAAGAAAATATACTAAGTCTGTTTAGTATCCCTGATAAGAAACTTAAGCTTTATAGTTAATACTTCAGCGATACCTGTACATCAGCGAGCCCTGAGTATGTTCAGCCTCACTAATGATTGCTGATAGTTTCTGTTGTTTACCTATGATCCCTGAAGACAAGATTCACATCAACTATGTTCTATGCTGAAGTCGAAGACCAAGCCAAAGAACCAGCGACTAAGTCTACTAGTGACCTGATGCGGATATCAGCTAAACCAAGACTTGTCCACTCAACGTGTAGTTTCAAGTAGAAGACTTCAGCGAACACTGAACTTTATCATTCACTGATAAAGGTTCATTCAGCGAACGCTGATCATGAAGCCTCCTCTACAAGCAACTTTTGTCTTATCCCCTTGCACGCCTCCGTACGATTTTGTCAGAACGGACATCCTTTTCGTCCAGAATCGTACAACCAACTCTACTACTACACTGTTCATCATGCGGTCACTAAGTTGTCTACTGAAATTAAATCATGCAACCAACCAGAGATTGTCACGTGTAAAGGTATACTGACTTGCATTAAATGCATGCAGTATATAAAGGAAACCCTACTTCATTTTAAAGAATCTCGGCCATTCCTTTCCTCGCTGAACTTCTGTGTGAAAGAATACTCTCCTTAGTGTTCTTACTTTTCTTTCTCTCTATTTCTAGTGCAAGAACTCTTAGTGTTCTCATAGTTTGTTTAGATTAGGTTTATTCCTTAATCTTATTCCGCAACAAACTGTAAATTGTTTGATACATATCAATAAACGATTTAGAAAGATAAAAATTGTGTGTTTGTATTCAACCCCCCCCCCCCCTTCTACAAACTTGTATAACCCCTTTGGGACCAACAATTTGCTTGGTAACATTGTAGTTGTATAAAGATGAATAAAATTACTATCATGCAACATAGTTTTGCCTTGGTGAATGAGTTTCACTTGAGACACGTAAAGTACGGAGTTTTCCACGATCGCACGAGACTTCCTAACATTGTTTTAAGTTGTGACTCTCATATAGTCTCAACTTGGTTGTGTACGTCCTGTTCATAGTTTAAATGTTATAAATAATGTTTATAATTTGTTAATGTGTAATTTATAATACATGAACATACTTACGTCTCATCTTGCAATAAGGGGGCGTTTGGTTCGCAGAATGTTTTTGGATGTAATGGGATTTGTTAAAGGATTTGGAATTTTTCTGTTTTGTTCACATAATGTAGCTTTGGAATTGGATTAAAATTAGTAAATGATCAAAATACCCTTTTTGAAAATCTGAACCATCGATGATGGTCGACGCTGGTTCAGATCGATGGTCGTCGACAGTGGTGGTCGATTGTGGTTCAGAATGTTGGTTGATGGTGGTGGTTTAGATCGGTGGTGGTCGGCGGTGATTTAAAACAGTGGTGGTCGGCGGTGGTTCAAATGGGTGGTGGTCGGCAGTGGTTCAGAAAGATGGTAGTCTACGGTGGTTCAGAACGGTGGTAGTTGGCGGTGGTTCAGAATGGTGGAGATCGGTGGTGGCTCAGATCGGTGGTCGTCGACCGTGGTTCAAAGCGGTGGTGGTCGACGGTGGTTCACATAGGTGGTGGTCGACGGGTGGTTCAGAATGGTGGTTCAGAATGGTGGTTATCGACAGTAGTTTAGATCGGTGGTGGTCGGCAATGGTTCAGAACGGTGGTGATTGGCGGTGGTTCAGATCGGTGGTGGTCGTCGATGGATCAGAATGGTGGTGGTCGGCGGTGGTTCAGATCAGTGATGATCGGCGGTCGCCGACGAAGATCGACGGTGGTTAAAATCGATGGTAGTCGACGACGCTTCATATGGGTCTAGGCAAATCAAGTAAGGAAGATAGGGATAGTTTTGTCTTTTTGAGAAAATAGGGTGGAATGGAATTGAATTCCTTCTCATTTTTTTATGGAATGACCAAATCCATGATTGGTAATGTGTGGAATTCAATTCCATTGCATAGGTAACCAAACGCCTGAGCGAAATTTGGTCAATGAAATTGATCATTCCAAATCCTGCAAACCAAACGCCCCTAAGTGTTCAAACATGCCCTTGCCCCGCCGTCCGTTGATTATTTTCCAGCAACATCGACAAAGACTTTATTTGTCAAAAAATGTGATTTTATTACTAAAATGAATTATAAAATAAAAATGTAGATGTAATAGATAATTTAGATTTACCAATAAGCATTTTTCGTGTACTCCCGCTTGCAAGAGTTTTAACTGTAGGAACCAATGGATATAACATAAACCCATTTGCAGTATTGTCCATCAATTGGACAAACCTCGTTCCAATGCTTATATAAATTACCCATTCTCCACGCAAGAAAGTGTATTTTTCGTACTTTGAGTTGGAAGTGACCCAAACGGAATACGTGTCCCACCAAAGTTATTGTTCTGTATACTTGCATTAAATATCGTGGCAATATTGTTGCCATTTTGTGTCTCTACGTATATAAAAACTATCTATTAAATAAAGTAATAATAACGATTTGTATGGTTAAAAATGTGAATAATTTCAATAATATCTAAACTTACGGTTTGATCGAGTAAAATAATAAATAATCTTTCTTCTTTCTCGTCTTCCCAAGCAAAATCCATTCGGACTGCCGTCAAATTCCACCAAACATGAATTTCTTGGAGTGGTGAAAATTTTGCAACAGACCGATGTAAATGCATTTTCTAAGAAAGTATTCCATGTTAGTAAGCCTTTTGGACGATCACGTCACAAAAACAACTAACTATGTTAGATTAAAAGTAACAAGTGTTTGGCAAGTTTTTTAGTTTTAGGGCATAAGAAGTAACAAATGGTACGGAAACATCATTCAAAAGACTAATAAGATTTCTTAGCTGTAACTGTAGCATTTGATTCTTAGTCGACTTGATTTTCATTTTGATGTAATGCTCCACCAAGTTGTGTCTTCTTCTGCTTCTATTTCGATTTTAGATGAGAGAAAGAATCAAGTTTGGAGAATATTTGTGATATTTGCATTTGAATATATTTTAAACGTCATCATGGCAACAACTTTATCCTAATTTTTCTCTGATTATACTCATTCAACTTGAAGGATTCTAAACCAATTAAATTTCCAATTAGCCTCCTTCAATGTTTATAATGTTTCACAAATAACTCCAAATGTCTAATTAACCCCCTTCAATGAACAACCAAGATATGTGAGTCCATTGAATGTTGTATTCTGATAGACCAAAAATAAAATGTAAAACTGGAAGATAGGAAGATAGGACGATAAGAATTGTCAAAATTTAACATATATAAATAAAAAGACATAGTAACAACGTTTAGAAAGTAATCACAAAATTTGAACTACAAAAATAAATAAATAAACATAATAGAGTCGGTAAATGTATGGTCGGGTATTTTTAAATATGCATAAGAGCATTGTCCTCCGCTTCCGGCATACATGGATGAAACACGGTCTTCGTCACCTTCGTAGAAAACACAGAAAACTACATGAAAATAAATATAATATACATTTAATTATGACTAAAACTAGTGGATTGATTTGCTTGATAACATTGTAATTGTATAAAAAAATGAATAAAATTACTATCATGTAACATACTTTCACCTTCGTGAATGAGTTTCACTCGAGACACGTAAAGTACGGAATTTTCCACGATCGCACGAGATGTCCTATCATTATTTAAGTTGTGACTCATACAATCTCAACTTGGTTGCGTACGTCCTGCTCATAGTTTAAATGTTATAAAAATGTTTATAATTTGTTAATGTATAATTTATAATACATGCAATAAGAGTTCAAACATGCTCGTGGCCCGCTGTCCGTCGATTATTTTCCAACATCTACTAAAAGTTTATTTGTCACAAAATGTGATTTTATTACTGAAACGGAATATAAAATAAAAATGTAGATGTAATAGATATTTTAGATTTAACAATAAGCATTTTTCGTGTACTCCTATCCTTTGCAAGGGTTTTAACTGTTGGACCTATGGATATAACAGAAACCCATTTGCAATATCGTTCATCAATCGGACAAACCTCGTGCCAATCGTTATATAAATTACCCATTCTCCACGCAAGAAAGTGTATTTTTCATACTTCGAGTTGGAAGTGATCCAAACAGAATACATGTCCCACCAAATCCATTGTTTTGTATACTTGCATTAAATGGTGTGGCATAATTGTTGCCATTTTGGGTCTTTACATATATAAAAAATATTTATCAAATAAAGTTATAGTAACGATTTGTACTGTTAAAAATGTGAATAATTTCAATAATATTTAAACTTACGGTTGGATCAATTAAAATAAGAAATAATCTTTCTTCTTACTCATCTTCCCGGACAAAATTCACTCGGACTACCGTCAAGTTCCACCAAACGTGAACTTCTTGGATTGGTGAAAATTTTGCAACAACGCGATGTTAATCCAGTTTCTAAGATAATATTCCATGTTAGTAAAGCCTTTTGGAGGATCACATCACAAAAAACAACTAACTATGTTAGATTAAAAGTAACAAGTGTTAGGCAAAATTTTAATTTATTGGGCATAAAGAAGTAACGCGCTATCATTCATGAGTAACAAACGGTAGGGAAACATCATTCAAAAGACTAATAAGATATATTAGTTGTAAGTGTGGCATTTGATTCTTAGTCGACTTGATTTTGATTTTGTTGTTATGGCCCACCAAGTTGTGTCTTCTTCTCCTTCTATTTCGATTTTAATGAGAGAAAGAATCAAGTTTGGAGAATATTTGTGATATTTGCATTTGAATATATTTTAAACATCATCATGGCAACTACTTTATTCTAATCTTTCTCCGATTATACTCGTTCAACTTGAACATATTTACGTCCCATCTTTCAATAAGAGTTCAAACATGCCTAATAAATGTGATTTTATTACTGAAAGGAAATATAAAATAAAAATGTAGATGTAATGGATATTTTAGATTTACCAATAAGCATTTTTCGTGTACTCGTATCCCTTCCACGGGTTTTAACTGTACGACCTATGGATATAACAGAAACCGATTTGCAGTATCGTTCATCAATCGGATAAACCTCGTGCCAATCGTTATATAAATTACCCATTCTCCACGCAAGAAATTTATTTTTCATACTTCGAGTTGGAAGTGATCCAAATAGAATACATGTCCCACCAAATCCATTGTTCTGTATACTTGCATTAAATGTCGTGGCACAATTGTTGCCATTTTGGTCTTTACGTATATATAAAATATTATCAAATAAAGTTATAGTAACGATTTGTACGGTTAAAAAATGTGAATAATTTAATAATATTAAACTTACGGTTTGGTCGATTAAAATAAGAAATAATCTTTCTTCTTTCCATCTTCCCGGACAAAATCCACTCGGACTACCTTCAAATTCCACCAAACGTGTACTTCTTGGATTGGTGAAAATTTTGCAACAACCCGGTGTTAATCCATTTTCTAAGATAATGTTCCATGTTAGTAAAGCCTTGTGGACGATCACATCACAATTTGCAACAGACAGAACACGATTCATCAAACCGCGAGGATGAACGACGACCTGAGGTACTTTAACGCGTCTTGTAAGAGTTGATGTCGATCCTGCAGTGTGCAGCAAGTCCTCATTAACGTCCGGATCTAGATCGATAACCTCATCCCACTTCCAATTGCAAAGATCTCTTACACGTTTATTCTTTTTGTTTCAAAAGACAGAACTGCAAAAAGTACTAAATTATTATAACTATTATAATTTGATTATGAGTATGAAATATATATATATATATATATATATATAGGGGGCCATTCAAGGGAGAACTAGTTTTTTTTGGTAACTGTAAGAACCAATGTGAGCCACATATTAAACTATAAATTAGGAAATTATTAATTTTGGTAATTTTGTTTGAAATTTAAATAAAAGGGCATTTTAGGTATTTTAAAATCTCCTCTCTCCTCTCTCCTCTCTCCTCTCTCCAGCAGACATATCGATTATGATAATGATATCACAAGAACAAATGTGATATAACTGTGATACCCCCAGTGTGATACCCAGAATACATACAAGAACAAATGTGATATCACTGTGATACCCCCAGTAAACATACAAGAACAAATGTGATATCACTGTGATACCCACTATGATACCATTGTGGTACCCAAAATAAAAATCCGATCAAAATACATAGCACTTTTATACAATTTGTATAAAATATAAAAAGTAATCAAAATCAAACCCACTGTGATACCCGTGTGTTACACCTAAACCCTAAAATCAAAATCAAACGATAATCATCAAAACTCAAAATCATAAATTGGTCTCAAAATCAAACCCAGATTATGAACTAGAAGAAGGGGGTGGAGGAATTTGTTCCATCGTCTCCATCGTCGTCGCCAATCCAGAAAATGGTGCAGTCGATGGTGACGGTGGGAGCAGTTGTGGTCGTGGTTGCATAATCTTCCGTTGTCCTATCGTCGGTCACCGGTGGTTGTGGGGCATCTGTTGTCATGTCTGGTGCGGCACAACTTGAGCCTTCTTGCTATTCACTGAGAGGACATAGGAGCAAACAAGGGACGTGATCGAAGATCAGTTGCAGGATCTGGAAAATGAAGAAGATGAATAAGATGAAGAAGATGAAATGTTGTGATCTGGAGAAAAGGAAAGGTAATATAATTGTGCGACGGCTGGGGTTTGGAGAAAGAGAATGAATGCAATGGTTGTGGTTAAGATTTAGATTTATATGAGAGAGAGAAAGGGGATAGACATATTAAAGAATTTTGAATAAATATATTAAATTTATTAGCTGTAAAATAACAAATTTACCAATTTGTCCTTTTACTTTATTTTAAAAATAAAATTAATTATATTAAATGAGTGGCTCATATTGGTTCTTACAGTTACCACAAACTAATTAGTTCTCATTTGATTAAGCCCTATATATATATATATATATTTAATTACCTCATCACTTAGTTCGCAGGCGAAGTGGGATTGGTAAGGTTCAAAAGCCTCACCATACGATATGATCTCCACACTTAATGATTCGTCCCTTGGAGGATGAATACCATATGCGTCCTTCTCGATGCTTATTTCCGTTAGAAATTTTCGTTCGTCTATATCATTTGGCAAAGGAAGCCGAATAGAAATACCTGCATCATGAGAAACAATTTTTTTAATAACAAAGTTATATAGATATACATATAATGTGCGCATCTTGTACACTTGGATCTTGATCTAACTCACGCACTTTTGCAACACATTGAGCTTCAGGTACGTGTCCTGAAAGCTCTACATGGATAAAATGAAGTCCGACCACCATGCATCAGTTTCTCAAAATTGATAAATAACTTCCAAACTGAGGATTATTCTCGACACTCACTAAAGCAAACAAAAACAACAGATAGGATGTATAGTTAGAATTTTAACTTTGTGAAAAGGAAATCGGTTTAAACAAACTTATGATATATATATATATAGTACACATATAGTCCTTACCTTGCCATGTTTTTTGGTTAAACTAAGGACATCATCAGTGAGTTTAGAAAGTCTTCTACCTGCATCTCCATCAATTTGGTTCGACGTGTCTATATATTTGTCCACTTTTTTTTCGCAATTTGATCACATTCAACAAACTGTTTTAAAATACAGTATTGTTGGGCCAAAACATAATGAAATTATACTAATTTATAGGAAGGTACAAAAGAGAGAATAGTAATTTTGAATTTAAACAAAGAAGACCACCATTTAGAAGATGATTGTGTAATTGTGTAATTAGTAATCTAGACTCACCTAAAACAGATAATGCTTTGTAGACCATGCCTTACGACCTGATAGCAATCGAAGGTTTAAGGTTTTGAGCAAATATGAAAAACTTACATGGAAAAGAGACCTCGGTTTATCCCTGAAGTTTTCCATCACTCCATGCATTAGAGTACAGTAAGTTTCAGAAACCAAATAGAAAAAACTCTTTTCCGACAAGTCTATGCAACTGACAAAATGTACATAACTTCATATACATGCTCTCTCGCGTAATTTCCTTATTCTGAACACAACATTTACGTATAGGGTACAAAAACACAATTTACGTATAGGGTACAGAAACACAAATAAAAGATTTATCAAACAATCATCCCTACCAACTTGGTTGTTCTTTTCCTTTTCTTAGGGCCTATAATGTAAACAAATTGCAACAATTTAGATGCATCCATTTCTTTAATGATGCAACAAGATGAAACTGATAAACAAATTCTAAAAAAAAACTAAATAAGAGGAAAATTGAGTACCTTACAGTCCTAATGTCGCCCTTGATGGAAAATTATACCTCTTCCTTTGCAACAACTATCAATTTGATCACAACTTAGAGTTCATCATTTGCCCAACATTTATAGTTTCCATCATATGGATCATGGAGGAGTTGTGGATGCTAGGAACGTGGAGGTTGAAAGAGATGAGTACCTTGGATGGCAACATGTGTTCTTTTAACACACAAGCTTCGATGGCATTAATTAATAGAAGCCACTGAATCTACTGGAAAAGGTTATTGTTGTAACATTATCAAAATAACATAGAATCATTTACATTGGGGTTTGATTCACAAACTCGCGAAATTGGATAATTAATAACTAGCCTTTGTGCCCGCGCAATGCGGCGGGATGTGTAACTTTATTGTAAACAGAAAAAACACGTTGACATAATGACTTAGGGGATGATTGGTAGACGTTGAATAATTTAGTTCAGTGCAAAACAAAAATGGTTTTTTGGCAATATTTTATCAATAAAAAGAATCTTAAGGCCGTTTACAAAACCAACAATCTTACCGGATAAGAGACATAGAAGGACCGAAAATCTTACTCGGTAAAGGCAGGAAAACTCTTACCCAGTAAGCGCCTTACCAGGTAGAAGACGTTTACCAACAATTAATTTTGATGGCTAAGAATTATCCAACAAAGTAAGTGATAATTGTGGCTCTCGATGATAGGCGCTTACCTAATAAGCATTGGTAGACAACCTACTATTGTTTTGGAAACGGATGGAACCTTTCTAGTCAAATTTGGAACTTTTTTTAACTTGAAAGATTATCAATTTGTTACAAATATGGTTTTTTTTCATTTAAAAAATGCTTTGGGTGTTTGTTTACTCTTCCTGATTTAAAATGAACTTGAAAACACTACTCTTTTTTTATTGCAAGGTTCGGGAATTTAGGCTAGCAAAGTGGCAACAAGAGAAAGCTTTTATAGTTGAAATTGCATAGATGACCTTCCGAAAAACCTTGAAGATTCTAAATATCAACCTTAATCACACAATGCTCATGTTTTGACCATTCAAAACGACCATGAGACACTATTTCAAGTAGAATATTATGAAAGGTTTTGTTAAACCGTATTACCACATGATATAGGCAACATAAGCATATTTAGAATTGAATCATCCATGGCAATACAAACAAACAACTTATAAAGATGCTTACGTTCTAGATGATTAACTACAATAGAAAGAATCAAGAACACTTACTTGTTTCTTGTGATTGTCAAAAACACAAAGATGAATTAACCTTGTTCTTGCTTCTTGGATGTCAAGGATCAATAGTGTGAATCCCTCTAGTGGCTCACACTTAAGAACACCAAACCAACAATCAAGATTGAAGCTTTAAACCCTAAACCCTTATTTAGGGTTTATGATTTTGGGAGGGAGGAGAGGGGAGGTTACGGCCTCAATAGAGAGAGAGATTGATCAAAAAACTCATTAGGGTTTGATCCCTAGTAGTTTATTTATAATCCCTTTATTTACACCTAGCCCCCTTGAAACGATAAGCTTGTTAAAAAAACTCTTTTAACCAATTATCATTTAGTCCCTATAATTAATCAAATTAATTATATTGTAGCTTATAATTAATTTATCATCAAATGACAAATTAATAAACTAACTACTTTAACTCCCTTTCATTCTTCTGATTGTTATTTGTGTCTTAAGGGCAACCCAAAAGGACCCTGCTATTGTTAGAAATATTACCAATAGTTAATGACTCTGGACACTATGTCCAACAGTTTCCCACTTGGACAAGTTATTAACTCTATTTGGTTTAACGCTTTCAAATAATCAGCAGAGAGCAAGCCATCCAATGCAGCTGCCGAACTCTGATAAAAATTCGGTCCTAAGATAAGTGATTTAATGTTCCTTTGTTCTACAAGATATCATATGAACCTGAGACATGGATAAATGTCTATCTCATGGATCAAGATTATGTTTCCCGATTTCCGATATGTGTTGAATACGTCAGACTACTCAATTGAACACATCAATTCTAGTTAGGGTTTGGCCAAACACTTAATGTCAACACCAAATCATCGAGGGGCCCATGGATATCGCTTCTCCTGTTTAGGAAGAAGGAACAAATAAAATTTGACTACACAGTTCATTTCTACTCATCATATTATACATGGACATACCCTGCATAGCTGCCAGTTACGGTCAGCGTTGGAGCACACCAAAGTATAACAGAATCCTAGAGTAAAACTCTATGTATCTCCGTTTGAAGAACATAAAATATTATCATCTGAAAATTACTCTGACTTAATCCATGAAGTAAACTTTTGAGTGCGGGTTGTTCCAATACCTAAATCACCATTAAGTACTCATGAGCGTTAGTTGCATTCTCTATGCTTCTAACACTCCATGACAGTCTTGAATCACTACTTACTTCCAGGAGTATGACTGACTGTGGAGGTTTAAGTAAATTAATACTCAGGAAGTTGGTTCTAAACATGCAAAACAAAACACGATAATAAATTAAATGTAAATGGATGCAATCCAGCATATATTATAATCTCCATATAATAATCTCCAAATCAAATACAATTTATTACGTTTTCAATACATCAAACTAACGACTAAAACATTCAAGGTATATTGATAATTCTAACACCTATGGCTTCAGTATCATACTCATGTTTGGGTCGAGTTAACGCTTTCGTGAAAGGATCCGCCGGATTCTCTTCAGTCGGCACTCTACTCACCACGCTTAAAGCAAATGAGACATCAGGTCTAGTACATGTCATGGCATACATGATCGATCCTATAGCAGATGCATATGGAATTCGACTCATTTTGTCCAGTTCTTTACTAGTGCTGGGACATTGATCTTTACTCAATCTTATGCCATGTTGCATGGGCAAATACCCTTTCTTGGATTCACTCATATTGAATTTCTTCAATATCTTATCCAAGTATGTACTTTGACTAAGTCCAATTAAACGCTTGGTTCTATCTCGATAAATTCTTATTCCAAGTATGTATGCTGCATTTCCCAAATCTTTCATAGCGAAACATTTTCCGAGCCAGACCTTTACATCTTGCAACATCGGAATATCGTTTCCTATGAGTAGTATGTCATCAACATACAAGACTAGAAATACAACATTACTCCCACTAGCCTTAACATATACGCAGGACACATCTTCGCTTCGAGAAAATCCAAACTCCTTGACCTTTTCATGAAAACAAAGATTCCAGCTACGAGACGCTTGTTTAAGTCCATAAATGGATCTTTCAAGCTTACACACCTTATCTGGATATTCGGTATGTACAAAACCTTCAGGTTGTGCCATATACACATCCTCGTCAAGTTTCCCATTGAGGAAAGCGGTTTTTACATCCATTTGCCATATTTCATAGTCATGAAATGCAACTATGGCAAGTAATATCCTGATAGACTTAATCTTTGCTACTGGTGAGAAGGTTTCATCATAATCAATCCCTTGAGTTTGAGTGTAACCTTTCGCAACCAGTCTAGCCTTGAATGTGTGCACATTCCCATCCATGTCGGTCTTCTTTTTGAAGATCCACTTACACCCAACTATCTTGCGACCTGGTGCATGATCAACGAATTTCCAAACTTGGTTATCGTACATAGATTGAATCTCACTCTCCATGGCCTCTTTCCAATTGGCAGCCTCAGGGCCTGCCATCGCTTCCTTGTAGTTGGATGGCTCATCCGCACTCTCAAATGTTTTATCATTGACTAGTGTATCTCCTTCCTTTGTAATATGAAAACCATAATAAAAATCAGGAGATTAATTAGCTCTACTATCTCTACTAGTTCTGCGAAGAGGTGGTGGAGGTATGTCAGTTTCCTCAACAGGTGGTTCAACCTCATGTTGAGGGCTAGTGTCAACTATAGGTTCATCATTGGTTGTTTCTTGAATTTCTTCAAGATCAATACTGCTCCCACTATCCTCTTTGGAAATGAGCTCCCTTTCTTGGAAGACTCCCCTTCTAGCTACAAACACTTTGTTCTTAGAAGGTTTGTAAAATATATATCCAAAGGATTTGTAGGGATAACCAATGAACCGACACTTCTCTGCTCTAGGTTCTAGCTTGTCGTTAGTTTCGTGCCGAACGAAGACTTCACAACCCCAGACCTTTATATGTGCTAACGAGGGACGAGTCCCAGTCCACACTTCAGAGGTGTCTTTGCAACCTTCTTAGTTGGAACGAGGTTTAAGATATGAGTTACAGTTTCTAAGGCATAGCCCCAGAACGATATTGGAAGTGTAGCACGACTCATCATGGACCGAACCATATCAAGTAGCGTTCGATTTCTTCTCTCAGCAACACCATTGAGTTGTGGTGTTTTGGGAGGAGATAATTGCGGAACTATGTTGGTTCCGTTTGCTAAAGAATGATTATAAAATAATATTACCGGTAATATATGATCCTATAGGGTCACACCGTATAGCAAGTAAACACCGAATTGATATTTATAAGAATTTGATTCTTTATAAATATTAATAATAATCTTGATAAATATTATTAATTATATTATTGAATATAATTTATAATATTAGATGCAAATAATAAATTTTGGTTATATAAAATAATACATATGATGGATTTATTTTGTAACTAAAATTGTAAGGAGGGACTTGAGGAGAAAGTTTAAGATAGTTAAAATATAATTTTAACCATCTTAAAACTACAAGGTTTATTTTATAACATTGCATGGCCTACTTCCTTTTGATTGGTCAATTTGGGAGGCAATGTGATGGGCATGTGCAAGTATATTTTATTAATATACTTGCTAGACAACTTACTTATAAAAATAGACTTTTGATCAAACATTTTTTATTACACTTGAAAAGAAAGAAACCAACACACTCTCTCTCCCTCCTCTCCTTGGTTTCGACCAAACTCAAGAACACACACAAGTGTGTGTTTTTCTTTTTGCTTTTTCTCATCTTCAAGTATATTGTACACTTGAAGTAGAAATTGTCTTTTGCATCAAACTTTCAAGAAGGTACTAGCATACTACACGGTGTTGGGAGCTTGTTGGTGGACTTCTCTCGAGGAACTCTTCTTTGAGTTCTTCCCATCTCCATCTTCATCAAACTAGAAGACTTTGCAAAGGACTACAAAGGTTGTACTTTCTAAAACTCCCTATGTATGTTTTTTTAATCTTTCATGTTCATGCAAATGGATCCTTGATGGGTATTAAAATGTTTTTTTTAATGTTGTTCATTTTAAGCTTTCGTTGCAAATATTATGATTTTAGAAATCATGTTTTGAACAAAACCCAACAAGTGGTATCAGAGTCTCTTTTGCATGCATGTTTAGATTTTTGTTTATATGAAAAATACTTGATTTTTGGAAGCCATGGATGATTTTTCATTTTGTATGAAGAAGTTCATACATGGCATCTTTGGCAAAAAAATTTAATTGTTATTTTATGTGACCAAAATTTAAATGCATTTTGGTCATAAAAGTTGCCTTAGAAAAACAAAGTGTTTGTTTATAATTTTATAAATGTATATAAAGTGTATAAACAAGCCAAAGACCCCTTTTTATTTTATGGTTGTAATATTTATTTATTCATAAAGTATGTAATAGTAAATAGGCATTCTTCTTTTTGTTATTTTTTTATATATAAATAGATTTATGTTAGATTAGATTTATTTATATAAAAAGTAACAAGTTTGAAGAATGAAGACTTTTTGAAGACTTTCAAGAAGCCATGGAGTTCCTAGAAGTTTTGCATGCATTTGGATGTTCTTACAAGTGGGAGCTTGAAGACCTCAAATTTTTTTGGTCATCTTGTCCCTTAGGAATGGACTTGACATTCTTGTTTGGTTCACAAGAATTGTCACTAGATTTTTGGCTTGGTTTATACACTTTCTACATTTTTTTTATAAGTTGATATTATCATGTGTGGTTGAAGTAGGATTTTGCATGCTAGATAATATTTTGAACATAAAAATAAATCATCTTTTGGAGTTTGGTTTTTCAAAATATCCTTTTATTGTAAAATGATAAAATAGGAGGGATTTAAGCAATAAAGTTTAAAATAGTAAAAATTGTGTTTAACTATTTTTATACTTGGAGGGTTAAAAGGAAATATTGCATGAGAGACTCAAACCTCATTGGACCCTTTTGTGGTCCAATAGGAGTTGCATGTGGTCTTGTGCTTTTTAAATTAAAAGAGAGAGAACATTTATTTTAGAGGAAAATGAGTTTTTAAAAAAAAAATAAAAGGAGTTTTATTATAAAAACTCTTTAAAATTTTGAAGTAGTAAAATGAGTTAAAATTGTGATTTTAAACTCATCCAAACTCCATGTCTAAATAATAAAAGGTTGTTTTATTAAAAAGACTAAAATTGGTTCTAATGCGCTCAAACTCAAACTTTAATATAGGATATTAGTTTAAAATTGACCGCAACGAAATAGTTAATAAAATGGAGATTTTATTTTGAACTAAAAGAACCAATAAAAGAAAAATATGATTTTAAATAATAAGTACCATGTGATATTGGATGTATGCAATATACATGATACAATATGTTGTTTATAAAACTAGAATTATAATACATCTAAAATCCCTTTTAAAATTCAAGTCTATGCCGTCCTTTTGAGAAACACTCAATACGTCACTATGACACCCTTGTGGGATAAAGGTCACCTAACCACTTGGATTGTCTTGAGATGGATGAGGTGATTCTTATGTCCTTGTGGGAAAAATGTCACCTAACCGCATGGATGTGAGTTTCACATGTTGTTTCAAGTAGGATGACTTGATTGGGAATCTTTTGTGATAAAGGTCACCTAAGCATTAGAAACCCAAGGCATAGATGGGATCAAACATGCAAATTAACAAACAAGTTGTTAAGGATCCCATAACGCTAGGAATTACATTCGATGTAATCGATAAACGTTATCTATCTTGTTGGATTAAATGGACGGGATAAAGGTCACCTAACCGTTTCATTTGTTTTGCAACGTTGGATCCTAGATTTTATGCAAATTAATGTTTTTAGAAAACTAAAGGGTAATTAATTTGCTAAAAATTAATATTGAAAATACTATATTAACTTTGTTAAATTTTGTAGATGGCCCAAAATGCAAACACTACAATTAACACATCCCTAAGACCTTTTCTTTTGGAAGAAAAGTTAACCACTCAGAACTTCCCAATTTGTTTTCAAAACACTGAGACGCGTTCTCAGACGTGAAAACAAATCATACGTACTCCTCGTACCTATTCCTCAAGAACCTCCTCTTACCTCCATAGAAGCTAACGATACTTGATTGAAACATAATGATGATTCAATCGACGTATCACGTCTAATGCTTGAAACCGTGGTTCCATCCTTACAAGAAAGAATGGAAACGTTTCCACTGAGGGCATTTGACATGGTAAACCCATTAAGGATCCATTATCAAATGTATATGGTCTGTGAATGCTTCGATACAATTGGAGGAAGGCCAAAACGTAAGCCCTCATATTCAACTAATGAGGACACACCTTGACTATTTGGATAGACTTAGCTATCCTTATTCCAATGGGAGAGCCGTAGATGTGATCCTCAAATCTCTGACCAACGCATTTGATGTTTTTGTCGAGAATCTGAATGTAGTGATAGATGAGGCAACATTGGTCATAGAAGAGGAGATTGTCCTTCTGAGAAATAAATGTTTTCTAACGAAGGAAAGTCCTTCAGGTATCAATATTTAAGATAGAACTTTTACCTTTCTATCTTACACTTGTGTATTTGATACTAAGTGTAGAACTCAGTCTTGTAATATGTTACAGATACTCAAGAAAGGTAAATAACTGAAAGACAAGCAATATGGTGATCCATATAAGAAAGGAAGCAAGATTGCGTACCAAGCTTATAGGAGATTTTATTATAAGACCATATGGCTTGTATTGTTAAATAAGTTTGTTTCGAACAAGGTTTAAATTTAGTTTGACTAAATTATTATTTTTCAGTCACATGTTTATTGATTGAATGAAATTCACTTAACCGTTTTTGAAACGATTATATTCAAATTCATATTGAATTATTCTATTTCGAGAACTAGTCCTCCTAATTGAATAATAAAGTGAATCTCAAAAGTCTTCTAAAACATAGTTCTATATAATCACCATAAGACTCAAATGTGATTTGAATCAAATCTACACATGAAATAGTCAACTTAATCAAGAAAAACATTAAACGCATATCTAAATTTCAAAACTGTGGTATTTTTGAAACTAAATATAAATATTTTCATTTGAAATATGTGATCTTGATAAAGTTGATTATAGCTCTTTTCTCTAATTCATAGAGAAGGAGAAAAAGGTTTTGTTAGAATTGATACATGTTGATGTATGTGGTTTTTCAAAACCAAGTCTAGACATGGTGATAGGTAATGCAAAGTCTTCACTGACGAATTTGGAACATAAAGATGAAGCATTTGATGTAATTCAAGTTGTTTCAAAGTGAGGATTAAGAAAACAACTCAGCAGAACCATTAAAGTCTTTTCTAATATAGGAGGATAGTAACTAAACCAAGAACTCTTGGATCATCTTAGAAATTGTGTATATCCGAAAGGATAGACCAAACCTTATTAAATATAGTTCGCTCTACGATGAGTAGAAGTACTATCCCTATATCAATTCGGAATTTTATGCCCTCGTTACCATAAACTATATGTTATGGCACTAACCAAAAGGTAGACAAAACACCTTATAAGATTTCGTATGAAAAGTTTTTCATCCTTAATCTTAGTTGAAGGCGTGGGTTTGTGAAGCTCATGTGAGACAATAAGCTTCAAGTAAACTCGAACCAAAATCTACTAAATGCATATTTTGTAGAATATACTATAAATTGTTTAAGATACCGATTCTACAATCCCACAAACAATAAAATTGATTATTGTTCCAAAGCCAAGTTCTTAGAAAAGCAAGTTTTTTGGGCAAGGCAAATGGGAGATTTAAGGAACTTGAAGGGAATCAAGAACCTCATAACCTAATGCACTTATTGGTTGGCACTAGTTATCAAACAAAGGTTGTTGAAACTGAGCAATTTGATTGATCAGAAACTTAGTAAAAACACAAAGTGTTCCCAAATCTAGTAGAATCATTCAGAAATTCGAGAGATACTAATAAAGAATGATGTATGACTGGGTTCTAGTAAACCCATCAACTGCTAAAGTGCTATGTCAGATTCTGAATCTGGTGAGTGGCTTAGAGTCATGAACACTTAGATACAATCCGTTCATGGATCAGTACAAGTATCACAAAGCAGAAGTCTTCATTTTAACAGGAAAATTAAAAGTTTAATTTTCATCAAAATAAAAGATGACTCATGCATTTACTAAAACTAGTGGGAGTGTAAGTCCAGGATACACTCTTACAATCAAATATGAACAATTAAGATCGTATTCACAGCAACTGGTCATATGATTTATTAACAATCTGTGAATTACAAGATATTACAACGAATTTCTCTAAATGGATTCACCAAAGATTATATCAAAGATTCTGTTAGCTACAGTTGCTAACTCCTATATATACTATAGAGAAAGGCTAAAGCTACAGTACATATGAGAAACAGACTAATAGAACAATTACACGTGTCCTAATTAGTAACTGAATATAACAGAGAATATCCCAAGATATGAATTCTGAACATACTTCTGAATAAGCGCATCAGAACATTTGTCTTCAGTCAGAAGTTTTGAGTCTCCTACTCAGAACTCTGAACCTTCTAGTCAGAATCCAACACTTAGAATCTTTTTGAGATTTCTCACTCAGAACTTCTGAGTCTTCTACTCAGAACTTCTGAGTCTTCTGAGCAACTTCCATACTTGTAATCTTTTCATTATTCTCTGATCAGAACTTCTGAGTCTTCTTACTCAGAACTCTGATTCTTCAGATCAGATCTTAACAGTTGTGTTTTTGACAAAACTCTAGATCTAACAATCTCCCCCTTTTTGTCAAACACACTTGTACTTTTCATCATCAAATTCTTAGAGCAGGAACAATCTTCAGAAGGAGCTCTTCTGAATGCTTTGACAACTTTTGCTCAGAATTCTGAATAATCTGAGTTAACAACTTCTAGTCAGTCTTTAATCAGCAGCAGCAACGATTTCCAAATTGATTTATGTTATATATTTGCTTTTTCTTTGCTCCCCCTAGAAATGACAATTCTCATCTTCATTTCAGCTTTCATAAGATTTCTTTATAAGAAACAACCGATCAGTTTTTCTTTT